>CM030014.1:4760000-5360000 GCA_017639485.1 Pluvialis apricaria
GTGGGTCGGGCCCCGCTGGCGGGGCGCGGGGAGGGCGGGTGAGGCGCAGCCCCCGGCGCCCCTTCGCCGGTCCCCTCGCCGGGGAAGCGGCGGCCTGCGGCGAGCCGAGCCCCGCTCTCCGCCGGGAAGGGCTCCTTAGGGCCCGGCCGCCGCGCAGCGGGGAGAACCGGCGGCGCCGCGGGGTCCCGCGTAGGCCCAGCGGCCGCGGGCGGTCGGGGGAGGCCGGCGGGAGCGGGGCCGAGCTGTCCCCGCCGGCAGGGACAGGGACAGGGACAGGGACAGTGTGTGTCCTCTCCCTCCCCTGGAAGGGAGCCCTCCTGGAGAGGGCTGCGAGAGCAACATCAGCTCGGACGTTTATATGCTAATAACGGGTGGAAAATGATAGATTTTATGTTAGGTAAACCAGCTTTTATTCAAGCAAAAAGTAAGATGCTGCTAATTATAAAGTCAATAAAAGTAACGGCGGTGTCGATTGATCCCCGAATAAAGAAGTTAATTAATACGTGCAGGCGCAGCTAGTATTGCAGCCCGGTCATCGTGGCCCCGCGGTTCCCATCCCCAGCACAGCCTTGGGTGTCCGCCAGATAAACTTGTCACGTCTTACCTGCTCTGTTTAAAATACAACTAGTTTCGGTACAGTTGCCTCACGGTCTCGTGCGGGTTATTGATGTGTGTAACGTAAACCGTGATGGATACGTACAATGTGAATTTCAGATCTTCACAATATGCTCAGATACCGGCATGCCTGTCTTCAAGATGATTGTAATAAAAAGCATGAAAAATGCACTTTCATCGTAACAGGGAAAGATGATTGGATGGTGTAAGGGAACTGTGTGTTTTTTAGCGCAGCTGTGATTAAAATAAAATAGTCTTAACGGGATATTTTTGGACAGGAGTACTTACATTCCTGGTTTCCTTGGATTGGAATACCTAATAAGTCTATAGGCCGACAGAAGTTGGCCAGAACTCTTCTGTTTCTATTTTATTTCTTAGAGTGTCTGAACCTATATAAAAACCCGTAGGTTTCATGAAATTTAATTACGGCTGTTTCATGAGCCAGCCAGTGCACAGGCAATACATGCTTTCGGTAGATAAAATTTTAGCGTGGGATTTACATGGAGATGTGCTGGCCTGAGAAGGGGATTTAGAGAAGGGATCAAATAAATCATGTAGGAAGGAGTAAACACCTGTTTCTGTCCTCGTAGAGCCGGTCGCATGTTCGCAGCAGGAACTTACGCAGATCCGTATTCGGTGAAGTAGCGGTTTCCACATTTTGTTCGCCCTCTACAGCAACGCGATGTTAGGTGAGCGGCGAAGTGTGATGGCAGCCAGATGTCTTACAGAAAACTCCAAACACCGCCGCGCTCACTCCTACCAGAGATTTCAGTTCTCCGTACAAGAACACTTAAAAGGAGAGAAAAAGAAAACGCGGGTTTTGCCCGGTGCATAAAAGTGCATGAAAATGTGCTAAATACTGCGTATAAAATTGATATGTCTCATACTGGTCGTTAGCAGCCCAGCTTTATTCCGGGCAAAGCTTTTAACCAGCGCGCTTAAACTTGCCTTTCAGAAAAGCAGCACGAGAAGAGCTCTTGAGCCTCTGCGGCGTCCAGCCGGCGGTTCTGCGTGGCAGCAGTGTGCCCTTACAAGTAGAGCCGTCCTTCGGGTGAGCTGCGGCTGAATACTCAAGGAATAAATAACGCGGTTTGGGTGACAGTACGCACTGTACTGACTCCTGCCCCGTAAATACTGATACTTGTCCAATTTTGTGGCTCTTCCCTTGAATTTTTCAGTTTCTCACCGTTTCTGAGCCGGTTCACCTTCACTGTGAAGTACCAGCAGGTGAAAGCGCACCTTAAAGAAGGCCGTCTACTACGTATATTTAAAAAAAGAAAAGAAGCAGATCTGTATCACTTCTGCGGTTTTGAGATGGGCAACAAAGTTCTGAAAGGAACAGGAAAAACTGTGCTCATTTTTAACCTTTCCCGTATTTAAGCCGCCACTGCCCCTGGTTTTGATGGAGGATCTGACAAGTGTTCTCAGGAACGTGAGTTGTCACTCCTCACGCTTTACGTGAGTGGCCCGGTCTTCTCGCCAGATGTCCTTTAGGCAATTAAGTTAGTGTGAATGAAGAAAATTCTCTGAATTTTCCGCACCGTGAATCTTGCTAGTCAGGTTGCGGAGCTTAGGATACGTTTATGCTGTTTTACCGGTTGTTACTAATTTTACTGACTGGGCACGAGCTGAATTTCTCCTGGAAAAACACAGCGGAGCCCTCGACGCCCAGCGTCTTTCTTGGCGGCGTGATAACAGCGTGCCGTCTTTTGACGAAAGCGACAAGCGACACAAACCCAACCCCTCCCCGATTTGAGGCTTGATTTTTGCTTTTCCTCGGCAGGTGCCAGCGAAGGCCTCCCGGCAGCGGATTCCCCCGGCGGCCGGCAGCCTGCCTGCCTGGAGGGAACGGCTGCGAGCGCAGCGCTCTCCTGCCTGCGGGATTTGTAGGGATCTGCTGTAGCGCTCGTGTGCCGCGTCACCCGTGCTTTGCGCAAGCCGGTGCTGTGCCGACACGCGGCTCTCCTTTTGTGCTGCAGAAGGCAGCAATGGTGTTTTGCGCTCGCGTGAGAGCCTTAACTTTTCCTAGAGAGGGCAGGTAAGCTGAAAGAATAAAAAAGGAAATAAAAAGGGAAAAACTGCTGCTCTGGTGGCGAACGCTGCGTAACCTGCCACCTTCTGTGGTCTCAGAAAGTAGGTAATTTGGACTCCGCTGTCCCTTTTTCGGTCACCCTGGCCCCAAGTTGCTAGCTCTTTCGGTAAGATAATGGAAAAAAAATATATACGCAGAGGAGATTTGCGTCATGTTTTGCAAGCCTGTCTGCTTACCCCTCCTTCTCTCCGTGTTCAACTTTTTAATACTGCAGCTGCGGAAGATGTTTGAGAATGTTTTCCTTCCTAACACAGGTTTTATGGCCTTTGCATATCAGACACGCTGTTCATTAAACACTGATGGGATATCAACAGGTAAAAATCACCCAGGGACAAATTCCGAGAGAGAACTCTGCAAAGGGGAGGTACAAAATGCGCTCCTTGCGTGCTCCGAACAGGGGGCAGTTTCACCTTATCACCATGCTGAAGCCACTGAGCATATAAACCCGTGGTTGGTAAAACACAGCGCCAGAGTAGTGTAATCTTTTATGAACGTCTTCCTCAAGTTCATTTAGAGAAGAAAGATAACAGTTTTAATAACGCAGCTGCATCACCGTTCAGGCCGGCGTTCCACGTGTTACAGACGAATACCCACACCAGTGCTCCTCACTCGGGTTTCCCGCCGGGATCCTGGAAGTGATCTGCAGGTCCTTCGCGGTCCTGGAGCCCGGTGGGTCCGTCAGCAGGTGCCTGCGATCCCTCCTCTCTCTGCCGGCGCTGGTGCCCTGGTGTTTGGCTCTTTGAAGATGTCACCCTCGATTCTGCGTCTGCTGGGACAGGCAGTGAGCAGATACAAGCTGGGCGACTGTCCCCGCTGTCTGGTTGACAAGCTGGTCAGCGGTTGCTTACGCCCAACCGTCAGTGTTTTGAACGCACGCTTCAACAGGGCGCTCTGCTCCTGTATCGTCACTCGAGCTTCTGTGGCGTCCCGGGTTTGCATACAGTGATCGCGTATCACTGTGAAATGATAAACGCTGGCAATTTTGCTCCAAACTTAATGGCTGTGGGGTCATACTGACCTCACAGTTCCCGCGCTCTGCCAAACCCAACTATTTTCATTCTCCAGTCATCCGCCTTTGACTGGCACCTTCACTGCTGTGGTCACACGCTCCGGCAAGATGTTAACATGCTCCGCACACTCTGAGATGAGGGGAAACATTTCGTCACTCTGATGTTAGGCAGCCACCGCCACCTTCCTATTTCCCCAAGAACAGTTTAGACCTACTATTTTCTTTTCCTTCCAGGAGGAGAACGTGTCCCACTGGTCACTGATGATGAGAACACCAGATGCAGCTTAGACAAGATGGTGGGGTTAACCCGTGTTTGAACAGCTCAGGCTAGAAAGAGCGTTTGAAAAATGAGAATTGGCCATGTTGTTAGAAAGCATCTGAATTTTGGATGCAACGAGAAAGAGACACAACAGCTTTTCTTGGAGGTCATTTTAGTGGAGCGACTACATCAGTTGTTCGGGTGAGAGCTGGCACCAAGCGACCGTCCCGTCAGCGTGCCGGAGGATGGTAGAGGGTGCGTTAGCCCTTAGGCCGTGTACCGTACTGCGGCAAAGACGGCAGTGGGCAAACTGCTCGCATTAACAACAGCACGCTAACAAATCACTTAGTTGTCCTTCAAGTGAATATTTAAGCAGCGGAAACTTGGCTAGCGCTTACCGAGATAGATAATCTGCTGAAAATTAAGGTACTGCTACAAAATAGCTGTGAATACTCAGAACATCTTTTACGCCATTCCTTTATTTAATGTGTATACATTATTTATTATGCAAATTCTCTTTTGTGAAATATTTAGATTTGGAAGTGTTTTGACATGTGGTAGTCTTTAGGAAGAAGGTAAACATAGTCCTTTTTAAAGAAAATGTAAATAAAGTATTCCCCCAAAATATCTTTGAGAGGTTAAACGCGGGACAATGGAAACCACATGTAAATGCCCCTGCTGTCCCTGGGCAGGAACGTTCATGTGTATTTCCATTGACGTTGTTGACTGCAGCAGAAATTCTGCTTGTGTGAGGAGCACAGTGCAGAACCTATAAGAAAAAGAAAACAATAGGCTGAAGAATTAACTGGGTTTGATACATTTTAAATATCTGGTTTAGGTTATCGTAATTACTTGAACAGCCGTTCATTTAAAGAACAACCATTGCTACAACATTCATCCTTACCATGGAAAGGGATGTTGACCAACCCGTACGGTTTCTGGTAATTTTTTAGATCATTTTTCTCCACGTCCAGTACCTGCAGGTGGGATTTTGGTTATTCGGACACTGCTGCAAGTGCAAGGCTGTGGGAGAGAGTTTCCCGGGAGGATCTGTTGGCGAACGGAGCCGGCTTTGAAGGTCAGATTCTTACCTGGTGTAAACAGCGGTAGCTCTGTCTTACACTCATTGCGTCAGGAGAAGCTCTGACCTTTAGGGGGTTTTGTCCTTGGTCCGTGCAGCTGACAAACAGCTTTGTAATAGGAAGCAGATGAAAATTTTTACATATGTAATCAGTTTAATTACAGAAATAGTTTACAATATTTTCCTACCTAGGTAAAGGATTTTGTATGAATTTCAAAAGTAATTTAACCATAGTAATATTGCTGAAGGAAAGATAAACATTTGCAATTCATAAATTATTTTATGTTCAGATGCAATTAGTTTAGAGTAATTTCTAATGGACTCGCTTTGCTTGTAATCAAGGACTTATTTTCATGGGCCGGGGAAATGCCTGTGAATTTTCTCTCCGAGCTTTCTTTCATAACATCTGCGCTGAGACTTCTCTGTTAAACAATGGAGAGGCAGGATTTACAGAGTGTCAGCTCGCTGCTCTCTTCCTGGAGAAAGATGAATTAAGCCTTCTGGTAGAAATGGAACGTATATACTTCAAAACAATTGTTATTAGCCAAGATATGTCCAAGGTCAGGCTAAGCTAGGTATGATGTATTCCTATGAGTAATTTATCTTTATGGCTATTTAAAGTGTGAATACGTTTAAATTTTTTTTCAAGTTTTTGCCTAAGTTTTATAAGTGTCCCACTTAGGTTTTGGAAGAATAAAAATTAATGTTAGCCAGGAATTGCATTTGCTTTTATCTATTTCCTGTGTGCTCACACGCTCATTGTTTATTACCACGGGGAAATGTGGCGCTTCAGTGTACTTAGAGTGTTGTCAATAAGGAAACAGTAAAGTTGGTCTTGTCTGATTTCAGAAAACTTGAAGCCATGGCTTGCAGATACGTAGATTAATGTCAGGGGCTCAGGCATGCCAGGATAATAACTGGAGCAGAAAGCAGAATTTTAGTTTTGCCATCGGTAATCAAAAATGCCATTTATGTTTAAAAATGCTTGCCCTTTCGTCTGTTAACAGCTATAAAATTGGCATAGTCACAATTTAAATGGGGAACTGAATTTGCAAAAACTTAAAGAAATTCTGAAATCTGTCCTCAAATCTGCACTGGCTTCTTGCCTGGGATGTCCCTACGGGCAGTGCCACCACTATTCCTGTGCTCTCCGCTCTGTGTCGCAGTCCTCCTCTCGCACGCAGGTCTGGACCCACAGTGCTGGACGTACCCCGTACTTCTACTGACTTCAGCAGTGCAAACCTGGCACTTGGGAGAGGGCCTTTTATTTTAAAAGTACTAATTATCTTCTTCACATATTGCTTATTTTCTCAAAGTCCTTAATAAAGCTAAAAACCAGCTAGAATAAAGTCCACACAAAACTCTGTAAGCCACATTTACTATCCGCCAAGTTCCTTGGCCATCACTGTGCCTGGGTGGGTGGCCAGGAAGTTTATGGTATATTTTGGTGAGTTTTGAAGTAATCAGACCAGGTTCAGATAAATAACAGTGGATGGGTTTAACGTAACCTTACGGGAGATCTTCCCCACCCCTTGCCTCTGGGTGTCTTGAGAGGAACCAGAACACAGATGAAGCGTCTCCATCTGGTACCTCACGTAACCATTCCTAATTCTTCGCCTGCTTCTGCATGTGATTTTCCCACCTCCTTGCTGACTTCCATGTCTCTTTACCACTCTCTCTCACATTATCCCAGTCTTCCCTCACTGACCCAGGTTGTCCAGAGAAGGAACGAGGACAAGAAAGAACATCTTTGGAGGGCTGGGGTGAGGAGCACGGAGAAAGGCTATCAGGAAAAGGCAAACAATGCCACAGGAGTGCATCATACAGAGTGGTGGACAAGAGGAAACGCAGAGCAAGAGACCAATGGTGTTTTCATGGAATCCTGGAATCCTAGAATGGTTTAGGTTGGAAGGGACTTTGACGATCATCTCGTTCCAACCCCCCTGCCCTGGGCAGGGACCCCTCCCACCAGCCCAGGTTGCTCCAAGCCCCATCCAACCTGGTCTTGAACACCTCCAGGGGTACAGCAAGACGGTATGTTTGTAAATTTAGTTTGTCCAGTCAGAATGTAGCAGTCCCAGGACATCTCTCCGTAAGGTCAGAGCAGGGCAGGAATGGACCTCCCTGGCACCTGGAGGTCAAGGGGGCTCCAGCCACCCCACTCCTGGGGTCCAAGCTCATGTAACTGCTGGTCTTGCTGTTTGCAAGGGGCGTTGTGGTAGATCTTTGGTGCAAACATGGCCCTTGGAAGCAGGGCTTTGCCGTTCCTGCTACCAGAGAGGAGCACGCAGCCGTGTCTCCTGGAGGATGCTGGAAGGAAAGCCACGAGCCAGGCTTTCCAGAAAAGGCGCTGCAAAATGTAAATGAAAAAAAAAGAAATCAGGTTTGTGCAGAGAAGAAATGTGGTGTCCACAAATTGCGTTTTTCCTTGGTTTTTTTCTCTCTACAGTTATTGAGTAGGCACAACCTTGTTTAGCTTAAAAGATCTAAGAAAATTACAGCCTGGGGCTCTTGGCTTGTGTCTGAGTGTTGCTCTTGTCATTGAAGTCCCGGGGAACAATTTAAGACCAAATGTGCATCGCAGCTCTCTTACTCAGTACTACGGACAGTTTGCCCTGGGACACCAAGGAAGACATCAAATGTGGCCAGGCTTTAGAACAGGCTCACATTAAAAATGTATAAAATTATTAAATACGGCTACAGCTCCTGGAGAGAAGCAACAAGCTTGTAATACTGCTTGTTTTCAAGAGGTCGCAAGTACTAATGCGAAAAGTATTGAATCTCCATAAGACTAGACTGGGTCAGACAAATAAATAAGCTGAAAACACCTCTTTGAAGCAAACTGCCATTGACCCCTGAATTACGGCTTCCAGGCAATAGCAAAATTAGTTAATTCTATAAAGCAATCTTCTACCTGGGAACCTGCGTGTGCGTTGTGCAGTAATAGCATCAAGCCCGGTGATATTGCAGGTGGTGGATGCGACAACCGAGCTTCGCTGCGGGTGGGCACAGGAAAAAATTGGGCTTCTGTATGTAACAAGGCAGCCAAAACAGTAGAAGCAGTTCCCTAAATGCAGGCAGAAACCGAGATGAGTCAGAGATTAGGAGCGTGTGGGTGGAGAGCGTCCTCGTGGCGTGATGACAGGCACGGAGGAGAGAGCTGGACGCTGCGCTGTGTCTCTGCGTGTGCGCCGGCGGCACAGGGAGAAGAGGAGAGGAGCGGAGAGGAGCAGGGAGAGGAGGCAAAGCACCCGGCGCCAAATACGATGCCGAGGGAGAAGCACGGTTTGTTTATCGTGACCGCAGAGAGAGGGTGGGAGCCGTGGACCAAGAGAGGAGTGTTTCCTGGGCAGGGAGGCTGGACTCGGTGCCGTGCTTGTAAATAAAAACTGCTGTATCCGTAAAATACTTTACCCACTCATCAATGTATTTTCCTAAATGAAACAACCCAAAAGAGCCGGGAGAGTAACTTCGTGACACACAGGCGAACAGCGCTGTCCCTCTGGCCAGATCTGCTGTCACGACTGCGCGAATTCAGAAGGAAAAGGGCGGAAGGGAACATCCACAGTTTGGCCCTTGAAATATCATTATCTCGTGCACATTTATGTCCCTACAGAAAGACCGGAATCATAGAGTATAACCTGGAAATTAAATTTTCTGATATCCATTAATCCATCATCCATTAATGGCCACTGTCTCCATAATTCCCCGTGGCAGGGAAACCAAAACGCCTTCAGGGGAGCTGGAGGCTCCAGCTGCGGTGGGGAGGCAGAAGGGAGCACCGCCGGGCGGAGGGCATGGACATCGTCCCCTTCCTCACTAAATACCCTGCTGGCCTCGTCCCCGCCGAGAACCACGTAACTCCTGGCCGAGGGTGATGGGTGACCTCGCTGGAAAGGGCGTGTGCAGTGGGGAGAAGGAGGACAGAGGACTCTTAAGCTTTACGGAATAATTTTTTCCCTCTGCCAGACTTGGTACAAATTGCATGGGAATAGCCAGTCTCGTCCTGGCTACCAGCAAACTGCTGTCCTTTAAACACAATTAATGCAAAATATCATTTAATTATAACTGTCTTCCCTCATTTGCAAGGTATGGATAATATTTCAATGGGTTGTGACTAAACGGAAAGTCTCACGAGGCAGTGCCCTCTGCGGCTGAGATCTGTTGGCACACGTGAAACTTCACAAAGTGTAACTTTTCTTTTTTGGGACCCGTTTGAAAGAAAATCTGAAGTACCGACTTATGTCTAAGTTCTTAGGAAAGTCATTCAGTGCCCAAAATAAACTGTTATTTTAAAATTTCTTTGTATACAAACCCATCTATGTCTCTCTGTATAGAAAGAAGTTGAATTCCCGTTCACATACGCAACTCAGTGTAAGCAGGGAGCTGTGAAAACTGCCTCCGCGGGTATTTACGTAGCGTGGGTCTGCATGTGGCTCCACAGCCGAATAACTGCAGAGTGCCCGTGGCTGCCGGGGCCTCCCGCCCCGCGCTGCCTTCGTAGGCTGAAATTGGGTTTTCAGAAGGCAAAACATTCTTGAATGAGTCATTTCCCAACTTCTTTA
This sequence comes from Pluvialis apricaria, assembly GCA_017639485.1. Taxonomy (NCBI): domain Eukaryota; kingdom Metazoa; phylum Chordata; class Aves; order Charadriiformes; family Charadriidae; genus Pluvialis; species Pluvialis apricaria. The sequence goes on from CM030014.1 coordinate 4,769,622, forward strand.
GTTTATACTCGAAGTGGAGGGTGACGGAACGGATTCTGTTAAAACTGATTTAAAGAGGGTTTCCAACCAAGCTGATGCGTTGCGATCTGAAGCCCAGCGCCGGAGCGGGCTCTTGCTGGCGGGCGAGGGGAGGGCGTGCAAGGCTGGCGGCGCAGCACGCATCCCAGCGGGCACTCACTCCTCAGCCGGCGTCGCTCCGGCTCCTCTGCTCCGCGCAGAAGAGCGCAGAGAGCTTCCCTGTCTCCGAAGGGATCTCTACCTACACCTGCTCACCGCCCACAGCGGTTTTCCATGCTTGGGAGCAAGCCGTGAGGCTCATAAGAGAATAAAACTTAATAAAAAACCCTCAAAGTTAATAATAATTAAAAAAAAGTTAAGAAAAATTAATCAATAAAAGTTAATAAAAAAATAAAATGTAATAAAAGTTGTGCGTGTAAATCCTGGCAGTGGTGGGACTCAGCGTGCGCAAGGGCTGCAGGAGCAGGCAGCGTCTCTGAGCTGAACCAACATTGTCTCACCTTTTTAAGACGCTCCCCACTGGTTCGGTACGTGGCGTATTTGATGTGAAGTTAACGGTATGTAATGATGTATCTTTAACATGCAAAATACTAGTTCAATATCAGAGGGAAAAGGATGACTGATCAGGTTACATTTCTATGATCACTTTTATCAACACTTTTAATAGGATTTATTATTTCGATAAAGAAAATAATTGGGCTAAACCCCCCAGCCCTTATCGAGGAGGGCTCTTATGTGGTAGATTTTAGCTGAAGTTCTTTTTATGCTCCAATGAGAATAGAGCAAATTATTGACAGTTTTTGTGTAATATTGGGTTGATCTTTAAAACATACACTTTGTCGGGTGTTTGTCTTTCCCTGCGCCTGCTGTCTGCAAATGCTTTGGCAGACAGAGATATCTGTGGGAATACTGACCACAACAGCATATTTTATTTGTTGAAAATCAGTTTTGTATTGTAATAAAGGATATTTGCTGTGGCAGCCTGTTTTTTTTCTTTTTTTTTTCTGAGACTGATTTATACCTGTCCAGACAGCTAAAGAAAAATGCCGTAAGACTTAAACGCACAATGGTATTATCCGAAGTATTGACTATCGCATTCTTATAGTGAACTGACTGTGAATTTCTAGATTAAAACTGAATTCTGATTAATTTAAAGTAACAAAGAAACAAAAGGCAAACCATGAGCTGTGCCACTGCGGGACAAACTGGGAGGGAATGTCCCAGTGTGGATGGTCCATGCTGGTCTGTGGTGGAGCCAAGCTGGGTCCCCTGGCAGGTATTGTCAGGGTCTGATAAGGCAAGAAGGAAAGCCTACAGCGATAACATCACGGAAAGCTTCTTCCTAAAGTGTCTTCTTGGAGATATTTCTACTACGAGATGGTCTACAAGTCTATGATTAGGAGCTCAGCTAGCCTCCGCGGCTAAGCTCGGGGATGAGAAGCAGATACGCCAAATATAATAGCATGAGGAGAAGGTGGTGGGAGGGATGGGCATTTATGGATGGACTTGTGGATGGGAGAAAAGAGAGAGGCAACAAATGAAAAGCAAGAAATGACTAAGTTTGGAAACATTCCTTTATTTATATTCTTTGGCAGACAGTTAACTTTCTGATGATACTTTCTTCTTATATTTGTCTGCCTGGGACCCATTTTCTAAATATTGCCAATTTTTCCCGCTGCGATCGTGCTATTTATACCACGTTTCGGTTGGGTTTGCGATCGGCAGCTTTGTGAGCTGGACTCGGCCAAGTTAACCAGTTATAGACGCAACTGGGTTGAGAGGAGTTTAACTTTCCTAGCAGTGAATAACATCACGAAATCACGGAATCATGGAATCACGGAATTTTCAGAGTTGGAAGGGACCTCTAGAGATGATCTAGTCCAACTGCCCTGCTAAAGCAGGATTGCCCAGAGCACATTACTCAGGACTGCATCCAGGCGGGTCTTGAAAACCTCCAGAGAAGGGGACTGAACAACCTCCCTGGGCAGCCTGTGCCAGGGCTCTGCCACCCTAATCATAAAGGAGTTTCTCCTTGTGTTAGAATGGAACTTCCCATGTTCCAATTTATGCCTGTTGCCCCTTGTCCTGTCACTGGGAACCACTGGAAAGAGTCTGGCTCCATCCTCCTTCAGCCCACCCTTTAGATACTGATAAACAACAATAAGGTCTCCCCTCAGCCTTCTCTTCTCCAGGCTAAACAGTCCCAGCTCTCTCGGCCTTTCCTCAGAAGGGAGATGCTCCAATCCGTCAGTCAGCTTTGTAGCCCTTTGCTGGACTCTCTTCAGCAGTTCCCTGTCTCTCTTGAACTGAGGAGCCCAGAACTGGACACAGTATTCCAGTTGTGGCCTCACCAGTGCAGAGGAGAGGGGGAGAATGACCTCCCTCGCCCTGCTGGCCACGCTCTTCCCTGTGCAGCCCAGGATGCCATTGGCCTTCCTGGCGACAAGGGCACATTGCTGGGTCGTGGGTAATTTACTATCTACCAGGACCCCCACATCCTTCTCCTCAGAACTGCTTCCCAGCAGGTCCACCCCTCACCTATACTGGTGCGCAGCATTCCTCCTCCCCAGGTGCAGGACCCTACACTTGCTCTTGTTGAACCTCATTAGGTTCTTCTCTGCCCAGCTCTCCACATCTCATAAAAGCAGCCGGGTTCTGCCCGAGGAAGAGCCTCCCGCCTTGGTGGGCTCATGCCCGGGGCTGAGCCCCAAAAAGTGATTTCGGGGGTGGGAGCTGCTTCAGGGTGGTGGGGCAGGAGTGCGGATTCACAGGAGGCTGGTACCCGCACCTCGGAATCGCTGCCCCACACCGGGCTGGTTGTGTGGGTTACTTAAGCGAAAAATCGTGCAAGTAAGGAAAGGAACAAAGGTCAACTATACACTAAAGCCAGGAAAATGTTAAAAGCACACCTGACCCCGGGCACAGCCTGTGTTAACTGCCAATGTTTGTCACCCCCTTTTTTCTCCTTTACCTTGTTTGTAATGAAGGCGACGTGGGAGAGACACATGGTGGAAATTGAAAAAGGGGACTCACACAGGCAACGTTCATTAAAAAAGAGTCCTCAAGACCTATTTATTTAACTTTTTTTGTTTGTTTGTTTCTAATTTTTGAATATAAACCAGTCATTTCTAATTATTTGAGATACAACCAGACACTTTTTTTTTTCTGATTTAAACCAGTTATAATTTTCTCTTCACAAACTAGATCAGTCCCTAAAGCAGTTCCAGATGCCAGACATGTACAGATGTAACATTCCTACTGGAGGAATAACTTTTGATATTTAATCAAAAGAAACAAGTTTAACAAACAATACACTAACACGTGAAGAGATAGCATGGTGAGAAAAAACCCCAACCAACTAGGCTATAAAAACTTTTCCAACTTGTAAAGGGGGTTTTACAAACTCACCAACGGTAAGACTCAGAACTTAAACCTGAAAAAAGTGTGAAATAACTGACTTGAGGAGCAGACAATAAAATGGAAGGAAGAGGAAATGGAAGAGAATAAAAACAGTCAGCAGACAAATGGGGACTTAAAATGCAAAGAAGAAAAAAAGGAAAGCAAAAAGAAATATCAAGAAAGAACATTTTTGACAAGACAAGAATCATAAATTGAGTTGTGTGAGAGAAAGTGCAAGAAATGCCACGAGTTACAATACTCTAAAGAAAAGAAAACTATGAAAATACACAGGAGAAAAGAGAAAATATGAAACCCCTCATTTTGTATTAATTGTGTTCCCCTTCAAATGACACATTTCAATGCTGGAAAAACTCCTGTAATTAGATTATTGTTTACAGCAAGTTATTACTCAACCGGTTCCTATTTAGGCTGTCTGTATTTGATCTAATTCTGTCAAACCTTACAGTGAAGCCGTTGAGTTGTTACCTGAAAAGAAAGGCTTAATCACGTGAATGTATTTGGAACAAAAATTCTCATTATAACACCATTTTTCTTAAAGGCCTTGTGTGATAGAAGTGTGATTACGCAAAGCTCAGGCTGCAGCTATACAACTTAGAGCCAATCACAATATATCGACGTTTCGGCGGTTGGGTTATTTCTTGACCTTGAGTAGCTTTGGCGTTGTTGTAGGAGTCACCAAGAATTTCACCTTCAGTGCAATGCCAAGAAATAGGAAGAACATCACCGATTAAATACAGTCCAAATATTAATACTCGCTAATAAACTCCAATCCATTATTTAGGTTGTTGCTAATTTGCTGCCCTCACAGAGTGGCAAATCACTGTACTGTTGGGGAAAAGAACATTGGAAAATAGTCATAAAACCCCCAAACAAACAATTCGATCTACCTAAATAATCAGAGGAACACACCAAACGAGGAAGTGGAAAACGTTGTATGCAGATATTGTTACGGGGGAAAATTATTTTATTATCATGCGTTCAAAACAACTAGCCTGCCACATTTTTACGGCACTATTGTATTAGACACTAAAATCAGATTTTAACCTACTTTTAAATGTTCTTCCTTTCCCTTCACTCCAGGGTTTGAAACCGTCATTTGTGTTACTGTTCTCTTGGCTTCTACTGTTTCTTTAACCACTCCGCAATTATAATAGCTCGCTAATAGACCATATCATTGATAAACTTCCTCGTTAAGGAGAACCTAGGACAAAAAATGATACTGGTTCTTTAAAAGTTTATCCCTATGGCACCATCATGTAAGCATACATATGGGACAGTAAAAATGGAAGACGACACATTAAATGACATTATTATAAAATGCAATACTCTTGGAATGATCCCTTATTAAATTAGGCTCTATGATCTGAGATGAATTTCCCCGATCCCTAATCCATCACTAGAGAAATATTAAAAGATAGGTCTCAACTGGTATTAGAATCGCACTCAGTCTCTACTTTCATTATTTTGAATTAGGGTGCTACTGGGGGGAAGCCTCTTAATGAGAATTAGAGTGATTCACTGGCCTTCTTTTGGATTTTGACAAGTAAAATATTAACTCTTCAGTCACAGCTGTCGGAATTAAAATACTTGGCAGCCACAGATGCACAAATTAAATTGGCCTTTATGTTTCCATATTGCTGACCTCCTTAGAGGCAAAAACATCAAACCCAACAATAACAGAAAACCCACAGTATGTCATTCCTTGGTAGAAAATATATTTATTGAAGTTTTTATATTTGTTTCAGTTCTAAACGCATAATTGAACAAACACGGAGCATTTTTACAAAAGGCTATTATTTTAATTTCGCATTCGGTAAAACTTCAGCTACAAATCAGTTACTCTGAACCATTAATCAGGCAATAAAATAATAAATGAAGTTATTTCGGGGATTTCTTAACTGTTTAAACCAACATAAATCAGATTTACGTGCGGTGCATCAGTGAAAACATCTTAATGGCTTTGACTGGCATGTTTTTAGGGTTGTTTCTCTCTAAATAATAGTTTCTCTTTCTTAGAAACAATATATGAATATGCATAATTATTGCAGAAGCACAAGATTTTTTATTACCGGAGCTCCAGTTTGTAACAGCAAAACAAGCTCAAGTTTAGCAATGTTGAGAAAACATCCTTTCGGATCTTTTTCCCTCCTTTTTAATTTACTGCTATGGTAGTGGCAGTGGAATTTCAATTAGTCTCAATTAAGTGTATCTCAATTAAGTGTATTTCAATTATGATAAGTGTTTCCAAAGTGGAACCGGTAGCATGTAAAAGTCTCGAAAAAGGGAATGATGCAGAAGCGGTGTTTTTTTACAAGCCGTGCTTAAATTGTACGCTCCATCGTATCCAAGTCAGGACAGGGGTTTGTTATTCCTCTCTCCGTCTCTGGTCACCTCCAGCATCTCTCCCTCCTCCCTAACGATCACTCATTGATCTCAACTTGTGATCGCTGGAGAACTACTTGTAGGGGGACATTGATGGATGCATTTGAGCCGTTTTAGCCTTCGTGTCCAATAGTGGGATGAACTCCCCGGATCCGCGGCACGGTTGCGTGGGGGCAGCTGGAGGATGAAGTTTGGCTCTGGGGGAGCGTGTGCTTCTTGGGGGAAGCTCTTTTTGTCTAGAGCTGATTGCAAACCACCTCCACGTAGTTTCTTATAACACACGTTGGGGTGGTTTTTTGCATGCTGATGTGAAATGGAGAGACTGCAATGTTGATGCAATGAAGAACTTCATGTTTTATATGAGGAAATAGAGTTTGTTACCCACTTTTTGGTTTTCCATTTTTTTAACTTACAGATAAACAAGCCCGTAGTTTGCGAGTGGAAAGCTCTACTTTTTCTGCTTGTGACAATGGAGTTTTAGAGCTGATAACACAGCATAACTGCATATCTAAAACAATCCAGCTCCGGACCTTTAATATATTGAAATATTTTGTTATTCGCCGGCAGGGATCTTGTCGGACACATTCGTGCTGCAGCACACATGTCATCCCCTCAGCAGGCTGTGGCCAAGCCGCGGCGGGTAGGGGACATCTCGTTAGTGACATCCGAGACCCGCTTGCCGTACTTTGTTTGAATCCCCGGGCTCCCAGTGCCGCTTGTCCCCTCCGGGAGGAGCTGCCCCCAAAGCGGGTTTGGGGGAAACCCCTGCTCCCGTGGAGTGGCGAGGTTGTCCTGGTGGCTGTGACCGTTTTGGGTTGTGACATTCAACTCCGTGTGGTGGAGAGGTGCAGCCGTGCGGAGCCGTCGAGTGGCCCCGGTCCCCGCGTTGTCCCCGCGTTGTCCCCTGCCACGCTTCGCCTCTCCCGGCATGCGGAGCGACACCAATGCCCGCGGGGAGAGCAGTCAGTGCGGTAAATCTACAGCTTTCCTGCAACCGCTTCTACATTATTTTTATCCTTTTTATTACATCACCTCAGCTATGCAAACAGCTCGTTGTATAGGGTTTTTTTCCTCTGAGCTCCTACTCCATCTTTCCCCCTTGCCGCATCCACGCTGGGCACTGAAGTGGTACCTGAAGAGCCCTCCCTCCCTTGGAGCACAGCATCAGCTCCTGTCTCAGTTCGGATTTCCCCGTCTCGATTGGGGCTGCTAACCCACAGAGACAGTTTTCCGGGCTTTGCCGTTTGTTGACCGGTTTCTCGGCCGTCTGGGCGCCGGTCGGAGCCGGGAACGCTGCGGCGTTATGCAGGTGGATGGCGGGCGCAGCCGGCTCGGCGTGTGAATTAGTTCTGCGCAGAACTACTTAATACATCTTTCCTGGAATTAAATGTGCGCAGAGAGCGGCCATAGGGCAAGCCGCGGGGTGGTTTAATTTCTTTTTTAGAAGACATTAGCAGAACTCGATAAAGGGTCAAGTAATTTCATCCAAGTTGCCACTAGTTAGTTAAGAGAAAGCGACAGGGCTGGAGCCTGACGTCGTTACATTCCTGCAAATATATTTTATAAAACAGGAGTTTTAAAATTTCTTTTTTTTTTTTTTTTTTTTTTTTTTCCTGAAAGAATGATTGCCGGAGGAACGCTTCTTAGCTTTAAAAGATTACCTGGCCGGTAGCTAAATAGGGCGTTTTGATTAATATTTGCTATTTGGCGAGCGGGCAGAGCCCCGAAATGAGATGGTTACTTTTGCGAGCGGAGCGCCTTTGGTGGGAGGCTCGCCGAGCTCCCGGGGAGGCTGCCCGGGGAGTAATTTCGGCGAATTGTAAGCGGACAGTGAGTCCGCGGGGAGCGCTGGCAATCATGGCGGAAACAATGTTTGCATCGATCAGCTGTCACGGTGATTTATGGCTTCATTTTGCTGTAATGGAGAATTAGTGGAAAGATTATCAGGGACTCAACACTTTGGCTTGTTACCCATGTCCAGACGAGCAATTTGTCTCCCTGAAGCAGTGAAATACTTGTGACAGCTCCAACACTTGCCCTAATTCAATCAAGAGAAAATGTTGGAATTAATTTGTTACAAGAAAATTTAAATATGTTCAGCAAACAGTAACCGCAGAGCAGCAGGCTGATTTATTGTGCTCGGCAAGATATCGATCCGCTTCGATCTGGCCCATGTTGAGGTTTTAATGTGTAATAATTTCCAATTTAAAGCTCCTTTTCAAGATCACGGGTTTAAAGAGAGGGCAGGCTAGGTCTCAAGACCTGATTAGGAGCCTGTTGCAATGGCTTTGTCAAAAGCCTGTTTGAATGTAAATTCATAGTTATCTTTTGCACTATCTTTAATATTCTTGACATGAATTTTATTGTGTGTCAAACCTCAGGCCAGCTGCCTGCCACAACCATTAATGAAACATCTTAGGAAATAAATCTCAGTCTTTATACAATATTTTTAAAAACCTGAAACATTAGATGTCAGCGAAGAAGGTTTAACAGCATCCTTTTTTTTTTTCCACACAGTAAACCATCAGAGATATAGCAGTTTTACAGCTTGCCTACACAATTAGATTGAATTATTGTGCAAATGCTATTATGCCATAAGCTTAAATTCCAAAGTCTGCATGAATATTTTAGGTACATGTACATATCTGTTATCTTCATTGAAGGTGTGACAGCTTATTCTGCCTATACATATATATAATTTTTAAGGTTCTCATTATTAAAATGCTCTTCCCTAATGTGTATAGGATAACACCACTCACGAAGGTGGCCAGGGCATTAGAAATTTAGCCCCTTATAATTCACAGAGCAGCCCTGGTGGTCTGCAGAGCCACGTCACTCCACGCCAAACTCCTCCGCCACCCAACTACAGCAAAATGGTGCGCAAAATGAAGTGTGCTCAATTAGTCCTTTAAACCAAATTATGATGATTGATTAAAAGGGAAATCCTGGCCTCCAGTGCTAAAAAGCTTGTGCAATAACCTCCCATGTAGCTCCAACTGCAACTTTTCTCTAACATTTTTAGAGCATCAGTGGCTCACATAATTAGAGAGCAATCCCGTTCAACCTAATCGATAAGAAGTCATCACCCAGCCATACCGAGGTATTTTTTTACTCATTAGTAGAGCTCAGATGTTTGTTTACTTTAGTTATTCTTAGTTTTCCTGCCATACCCTTAGACCAAGCACTGAAAAATAAGCTCTCTTTACTCAAACAGTGTTTCGGAAAAACTTTCTAATAGCATCTGGGCCATTGAACGTAGAGCTTAGGCATCATTGCTCAGTCAGCAGCCGTGGTCTGCTGGTGCAAGGCCTCCCAGGTCCTCTGAGAAGAACCCTGGACACCTGGAAGAATCCTGGGCACCTGGACGTTTCTGAAACAGCTTTGGAGTCATCTTGAACATAGGAAGTTCCATCTTAACATGAGGAGGAACTTCTTTCCTTTGCGGGTGGCAGAGCAGTGGCACAGCTGCCCAGAGAGGTGGGGGAGTCTCCCACCCTGGAGCCATCCCAAACCCACCTGGACGCCGTCCTGTGCCACTGCTGGAGGTGACCCTGCTGTGGCGGGGGGTTGGACTGGGGGAGCTCCAGAGGGCGCTTCCAACCCTGACCAGTCTGGGATTCTGGGATTCTCTGTTGGGTGACGGGAGAAGCATTGCGAACACCTCGACCCCATGGGGAATCCCAGAGGGGCTTTGCACCTTCCTAGCACTAGAGAAGGCACCGATGCTACCAAAGCCATGGAGGATCAGAGCTCGTTAACTCCCCTGCCCATCAAACCACCTGCTAGCCTGACAACAAATAACTCTATCCATAAGTGTATTTAAAATATTGCTTTGAAGGATGAAAATTATCCTGTAAAATGTTAGCTTCTTGCGTGGCAGCTGGAGTGATAGGAGCCACTTTCTGAATTGTTGACTTTGAGGGCTTTGGAGAGGGCAAGACTTCTCACAGAAACGAGATTTGGCTCTGTAGGAGTTTCAGGAGACAAAATGTGAAAAATTCCTGGCCCTGCACCCCATTCTGACTGGATGTACAGGACCAGTACTCAAACCAGGATCATATTCGCTCGTTCAGTAACAGATTAAAAATGCGGCAAAACTGGATAAAATAAAGACATGTTGCTCCCTGGGGAAACTGTGGTGTAGGGGTGATGAGCTCTGCGAGGACTTTTGGTGGCCTGGCAGCACAGTGTCCCCAGCAAGGAGACAGGACACTGGCCATGGGATAAGCATGGTTACTGTGGTGGGACACACCACTGAGCTACGCCTTGCCACTGCCTTGGTCTCCTGAAAGACCAGCCTCTGCAGATTTATCTGCTGTGTCCTCTGCCGCCACGTTTTCCAACAAGCCTTTTTGTGGTTCCTCAGCAGGAGAAGACGTCATCTTTCAAGAAGTCAAAGGACTGTGGTGATCTCTGTTGATGTCTCTAGTCCAAGGACTTAATGTTTCAGTCTTTGCTTGGTAGATGTGTTCCCATCTCACTCGTCTCTGTGATGAAGTCTAATATCTTTACTCCTTTCTGAGACATTCTCTATATATCCTTTCACATGTGTGCACTCACATGCCTTTGGAAAAGTAAATACAATTTTATTAAATTTTTGCATGGGTTAGATCATAAAAAAAGGGATTCTGGACATGTTGCATGAGCTTTATGAAGTGAGGTGTCCCTGTATTGTCAAGATGCACGTTGACTGGGGGCTTTAGTATTGGGAATTAGATTTTTTTTGCAAATGCTGTGATGATATTGTACTTGCACTTCTGCAAATCCATAATTATAATTCAGTTTCTCATTACAAACTATAAACGTAAATATTTCTGTGGTCATCGATGGAATTTAACTTCTACAGCAAATAATTTCTACACATGTGTTTCCTATCTCGTCCTTAACCGTATAATAACATGCATGCTACAGCTAGTAAAATATTATTATAAAACTCCCTTTGCTGCAAATCTTGACCAAAAACTACAGAGCTTACTATCAAACATATGTTCCTGGGAGTTCATGGGAGTCAGCAGAGTTCACTTGGTGTGAAGGGCCACGGCGGTCAGGGTGCGCAGGAGCAACACGCCCACCTGCAACCTTGTCCTTGCATGGCCGCATCTTCAGCTGGTGTCAGCTGGGGTGTCCCATCAATGGGCTCCACCAGCTTGCACCAGACGCCTGCACACCTCCTTTTCCTCCCTGATTTGGGGGGAACCGGGCTGGTGCTGGCTGGCTTTGCGAGCTGAGGCTCTCCCGAGGCTGGCGAGCCCCTCAGCCCCCGTGCGGGGCAGGGTTGAGCGTCCCGGGGTTCTGCAGCCCAGCAGAGACCTTGGTGGGAGGAAGGGCTGACACCATTTTAATGGGAATTGGTGGGGAATCAGGCCTTGACATTTAAAACTGAATCAGACTGATATTTAAAACTGAGATAAACTGACATTTAAAGTAGTCCCATGCTCTGTTGTTTCATTTTTATTCTTTTGGGTTTGTTTTTGTTCTTGTTTTTTTTAATTTTTCGCGGGCTGAGGCTCCACCACGTTGGAAGTTGCTTGCGGGAGGGGGTCTGATGCTGGATCGTGACCTGCGGAGACCCTGTGGCTGAGGGCTTGCGGTTGGTTTGCCAGCGCTTGCAAGCAAGGAGAAGCAGCCTCCTGGCTGGTTCCAGTGAGATGCAGTACGTCCTCACCCGTTAATGTGTCGAAATAACAACACCAAACCAGCTTGCGATAGGGCTCGGGGAAAAAGTCAATGTTCCCGAGCCATCAGGAGCAGTGCCAGGTTAAATTGTATTTAAAAGAAGCACAATGCTGGTTAGCAGTGCTAAAAGGCGGTATTGTAGATTAATAATACCAAGAGAAATTGAAAAACCTCATCTAATTTTCGGAGCCGCGCACTTTGTTTTCTTTTCTCATTCTCTCCTCGAACAGCCAAGAACTGGTTTGGTTCACTTCTGCACCGCGGTGTGCCCGGAGAAATGCGCTCTTCCAGCTCCCACTCGTCAGCGCGGTCCTGCAGCCGTGGGCTGCAAATCCCGCCGGGGGATGTTTATTTGTTTTTTAAAAAGCCCTATCAGAATTTGGAACTGCTTTCTGCAATTGTCTGTATGGCTCAAATAAAAGCTTAGGGGCTGTTCATGGCTGCAAACGTAAATGTTGGTAGAGGGCTGAAAGAACGGCATTCCTTTCAAGTTAGATTTGCACAAAGCAAAAAAATCCGAAGAAAAATAATCTTTAAATAAGTTACCAATTGCGAACTTTATAACAGTGCCAGCTATTAACAATAGGCCCGTTTGGGGTGGTTGGTTTTTTTTTTCCCCTTCCCATAACAATTTTTTTCTTCCTACGAGGTCATTTTAGGTCTTCGGTCTCAATAATAATTTGCTCTGCGAGCCATTGCAGACAGAGCTGTCTTCAGCCTCTCGGCTCGGAGGGAGAAATCCGATCGTGCCATGGGATCCTTCCTAAATCTCCACGAACCAAAATGTCTTTATTTCGCCCGGAATAAGGATGCTGGTGGGCTGGGGTGGCTCCGCAAGGCTCCGGCACCTCTCGGGCGCCGTGTCCTGCTGGATGCGGGGTGGCAGGCCGGGAGCCGGCGGGAAGGAGCGTACTCTTCCTTCGGGGTGAAGCCCTGGCCGGGCTTTTCCAGAGTTCCCATTGTTGCACAGCTGAATCCAATCACCGCTATTTGTTTTTCAAAACAGGGCTCAGCTCCCTGTTGCTGGATGATATTTTCATCCGCTGACATTTAACCGAGCTATTTCAAAATGAGCCGAGAGCGTTTCTAGAATTCCTTTATTTTTAAAGTTTTATATAAATCAGCTTTTAATTGTCTGTTAGGAAATGTTGTTAGTAAACAGCTCCGTTTGCAGAGGTTTGTACAACGCCTGTGCCTGCTTTGGGGGCTGGGCGCTCGCCGGACCTGTGAAAACCAGCTATAAACTGCTCTGCACGTCGCACATTTTGGGAAACAATATTATTTTTCCAAAGCCACAGAGCGATCAGATAACGTTCGAGCCCGCATGCTGCATCGCAGACAATATGTCTGTGATTAACCGTTTCCTCCAGCTTCTGAATCGTGGTTTCGCTCTTGAATGAAGGTAGAGCAAAGCTATCGAAAAAAGAAATAGCCTTTTCCTTGGAAGATGAGCAGCCGGGCTCTCCTGCCCAGGGGGAGCTCCCAGCAGGAGGAGGTTTCAGGAATTTCCGAGCATCCTGTTGTGATGGAGGGTCATGATGTGGGATGTGCTTTATGAAGATTGGGAAATTAGTTTTGTTTGATTATGGTTATGTCTTTCTTCAAATGATCTGCCAGGACTTCAATATGCCAAGGAAGAAAGGGGATAAGAAATTAAGATCTTCAAAATATAATTTTGGCCTGCTGTGCTGTTGTGTCTCCCTGTCCTCAGCACAAAGGGCTACCAGATGCCGCTCTCGTGTTTACAGAAGTGTTTCATTAATTTACATTCTCATGAAAATGAGAAGTCAAAAGACTGAGGTTGACTCATGTCTGCTGCGGCCATGGGCCGTGCCAGCTTGCCCAGACCCATCGCCGCACTCAGCTCTACAATGACCGGCTAATCATAATTAATTATCAGCAAGTCAGCAGAGTGGAGTTGAGCCCTTATGTCTGTAATATCAGTCCACAATTCATTTAATTCGCTCCCAACCTAATCCAGGCTTGACTCTGGCGTAGGCTTGAAGAAGACAACCTGCGTGCCAGGGCCAGAAGGAAAGGTTTGATAAAACATCCTGAAGTTCCTCGTAGTGAAGGAACCTGCAGGAACGGCTTTCAGTAAAGTGTAAGTCCGTATCCTGACAGCAACACCAGGGCCCAGGTGAGATGGTAAAATTTGGAGACTCGCTTTCTGATGAATAGAAGCTTTGAAACGCCTGTGACCTCGGGAGAAGTGAGATGCAGAGCCTTCCTTGCTGTAGCATCTCAGGATTGCAAAGCTTTTAAGCATTTTTTTAAAGATGTGTGGTAATTTGGCTATCCTGACACCAAGGACACATTTAGAAGTAAGATGACTGTTTAACTCCCATCTGGCAGAGCCAAGCTAATCAATTTACCTTATCAAGCTCCAGCGTCTAATTAGAGGCTCTCCTGACATCATTCCCAAGCTGGGTTCAGCTCATCCTGGAGGCAGTGTAGCCTTTTTATTACTTTCTACAACTTAATCACTCTGTTTTAAAGACGTTTTCTCTGAATTGCTCAAAGGTTAGCCCCTCTGTCAATTTAAGTCAATATCCTCTTCTTTTCAAAATTAATTGCTATTAATTAATCACCATCTGAAGCAGTTTATTGGTATTGATTTGCTCCCTTTTGTATGTTTCTATGAGATATCTTATTGGTCTTCCTCGCTGCATTTATTTTTCACCCAAGCTACAAAGCCCATGTTGGTGAGCGTTGGTTCACAGCCAGGTCCAGATGAACATCCAGATCTCGCTAGTAATCCTTCTGTCAAAGGATATCCATGGCGTATGTGTCTCTGACTTTCACGGTATTTTTATTTTCTGAACTTCTTGATTCACTTAAAAACAGAATAGCATTTCAGACCTATTCTTAGTCCCGGTTTCGGGTTCCTGGCATCATTTTTCCCGTGTGCATGCAATTGAGGAGCCCCATCGACTGTCCTAGCACCCACATTTCAGTGCTCTGACCTTTGGGCACATCAGACCAGAGCACGGGTTGTAAGTATTTAAACAAGACCAGACCACACGGTAGCGATAACGCACCTTTCCCTGCTTCACGTGCAGGAGGAAAAAAGAGTAGGAAGGAGAAGACATGGCCACATCTTTTCTGCGTGATGCTCTGCTTCCCATTGCTCTCCCACGCTGGTGGGAGGTGGAACTGTGACGACGGAAAAGCATTAATTTGCTTTCAAGTTTTGCACTGTTATTGGCATTTTCTGTCCGACCTTTTTGCTAGTGTAATCAAATAGCTCCGATCAATACATTAAAAGCCAGATTTTCTTATTAGCTTCTCTGTGCAGCCATCAGCGGTCAACACGTAGCGATCAGTGCAGCATCCTCTTCCAATTCAATCTCATAAAGCTGGAGTTTTGTGGGGTTTAAAGAAGACAGCCCATGTCATGTTGGGGCCTGGCAGGGCTGAGTGTGGCGGGAAAGGCCAGTGGGAAGGAGGATGGTGGCATGAAAGGAGGTCACAAGCTGAAGGAGATCCTGCAGAATAATGTGCTTTTTGCAGTCTGCTCAAGGACACAGAGTGAGGAGCTGTTTAAATGCATCTTAGTCTTGAGATTAGTTTTATTCTAACAGACCAGTCAGCAGTAGGACTGGGGTACACCAGGCCTCATCTCCTGGCCTTGGGGCACCCTTAGGATGGTTTAGGCGTCACACCTCTTACACCTGAGAGGAGAAGCAAGCCATGTTTCTCACCCCAGTTAGCAGGACCCACCTCATTTCTTTCCACGAGGATGAACGAGGAGTGTTTGCTAATGCAGAGCTTCCCACCCACTTCCTCCGGACCATCACACCATTAGACATAAATGATGGCATTTCTAGCTGATGGATGGGTTTCTCATGGCTTGCTGGTCCCTCTGGTTGGTGACACCGCATGGCGGTCACGAGCCCATGGCATCAGCACCGTCACGCTGCGTTTGATCCGGGACTCCATGAGATGTGTCGCAGGCTGCCAAGCACTGTCATTTTTCAGCCTGTGAAAAGATGTAATTTCTCCTCTCGAAAGCTTCGGGAGGTCCCCGGGGATGTTGTCAGCTGCTTTCACCGCCTTGAAAAAAATGTCATTTTTCTTTTTAAAGAGTGCTACAATTATTATCACCAGGCCTCGGGGCACTTCACCCCAAATCACACAATGCTATTTCGGGTCTCTCTTTTACCGCAAATGTTCAAAACCAGCTGCTTAAATCCGGTTTTCAAAAGTGAATTGGGCGTTTAGCAGCCCAAGAGTCTTTTGGCATCTCTGAGACGTGCTGCAGCAGCTCTCCAGCCCACCAGGAGCACACGGAGGCTTCGTCCTGAGGCTGTGGACCACATTGGGAGCATCCTTCTAGGGTCCTTTGGGGACACTTGGGTGTGCTGAAACTTTCCTCCTTGCCCCGCGCTTCAGGATGCCCAGATGTGAGCAAGCGGGACCCAGCTGTGCAGTGCCTGGGCAGGCAGGGTCGCGCTCACTCGCTGGCTCAGCTCCACAGAAAAAAAAAACGGGATTATATTTTGTATATAAGGCTTTGTGGGATTAAACATTGCTGAATTTGAAAGGCTAATTACTTCTCGGGCAGAGCCTACAGGATTTTTTTTCCTCTGAAGTCTCTGATGACCGTGTCTATGGGTAAGTTTCCCCGAGTACCTCCAAGACTGAAAGCTTTTTTTTTATGAGACAGATGGAGATGTTCTTTCCAAGAGTGAGTAATATTTAACCTTAAGCACTTTCAAATCCGGCCTCAGGAATATTGAGATGAAAGCCTCGTGGCACTAAGCTTCTTTCAAATGGATATTGCAGAAAAGCTGCCTGGACATTTGTCTCCCCGAACCTCCGCTCTGTTTAGCATGCTGCCGGTGTGCCTGTTTTCCTCGAGGAGGTCCGAGAAGAATAAATACTTGTCTTTGGGATTTCATTTTCAGCGGCGGCTCTGCTCTCGCTATTGTGTTTCCTTTGAGCATCAGTTATTGGATTTGAAGTTCCTGATAGTGTCGGTGAGGGTGCAGCGAGGTGCCTTCCTCCTCTCGCCGCCAGCGGCGAGGGCAGCTCCTGCGGCTGGGGGGGGTGCAGGTCCTGGGACAGGTAAGCATCCCCTCGATGGTAGGACCAGTCATCAGCATGGTGGCCGCATTGCTCACGTGGGAAGTGGGTTTGTCACACACTCATTGAAGGAAGACTCGTGCTCGTGCCATTCCCAGCAGCCCCAGCCTCAGCTAACGTGAAGTGGAATCCATTTTTTCCCAATATTCTCAATCATTTGAATACAAAGCAAAGCTTGCCTAGTGCCATGCTCTGCGTCTCCTTGATTAACTCATTGAAACACACCCTTAAGTATCTTAAGCCAAGTCAGATTCCTTCTATACATATTGAAATGCTGATATTTAATCAATAATCATAGAAACATAGAATGGTTTGGGTTGGAGTATAATAGTTGGAGAAAAATGAAATAGGAAGTACAAATACATTTTCAAGAGCTTTTATTTCTTTTCTGTGCTTTCCCTGTTGACTTGATTCTTTACAGAGCGGTTCTGCGTCTCAAGAGAGTTTGGTACTGGGGCGGGAGGGGGACACGCTGTCCCCTGCTGCACAAAACACTGGCACGTCTCAGTTTTTCTTCAGATCTTGCATAGCCTCCGAGTTTTCGAGGGAAACCCTCTGCGGCTTCGTCCTGCCACGGCGGCGGGTACACGGCCCCACAGCCCGTATGCAATCTGTATTTGTCTTGATCAGGATATTAAACTACAATCGTGCGCAAAGCAGTGAGGTCCCTCTGCACTACTGTTGAACTAAGAAATCATTATGGTCAGACAGAAGAGAAGTATGGATGATGGATAATGGGTCTCTCCGCTGCCCAGCGATCATTACGCTCCTGCCGATGAGGCAGCAACTGTTTTAAGTCCCATTAGCGGATGATGGGCTGTCTGGAAGAGGATGCTCGTACCTGAGCAGGCAGCTCTCCCCGGCTGCGCTGCGTTAACCCCATCGCGGTGGGACCGTCCCCCTCCCGGTCGGTGCCGCTGGCCAAGTCCCCGGGATGTGGGAAGGGGTGGAACAGCGTGTACCTGTCAGAACGGGAGGCAGGAAAATGCAGAAATGGAGAAACTGGAGGTGAAGGGTAAATTGCTGCTTCTTGAAGGGACTGTTGGGCAAGAAACATTTAGGGAAGTGTTAATGAAACTCTGACACGAATTTGAGAGTTTATAAATGAGAGTCATCTGCTGGTGTGGCTTTTACATCTGCTTAGCCCGGCGTGGGTTAAACTCTTCCCGTATCCATGGGCTGAAACATCTACAGACACGCTGAGTTTGGTGGAGCAGGAGCAGGAGCGCAGGGAGCAGAGACAGCAGAGTGCCATCCCCAAGGATGCTCATAACTGTCCATGCTCACGTCAAAAAGACTTTGGGCTGCCTCTGTCATGAGCGGTGGTCAGCAAAATTGGAGCAAACTGGACAGCAAGGTTGCTCCTGCAGTGAAGAGGAGGCGATGTGGGCACCACCACCCCTCCAGCCCCAGCCGTGCTTTGCAAAGCTGCCTGCAGGGTGGCACCACCTCGCTCCGCAGGGGCTGGCTCTCCCTGTCCTCACCTCCCCAATGACGCAGTCTGAAGGTAATTACCCCCACCTGATTTACTCTGATTTTACCAAACTTGGACCACAGCTGTGAGTGACATCTCCAAAGTGCAGGGTCCTTGTTTGAATTAAACCCCAAATTTCCTTATGGCGCTAGTCCTGGCTTGTAGCCCCTCATCTGAGCTTCATGCATTGCCTGGTCTGGCCACGTGCAGGTGGAAAGACTCCTCGTCACCTGGAGCAAGAGGGGACTCACAGGTCCCAGCTGGACTTGGCTTGGCTGACCTTTAGAAAAATTTAGGACATTTACTTTTAGGCATGAAAGATATTATCTACAACCATGGAGAGGACATTCATGTAAGCTGAAGCTCTGTGATGCCAAGTTACTTTCCAAAGAGTCTCTCCTGAGGTGGCCCAACAAGCCACGGCTGCACTGGGTAGTCGTGGGGTAAAATGACCTGAGAAGTAAGTGAGGATGAGACGTACAGCTGGGGACTGTTAGCCAGCGTGAGTATTAACCTGCGTTTCTCCCGGAGTCCAGCTAAGTGCACTGCCAACATGCCACAAATGCTGTTTTGAGATACTCTTTATGGTCCTCCATGTAATATATGACTCTCACGGGGTGCTTGCATGCGTGGCTCGTACATTCGCTTTTGCTAGCAGGTGGAGGTCGCAGTAAGCGTGGCAGCAGCTGTACAGAAAGAGTTATAGTGGTGGGAGCACGAGGTGTCAGCCAGGCGGGATGGAGCAGCAGGAGGCAATGGTGCTGCCGGGTTTGGGAGAACAGCTGTCTGGGATGTCTGAGCAGACCTGTGGGCTCCTGGCATCCGTTCTCAACGTTGGCTGGAAAAGGCCATGGGAAGGGCACGGGCATCTCCTGACTCTGTGGGCTGAGAGAGGGCTTCTTATTATAGCCATGTCTAGGGACATGGTTTAGTGGTGGGTTTTGGCAGTGTTAGGTTGATGGTTGGTCTCGATGATCTTAAAGGTCCCTTCCAACCTAGACAACTCCATGATTCTATAATTTTCGATGAAGCCCACTCCTATTGCTGAGTCGTGCAGCTCTGGATGGTACAGGAGAGTTCACAGCTGTTAATGCCACGGCCCTGTATAAAAGTATTTGTGAATCCAAGTAATTTTAAGTAAACTTTGAGAAATTGAATTCTAAGTCAGATCTAAATCAGATACATCACTGGTCTGTGACCTGGGTCCATGGTAATGAACAAGCAGCATCCAGCGGTACCTGCTGGGTCTTCCTCGGGGAGCAGATCTTCCCTTGGCAGCTTTATTTGAGATTACACAGCCACGACTGTGGCACTCTCGGTGTGATTCATCCTGACGTGATCCCCTGGTGATGAGAGAAGAGGACAGGAACCTGTGTTTAGCTGGAAATATGTTTAAAAATGCATTCCGGAGGTTTTCTTTAAATTATTAAAGAACAGTAATTCACTTTTTAAACTCCCGAAGATGTAAAGCACTTTATGGACTATCTTTCAAATTGTTTTGAAAATCTTCAGATCCCTCTCTTGGTGCTCTCATAACTATTTAGTAAAACAATAATAAAACCAAAACCGATACAAATGTTATCTGTTGTTTAGAGAAGTAAATATCCTTGGTAAGTCTTAGCAAAGCACTTACAACAGAGTGGTTTGGATGAAGTCCAGGCTGTTCAACGGTTAATATATTATTCATATTAATAAAATAATGTTTGGAAAGGCACCAAGACTCCTGGTATGTGTATCAAGACCTGGGGTTTAGTAACTAGTTGACAATTAGTCACCAGTTGAGGATTTCCCACGTTTCTCTGAATTTTATTAGGGTGCGAAGAGGCTGGTTTCAAGCCACATCGCTGACGTGACTCTGACGGATTCGGCATTGCGAGTGTCCAAAGCAAGCTTCTCCGCCGGACCCTCGAGCGATGGGGCTCAGCTTTCACTCCAGGGATCGCAAACCTGTGGGCTCCATGAATTGTCTGTGGGTGGGAGACTGGGGGCAGCGATGCCCCGCAAAGCCCCGGCAGCGGGAGATCACAGAATGGTCAGGGTTGGAAGGGACCTCTGGAGATCATCTAGTCCAGCCCCCAAAGATGTGGTGCCGGGGTGGCTCATCAGACCTCAGCTGGGTGCTGGGCAGGACATAAAGTTTGGAAACTTTAAGGACCACGGTTCCCCTCGCTGGGGACCCCTTGCCCTGGCCAAAGCCCACCCTGCGCTTTGCCCGAGCAGCTCTTTGAGGAGCTGAAGCCGTCCTGCCAAAGCAGCAAAAAACAAATGAGCTATTTGTAACCCTTAATTTAAACAGCTACCGAAGTAATAGTATAAATAGTATAATGCTATTGTAATGGATAATGAATTATGCATGCAGCCTCTTCCCTCTTTGAATATGCATGAGGTAGGAGCTTACGAAGTGGCAAAATATTGCTGCGTTATTGCTTACTTAGAGCCCGGTCCTAAAGGGGGGCTCTGGGGACACCGAGCCCGGGGGCTGCACCGTCCCCATGCCTCATGGTCATCACAACGTTGCTCCAAACAGGCTGACAAAGGTCTTCTGGCTTCGGACAAAACCTGCACCAAAGCTGACTCTTCCAACCATGAGTAAGCCGGCTATAAATATCAGAGCCAGTTCCAGCTTTTCTAGCCTTTGTACTTTATAGCTTAAAAATCAGGAAAATATCAAACTAGTTCTAGAAGCTGAAGCAAATAAATTAATTTCAGTGACAGGAATAAAGTGGATCTAATTAGAAGTCCCTCTGCAGTGCCTCATTAGTGTGGTTGGTAAGTAAATGAAATTTCAGCAGTAGTGAGCTAGACTATTTGTCTTTGGTTATTTTTAGGATGTACAAAATGCCAACAACCGGGTTTCCTCGCAGAAAATTTTCTTCATCAGATGTCTAGAGGCCTTTTTCATAGACCATGGCGCACGCAGCCACTTCATTTACATTCCTTGGGCACTTCCTTCACTCTCTGCAGCTCATTCATAAATTGAAACAAATCAAAGCAATTTTTGGAGACAAATGGATTTTAGCTGTCTTATTGCATGTGTGTAACTCCGTAGAGTAACCTGCTGCTGTTATATCAGAATACTTTATAAACTTAATTTTTTCCCCCCCCTGTGAATAAATAAATATTTTTTTCTT
Organism: Pluvialis apricaria; assembly: GCA_017639485.1. Classification (NCBI taxonomy): domain Eukaryota; kingdom Metazoa; phylum Chordata; class Aves; order Charadriiformes; family Charadriidae; genus Pluvialis; species Pluvialis apricaria. The sequence continues at coordinate 4,790,811 of CM030014.1, forward strand.
TCTGCGGGTGCCATCGTCCTCCAGCGTGAGAGAGACCCACACGTCGCACGGTAATTTTATTACAGGCTTGTCTGGGCAGCAGGAGGACTAATTTGTCAGTCTTATTCAACTTGAGTCAGCTGTTGGTAACCTGCACTCTCCGGTAATCCCGAATTGTCAGTCAGCAACGATTTTCCTTGACTTTCAGTGCTTATAAAGTCATACATGGTGGTAATTTAATGAGCGGGAGATAAAAATTCTAGTCATACGCATCCAGCGACGGTCCTGACATATCATTTAGTTAGAAACCCTCCTTTCAGGACAGAGCCCTCTCTGATTGAAACCGCAAAGTTATTCCCGTTAATTACATCCTCAACATATCAAACATCGGCAAAATTGCCCCAAACATCGGCAATTGATGCGGTTTAGGTTTTTGGATGTGTTGCCACCTGCGATCCTGTTGTTGTTACCGTAGTACAAGCTGCGGGCATTGGGAATTTAATCAAATGAATGGCGATGCCGTGCTGGAGCAGCAGCTAAGGGACGCGTGCCGTTAGTGGGGAGCAGCCCACAGCCCTGCAGAAGAGCTCTGCTCCTCCTTGAAGGGAAGCAGAGAGATCCCCATAGCTCAGCACGCTATTTGCCGTTTTCCAGGGTTGGTTTGTGATGCAAAAGGAGGCTTTTTGTTTTTTTGCGTAAAAGGTAAGATTGCTGCAAGGAAAGCACGGGCAGTTTTGCACCAAGTCCCGTTGTCTGCAGGTTGCATCTGCGCACGTGGACGCGTTCTGCCTGGTCTTTCCACCGGCATGTGCTCACAGCCTCCCCCGACCTATGAAGTGGCCATAACGGGGAATAAGAGGGGAAAAAGCTTCCCAAGACCTTCCACACCCGAGGGCTGGGATAAAAACCTGCCCGAGCTTTTACCCAGTTTGCAGCCTGAACTTTGCTATCTGACTGCTGACCTCAGCCCCTGCAATGTTTCGAAAACATTTGGATCGGGATGTCAATGTTCAGCTTCCACCTCCAGAAATGCTTCAATTCCAGCATTATTTTTACAGCAGATTTTAAGCCTGATTTTAACGTGAGCAGTAGCCTTAAAGAGCTAGCACAGACTTGGGGACTATGTGTTGCAATCAGTTCTAACAAGAGCATCAATTTGTACTGGGCTGGGTTAGCTGTGTAGACTACGTAAGAGTTGAACAGATAAATTAGTATAAAGTTCTTAATAGATTTTAAGCCAATGGCAATGATTAGCATCTTTATTTGAAAATATTACATGGATTAAATTCAGCCGCTGCGTACTTCCATTTTGTTTCGCAGTATTACTAACTAGAAATTGGGCCACACAGGATGATTCATAAAGTTTAGATACCAGAATAACATCTTAAGGCAAGAATAATTTGATTTTTTTTTTTCCCCTAAACGTGTTGCCATAGATTTTCCTAAATGTTTTACAAACAGTTATTAAAAACACATTGAGAATCCGAATTCCCTGTGGGCAAAATGTTTTTGTACTTAACTTTCATTTAATTCAGAAAATCACATCTGGTTGGAGTTGCAGCAAAACATGGGAAAACCGTGCCCAGCTATCACAACGGCAGCGACGCGGGCCCGCAGATGGCTCGTGGCCACCTTCCCTCGTCCCCGTCCTTCTGGGGTCGGGCAGGAGCCCTGCGGGGGGCTCGGCCGTTGGTTCCCCCCCTGTTGGGGACAGCTCTGCCAGCAGCGGTCAAGCCAAGAGAAGGCTTTGGAGGGGCTCAGCCATTAACCCCCCTGCCCGAGGCGGGCTTTGGCAGCATCCGTGCAGGGTTCCGCTGGGAGCATCCCGGAGCCTTTGCACGGCGGGACCATTGGGTACGTGCACGGGGGTGGCCCTGGCTGGACAACTTGTAGTGTTAAACAACAGGTAGGTGCCGTGGGGGCTGGCACACCTTCCTTACAGCAACCACCCGGAGACGTAACGAACGTTCCAGCGTTAATTTATTGCACCTGTGTTAGAGTTTTAAAAAATGCATTTATCAGCTTTTGGTATAAAATAGTCCATAACTGAGTAAATATATGGGAATTAAAAAAAAATATATATGTCCAACATCCCCTTTCAAATCTCCCTTCCCTTAACGGCACCGTAAATTTCAATGTCATATTCCTGTACGTCGCTGCCCTTAATCTGACAGTGTCAGAGAGATCTATCTTCATTTTCTCACTCTTTTCATAATCTAATCCTCAGCTCTAACATGCAATTAGTGCCCTCCTCGCCCTCCGCATACCAAGCAGGCTGATTGCTACAGCTTTCACTGTGCAATCCATTTAGCCATGCGGCTCGTAATGAATATGTACATTTTGAGGACCTCGGCGAGGAGGGTCACAGGCAATCAACCTTGAATTCAATTACGCGAGTCAAGGTTAATGACTCGGCGCAGTGGTCAGAGGCATTCAGCCTCCTGCAGATTAAATCAGGCTGTCACAGCTGACAATGCCGCGGCTCGTGCGAGGAGCGGGGCATCGCGCCCAGAGAAGATGGTGTCACTCTGCGGCCGAGCCTGTGCGGGGCTCGCCCTGGCAAATCTGATTGCCAGGCTCCCCCCGAGCCCCTAATGCGATTAGGCGGCAGAGAGGGACGGCCAGTTGGGAGCGCGGGGTGCCCGTGCCCTGCCGATGCTCGCCTGGGTGCACGGGGAGGGCGCTGCCGCTCAGAAAGGAGCATTTCGCCAAACCTTTCCCACCATCAGCGCGAGCGCTTTTACTTTTAGCACTGCTCTTGGATGAAGAAAGAAAAAGCACAAACAACCCCAAACTTTCACATCCCGTGGGTCCCTGCCCAGCGACAGGGCAACGGGCACAAACTGGAACACGGGAAATTCCATCTCAACAGGAGGAAAAACTTCTTTGCTTTGAGGGTGGCAGAGCACTGGCACAGCCTGCCCAGAGAAGCTGTGGAGTCTCATTTGCTGGAAATATTCAAAACCCACCTGGACACGCTCCTGTCCAACCTGCTGGAGGTGACCCTGCTCTGGCAGGGGGTTGGACTGGGTGAGCTCCAGAGGGTCCTTCCAACCCTCACCAGTCTGTGACTCTTTCTGATTCCGCCCAAGGTTCCCCAGCAGCAGCGATGCCCCACCACATCTTTGGTCCCAGCCGGGTGGCTCCTGGGCAATAGCCCTGCCGGCGTGCCTGCGCCGGGCAGCCCCAGGCTGAGCACAAAATGAAGGATGCTGTGAGGTACCCCAGCCATTGGTGGGAACAGCCAAGAAAGTAGTGCAATCTTCTCCAAGACTGGCACCCAGCAGGATGCCCCAAGCCCAAGCGTGATGCTCTGCTGGGCCAAGGAGACATCATGGTGTTTCAGGACAACTTCACAGCTGGTATTTCACAGAATCATAGAATGGTTTGGGTTAAAAGGGATCTTGAAGCTCAGCCAGTTCCACCCCCTGCCCTGGGCAGGGACACCTCCCACCAGCCCAGGGTGCTCCAAGCCCCATCCAACCCGGCCTTGGACACCTCCAGGGATGGGGCAGCCACAGCTTCTCGGGGCAACCTGGGCCAGGGGCTCACCACCCTCACAGCAAAGAATTTCTTCCTCAGATCTCATCTCAATCTCCCCTCTGTCAGTGCCAAACCGTTCCCCCTCGTCCCATGGCTCCCCTCCCTGATCCAGAGTCCCCCCCAGCTCTCCTGGAGCCCCTTTAGGCACTGGAAGGGGCTCTGAGGTCTCCGCGGAGCCATCTCTTCTTCAGGCTGAACAACCCCAGCCCTCTTTTATTTATTATTTATAGGTGCTATTTTATTTAAATAGCACCTATTTCTTTTTTTGTTTGTTTTTTTGCTACTTCTTCACTTCTTCATGCAGCTCCCTCGGGGCCTCTATTTTTAGCTGTGCTCTAGGTGTAATGACACAGTGCTGGAGGGCTGAGAATAGGCTTGAAGGTGGTGCTTTAATGGTGGACCACAAACACTTTATTACATGTTTCTATAACCATGAGGGCTAAATTGCGCTCTCGACGGCTGCTGCCTGGCTCCGGGGCTGTCCCAGCCAACAGTGGGGTTTCGGCAGGTCTGCCTTTGGTTCAGGACAAAATGTGATGAGTTCATCCCAAACACAGCCGGTGTCTACAGAAATTCCTTCCGGAAGGTCCATCTGTGGAAAGGGGTAATGCCAGTGATGGCTCCACAGTGGGACACTGGGACCAGTGCTGATGGTGGCTCTGCGAACTGGTGCAGCCCCAGCTGGGGAACCCAGCCAGTGCAGGAGGCACTGGAAGCCAGCTGGCTTTTGGGACTTGGGACAACCCCCTGAGCGTTTCGGCTCCATGAAGAGCTGGTGCAGCACCAGAGTGTTTGTGCCCCAGTCCCCAGGAGCAGGATAACCAGCTGGGGCCGGGGCTGCCATCCCCATCGGTGGCTCCGGCTCTGCTGACGTGATGCTTGTGATGAAGAGCTGCTCATCAGTGCTGATGGTTTATCATGTGTTATGTCAAACCTCCACTTATTAAAACCTCCATAGGGTAGGTGGATCTTTTGTCCCCTGTGCTGGCTGTGTTGAAGGCCTTTCCATGCTTTCACAAGCAGCCCAAGCCCCTCTCTGCCCCCTTCAAGCCCTTTGTAGGTTTGCCAAGCTCCGGTTGAAGGTGTAGGGTTGGGTTGCCCTCTTCGGGCCATGCTTTGCTGCGGTGGCCCTCAGGGACACCTACAGCAGCAACCCCATCAACACCCACCACCAGTGGTCTCCTGCCCAACTGCTTACGGCATGTTTCAGCATTAAAAAAATCAGTATGTTGACTGGGAGGTTGCACAGAGGAGTGGAGATGTTCGGTAATTGCAGCTTCAGCCGCTCCTGCCGGCTCCCTGGGCACGCTCCTGCCTGGGCATCACCGGCACTTGGGACACCAGAGGCTGGAGCTGTGGACAAACCCCCCGGAGCAGCCAACACCTCCTGGGGATGGGGCTCCGGGGTCTCGCTCTGCCCGTTGAAGGCTTCCCCGTGGGGCTGCACGCTGAGTAAGGAGTTATTTAGTAGTGCGGACAAATTAAAAACATAAATAACATTCAACTGTCTGAATCTTTTCAATAAAAGCAAGTTATGAGGTTTATGTATGTAAAGCAGTATCGCTCGGTGTGAAGAATCTTTTACACATGATTTATACTGTTATTAAATATGGGGCAATTTTTAGAACCAAATCACGGCTGTAATTTCAGGCCCATTACATTGTATTTAACACAAATTCGTAATGAATGTATTTTTCAAAATGTCTTTCCAATGCATAGTCTATTGGTAGCTTTTAAAATAGAAACCCCCTTTCTTTAAAAAAGTATTGGTTTGTTTATTTTGTCTTCTTTTCCTTCCTTTCCACTGGGAGAAAAAAACTCTTAGAGAAGCCAAATGGGCAGCTTTGGTTCACGTAACTCAGTTTGCCAGGGGTGCAGTCCGAGACCTAGCAGAGCATTGTAAATACATACAAATTCATCACTGCTTAGCGTGAAACATTTTCTGTGCTAGGGTGGACATCCGTGGCCCTGCCCGCAGGTGCCCATCACCTCCCGGCACTGCCCAGCACCTGAGCAAGGACACGCCTCGGGCGCCGGCGCTCTGAAACGCGTTCCCCGTGTTCCTGCTCCTCAGTAAACCCTGAGAAATCTTTTGGGTTTATTTTATTTTGGGTTTTTTTGATGTTTTTACGGCCGGGTGTTTAGGACTCGGATGTGCAGGGCTCAGGGGGGCATGGCCACCCCAGGACAACGCTGGGAAACAGGTGCTGGGAAAAAAAGCATCTTTATATTCGTATCCAAGTCCTGATGTGCACCAGCTTTCTCCTCTGCCCACCACCGCAGTAGGAGGGAACGGGTGCAGCCCCCGACCCCCCCAGAGCGTGTGTGTACAGAAATGGGACCCAGAGCTGAGAGAGGCTCCGGGCTGGGGCTGCTCCATCTTCTCCTCCATGCCCCTATGGCCAGAGGCCACCGTGGACTCGCTGCTGCGCTCCTCACCCCCAAACACGCAGCTCGAAGAACGGTGGGATGTTTATAATTGTGTTGGTCATTAGCGCAGTAGTTACGAATTGCTCACTCCCATTAGTGATAAGAAGAGAGAGGATAAAATACGGATATATAGGCTTAAGCTCCCTTCCCCTTACTTAGGAACTAGAGAAAGTTTCTGCAGATCCATTCGGCTCTTCCATCATCAATTAAACATTCAGAAAAACAGCTCTCCTGGGCAATAGAAAAGCGCTTTTAAGTGCTTTAGCTCAGCCTGAAAACTTTGAGACAGACTTAAAACTTCCAGCAGGTTGAATCTAACGCTGGTAAGAGACGCCGTGGTCTCTGCCCCACGCCGAGGGATGCTGTCGCTGCTGGGCGGATAAATCGCCTGGAAGGGACGATGCCAGGGGCTGGGGCAATGCGACAGCGCGGGGAGCCTGGGAGGGGGGAGCAGGGTGACGTACAGCCAAACCCAAAGCAATATTTGTCGGTAACGGTGGTGCCTGCGAAGGCTGCGGAGGGAAGGGTGGCATGAGACGAGCTCGCAGCCGAAGCCTGAGTCCCAGCCAGAAAGCGGGAACTGGGGAAAATCACAGGGATTGCCCCCAAACAAGGGCGGTCTGCGGAGGCGGGCTGTGGGAAACTTTAAAAGGAAGATTAAATAGGAGAAAAATATGAAAGTGCCGGCGGCGCTTCTCATCGAGGTGAAAGAAAACTCGGTGGATCACAGGGGGGGAGGTGACACCGTGCATTAAGGGAAATATTTGTTGTTGTCCCATTTGATTTGTCTGATGTACAGATTTCTTAATATTGCACAGCGACGTATTTCAGGTGTTATGAAAATTTGCATGTGTTTGTTTAGTGGTCTAGGGGAGCCGCTAACGAGAATTCATAAATCCTCCGCTCTGACTTTTAGCTGGAGCCTTCTTTTATTTAAGCCCCTTAAATGCAATTTTTGCAAAACCATAACATCAGATTAGAAACAAACAGCAAATTGAAGCTTGTTCAAGAGGGGTAGCGTGACAAGCGGCAAAACGAAAACTTATGAATTGCCGGCACGGCCCCAGCCCTTGCTGCCCCGTCTCAGAGCTGGAGACGTGTGCGCTAAGAGTTTTCGAGCCATGAAAAATTATTGGCTGCCACCGCTACGTTGAAATAGTGGAGAATTCACACACAATTTGGCGGTCCTAATCCCAGACATTTTCGGAGACTGGGGAACGGAATATGTTTAGGATTATCTGATTAGAAACGTTTACTTGAAATTGCTCTAATTAGATTACCGAACATTACGGCCACAGAGGATGGTGTTGGTATGAATTGGCTACCTAAAAGGTAGGCGATCAATCAGTGGAGACTTTTAATTGGTCTAACAAGTTTACTTGCTGGGCTATGTGAGCACATCTTCCAGGATTATTTCAGTTTCCTCTGAGTACCTCAAAAGTCTTGCAGGGGCTGTCAGGAGTCCCTGGGAAAAGCAAATGAGCTGCTTTCCCCCCACTACACTTAAAATATAATTGGTTTGGAGCAAAAGGGCTTGGAGGGAGAGTTTGGAAAACAGGCTGGTGTGTAGGTGATATACGTGTGACTGATACCAGTTCCTTTACATTTCCAAAATATATTCAGGCGCAGCAAAAGAGCTGTGGGATTAGGCGCTCTGATCCAGTGTCATTCTGAGACACAATTATATCAAATTGTGCTTTTTTATTAATAAAAGGCACCCCCAAATGCAGACTTTCATCACGAAATGGGGCACCTTTCTGGGTCCATCCACAGCTTTCTCAATGAGCACTCAAAGTTAAATAAAGCTTTCAAAATGATTTATCAGGTAAATGTTATGGATCGCTGTGATTTAATTTATGGGATTAGTTTGACTTTCAATTACCAGGCTTCACACTGAATCACTTTATATTTTGAGCTCTGTAACTAGCACTCCTTACACTCGATCTTTCATTTAGAGGAGGATTATCAATAATTAGACACCATGGCCTTATTGATCAACTAATCAATAACCACATTAATCATCAGCAGTCTGAAAACAATTCACTCTTTGCGTTAAAAGGAATCGGTGCAATCAAATTAGCGTCCTTTGCTGCACACCCATCGCAGGTGGTACCTTTATGATAGATGTCATTTCCGAACCTGTCACTGCAGAGCTAGAAAGTGTTTTCTCTTTCTTTGAACTTCTTAATTAGGCTTGGGTCATTATTTCTTAATCGTCCTCTGTTTATTTGTCACTATCAATAAATTTTTGCTCGCAAAAGGTATTGGGTATAGAGACTGAGTCGCCAAAGATGCCAGTTTATCCACACATGGATGGTCCAGAAGAAACACAAAGCTCCCCGGTGTGACCCCTGAGGTCCAGCTGTTATCTATGTCCACATCACCCCAAAGCTCAGCGTTGGGGAGGTGGTGCTGCCTCCTGAGCCAGCTGCTTTACATACATGTGTCTCTCTGAGTTTTTTTCCCCTTAATCACTTAAAATTTTCCCAGGAATTGCAAATTATACCTTCTTACTATCCAAGTTACACAAGGTTTACTTAAGCCAGAGCGGAACACCTGATTAAGTTTGCATTTGCTCTTACTCAGCTGTAAAAAACATTTATAGCCATCCCTCTCCATCAATCAGGTGAGACTATTAGGAAAACAACAAACCGCCCAATAAATTATCCTAATCTGTTGTAAAACTGATCTTAGTAATTAATTTAGTCAATTGTATTTAACCGGTTGGAAAGTAGCCTAAATAATGTAATCACATTGGGCATTTCATGGAATAAAACCTGAGGAAGTCATAAAAATCACTCAGAATAACACAAATCTATCATTTTGTTTGTCAATATTATGCAAACCTGTGGCTCGGGTGGGCAGATGGTCTCAGGTACACCCGTAAATCGCTTTTTGTGGCGATAGCTGGTGAGGAGAGACCGGCGCGAGGCTTTGCTGAACCACGTCAGCTTCCAGCTCTGTGGGATGGAGGTGGCTTGTGGGGGTATCCATCTGTGGGTCGAGGGGGACCCTGTGTCACCAAGACACCCCGGGACTGGCCTCAAAGTGTTGGCTCACTGGTGTGACATCTCAGCCCCCACAGCCAAGGGAGAACAGATGCAAAGCAATGATTTTCACAGGGGTCGAGCCTGGTGGCTTCACCAGTTTTGTTCACTGAGAGAGTCAAACAGCAATTCAGGATCTGGTCCATAGTAGGGGACACCCAAGGTCTTTTTGTGCGTTCATTAATTCCCTTGATTTACCCTTAGCATTGACATAAAGATGCCCTGGAACTGGCCATCAGTGCATGAATCCATGTTTCTCGTGGCTGGGACTGTCCAAAAGGGGAGGAAGACTGGCACATGATCAACTGCATGGACCAGGATGGTGAAAAACAACCCCACACCTTCTAAAAAGGCAGTTCTGCTAGAAAAGGGCAATGCCCATCACTAGGGACTTCTGAAAACACCTCTATGTGGGTTGCGATCTTCCATCCTGTTTCATCAGTGAAGTATTTTTAATGGAGGGAGAGGAGGTTCGTGCTTGGTCAACCGCATTCAACATGTGGAGTCAGAAATGCTAAAATACAAAATAAACAGAAAAGTTCATGGGCGCTCACAAAAGTTTGTATTGAATTCATTTTGCAGATGGCTCATTTACTCACAAGAATTTCCCGAGTCAAAATTATTAAAAGGGCTCCCAAACACAGAACTGATAATGGCAGACTGGAGTTTTCTGATGCCATTTATGCACCCAGCTTCCAGAGAAATCCTTGGATTGAGAGTGTCCTGGTGGGAAGGACCCATTTGTTGTCTTCTAAACAGAGCCGTGCCCTTGCTCCCTGTATCAGGGTCTGACTGTACGCTTAGAAATTTCAGCAGGCTAATGGCAACTTCATGTATAATTTAAATGAAATCCGTGTACTGCAATTCATCAAGTTAAATAACACACGTCATACTTACGGCCAGGGAGGAAGAGTTTTCTATGACAAACCCTAAAAATGTGCCATCGGCGGGACAAACATCGGAGGCGGGGGAAGGAGGTGCAAAGACGTGCGTGCAAAGACGTGCGCAGCCATGATGCAGTGGTGCACAAGGATGCCTCGCACCACCAAAGAGGGGTTCATCACCAGGACCCACATTCCCGGTGCTCTCTTGGCAGACCAACCGCGCGGGCTGGCAGGCAGGCATGGGGCCCCCGCACGCGGCTGTTTCTTGCTCCTTGCCAGGCGCATTATAAATTTTTTTTAATGATAAAACCATTTCTTAATCACATCTTCTCCTTCTTTGAATTAATGAAGGACTCTTTCAGCGCTCTCCTCTCCAAAAAAAGCAATCAAAAAACTGGCAAAACAGAAGCGGTGGCGTATGTTTCCCTGCCGCTGTCACCCGAGACCTTTGACTGATAGCGAGTGAAGCTTTTGTGTTTAACCCGTGTAGCATTAAACCTTGCGGCACGGGCGGTACGCAGGAACAACAGCGGGTGCTGTTTTGTTTGATGTAACAGTATGTGCCACCGTTGTGTGAGGCTTAAACTGCCTGCATGGAATATTTTAACGGTGATGCAGTTTGGGCTAGAAGAAGAATTAGAAAAAATTTTGTCACTGAAAGGGTTATCAACCATTGGAACAGGCTGCCCAGGGAGGGGGTGGATTCACCATCCCTGGAGGTGTTTAAAAAAAGGGCAGACGTGGTACTTGCGGACATGGTTTAGAAGTGGTTTTGTCAGGTGGCATTAATGGTTGGACTTGATGATCTTAAAGGTCCCTTCCAACCTCAACAATTCTATGACTCTCTGATTCTCTGATTCTATGATAAGCAGTTTTTAGCTGTGGAGCTGCAGGAGATGTGGCAGTCGGGCTGTGCCTGACCCGGCGTGGGACTGGGGCTGCTGCTGGGGGACATGGCTCCTCATCCCTGCATGGGCTCGTCCTCCGTGGAGACCAGCGAACCCCCTCCCAATGCAATTATCGTAGAATCACAGAATGGTTTAGGTTGGAAGGGATCTTGAAGGTCATCGAGTTCCAACCCCCCTGCCCTGGGCTGGGACACCTCCCACCAGCCCAGGTTGCTCCAAGCCCATCCAGCCTGGCCTTAAATTAGGGGTTATATGTAGGCAATAATTATTGTTGCAGTGGTGTAATACACTCAAAGGTGTATAACAATATACACTTCCATATCTATACCCATACAACCCAGATTTCTTTGCTGGTGACTATGAACCAAGAAGCCACAGCTGACCAACCTACCATACCCTGGCAATTCCTCCTGCTCCATTGCCTGCTCAGGGCATAACGTCTTCCAGTGCTGTGAAAAAGGAAACATAAAATAGAAACCAGAGAGACCTTCCCATTTGGAGATGCTTGGAAAACAGAGTGGAGGGCTCAGCCCTGGGATGCTGGAGCCGCTCGTGGTGCTGGTCCTGGCTGCAAACCTCACTGCGGGAGTGCTTTCTGCTGGTTATTTTGGTTTGAGTTGGGTTTTAGTTGAACTGTAAGCCTCTTCACTTAGAAACAGTTCGAAACTTCACTCGAGACAGGACTCAAATGCTCAGAAACTGCACTTGCAGTATTTAGCACTTGGGTACTGCAGTAACTCATGGCTTAGTAGACTATTCACAACTCCCTTTCTTATTTTACCTAGTGTCTTTGTCTTTTGGGTTAGCCAGGAGTTCTGTCCCTCATCCCAACAGCAGCAAAAGAGAGTGCTGGATGAAGCATGTTGGGCCAGGTCCTGCTTCCCAGCCATGCTGACAAACCAACGACGGGATTTCGTTCGCTCTGCCATAGTGCCAGCAAGAGATTTCAGCTATAAACATTGGATCTGCATGCCGTGACCCGGAGGGTTGAAGGCATGCGTTGAGCTGAATCCTTTGCTTAAGCACCATCCTTAGCACCCAAGCTTTCTTGGACTACGGTCAACATTTCTAAATCCAACAGTGCATTCATCTCCTCTTCCCCTGCCTAGTTTGTTGTATTTTATGAGCACGCAGTGTGGAAAGCAGGTCGCTTCTAGCTTAGGAAGAGGAACGCAGCACCGCAAGAGAGCAGGTCTTCACAGCCTGGTTTTGCTGGAGTCCTGTGTGTCGCCTTCACCCCTCCGGCCACAGCTCAGCCACAATATCCATCCCATCAACACACAACATCCCAGAGCCGCGTGTCCGGCAGCCTCCATCCCTCCATCCTGGCCTTTGCAGGTGGGACCCCATGGCGCAGGAGCCCTACCGGGGCCGGTCATCCCCCCTCTCTCTGCAAACAGTGTCACACAATAAAGCCCGCCTTAAAAGACCCATAAAAATAGCAATTATAAGACACGAAGTGATCTGAGGAAGGGCTGGCGCTAAGAGGCCTCCCTCCTTTGATGTTTATTGCCACAGCGGAGCAAATACGAACAATGCTGGTTTTCATGAACGCTTCGTAGCATTCAGTATTTCACATTTGTTTCCAATTTTAACAGTTAACATTGTATGCTTTCATTATGCCATTGTCTAAGGAATCGTTCAGGCCGTAGCGGTTGTAATTTATCTTTTGTGCTACGTAATTTGGAGCAGTCCAGGCCAGAAAGGAACATCTGTATTGAGGGACCGGCATCCGCGCGCCCTGCACTTCTGCACCGGGACGTGTTAGAAGGTCACTTTCCTCATAAACTTCGTTATCGCTGTTGGTTTTATTCATTATATTTGACATATTAAGCTTCTGTATCTTGGCATAAAGGACACAATATTGCAGCATATTGGCAAGCTCATTTGCTTTTCACAGCTAGTGTTGTGTCCAAATATCAGTCCCCGGGGAGCAACACGTGTATATAGACTGCAGGAAAATGAGCCTCAGCAGCAGGTGGCCTTTTGCAGCCTAATGAACATGGCAATCTGTTACTAGCACGGCAAGGCTTTTCACCAGACAATTAGGCAACTAAGCATGTAATTATTCAGGCCAACAAGAAGAGGCTCTTCTCTAATTTCATCTTTTCATTGCTGTTTACTCACCCACACTCCCCTCATTAATGAGAGATTTTCCAGTCTATGCTAATTGGTTTCAATAACATTCATTTCAGTTGAAAGGGAACGATTCTGTTAATTGAGAATCGAAAGCATCTTTTCATTTCAAGTGCGTCCTGCTATGGAAATCTGAACACTCTCAACAGGTTCGAGCTAATGAAATTAAGTTACACAGCCACCGGTGGTGTAATAGAAATAAAGTAATTTATTTTCACTGAAGCATGTGCTATAGGTCCTGAACAATTAATCCAGCTCGTTCAGGAGAGCCATCGGAGAAGGCGATTTTGAATAAACAGGGCTGCCTGCTTCAGATCTGCCGCTGTAATTCTCAGGGTGGTTTAACTGCTAAGCTTTCCAGCACGACCTGAAAATGTTTAATGAGAGTGAGACGCATTTATGGAAACACTAATTCTTTAATAGCTGTTTGGGAAAAAAAAAAAAAAAATAGAGCGCATAGCTTGCCAGCCTGCTAAGCACGAGGGTGGGTTAAAGCATCGTAAAATGAATAAATGGGTGGTTCCTGGCTCCGAAATTGGAGACCACCCTGCGGCACGTGATGCTGAGAAGGGCTGTGGAGCTGTAATCCTATTTCTTCAGTATTCAGGACCTGGAAAGCAAGAGGGAACCGAAGCCCAAGAAGCGAATATGTTGTTGTTTTTTTTCCTTTGACCACAAGTACTAGGAATATTTTTAAGGAAAACTGAGATTCTCAATTATTGACGTAACTTCTAGCGCTCAGGCTTTAAGGAAAACTTTGGCTACCACAAAATAAACATTAGCACATCTGCAGGCAGCACCGAGGTGGAGAAGTCAGCTCGGAGGTGCCCGAGCATCCTGCGGGGGCCGCGCTGCCCCCGGCCCTGCCCTGCCTTGTCCTCCTCTTTCTCCTTACAACTGGTCTTGGAGTGGACGATCACAACCCCTGCAGCTCAGTGCAGTGGCCGTTAATTAATTAAAAATAAATTTGCAGGCTGAGAAGTGTAGTATTCAGCCCAATGCCAGGGCAAAGGGACGGCTTTCCATGGGGGAAAAAACAGGAAACTTTGAAAACTTCAGTGCTTCAGTGTGGAGGAAACAAAAGATGGAGCGTGCGTGAGCGCTTTCTGTATCTAGATACAAGCGTATATGCACAGGCATATGGAAAGTCTCTGCAACTACATATGTAATTATTTATTGTTCAAGTACGATGCAGTATATATTTAAAGTATCTTATGGTCATCCAAAATACTTACATAAATAACCAAATAAAAAAACCCCAAACCATACGTTTTCTTGACTTCATAAATTTTTAAGGGAGACTTCCAGCTTTTCCTACCTTTCTGGTATTAAAACACCCGGCTGAATATATTTTAGCAGGAGTGAAACCACAGCGTGTAACTTTTGTTTTGATCCAAATTGATGCTGGAAGGTCCCGTTTCAAACCTATGTGAATAATCCATCCTCTGTGCCATTCTTCCAGCTAGAGTATTTGCTTGGTGGGAGATGCCCTTTCCACCACTGAGAAGAGGAACCCGGGGTTGTTGCAGTTGCCGGTTGTGTTTCGTGTTGGCTTTATTTAGTAGCGTTTATGCAGGCGTGGGGTATGTAAATGCTAATGCTTTTTTTTTTTTTAAAAAAAAGCTGGCTTCCAAAACGCATAATAGGCAGAGACTTATAAAATAATGCACTGCAGACTGTTATGAATATTTCAAAGAATTATTTCTTTATTTTGTGCATAGCTCATCGCGCTGACATTTGATTCATAGCTGCACAAATGTACCTGGGGTTGCTAAGGTTACCCAATTTCATTCACCCATAGATAGTTGAGATCTACATAATCCCATCAGATCACCCACTGCATTTCAAAGTGATATTGATAAATGGTGCCTTGCTCAGATGATATGTCCATTTACATGTGATATATCTCACGATTCCTGTCTTCTAAAATATTGTGGCTGATGAAATTTCACATTATGTGCATATACAGAAAGCAGAGGTACGCGTCTTTTTTTCTCGGTTTGAAAAGGCCCCAGAAGTAGGAGCCAAGGGGGGTTGTTTTGTGCTTGAAGCTCACTTTTTCTACAGAAATTGAGAATATTGTGACCCTAATATCAGATTTTGGTTTGGTTGGAAGGGGACGGGAAAGGATGCCCTTCTCTGCAGCGGTACCATCTCCTGGGTGTCAGCAGCAAGGCTCAGCACCTGGCTTGACGGAGCTTGCTGGAAGCATCCTCACCACCTTTTAATGCAGAATATCCCATCAAAGCTGAAGAGTTGTTCTCGCAGGAGTCTTAGACCCTTCCCATGAGGAGCCCCGTGGGGAGAACCTCTGCAAAGGAGCCCCCAAAACCCACCCGCGATCCTTGGTGTCACCGAGGTGCCAGCACAGTCTGGCCGCTGCACGGCAAGCCCTGCTCCCGTCCTCAGCAATGCCCTCCGCCTCCTGCCTCAAGAGGACATATAGTATATGCAATATATATTAATCACTATATTATAAACCACAGCTAAGCCATAGGCGCCCTTTTATTTGAATTTACAGAAGCGCGACAGCAACCGTCGGCCGCTGAGTGTTCGGAGACGGGGAAGACGTGAACTCCATCAACCGGCCAAACCCAAAGCAAAGCGAGCCCCTCTCCCCGCACCCCCTTTTTCCTCAGAAACCCAGCCCAAACCACATCACACGGGGCTGGGAAGCAGTGGAGCTGTGGTCTCGGTGGGACTGAAATGGGCCGGGCTGGGAGGCGCCGGGGGGGGGCCCGTGGTGCCCCCCGAGAGCCCCCAGCCAAATCTAAGGGTGGATGCAGCCGTTATCCCGGGTGAGCATCCCTCACTGCGCCAGTACACCATGGGTAGTGCCGGGAGCCAGCGGGGCAGCACCCCGGCTTGCATAAAATGGATGAAAATAAAGAAATTTGGCGAGAGCAGGCGTGGCTGAGGAGCAGGGTGAGGGCCGAACGCATCAGGTCATTTATTCGGCGATGAATAATGCCGGCAGATCTAGTTAGCGTCTTATTTGCGAGCCGAGAGATGTTTGTAACAAATCTCCTCAGAGATACATTTGTAAGTGAAATGAAGAAACTGTTATTGAAGCAATATGAAGCTGGAGCCTGTGCAGCCCTGAAAACCTACGCTATATTTCATGCTTTAAAAGCTATCATTTTACTTAGCAAGCTGCTTACTACAATTATACAATGTTTTTCTTGGCCCCCAGCTACATTAAACATCCATTTTATAGCGTTCACTGTATTACCCTGAAAGCCTGGCTCCCGAGGAGGGGGTTATAAAGGGTTATACTGTAAAAAAGTACACGGTTTCCTCATTAACTTTATAGTTTTACAGCCTTGTTTCGGGGCACCTTCCCTTCCTCCCCTTCCGTGGCCTGTGGGGCTGAGCACAGTTTTTCCCCAAAAAAATTTTCCCGGAAATATTTGGCTGGGGACGTTTTCCAGCAGCATCCTCTCCTCTCGGCTGCTGAGCCCCTCCTGGCCAAGCCCCCGTGCCGAGCCACCCGCCTCTCGCAGCATTTTACCCCACGGCAGCTCCTTCCCTATCAAAAATAAGGCACCTCGACAGCGACGACGGCAAAACTCCCCTCCACAGCTGCCCGCCGCAATATTGGTGTTTCCCACACCTTCCCAGGCCAGCTGGGCTTTTTTACACCCGCGCACACTACCGAGATAGTCAGAGCAGCCGATTAAATCGTGTTGGAACGTACGTAAGACCTGTTATCGTTCCTGTACAGCCCGGACGATCGCACCCTGTCACACAAACGGGATTTGACCGCTGCTAATTATAGGCAGATAAAAAATGCTGGGCTCGGCGGAGGCCTCCCGAAGCAGACAGCGTCTATAGCTGTTGATTATTAAGACCTATTATATATTGATAGGTTAGGATTTATTACTGAAAGCAGAACCCAATTGCTGGGGATTGGCTGGGAGTGGGGCGCTGGGGAATAGGTGCGGGGGCTGTTAGCCCGGGGTAATCTATCAGCGGGAGGAGGAGCGTGCTGGAGCAATTAGGGAGCCAGCAATCCCGCCGATGCGCTATCGGCAGCCTAATAGAGATAATGGGTTTTACTGGACAGGACGGGTACAGCGCTGCTGGGGAAGCAGTGACATTAGATAAATAGAAAAATGGCTCATTAAAACATGATGATGGCTGCTGCGAAGCAATGCAACCGAAGGGCGCGAGGCACCAGAGTGTCTAGCTGGAGCCGATCCTCCCGATACGGGCGGATGTTGCAGGGAAACGTATACGGCTCCGAGTTTAAGGGCATACATTAAGCTGGTGTTTGTGACAGAATTAAGTTATTTCCATCCGAACGTGTTTCTTATTACAGTCCCCCTCCCCACGATACTATTTTTACTGCCTCAGTGCCTGCGCTGTGAGATGCCCTTTTTGGTTTTTTTCTCAGTTGTTTGTAACTCAGTCGTAAATACCCATCCTGCCCCGGGGATGTGGTGCTGCCAGAGCTTCCCCGAAACTCGCCTGCCGCCGAGCCTCGGCCCCACGGGGAGACGGCGCTGGCTGCAAAGGGCAGATCAAAGCTACAGAAACCTTTCCCTGCAAGAGAGCATCTTCTGATGGGGGCCAAACCCTCCATCACCCACCCATAGTGTATGGGGATGGTGAGGAACCCTCCATACCCACTTCTCCATATATCATAGAACCATAGAATGGTTTAGGTTGGAAGAGACCTTGAAGATCATCTCGTTCCACCCCCCTGCCCTGGGCAGGGCCACCTCCCACCAGCCCAGGGTGCTCCAAGCCCCGTCCACCCTGGCCTTGAACACCTCCAGGGATGGGGCAGCCACAGCTTCTTGGGGCAGCCTGGGCCGGGGGCTCACCGCCCTCACAGGAGAGAATTTCTTCCTCAGATCTCATCTCAATGTCCCCTCTGTCAGTGTCAAACCGTTCCCCCTCGTCCCATGGCTCCCCTCCCTGACCCAGAGTCCCTCCCCAGCTCTCCTGGAGCCCCTTTAGGCACTGGAAGGGGCAATAAGGTCTCCGTGGAGCCTTCTCTTCTCCAGGCTGAACACCCCCCTCTCCCAGCCTGTCCTCCCCGCAGAGGGGCTCAGCCCTCGCAGCATCTCCGGGCCCTCCTCTGGCCCCGCTCCAACAGCTCCGTGTCTTTCCTATATTGGGGGCTCCAGAGCTGGATGCAGTACTCCAGGTGGGCTCTCAGTCTTGCTAAACAGTTTTGATCCAGTAAGGATTCAACATTGGCTTCGAACGCAGTAATCTGGACTTCATAAAAATGCGTGATTCATTCATGTGCACGGAGGTCTGAACCATCGCCGCCCCTGGAAATGGCAAACGGAGTTTGAGAGAAGCAGCTCTCCAGAATGAGAATGTGTTTTACCTTCACAATTAGTGTTTCACTGTTAAGCAAAGACACTGGGTGCTATAATTAATATCTTACGATGCCACAGGTGAATTATGAAGGTACTATTTCACACAGAGGAATAAATGAATAATTCCACTATAAACCTATTAAAGATGTGCAGGCAGCAAAGTGTATAGGTTAATAAAGTGTTCAATAATAAATAAATTAAGATGCAGGTAATAAATTATCTGGTTTTGTCATCATCCAATTTGTGAACCACCGTGTATCAGAGAAAAAAATTCATATTGGATTTGTGCCGCTTGAATTAATAGGGGACAGGCGCTGGAAAAAGGCTGCTTGCTGCGAGGACCGAGGCACGGGGCTGAGCATCGCTGCCCGGCGAATACCACACGCATCCCTCTCTCTTCTGAAAGGAGGCACCGAAAGAGTACGGCCTGAAGATTTGCTCCTTCTGAATATTTTAGTTTAGCTGAATATAAATAAATCAGGCACTTCCAGACTCAGCAGGATCCTACCTCCTGCAATATTGCTCTGTCATCCTATTCCTGCCCGGGCTTCCTTCGGCATCGGCCCGGCTGCATCTTTTATTAGCTCTGGGCTCATGACTGGCCATGGTTAGCATCCAGTTACAGTAAAACCCAACGGCAATCGTGAGGTTTTCCATCCACCGGATTGTCTTACCCGCACAGAAGGCAGGCCAGACGGCGTGAGGCTGCGAGCGAGCCCGTCCCAGCGGTGACAGCCCCGTCCCTCTAGACGGGGCACTTCCCACGGCGGCACCCCAGCGCCCGCTCCCCCCGCCCCGGCAATGACACCGGGACCTAAGGGAGTCCCAGTGCAGGGGTCTGAGTGCGACCAGACAGCAGAGACTGTGTCCCTGGGGAAGGGCTTACACCACCCAGCGTATACAAAATCCCACTCCATCCCGGCAGTTGGGTTGGCTCCGGATTTGCTCTCCTTCTCCATAACACGTGCCGTGCGGCACGTTGCTGTCATAACCTGGGGGTAATCCAGCCCTTCCCAACGGGGCTGGTTAATTTTCTTCTCGGTGAACATTAGGGGAAAAACTTGTAAATGCTGAGCAAGTAAATAAATTGCCCAAACTGACCAGGATGAGTTAGGGTCGATGGAAATCAGGCTCTGCAATGGCATCTGTTTTAATGCTCGGTGCATCACTGTGCCCTCAACCACGGTCACCAGTGGTCAGCTGGCCACCTCCTACACATAGGAAAGCTCCTGGATGTATATTCCATCTCAGGGCAGGTTTTATTAAAAAAGAGATTTAATAGCCGTTAGGTAGTGTGCTGCGGTTCTCCCTAATTACCCTTTATATTTAGCGTGATTTTTCCATGAGCCTCCTGCAAGAAGCGTGCGTGCGGCGCTGGCTGGGCCATTCCTCTTGGCGTCTGCGGAGCAGTCCTGCCGTGCCGCGACACTTCAAAACACGGGCACAGACAAACACCCCGCTGGAGGTGCCGATGTGTTACTTGTCTGGCACGTATGGCTCCTCCATCCATCTTCACTGGCACAGGGCGTGCTGCGGACGGCGCCGGCGTGGCCGTGCTGCCTGGACATCGAGAAGCTCAGCCCTGTCCCACCCGGCGCTAAAGAGACGATGAGCTGGGGTGAGCTGGGACACGCTGTGGGGGTGCTAGGATGTACTGGGAGCAGCTGGCACGTGCTGGGATGAGATGGGATGTGCAGGGGGGAGCTGGGATGTGCTTGGACATACTGGGATGTGCTGGGATCAGCTGGGATGAGCTGGGACATCCTGGCATGTGCTGGGATGGGTTGGTATGTGCCAGGATGAGCTAGGACATGTTGGAATATGTCAGGATGAGCTGGGACATACTGGGGTGTGTTACGATGTACTGGGATGAGCTGGCACATGCTGCGATGAGCAAGGGTGAGTTTGGACATGCTGGGGTGTGCTGGGATCTGCTGGGACATCCTGACACGTGCTGGGATGAGGTAGGATGTGCTGGGATGAGCTAGGGTATACTGGGATGAGCTGGGACATGCTGCGATGTGCTGGGATCATCTGGCACATGCTGGGATGAGATGGGATGTGCAGGAGGGAGCTGGGATGTGCAGGGGGGAGCTAGGATGTGCTCGGACATGCTGGGATCAGCTGAGGCATCCTGGCACATGCTGGGATGATCTGGGATGCACTGGGATGAACCAGGACATGCTGGGATGAGCTAGGATGTGCTGGGATGAGCTGGAACATGTTGGCATGAGCTGGGATGTGCTGGGATGAGATGGGACATGCTGGGATGAGCTGGGAAGCACTGGGATGAGCTGGGACATGCTGGGATGTGCACCACCATGCTCAGCTCCCTGGCTGAGATCCACACCAAGGGCAGCTAGGAAGAGCGCAGGCAGTGCTCTCTCCAAGCCACCAGCCTTTCCCACCATCTCTTTATTGCTGTTCGTGCTCCCCACTGGCAGGCGCAGGCAGCAGGACGTGACTGCTGCTCGCCGATACCAGACAAAGGGAGGGAAGCAGAAATTTGGCAGAGTGCCTTCATTTTGGAAACTCTTACATCACTGTCAAACGCGGTACATGAAACATTGTGAACTTCACGGCAACAGCAAGCTAAATTACTTCCAAAAACATGCCTTAAGGTTTTCCGTGAATTTCTCTGAAGATTCATGAGATCAAGCTATTTTACCGAAGCAAGCCAAGTTTTACTGACACAGGCTGCTCAGAAAATGACCAAATCCAATAGCGATAGTCCGTACGAATGTATTGATCTTCAGCTTTGATAGTGCCTTGGCTCCTGGTGGATGAGGGCATGCAAAATGCAGATTGATTTAAGAAAGAGCTGCCAGGAAGAGCTGGGATAGCTGCAGAAACGGCAGAGGCACATGGTTCACTCGTCAAATACTTGTCCTCAAACCTGATGTTGTCTGCAATGCCGTAGTCGCGTCTGGAGGAGCCCTGCTCCCCAGGGAGGGGCGAGACTGGGAGACCTGGGTTAGATGCATGGCCTGAGCATCATGGTGGTGATGGGACCAAAGGCATGGGCAGCCTCTGAGGAGGGAAGTGGGTGATTTCACATGTCTGTGGCTTCTTGAGGAGAGGCTGAGGGAACTGAGGTTGTTCGGCCTGGAGAAAAGGAGGCTCAGGGTAGACCTTATCGGTCTCTACAACTATCTGAAAAGAGGTTGCAGAGAGCCGGGAGTCATAGAATCATAGAATCATAGAACGGTTTAGGCTGGAAGGGATCTTGAAGATCATCGAGTTCCAAACCCCCTGCCCTGAACAGGGACACCTCCCACCAGCCCAGGTTGCTCCAAGCCCCGTCCAACCTGGCCTTGAACACCTCCAGGGATGGGGCCTCAACAACTTCTCGGGGCAACCTGGGCCAGTGCCTCACCACCCTCAAAGTGAAAAATTTCTTCGTAATATTTAATCTAAACCTGCCCTCTTCCAGTTTAAAGCCATTCCCTTCGTCCTATCACTATATGCCCTTGTAAAAAGTCCTTCCCCAGCTCTCCTGTAGGCCCCCTTTAGGTACTGGAAGGCTGCAATAAGGTCTCCCCAGAGCCTTCTCTTCTCCAGGCTGAACACCCCCAATCACTTCTGTCAAGTAACAGGTGATTAAACAAGAGGAAATGGCTTCAAGTTGCACCAAGGGAAGTTTAGATTGGATATTAGGAAGAATTTCTTTACTGAAAGGGTCATCAGGCATTGGAAGGCGTTCCCCGGGGCAGTGGTGGAGTCCCCATCCCTGGAGGTATTTAAGGGTCGTGTAGATATAGTGCTCAGGGACATGGTTTAGTGGTGGGCTGTCAGTGCTAGGTTAATCATTGGACTAGATGATCTTACAGGTCTTTTCCAATCTAGGAGATTCTGTGATTCTAGGATTCTCGGTGGGGCCGGAGCACCCCCTTGCCCCTCCTTGGGGTCTCCCAACCCACGGCCCTCCCTGCCGCTTCACTACCACAGGTCTGATCCCCCCTGAGCTATATGAAGCCCCTCTCACTACCCAATTCCTGCTCTCCTCCAGGGCCTGATCTTTGCTTTCTCTTCCTGACGTGGATTTTAAGGACATTCCTGGGGAGATAACGCGGAGTGGAGGCAACATGAGACCCAGGCTTTGTGGACTGAAGCAGCACGAACCATAATCCTGGCTCATACGTCCTTCGTGCCACACACTCATTACACTTCATTTGCGTGTGCTAATGTCCAATGCACACAGCAGATGTGCCAAGCAGTGGTCCCTGAAAGACCAGGTCTTCATCCTGCATTACGGCGAGTCTCCCCGGGCTGCTGGGACTGCTCCTCCCGGCTAACAGGGCTGAAGGACCATGGGCCAGGGCCGAGGTGGGCACCAAAAACCAGGGGAAACAACAAAAAAAAAGCCATGGCAGTGGTTAAAAACGTCTTGCATTTCTTTCCTGCATGAGGGAAACTATTTAAACTGGCACAAAATAAATTTAAGGAGCATATTCTTGGAATTACATAGAAAAATACCCTGTACGTTTTGGCAGCAGCTAAACATATCCTTAATAGAATTCATATGGGGCCTGGAGTGATCACAATGTTTGGAGAGGAGCCAGATAGTAAGTAATTTAAACATCACAGGAAATTAAATTTTAGAATTCAATTTTGCATAAAGTTTTCTGTAATGAAAATGTCACACATAAATTATGAAGTCTGATTATATTCTTTTTTGACTTTTTAATAAAATAATAGAGGCACTTGACAGTCAAGAACAAATGCATATTTTATGTGAGGAGCATTACGTTAAACTAACGTCCTCTGGAAATAATGGAACAGATGTTAACACTGCTATATCAGTTATCAGGTGCTCTGTTAAACAGCTTCAAACACAAGTATTTATTAAAAATGCTAACAGGATTGTCTCTCAGGGTTATCTAATTGTAGGCTTAAAATGTAGATGTTTAATGTAATTAATTATATGTGTAGAATTATATAGTTAGGCCATAATTTATTGTATATGTCCACATATAAATTATACTCTGCTGTTAATATATAATTAATTCAGTACAGGCAAGGAGAATGACTTTGGTGAAAACACAAACTTGTTCATAATAGAGTGATAAATCAAAACTAAACCAAATTTCCCCTTCGTTTAGGTGGAGGGACTCAACGCCATTACACTTTTCTGGGTGCCTCTCAAACATCATCCACCTCCAGGGACTGCCGACCCCCCGAATTGGGCTGAGAACCCCAGGGGCACACAGAGAGAGCCCCAAGCCCTTGCTTCATGCTACTGCTGGTCCCTCTTGTATGGTGGATGTCATGGTGGACATCCTGGCAGACATTTTGGTGGACACTGCAATGGACATCGTGATGGGCCTCATGGTGGGCATCGTGGCAGGCCTCATGGTGCGCGTTGTGGTGGGCATCATGGTGGGCATTGTGGTGGGCATTGTGGTGGGCATCATGGTGGGCATTGCGGTGGGCATTGCAGCAGGCAGCGTGTCCCAAATGTGCAAAACTAGCCCTGTAAGAGCAACCAGGAACAGATTTAGATCAGCAAAACTTTATTGATTATCAGCAAACGTGATTTTTGGCCAAGGGCATTACTCTGCAGCCTTGCTATAATAATACCAGTTCTTGGCTTTGTGGTTTTTTTTAATATCCTGACAAAGCCCTTGGTGGCTCTTTCTGCCCAGTGTGCATCGAGCAGGCATTTTGGCTGGGGTACGGTGGTGGGCAGGATGGGACCCCTCCCCTCCCCAAGGCTAGGGTTGCTGTTGGCTTCTTCTTGGGGCGAGAGGGATGCAAAGCGCCAGTTGAGCACGTTGGGAGGTATCAGGATGTAACCTTGGCGCTGGCTGCATCCCACACAATTATCTTTGCACAGAGCAGACGGAGGGATATCTTCACTCCTAACACGGAGATGTCAAAAAGCTACATCCCTTTGATAGTGGACGTTAAAAAAAGCCCGGCACAGCAGTGGCTGAACCACCCCGAGGGTGGCCGGAGCTGTTGGAAGGCTGCGCTGGGGGCAATCCCCAGCGTTTCTCTCGGGGTTCTTGGTATGCTCAAATAGAGTACACACATTTCGGCATCGTCCCCCCACATTCCTGGCCCTAATACACTATAAACATGCCAAGTGCAGGCTGAAGTAAGTAAAATACAACAGCGGTTTTGCAGTTTTTGCTCATAGGTAGAGGCTGGTGCCCTGCCCCTCGCTCATCCTGCCAGTGAAACCAGGGTCGAGGCGAAACCAGCGGCACGTGTGGCACGTCCCTGGTGCACATCCCCACCATTGTCCCCACAAGGGGACCTGGTTTCCCATGGGGAGCATGACAGGCTGCACCGCTTCGCATCGGGGGCTCCCGCAAAAACACGGCCGCAACGGGCTGTGGCCTCTTAAAAATGGAACGGTTTAAACGGTTTTGAAAAATAAAGTCGGATTTGTTTCCTCGGATTTAAATTGGTAAATTATTTGAATTTCTCCACCCCTAGGTGAATGATTTAGATGGCCTTGACCCCAGTCTGACTGCAGGGATTAATGTGGTATAATGATTGCTGAGGCTATCATTGCAGCAGGCATCATTAATTATCCTTATTGATTGTAGCTTTCAAAGATAAAGCATTATGCTGACTGGAAAATACCCTCTTCCTGCAAGGTCAAGGCTAAAATAGGGCAGCTAAATAATTGCATTAACAAACAAAGAAATAAAAATAACCTCTCGGAGAGCTGTGTAATTAAGATCCAATTACAATGTTTGGCCCTGCTGGCGGAGCGGCATTGCCTGGTGCAGGGCGGGATGCGGGATCACAGAATCCCAGAATCCCAGACTGGTGAGGGTTGGAAGGGCCCTCTGGAGCTCCCCCAGTCCAACCCCCTGCCACAGCAGGGTCACCTCCAGCAGTGGCACAGGACGGTGTCCAGGCGGGTTTGGGGTGGCTCCAGAGTGGGAGACTCCCCCACCTCTCTGGGCAGCTGTGCCACTGCTCTGCCACCCTCACAGGGAAGAAGTCCCTCCTCATGTTGAGATGGAACTTCCTATGTTCAAGTTTGTGCCCGTTCCCTCTTGTCCTGTCACTGGGCACCACTGGAAAAAGACTGTTCCCATCCCCCTGGCACCCTCCCTTTAAGGATTTATAAGTATTGATAAGATTCCCCTTCAGTCTTCTTTTCTCCAGACTAAAAAGACGTAAGTGCCCCAGCCTTTCCTCATCAGAGAGATGTTCCAATCCCCTCATCATCTGTGTAGCCCTTTGCTGGACCCTTTCCAGCAGTTCCCTGTCCTTCTTGATGCGGGATGCGGGGTAGAGGATGGGGGACCCCATGGGATGGCTCCAGCCGCACTCATCTGCAGCCCCGTTAGGGTCTGGAGGGGCCGCTCAGAAAGTTCTAATCGTATGTTAGATGAAATGGGTCTGATGGAGGAAGTGATAATTGGCCCCAAATTCTATTATGTTAGATTTGGATTGTCTAGTGGAGTTTAAAGATGTCCCAGGGATGTTGCTGTCCATGTCTCTCACTCCCTCTTTTCCCTCCTGTGGCATTTATGGCTGCACCGGGTGCTACGGGGATGTGCGGCTGCAGCTTGCTCCTGCTCACCAGCGAGCTGTTCCTCCTGCGTCACTGGTCATCCCAACGCCAGCGTTTCTAAGGAAAAAGATCCCCATCTTTAAAAACATCTTAGGTGGGAGGGGAGCAAGCCTTAGCCTGCGTGCTGGGTGGGAGCGACGAGTCCCGTCTCCTCCAGGCCACGTGGGGTTTGCAAATGCATTAATGTTTGCAGAGAGCAAGGCGAGGCGAAGCGCTATACGTACACGTTAGCTCGGTATCATTAAAGCGCTAATGGTGGCTTTCATTTGGGTGCGGGTGACAGCTGGTCCCGCTGCACCGCTGACCGCAGGCGGCACGGCGTGCCCGGCCGGGGAATTGCCGCTGCGTCTTTTAGGAGAGTTTGCCTGAAGGTCTCAGTTTATTTTCTGTTTTGTCATGTGGTCCGCCGTCTGATAGGATGTGACGTGAGGTTGTGAAGCGCGTTTCGAACTGAAACATTTTTTTGACATCCATTTAATTAGAATTATTTTAATTAAAACATTTGTCATTATGAACCAGACGATCTGGCACGCCGATTCAACGGTCTGTTTGCTCTTCGTCATTAGACATTTTTAAACCAACGCAATAAATTTATTCAAACATGAATATCACTTTCCATTTAAGCGATTGTACAACTTGATTTTCAGCTGAGAGAGACCAGTCTGTCTGACCAGGAAAGATCACTTTCCGTCATTGGGAATTACTCCCATTTATCCCTTACAACGTGTTTTGCGAAAAGCGCATCCCGGAGGATGCAGGCAGCATCCCGCTACTGGGGCGGGAGGTTGGGTGCTGCTGGGGGGTGGCTCCCCAGGAGCGGGGACGACGGCAGAAACATCCTGGTGCCCCAGGAGGTTTCCCCACTGCTGGAAAGGCACTGGCTGGGAAACCTGGCCAAAGGGCGAGGGAAATAACTGCTGGGCTGATGCTGCCCTTCCCCAGGCAGGGACCTGCCCCTGCTCCTGCCCGCGGGACGGGCTGGTTTGCTCCGGGAGAGCCTGGCACCCCGCGGCACCCTGGCGAGGGACCCTGCCTCTAGCCCTGGCACAATATTGAATTTATTCCAGCCTCCAGACAGAGTATCTTCCCCAGAGCCCTGAAAAAGCACATATGGTACCTGC
Source organism: Pluvialis apricaria (assembly GCA_017639485.1). NCBI lineage: Eukaryota > Metazoa > Chordata > Aves > Charadriiformes > Charadriidae > Pluvialis > Pluvialis apricaria. The sequence continues at coordinate 4,817,735 of CM030014.1, forward strand.
AGGGGCATGAGGCTGTACCTCACGGCAGGATCAACACACCTTGGTTGCTCCCGTTGCAGGCATGACCTCAAGGAATTAATATATGAAGCCAAAGGGGTTTGCTTTTCAGGCAGTTTTCGGCCGAGGAGATCCAGAAGAGCTGGAAGATGACCATGACGTGGTGATGCCGGGAGATGCCGGGGCTGGATCCCACTCCTCTGCTCCTGTGGGGTCGCTGGCTTGGGCTGGGAATCACAGGCGCCATGGTGGATGGGGGCCAGAGCCCATGGCAGGGCGGCATCGGCACGGTGCCTGCCCCTGACAGCTTCATTAGCCAGAGACGAATCTTAGCAGAGTTGGAGATGTCACATCAGGTAATTAATAATGTCTCCAGATATGCAGATTTTCCTGGGCTTTTTGGGCAGGATAACCTGGCAAGCAGCGTGGTACGAGCTGGTGGCGGAAAACGTCTTGAAGAATTGTGCGGTTCTTTAGAGTTATCACTCATAATAGGTTGCAAAAGGGGGGGAAAAATGTGAAAAGGCAACTATAGGAGCAAAAAGAGTTTGCATTATTGTTCGCCCTGTGAAAAAGCAAGGTGCAGGATGTAAAGCACCGGGGGAAAGCCGGCAACAATAGACCCCATAGCAACAACAACTTCTAAGGGGGAGCGGGCGGCGCGTGGCTGCTGCAGATCCCACTGCCCACCCCTTGATCTCTGCGCGCCGGCCCCGGGAGCCAGGCAGCCCCGCGGGGACAAAGGCCCCCCGCCGCCCTGCCGCACAATGGCAGCTCCTTCTTCCCCGCACAATGCGCCCGGGGTGACAGCGAGGGGTTGGCAAACTGCGTCCCTGCATCCCTGCACCACCACGGGGCGCGCACCAGGGGATGGCGTGGGCAGGAGGAAGAGGGCAGCAGGGTGACATGGTGCAAGTGAACCCATCGGGGTCCCATCCCACCCCGGCTGGCGTGCATCATGGCCGGCATCTTGGGGGCATCTCCTGCAGCATCCCGTGCGAAGGCATGCCGGCTTCCCTGCTCGCCCGTCCCCCCTGCCACCATCAGCTCCTCCTCTGCTCTCACCCTATTGGGACTATTTTTAGCTTTTGGGGGACTGCTGCTCCTTTTCCCCGCCTTTGTCACCCAACGCAAACCCCTGGGTTCAAACCGCGTTTCTCTGGTTGCATTAGCGAAAGCCGGAGTCATTTTGACTCAATTTTTACATGCAAAGGTCACCATTAAAAAGTCATAATTCAGCACTGCACCGGGGCTGGGTCCCGCCGGTGCTGTCATTAGAGCAGAATTTAAGGAGGTTCTGCCTGAAACGAGTCGGTATTTTTAGCTAACAGTATCAGGCAGAGGGAGCGGGGGGTGCCTGGGGAGATAACGGCGTGGTTTAGATTTCTGTCTTTACGCTCGCTGTCACATTAAAAAAAATAAATCATAATTTTGATTTTCCACATCCCTGAGGGAGAGATTGACAAGAGCATCCAGTCCTCGTAATTGGATCATTCCTCTGGGAAAGTTGGCTCCTCCGCTGAAATCCTTACATGCTCTAAGGAAAATTGCTCTCAACGTTATTGAAAATATTTTAGGAGACTGAAGATTCTGGGACCTTTCCAATTCAAGTGCTCCAACCGGTCATGCCAAAGGAAGACAATAATGGGAACCAAATCTGGAGAGCATTGCGCTTAATTGGAGCCCGATCCTGCAAGCCTGGAAGGCACACGTCCCCCGCGAGGGCTCTGGACCCTCCTTTGGTAGGGACTTGCAGGAAGGAGCACGTTCCAAAATAGATGCCTGAAATAAATTATTTAAAATGCTTTTTTTTTTTTATAATGAAAAATTCAAGTGTTTTGACATGGGTAAGCGCCGTAGAGCAGGGCTGCAAGCGGCCGGTACGAAGCCTCTCCTGCAAAAACATTTTCCCCGCTGCCGTGGGGCTATCAGCGTTTTGGAGACAACCTGTTGGGATGCATTTGGGCAGTGGTTTGCGGCCCCCGTTTGCATGCTCGGGATGCTGAGGTCCCTCGTAGGGATGCTGTGCCATCCTCACCCTCTCTCGCTGTGGCGTCAGGGAGAGGGTAGCCAGAGACTGATGGCTGGTGGGTGGCAGGAGGTGGTGTGGGAGCAGAGTGGGTAGTGAAGTTCGCTTATCTTTACCGCCATACAAATTAAGGCACCTTTTTGATTAAAACTTGGCCTCACATGAAATTTGCCAGTGCCAGAGGTATTAAAGAGTGTGGCCAGCAGGTCGAGGGAGGTCATCCTCCCCCTCTGCTCTGCCCTAGTGAGGCCGCATCTGGAGCACTGTGTCCAGTTCTGGGCTCCCCGGGTCAGGAAGGACAGGGAACTGCTGGAGAAGGTCCAGCAAAGGGCTACAAAGATGATGAGGGGATTGCAGCATCTTTCTTATGAGGAAAGGCTGAGGGACTTGGGTCCTTTTAGTCTGGAGAAGAGAATACCGAGGGGGAATCTTATCAATGCTTATAAATCCTTAAAGGGAGGGTGCCAGGGGGATGGGAACGGTCTTTTTTCAGTGGTGCCCAGGGACAGGACAAGAGGTGACGGGCACAAACTTGACCATAGGAAGTTCCATCTAAACACGAGGAGAGACTTCTTCCGTTTGCGGGTGGCAGAGCAGTGGCACAGCTGCCCAGAGAGGTGGGGGAGTCTCCCACTCTGGAGCCATCCCACACCCACCTGGACGCCGTCCTGTGCCACTGCTGGAGGTGTCCCTGCTGTGGCAGGGGGTTGAGCTGGGGTAGCTCCAGAGGGCCCTTCCAACCCCGACCATTCTGGCATTCTGCGATTCTGTAAAGATGGAAACTTTTCATAATGCTGGGCCAAGGCAGAGGAGGGCTTTGAGGAGCTCCTGCGCCATTGGCTTTACATGACAGCACGCGTGTGTGAGCCATTACATTGCTTCCCCGTGGCTGGAGAATACGCCGTTCAGAGCAGATGCCGTCTGTCAGCACCCGGCGTGGTGATGGGCGCCTCAGAGGGAGACATTGGAGACTTTCCATCATTTCACGTGAAAACGATGACGCCGTGCATCCACGGCATGAATGGCTGGCGTTACCCAGATCGCTTTTGGAGGATGGGGTTAAAACGCAAGATTTTTGATGAGGTATAGTCTTCCCTTCTTTCTACATAAATTAATTGTACAATTTAATAAACTAACAGGTGGTTCCACTTCAGACTGAGCAGATGTTAGCCTGAATGAGCCGAGTCCCCTCTCGCCATCCCTTCATCCCCCAGCTATTTCTTCCTTTATATCTTCCCCTTTCTCTTCGCCTTTCCCCCCTTCTTCTCTGTCTGATTTATGAGCAGCTACAATATAAAATGTTTTGTCTGGCCTATATGAATATTGATGATGGGGTAGTGTTGATTTTAGCTGTATTCATAACTTTTTGTGCTTCCTGGAAGCATCCCTTCTCACGGGCACTGGTGATGCACTTATGTCCCTATTTATTTCGCGGACCACATTTTCGGAAGGCAGCCCCATTTGTTAAGCCTGCATCTCACACGCACATTTGTCTTTCATTATCTTCCAAGGAGAAGACGATAAGTACTTACACAAACCTATGAAGAAATTAAGCACACAAAACAAATGAGCCTGGTGTGTTCACATTCTTTCATTTCCAGTGATAATGCCCGGGAGGAAACACTTGTGCGACCGCAGATGGAGGATGGGTTGAGAGCCCCGGGAGGATTTGGGCTTCCCTCTTTAGAGGAAAGCTCTCTCGTATTTCCCATGTGGAGAGAAAAAATGATAGCACTGCTAATGGCTGGGGCATTGCAGTGCACTGAAGGGAAGGAGGAGGTAGCTGGGGATGGAGGAAAGACTGGAAAATAATAATGGGAAATGTTTTGATAAGAAGCGTTGTGGTCTTATACAAATATTCAAAAACTTCTGGAGCCCATTTATCACTAGATTGAACCCAGATGATAGCAAGCTGTCTGTACAGGCTGGAATGTGCCTCCAACGGGCTCTGCAGACACCCAGGTCTCCGGGCTGGGGACCCCGAGGGGAGCGCGGGGTGAGGGCACCCACAGCCCCAGGTGGGTCACGCACCCCTCGTCTCCTCCAGCACCCAAAACGTCCCCGTCTGAACTTGGCTGGGCAGTTCTGCATGCGTGGGACCTGCCTGCAGTCTCTGACATCCCTTCCTAAGGCAAAGGGGGAGGCTCCAAATATGGGCACAATCCTGAACACAAGGTGAGTTACACGTGGAAAGCTCCTTAACCTTTTCAAAGGCTCGGAGGGCAGGTCGGTGCCCAGCCCACATCAAAAGCCAAAGGTGATCTGGCACATACCTGTGCCTTTGAGAATGACTAAAACACTTACAGTAAATGAACATTTGCACCTCTCGCTTGTCCAGCCTTCCTTTTGCCTCCTTTTTCTCTCACAAGCACCACCATTTTAATTTCCTTTATCTCCTTCCGAAGTTTCTTCTGAGTTCAGGAACAAGCAGCAATAAAAAGTGTTAACCCCTAATTACCGATTTCCTACTGGAAGCTCTGCAAGTGTGACCATGATGTTTATTATGTTCCCTGGAGCAGACGCGGGGCCAGCAGTGTCCAGCCCTGTGCTCTGAGGGTCACAGCACCGGTCACTGCTGACCTTTGGCTCCTTACCTCTGCATGGACAATGTTTGCAACTCAGTTTTATTACAAAAGCCAATAAGAAAATCCCACGTCACTGAATAAGACTTTCCTTCATCAGCTGTCAACACTGGTTTCTGACATCAGCCTCTGTAAAGCATTTTGGAAGGATGAACTCTAAACATTGGAGTACTATGACTGTTGCTTTGCTCCCTCCAGCAGGCTCCATACACATAAGGTCCCACCTCAACCCTCATAGATACATGGGTGGCCCACCAGGAACCCACCTGGAGCCATCCCATTGTCCCTGTTGAAGCCCCTTGGAGGGTGTTGGGGTACCGAGGTGCAAAGGCACCCTACGGTGGGGACTCATCCAATCCCATCCCATCCCATCCCATCCCATCCCATCCCATCCCATCCCATCCCATCCCATCCTATCCCATCCCATCCCGCCACTGCAGCAGGAGCCTCCCACGGCACTTCTCCTCCTTAGCCTCCACGATGAGCTCCTTTCCTAGGAGAGCCGTTCTTGGCCGAGGCGGTGGATGCACATTTCTTGGGCTGGTGATGGCCCCCGGAGACCTGGGCTTGTTTGCACAAACAGCGCGATGGCTAATGCAGAGCAGCTCCTGGAGAGCCCCCGATAGCGATCGGCAACTGCAGAAATGAACTCGGGATGTGTAATTCCCATCAAGCAGGAATAATCTTCAAAGTCCTACTGGGGTGCTTTTTGGACGACAACGCAGTTTTCCCTGCTGTAAATGGGATGCGAAAGAATTAACTGAAGTTGGAATGTTATTGTTTGTGTCAGACTCTGTTAACCACGTTAAAACTATATATAATACTTCAATTTCCTATGTAAAAACTCTCTAATGGGCAATATTCAGAAATCAAAGTCTTATGTAGCGGTTAATCTTCTGCACGGACAACGCCAAGTTTAAATCCAGTCCAAATGCCACTTCTCAGTCACAGCTTTAAAGGATTATAAATGATTATAATGGTATTTGTCTACTTGCCTGATACATAAGTTCATGTCAATGTTATCTTGAAAATTGACATTCGGTTTCATCTTTGAGGTGAGAGAATAAACTGTTGACTACCAGCTTCAGAGAGGAAAATGGATTAGCTATAATGTAATTAGAGCTCTATTCACAAATGATTATTTTAGGCCAGCGCACAAAACACGGCGATAAGGAGCACATTCAGCAGAGGCGAGAGGAGGAAGGCTTTCGCCAGCGTTTGGTCTTTATACTGCACGGGGCGACGTGCTCACTGAGTGCAGCTCTTGTGTAAGAAATACTTAATATTTGTGCTCAAACACTTTAATTTCCATTATTTCAGATGTGTGCGTTAACCGTGACAAGGGTTTGCTGCCGCTCTCCCTCCTCCGAGGGTCCGGCTCACATCGGAGAGATGCTGGATTTTGATGCTTCCCCTTTTCCTGGACGCTGCCCCGGCTCACCAGCAACGAGATGGTGTCCTCCAGCTCTTGTTTTTTAACTTCTTCCAGCACTCCGAAAATTAAGACAACCAAAACCGCTGTGACTTTTCAATGCATTATTTGTCTATGTGCCTCTTCAGCTCTTAAAAAATACATGAAAGAATAAGGATTGTCCCCGAGGATGAAGGAACAATGGGAAGCAGTGATAATTTAACAAAAATAAATAAATTAATCTGTATACACTGGTGCTAATACAAATGCTTTGTGAACGGCATGAAAGATTTTGCATTATTTTCAAAAAAGCACAAAAATCTTTTCTTTTGCATTATAAACTCAATTTAATTTTAAGTAACATGATAAATAATGGCAAATTGAACTTTATTATGTATTCATGAATGCAGTTTAATACAATTGTTATTTCTGGCATTTGTGGTTTAAAGATATTCCCTTCTGACTCAATGTTATTTTTTAATCTGCAAATTCAGAAATAACGACCCGCGGTTTCCCTCGCTGGCGGGTGGCAGCACTGTGAAGTGGGGGAACGAGGCCTCAGCGCCGGGGTTCGGTGCCGGCAGAGCCGGGCTCGCCATACAGCACTGCACGCTTCCAGAGCGCCGGCTGCGAAAGTGCTTCTGCGAGCGCCGCTGCCTTTCCCCATCCCCTGGCTCTGCGGTAAAGACCTATGTCTGAAAAACTACGGGGGAATTATGAAGTGGAGATTATTTTCCGAAGACAATGACAAACTCCGAGGGATGAATGTCACTCCAGCGCCAAGCCTTTGCCTTGCCAGCTCCATAAGAGCAAAGCCAGCCTGGCGAGCGCGCAGGGAGCGAGCAAGCAAGCGCGCCAGCCCCGCTGTGCCTCGCGGGCTCCAGAGAGCCAGCCCAGAAACCGCCAAGACGTCTTATTTTGGGGACTGAATTGTGTTCCCGCGGCAGGCTGGCTAAGCCCTCCTTATCCCCTGCCCGCCTCCCCGCTCCGCAAGGGGAGCCCCAAGGACGGGGCTGCGGAGCTCGTCCCCCACCCCGTACCCTCACCACCGCCCTCCCCACCTCTGCCCCGCACCGGCGTAAAGCTGCTCATGAGCGTCTCCATCACGGAGCCGCCAAAGGAGGTTACATTTGCCCGTCCAGTATTCACCCGCTATCAGGACTATTAAAACGCCCACTCTTTGGGATGGTTAATGATAGCCATCACACTGGCTTTTTAACGGAAGTGAATTTATGAAAATTATTTGAATCATGATGGGGATTAAATATATACACAGCAAACAACAGAAATGCAATTTGCAGGTGAAAATTCTGTACGTATACTTCAGGCTTTGGCACGGGCAAAGCAAACGAGGGATTGGTGCCTGCAGAAGACAGATGCACAACCCTACAGCTTCAGCGCTGGGGCTGAGATTTCTTGCAAAGAAACTTTGGCAGAAAAATAACCACAGTTACTTCCAAAAAGTTTTCCTCTTCTTGCTGGGTACCCCTTAAATTTAGATAATTTCAGATGGACAAATTAAAAAGTACATTTGAGATAAAATACGCAGTCAGACATAGATTTAAACTCCGGATCTGACTCCAAAACCACTTGCAGTTTGACACGGCGCAGTGATTTACTGCGTTGCATGATTATATCCTGTAGGTAGCAGCTCTGCAAGTAGGAAATAATTCAGTCAGGGATGTGGAAAAGAAATAACTTTTTTCTTCTGAGGGCAGGACTTCAAGAGGAGCGGCACAAAGCTGAAACGGAGAGGAAGGTGCTGTGCCACCCCTGCGGGAGCACCGGTGGGAGGCTGACCCATGGGCTGAGAGATGGGGATGGGGGTCCCCATCGCATCCCGACAGCTCCTGGGGTGAAGCCTCTGGTTAGCGACTTTGGGGTATTACACAATTAACCAACAGCAGTGCAGGGTTATTACGGTGGGCATTTGAGATCCTGACCCGTAATTGAGCTTTTTTCTATTGTGCTCTGTGGAAATGATATAACCATACATCAGATAAACTCTTCTACCCCCCTTCCTCTGTGCACGAGGTAGTGTTCTCTGAAGGCCCTTCATAAATACCCTGTTACACCTTCCCAGATTTAATTATAAAAATACTTGAAATACAATAGCCCTTCACATCCAGGTCTCATTTTCTAATTGAGTTTTGATACGGATACGCACCCAGGAGACCCCAGGCTGATGCACGCCAGATGGAGGGACCGAGCCCCTCTCGCCCCTCTCCCTGAAGCACAGCCGCAGCAGGAGGACGTGTCGGATGTCCGGGCTCATCTCTCGCATCCTCCATCCCCTCCTGCCCGGCAGAGATGGAGCTCACTCGGGTGCAGTGGTTTGTCCCTGTAATGTCACCTGCAGCGCCCGCTCCTCCCCGGGAAGGGTGTACTTAAGCCTTCCCAGAGGTGCCTGCCTCTCTGTGAGCGGTCTGTCACCGACACTTCCCCAGCTGGTTAGATTATTTTTTCAAAATTAATTCAGAAAAAAAAAAAAAAAAAGAAAAAAAAAAAAGGTTTAAACACGAAATTAGAAGCGGTTGCGGTGAACGGCGCGAAGTGAGGACTTCCCGGCTCGCGCGCCGGCGCGGTGCTGGTGGGCAGTACATCAAGGGAGGGATGACACCCCGGTGATGAATTACTCGCTCCTATAACGTTGCCCAGCTGGAGTGGCTGGAGCAAGCCTTAATTTACTATTTATAAACCTCTCCAGCTGTATTTTCCTAGGCAGAGCAGCTGGCTCGTTGCGGGAGTGTGAAGGAGAGGATGTTAACAGGTTGGCTGGCCGGACTCCGGAGAGCGTTTTCGGCAGCGCATGGGGACGGGTTCACACGCAGGACAGTGCTGAAAATCCTTCGCTGGCCAAGGCCGGGCTGCAAACCCCCCGGGGCCAGGCTGGCGAGGAGGATCTGGCTATTTACTCGTTAAAAGACAATATTACTCCCATGACCAGTGGCAAGCGAATGGCTGAGAAAGGCAGAGCCAAGGGTTGGTGGCAGCCAGCCTGGTGGTGTGGTACCCGCAATGTGACGTGGTGAAAAAAACCCTCATTTCCCTTTTCACCCTCAATGTCCTGCTGAGCCCCCAGTCCGGGCAACCCCCCTGCTGTCCTGCTCCGCCGCCCGTGGGGCCTGGCTCACCCCATAGCACCCATCTCCCGCAGCACGGGATGCGGTCCCTGGGGAGGGATGTGCTGGGACCCGTGGGAACCGGGCGCTCCCCCACACCTCGGGTGCCCCACCAGGGGAAAACCCGCAGAGAAACGGCAGCAAACGGTGCAAATTGGGGCATACACCGCTTACACACTGTCCCCTCCCAGCAGACACCATCCGAGGGTTTCTGTAATTCCTGCGCTTTGTGCCGGGTGACACATCCCCACCGCTCTGCATAGGCTTCTCCCGGCACTGCTAATGCAAACATTTAATTTTGATGATTTATAGCACGGCTATAAAAAAACTTTGGATTACACTTTGGAGTCAAGGTCTCAGCTCGAGAGCACATTTTTATAGAGTCAGCATCTCTGTTTTTAAAAGTTATACTTCAATATTAAATATGACTTTTTTTCGGCAAGTCAATAAAATCCCTTTAGACCAGATAATAAACTCATTTCTTCTGGGCTCGCTATTGTTTCTACGCTGGGTCGTATCCTGCAGCCTCTAACACCGCTAGCGTTTAGCCTCTCTGATGAGGATTTTTGCCTTAAAACCCTCTCAGGCGCGTGCCCAAGCACGGCTGTAGCCCCATGGTGCAGGCAGTGACCCACAAACCAGCTCCACCAAGTTTTCCCTCCCTCATACAGGCGCTATTCTTCAACGCAACATGGTTTTAAGAAGAAAGCACCAAGGCTTGTCATAGTAAGTTAGTTTAATCTAATCATACCGGCTCTCGGGATGGAAGGAGACAAATCTTTTCACTATCTTCAAAATACGTGTACAGGAGAACGGCTGCCTTCATAAAAAGTGCTCAAATATTTAAATTTGTTAAAAAGATCATATAATATTTCTATTTATACACTATATTCTACAAAAAGCTGCACAACCTTAACAGCAAGTCGTTCTTACAGAGCTTTTTACAGACATTAATGACTCCAGCTTGATTCCCCAAGTTGTGGCTGAGGAACGGCTTTGCTAATACGGGGTCCCCCTTTGGCATCCAGATAAGCTTTAAATAATTTTTACGGTTCCCTCTGGCCTTTGCACTGCGACCTCCAAGATGGAAACCTTCCACTGGAAGTTGATAAGGCAGTCGGCAGGGTTCGACGCGGTGAGCCTTCCCAGCGGCACTCCGCTGGAGCAGGGTGAGATGCCGGAGAGACATGGGGACAGGCAAAGAGACCGCTCCGAGCCCTCACCCCTCTCCCGTGGCTGCTCCTGGACCTAAAACCCCATCTAGCCCAAGTGGCAGCAGGAGAGATGCAGTTGTGACTCCTGGGTCCCAAATGGTCCTGCCTTGGCTGGGCTGAGCCTGTTGTGGCAGCTGCTGATGCTCATCCCTGTCCCATCCCTGTCCCTGTCCCCGTCCCATCCTCATCCTGGTGCATCTTGTCCCCAGTACATCCCCATCACCGGTGCATCCCCATCCCGTCCTCATCCCACCACCATCCCCCATGCACCTCTGTGAAAATCCTCATTCCATCCCTGTCCCCATCCCATCCTCGTCCCATCCCCTACCCAATACGTCCCCATCCCATCCCCACTGTGCCTGGCAGCAGAGCCGGGCTGGGGACAAGGCTGGGACACGGCCCACAGCGCGCTCTGCCGGGGCTGTGGCGCCAGGATCGGGCCCCGTACGTGGGCACTGGTGGGTGGCTGAAAGGAGAAGACGCCTACGGTGAGGCGGTTGATGGTGTCAGTCACTGCGGAAGACAATCCGATGTCACAGCGTGGATGATATTGCTATTAAAATGTTGTACAATAAAACACGACTTCTGCATTTAAAGTAAGACGAGTGTTTTATGTTTTTAGAGCTCTCAGAATTATCCTGTAATCTTATTTATTTTCTAATACAAGTTTCTGTGGAAAAGGGTATCAGAAGATAAATAGAAATTAACTGATTATAAGGATTGTTATTCTTTAAGTACATATTTATCAGACCATTTGCTCATTCTCTTCTAATATCTTGACATAAGAGTGTCAAATTAAACACTAGCCAGATTATGATAATACTCAGCACTTTTGTAGCTTTCCTATCTGATTTGAAAGGCTTTCTTCTCCGCAAATGCACTTGAAGTTGGTGCTTTATAGGGTTTGATAGAATTCATTTCAGGGTTAATAAGCCTTCTCTGAACCGTTTAACAAAATCTCTGCAGCATCCTATTCTTGAATAGGGAATAGATTCCGAATACCAAAGAGCGGTTTAATTAATTTGTCTAATTAATTGAGGGAAATGGAAGTTATTTCTTTTCTGCAAATTGGTTCATGTTAACAGCAGCAAATGTCAGCTGAATTACACGGGTGATACAGCCCCGGCTCCCGCCGAACACAAGGTTATCTGGGTGGTGTTTTAGCGGTACATGAAATTTGATGTCTGCGACCATCCGGGGCCAGCCGCCCGGGCGAGTCTATAATTACTTTTGCCACTTTGCTTTTGTGGAGTCATTCGTTACGAGCCCGTTCTTATCTTGTCATACCTCCGTGTCATTAGCAATGTTTGAATGCATTAGTGACCAAAGGCAGGTTTAGCAGGCAGCGATTAGAGCGGCGGGGCCGCCAGCCGCCTGAGTGATGTTTGAAATATTGGAATTGTTCTGCTCATTTCTATCCAAACAGGAGAGTGAGGCGTCAGCGGCGAAGCCGGTGCTGCTCCGAGGGGGGAAACGCGTCGCTCTTTTATCGCGGCAAGATCGCTTTCACAATTAACCTCCTATTAACGGGGCTCCGAAGCCACGGTGTCCATTGAAACAGGACACGCGGTGCCGTAGCTGCAAAGGTTTGTTTAAACAAGCAACGCGCCTGGGGAAGCAGCGTCTCACGCCCCCACCTCTCCTTAAAAGCTGTTTCTGCTGATCCCAGAATATATAAATACACAAGTGCGTCTCTAAGTGTATAGGTGCTCACAGCTTTGCTATATGGCTATGCAATATATATGCAGCCGCCCTTGCTGTAACAGAATCACAGAATGGTCTGGGTTGGAAGGGACCTTAAAGTCCACCCAGTGCCACCCCCTGCCCTGGGCAGGGACACTTCCCACCAGCCCAGGGTGCTCCAAGCCCCGTCCAACCTGGCCTTGAACACCTCCAGGGATGGGGCAGCCACAGCTTCTCGAGGCAGCCTGGGGAGCTCCAGCCTGTCAGGGGAAGGTTTAATTGGCCTGAGCTCGTTAGCTGAGCCCCAGCCCCCAGGACAGCCCCTGTAGGGGGTTCAGGGGGGTCCCATGCTCCCCAGCATCCCATTCCCACCCGTCAGCCCAGGGCAGGACACCACTGCTCTCTTCTGAACCCAGTGCCAACCCCTGGTTTCCAGCCCACTGCTCTCATACGAACCAGATCTCAAATCTTCCTAACGCCCCGAATATTGATCTTCCAAAAATGAACTGAATGCTGAAAGGTATTTCCATTTATGAACTATGAATTCAGTTCTTTATTAAAAAGCCCGACTGCATTCTCCTGCAGTCAAACATTATGGGACAGATTTAAAAAGTGACTGTCCGTGTTGCAGATGCAATTAAATGCTGTATTTATGTATTCATGAGTATTGTGTAGCCACTCATGCACACAGACATCTAGGTAGGGACTGATATTGTGGCATTTTCTGCGGCTCTTAAGATATCGAAGGCGTCAGATATTTCTAATAAAGGCAACTTTTATATGCGCACAGTTCCTGAGCTCAGACAACACATCTGTTGTACTTTCTCTTCCTGGAAAATAGCAGCAGATTTTACTCTGCTGTAGAAACAAACAATTTTTATGGGAATAAGAGAAAGTTTTACTGGATACGCTCTTGCAGATCTACTCTAGTATTTACTAGAGGAGTTGAGCATTTTCAGAAAGGCTTTGAACGATTATGCCATGTGGTGTTAGTATATATGAAATTACTGGCACAGCTTTTGCATGCTGCTGCATTTGAAAAGCTGGAGAAACACGTCCTTTGATTGCTTTAAATTTATTTGCCCTTAATTTCATCGCGTGAACTCTCTTTCTTATCACCTGGCGGTTACTGGATAGCACAGAAATTAAGCTTGATTCCTTTTTTCTTTGTTTCTTTGCCATACGTAAAACTGCTCCAGTTTTTTTCCCTTAGAGCAGTCCCAAGAACTTGCACTGGTGGAAGTGCTCCCGGATGCCCAATCTTTGCTGTCCCTCCCTGGGGCTGTGAAATTGGGGGCAGATCACCTACCCCCCAGCATGGGGAAAGAGGATTGCAGAGGATTGCAGGGACTTCTAGCAAACCCTCAATGTGATATAAAATGATCGTAGCATGGAAAATTCCTAACCTACTGCTAAGAAGAGAGAGATTCAAAAACCTAATGTAGGCAGCCGCAGACCTTTTTTGTCCCCTCCATAGTGTGCAAGTCTTTGGACATTGTTTGATAAGAAAAATAACTAACTAAATGGTTATTAGCTAAAACGTACCCTGGTTTTACCAGGAAGGGGTGTTCACTCTCACCCGACACGTTCCTTTCTTGGTGAGATAAGTGGTTTACTCAACAAGGAAAATGGGGTAAGTATAGTCAGCCCACACCTCCGTTTGATGTGATGCCACAGAAGAGCTTGGTTCAACCAGAGGATGGAGGCCTCCATCGGGAGGAAGATCTTCACCACGAGGACCTGGCTGCCCTGGAGGAATAGGAAGACCTTCACCAGGAGGACCTGGCTGGGCTAGAGGAGTGGAATGTCACATTGTGACTCCTGTCTAAACTAGGTTAGAAGGTGCATGAAGGACCAATGCTGTGACCACAAGGTAACCATGGGCCACCAGTCTGGTACGGCCACAAAGAGAAGCAAGCAGGATTCTAGGATTCCCAGGAACATGTCCAGCCCTGCTGCACGACCTCCATGCAGCTGTGGCAAGCCCTGCTCAGCTAGGCATCACCTTCAAGACGTCATCATCTCAGCCCGGCTGGCCATGGTGGAGGAGGAGGAGGCATGAAGAGCTGGGCATGGGCAAGAGCCCGGGAGGTCATGCTGGCTCTGCAACCCCACCAAGAAAAGGAGCTATACAGGCTGAAGGACATCGCTGGCCCCAGAGCAAAACACCCATGAACTGTCTGAGAGGTAATTGGCTTCTGGGCTTTCTGGGGTTTCTGTTTTCTGTGATGAGAAGACCGACGTTCTGCAGCAGCCGTACAAACACGTGTGTGCATGGGGGAACGTGGGAGGAGGAAAGGAAAGCCAGCCCTGGGGGGGGCTGGATTGGTCTTGTCAAATTTATGGAAGGGATTATATCCTGCGGTTGCCTATGTACATAGCATTTTCTTCCCCTGAACTCAAACTGAAATCCCTTAAGTAGAAATTGTATGCCTCTTTCTGGCTCCCACTGCAAATTAAATCAAATACTTGGACAATTAGTACAATCATCATGTCAAGGGAATGGCCTCAAGATACAGTAAACACACTGTACACTGAGTGAATGTTTGATATATCTAAAAAAATCTTTATAGTCAAGATATTTTACACTAAGCCACATTGATTTCCCGTCAATTTTTTTATACCCCTGCATGTAATCCTGGTTCAGCAAAAAATACAATAAATACCAGAAGCGACATAGCCAAATGGCATATAGCAGACATTTTGCAGTAACTCCGTTCATAGCCTAATCGTAAATAAATCAAAATGAAAACAAAAGCCAGCGCATAAATCCCGGGTATAACCTACACCCTTACGGAGATGTAAAATACAGGGGAGAAACACAGCTGGACGGCGCGAGGCGTTCCTGTTGGGCACGCCGCACATCTGGTCGCATGGACCGGGGCTCTCCTTGCTTATCTGAGAATTTGCTTTTCTCCTTTCATTAAATTTTGCAAACATATTACAGCGCTTCTTCTGTCGGTCCTAATACTGAAAGCCCATATTAGCCTACGTATTACCCAGTTCCTTGTCTCCTGAAAACTTTGATAAGACCAGGCAGAAATAGCTCCAAAAAGCCGCATAATCATTTTGGGCTCTAAGCCTGGCTTTATGGAAACGGGCAGCAGGAGGCGGGAAGGAGGAACGGGAGGGTTGGAAATTAAAAATACATAGTGAAGCACTAACAACGAGCAGGCGGTGATGGAAGGGGTGGGGAAGCAAAGGAAAGCCCGAACTGGGCTGAATGAAGAGCAGCGGCTGCTTGGTGCTGTTCATTTTGCTTAGAAGAGGGTAATTTATTAATTGGGATTGATACTCAGAGAGATGCGGCTGCGGAGCCCCGTCCCCGTGGTGTCACATCCCTGTCCCCGAGCCGGGGACGCCAGCTGGCAGCACACTTCCAAGGCTTCCGAGCCAACGCAACCCCTGTATTTTAAAGTGAGGTTTCTTTTGGAGAGCTGCGGAAATAGAGGATAAGAATAAAATTGTCTGCAAAGTGGCTAAGGTATTTCCAGGAAGAAACTTTTCTGACATTAATTTCACTTAAATGAGTGGCGCCTGCGTGTCCGAGGGCAGAGCCAGGCCCATATATGTCACCACCAGTGAAGGTCAGGTTTAGGGGACAGAAAAAATAGTTTTTTGTTTTTTTTTTTCCAGAGGACACTTAGCAGGTATTATATAACACTCACATTTTTGCAAATACATCACATTTCAGTGTATATATATATATATGTGTGTGTCAATAATATTAGACGGAACACTGGATTTCATTAGCAGTGGTGGTAGCTGATCAATACGTTGTGTTTGATCAAAGCTCCGTGGAGGGTTATGTTTTGCAATACGACTCATACCTCTGTCTCTTCCCCACTGATGTGTTCATCTCTCATTTACTCGGGGCTCCTTATCCCCCCTCCACCTGATCTGCCGCCCCTGCTTTTGTCTGTGACAAGCCCATGCAGCCACTGCTTCGCGAGAAAGGAGAATTTCCATTTACCGGTGTTTTCAATACAATGGTATTTTAATTTTGAGATCTATATTTAGCTACTTAATCAATGCCATGGCAGTGTATTTTAGCTGAGTGAGTTTAAAGCCTCCGTATTCGGTGTTTCACGTAATCTCTTGTAATATTTAAGATGTTGCAGATGCGTCCCTGTAGCAGGTATTGGAGCTCCTACAGTCTTCTGCAGCTGTGCATGGATGTTGCTTTTTACAATTGATTTTTTAGTTAATTTAAAATAGCAAGACAAACAGCTTATGCACTAAATTCAGTATAAGTGTGCATACTTTAAAATGGGGTTAAAGCAATTTTAACTAGAGATATTTCTTCAGTCTGCCTGTAGGGAAAAAGAAAAATAAAATCAATCCTAACTTAATTGGAGGCCACAAACCAACTTCCACATTCACTGCTTCCGATGAGGAGCACAGGAGGCTGTATTTACAAATAGGATTTGGAGCAGGGAACCTGCTAAGCCTGTTGCATATCAAGCAATTTTAATTTTTGCTGCTTGAAAACACCTCATGGCTGCGGTGCTCCCACGAATTCGGGGGGACCGCCAAAGCCGGTTGCTCTTCCAGGGGCTCTGAATATGAACCGCAATGCTTATAAACCCCGCCGGGACTCCCTAAAAGCCCCGTGGAAGCTCAAAAGATTATTAGCGCGGGATCAATGCTCGTGTATCTCCTCCGTGCTGTGTTTATTGTGCAGCTGCTGCTGCGGCGCCCGTGGGAATCGGGTACCGGATCAATGGGTCAATCTTGTCTCCCGGTACCGCCGCCTCTCGCCCAGCATCGCTCCCCAGGCTCAGCCCACACCTCGGGGGGGTTCTCAGCGGGGGTTTGCACCCCGATCCGTATGCCAGGAGCTGGGAACCCAGGCTGGTCGTGGGGCCACAAACCCCCTTTGAGGGTTTGCAGCCCCCTGGGCTCCGCGGCGAGGGCAGGGGTGGGATGGGGGAGCTGCTTTCTCCCCTGCTTTGGGAACACTGAGTATTTTCTTCCCCGGTTTTCTGAACGTGAGAAGTTTCTCGCTGAGTGTTTTATCCACGCCTGCAAGGAGGGAGGCGTAATCCTCTTTGCATCCTCCAGAAGTCCCTGCAGGAGGGCAGCAGCAGCGGGGCTGCCGGGCACCGGGCGCAGGCGGCTGATGTTGGGTTCCCTCTCTTCAGCAAGATCAACCCAAACGGAGATTGCGGATACATTGTGTGAAAACCTAAGTCCAAGAGGCAAAACTTTTCGCCTCATTATATCCACACTTCCAGACGTTGCTTTTCAGTTTGTGGAGCAAGAAGTGGGACAAGGCTTCTCCTTTTCTCTGGAGGAGAGCAGGGCCGGCAGCGCCGCAGCCCGGCTTTTCTCTGGTAATGAGGAGCAGCGGCACCGCGCCGTGTCCATCAAACTGCTTTTTGAAATGAAACTCACAATATAAGTGCAAAAAAACCAACAGGCTAGGAGAAAAAAAAAAAAAAAAGAAAGAAAAAAAAAAGAAAGAATAAAAAAAAGAAAGAATAAAAATCGTATTAGTGCTGGAAATTCAACTTTCTACTTTTCTCCCTCTACCAGAATTTAATAAACCCCGGCCCGGTCCCAGCGCCGCTGAGAGCCACGCAAGCCCCAAGCAAGCAACCTCGTGGGCGACCACACCACGCAGACGCCACAGCAAGGCTTTATTAAACCCAGTCCTAGGGGGGAGAGAAAAAAAAAAAAAAAAAGAAAGGCGTATTTCTGTAAAACTGAGTAACCAAACAGGAGACGCAGAAGCTACAAACGAAACCCCTCTGGAGACGACTGGCTTTTTTAGCAAGTTACATCCGCTTACGTGCAACATAGAGGGAAAGAGCGGAGAGTCGCTCGGGCTGGAGGTGGCAGCAGCAGCCGGAGGTTGGGCAGGGCTTCTCTGGCCGGCCGTGCTGGTGGTTTCAGGGTGGAATTGGGAAAAGTGACCAAAAAGCGGAGACCGCTCCGACAGGGTAGATGTCAGCGAGGCTGAAATTCATCTTTAAAGAAGCAACCCTCCTTCTTCTTCCTCTTTTGGGCAAATTAATCAATTTTATTAATTAATAAATTAATTGATGTGCTGGGCTGAGGGCGAGGGGCAGCTGCCGCGGAGCCCCCCAAGCCCCAGAGGAGACCTCTGGGAAGAGGAGCCCAGCAGAAGGGTCCCTTTTCAGGATGTCCCTGTGCAGCACCTCACCCCACAGAAGGCTGAGAGCAGCATCACTGGTGGCTGTTTAATTTGTCCTCTCTGTCGACAAAATCAGAGCGTGAAGGAGCAGGAGGATGCCCTGCCCGGGGGTGGTTGCACCCACAGTTTGCTCTCCCCAGCTGCAAAACACACAGCCACCATCAGTTTTAATGCTGCAGCTGCCCTAACAGATGGGACACCCCAGAGGTGCTGTGTGGTGGCTTCAGGCCTGGCACTGCCTGGGATCCCATGTGTTGGGGTGTCCTGGGTTGGAGCAGGCTGGGGTTTGGGTTTGGGATGGGTTTGGATTTGGGTTTGGGTTGGCTTTGTGTTGGGTTGGAGTTTGGGATGGGTTTTTGTTTGGGTTCAGGTTCATGTTTGGGTTTGGGTTTGTGCTGAGTTCAGGTTCAGGTTTGAGTTTGGGTTGGGTTGAGGTTCAGGTTTGGGTTCATGTTTGGGTTTATGTTTGGGTTTGGGTTCAGGTTCAGGTTTGGGTTCATGTTTGGGTTTGGGTTGAGGTTCAGGTTTGGGTTCACGTTTGGGTTTGGGTTGAGGTTCAGGTTTGGGTTCATGTTTGGGTTTGGGTTGGGTTCAGGTTTGGGGTTGGTTTGGGGTTGAGTTTAGGGTTGGTTTCACATGCAGGTTTTGTTCTGGGTTCGTGCTCGGGCCCCAGTTTGAGTCTGGGTTGGGGATGGGGGTCGGGGCCCCTCCCCAGGCCCCCAGAGCTGCCCCCGGCTAAGGAGGATCTGAGGCGCAGAGCGATGGCGAGGAGCAGGCTGCACTAGCCGAGGGGCTGAGAATCCAAAATCTTATTAGGATGAAAGGTGTTTGCTATCAGAGCAGAACTTTCCCAGGGCACTTCTGAAGCAGTGCCTGTAGGAAGACGAGTTTTCTAAATGACTTTTCTAACTTCTTTTTTGGCTCACATTGGTAATTGGTTCATTTCCAGGTACTAGCAAGAATGTAAATATGGAATGAATCAACTTTTTCCACATTTTCTTTAGCAGCCCTTTTATGAAGAACAGATTTTCCACAGAGGAAATTAAAAAGTACATAAAACTGAGAAACCATGGTGTTGTTGAGAACAGCATCAGCTTTCAATGTCACTTTATAACTGGCAGCACATACTGTATTCGAATGGCATTAATATAAAGTACAAAGTTTGTTTCAATTAGCTTCGTTTTTCTTTCAGAAAAGGAATTATCATAAATCCCTGAAATAACATTTGTCCAAAAGAGATGTGTATCATTACTTTAGAAATCTTTTATGTCTGTTTTTAAATTACACTTCCTTGTAAAAATGACTATACATTGATTTAATAAATATACTTGATTTGTGTATATTGCTTAAATTAAAAAAAGACGCTACATAACTCTGATTTCCTGTACAAGACTGTCAAATAGTTTTTTCTGCAGTAAATTCGTCGAGAAGTCTCTTGCCATGTTGTTCTGCGTATGGGCACGTTAGCGACGGAGCAAGAAGGGATTGCGTTAGCATTTGGTTCCTATTTCTTTCTGGGCAGGATTCTTTCGAACAACTTCTACAGTGACCTTCCTTCTCGGAGCAGCTGTATGCATCTGAGGCGCGGGCGGTTGGTGGAGGACGATGGATGCGCCAGAGGAATATATATGTGTCTGCATATATATACATATAGATGCATAGATATATATATGCATATACATGTGTGCAGAGAGAGAGAAGGAAGAGATGGCTTATATATGCATGCATACACACACACGTATACAAACGTATTTATATACGTCTACAGACACATATATATGTCTACAAATATATATTTATACATCTAAATCCAGTCCTTTTTTTCTCTTACTCTCTTTGCAGGGATGCGCAGAGGGGAGGCTTCGGTGAGCCGGGGAATTGGAGGTGTCCCCTGCCCTCTGCAGCCCCTCCACCGTCCCAAAGGAATGTCAGCCTTCTCTGATCTTCTGGAAAGCTTTCCTGGCTCAGTCTGCTCACTGCTGAAGAAGCTTTTGTGCACGCACAGGTCCCCAGGCCACACGACAGTGGGTGCTTGGGCACTAGGGCACTCCTTCGCGCTGCTGCTCTTACACTTTCCTAAGCATACCGATTTAATGAATTTTAGGATGGTTTTCCCCATTGTGCACCATATCCCCTAACACTCCAGGTGCTCCTCGCAGCTCTTAGCAAATCCTGGGGAGGAAGAGATGCTCCTCAGGGCTGGTGGACATTCCTCCCAGCACCAAGGGAAGCAGGAACCATGGTGACAAATGGCCAGTGCTGGGCTCAGGATGGTGGCAGTGATGCGCAGCCATGGCTCAGCGCTGCCAGAGGTCAGGGAGCTGATCTGGGGACAGCTCTCAACCAAACCTGTCCAGATACCTTCAAAGTTTGGAGGAACTTGGACCCAAACCACATAAAACCCCTTATAACATGTTATACACCCCATAAACTTTACATCGCACGCGAGTCCATGCCAAAGGTGGTGTTCGCTTCCAGGGCAGGTTTCGGCATCCTGCGGTCACTCTGGGTGCAGGACCTGCGACCTGGCCTGTTCTCCCAGAGGGAGAGGCACCCGGGACTGCCTCTACCCCAGCACCCACCCAAGGGGCGATGGCAACCGGGTCCCAAGACCCGGCTCCAGAAATGCCCTGGGGAAGCGGTGGGGCAGAGGGACAGGGGAGGAGCCACGGGCTCCGGGCTCGACATTGCCTTTCTCCTTGTTGTATGGAGTCACCTATGAGCATCACCGAAGCAAAGGAGTGATATGACAATCCAGGTACTCTTGTGCACCCATAAAAGCAGCACGTTCACAAGAGATGCTCCACAAATTTTAATTAAGACGAGAGCCAGGTGTCATGCATGACAGCCGGTGCACACCTACAAAAGTGTCTCGTCTCGTGACCGTCTTTACTGAAATCCAGGCTAATCTCGGCAGCGTATTTACATTAGTATCTAAAAATATTTGTCCTCTCCTTGCCAGCGTGACACATGCCTTGGCTCTCCGTGTCTCAACAACAAAGGTTTTCTGAACCAGACAAGCTGCATCATAGTTAATATGTACGGCTCATCATTGCATCATGCAATGCAAATTGCAGGACATGCTGCTTTATCGGCTGAGCCGTATTTTAATGTTACTGTCACATTAAATATTTGTTGCTTCGAGACAGTAAATGACAGAGTCATAAAGTGCGGTGATAGCCAGCATCTTAAGTGTTTTTGATGCCTAATGTGGCTCCTGATATTGAAAATAAACCACACACATTTAGCACTAATTATATGCAAGCGATGATAACAGATTTATTTTACAAGTGCTGAACTGTGATCCACAGCTGTAATAACAAGCTGGGAAAAAAAATTGCCAAGATGGGTAAGTATAGAGTTGTGAAGGTGAATTGAACTTTTGCTTGGCACTGGTTTGGATTGTTTGGGTAGTTCAGGGACAGTTCCTGGGGTTTTAGGCCTCGTGAAGTGATTAAGGAGCAAGAGGCTCCTAACGGGGAAGGTCAAAGTCGTGATGGGGTATCAGCTATGCCCCGCCGTTACACTGGCATGATTAAGCCAATGAACCTACAAAGTCATTCAGATGGTTTGTATTGTAGTGTCACACAGGTGTTAATATGGGATCAGCAAAATGCTCACAGCTGATGTTCAAAAATGTCCTTTTCTAAGAGTCTCTGTTATCCTCTGGTTGCACATGGGTCATCGGGCTCAACATCTCCAGCAGGATAAAACAGATCCATGTGCCGGGAGAGCGGGACACCTCTCTGGTGTTTTACAGCATCTTTTGAGCTGTCTGCCTCACCCCACACGTCTGGGGCTGGAGAGGTAGTTATTTTAATGTATTGCCTAAGAGAGAACATGTTTCCTTTTAAATACACCACTGCAGGCATTTTTCCTATTTATTGGAACTGAATTGTTGAAGCTTTAAGCCACAGAGCTGGAAATAGTATTCCTTTAAGAGTAAAACCAAAAATGGTTTTCCGTTGGACTCCATGTTTGGGAGAAATTTACAGCATATTTGAACAGTTAAAGGTTATTTTTATGTAGGCTCATTATATCCGTTTCAGTGATGTGTTGCAGACAGCTTTAATAGGCGACGCAATCTCTGAAAGTGGTGCCCATCATATCTAAAATATTGCACACGCTTTCGTGGTCTTGTTCCACCCGAAACAAATACAGGCACTAATTTTTGGTGTGCATGAGACGAACATAAACTATATGTGGTGTGGGAAGGAGATGCAACCGTGCGGTGGTTGTGCTGGTGACAGCACTGGCAGCTCCCCGCTCCCCGCTGCAGCTTTGGTGAAGATGCACGCCGGGCTGACGGAGAGTGTGGTTTTAATTAAAATATCACAAAGGTCTATACATGCAGCTGACAACAGATATAATTTATCTTGTCAGCTTTCCCCACATCAGAAATGTTTCCTTTGAAGTAATAGTAATAATAATAATAAAAATCATCCCCGACTACAACGTGAAGCAAGTTCTCGCTGCTCCCCTGCCGGCGCCTGCCCGCTGGGTCGCTGTCAGCCGGTGCCACGGACTGTGATCACCGTGCACGTCCGTCTTTCCCGGGGAAGGGAAGGCAGGAAAGGTCGTCGCTGGGAAAGCTGGAGGAGCAATGGCCAAGCCCAGCAATTTCAGGGACCGCCAAGGCTGGTGCTCGCCAGCCCCAGCAACACGGTGGTGGTCCCACTGCCATGCATGATCCCGCGGCGTTTGGGGATGGAGCTCCCAGCGAGGGTGGGTACCAGCCAGGCTGAGCCCTCTCCCGCAGCCCACGCCAGGGGAGGCGATGCAGTAAAGGATGTGATTTTACGCTGATGAAGCAGTTTTGCCTTTGCCGGCAGAAGGTGGGTCCAGAGAGCGGGGAGGGTTTCAGCCAGCGACGGTGGCCAGATCAGCCAACCCAATAATGATGCAGCAGAGCAGTGGTGGCCACGCTGGACCTGCTCCAAAGCCGGCTCAAGTTCCCCCTGCCGACGAGCCAGAGCATTTGTTTGTGCATTTGTCCATCATACGACTAGTACATGTACACACACGCAGCTGTGAGGGGAATCTGACATCACTGTACCCAAAGGGAAGGGCAGAATTGGCCCTCCCAGAAGACCAGAGTGGAAACACACCTTGTGAATCTTAACGCCGGCACTGCTCGTTAGTGTTTGTTTCTGTGAAACGCTAATCCTGCTGCCAGCCAGGGTGATGGAGCAGCTCCGGCCTCTGCCGAGGCAGGACGAAGCAGCCCCCGTGTGCGTGCCGAGCATCACCCAGGTGGGGCTCCCAGCGACCCACCTCGGTGCTTCTGCTCCGGGAAAAATAGACCTTCCCAGGCATCTTGTGACTTTTTTTGGGACACCATCCCATATTCCCTCCACGCACGCTCACCATCCCCGATCATCCTGCCCCGCACTGAGGCACTCTGCTGCTCCCAGGGAAAAGAGCAATTGATGTACATATGCTGGGAATTACCCAGGACAAAGACAATTGTAGCGTGAAACAGATCTGATCCTGTTTCCTTCCATTCCCCAAATTATATTTCCTATTCTGCTTTTGCCTACCATCCGAAGTATGTCTTATATGTAAAGTATTGCACGTGGTGTGGCAAGCGAACAGCAAAGGGGCCGCCTGCGCCCCCCGCTCCGTGCCCTGGCAGCGCCGTGCGTGGTGTGGGTCTGGGCAGAAGTGTCTCAAAGCGCCTGGACCGCGGGTGGGTGACCTGGTCTGGGTTTGCGAGGAGGAGCAGGAGGCCATGCACAGGAGCTACAAGCCTCCGCAGGGTATGGTCCTCTTGGTGGTTAAAAATTATAGCTAAAATATACAAAGTCGTTTAGGGCAATTTAATCAGTGCTTTTCAACGCGTCTGGGAGTGAAACGAAAAAACTCCAGAAGGAGATCTCTAAAACCCAACCACTTGTTTCTGTTTTCTCCTCCTTTACAATGGAAGGAGATAAACACCTCCCCGCACTAGCGCCTGTAGAAAGTTTTACAATTAAAACGCTGGTCGAACTTCCAGATTTCATTTCCCATGGAAGCAGGAGGCTGAACCCTGTGGGACACTTGGCCTGGGGTTTCGCTCGGGCTCTTCCATAAACGCCCCAGCGACTCAGGGCTGCCGCAGCTCCAGCCCGGTCCCCCCCGTCTCTGCCTCCATCGCCTCCTCCCCGCCACAGCTCCAGCCCCGATTGCAATTATCATGCAAACCAGCACCTCGCGGCCTCGTTAGTGCCTTTCAAACCTGAAGTTCCTTGAAGTTCTGAGGATTTTAAAATACTGATACCCATTAGCAGCGTGATTTCCTGCGACACAAATGCCCACGATGTACTTGAACGCGCTGGAAACAACAGCAAACGCCGTGTCAGGAGTGTTTACATGGCTGTTGTGAAAAATGCCGCTGTGCTAATATATGCCTGTTCCTTAAATTCTGTTAGCAGTTGTAAGACAGTCGGATCCCACCCATGGGAGCGTGTGCCCTCATGAAACACAATTACAATGAGAATATCTCATTATCTCATTGGCTTTAGCTTACTCTTCTGTTACCATGGTTTCAAATACACAGAGGAGCCTGAAACTAAGAGCGCTGCTAACAAAGAACATCTCCTTGTACAATGACATCAGATCGTGTTAGACAGAATAGACTTAATTAAATAGCCCCCGACATAGGGCAAAATATAGAAGTTGCGTATACTTTTAAAAACGGCATCTCCCGGGTGTTGTGTGCGGCTGGAAAGCTCCACCAAGGACCAACCTGCCGGTTCGTGACGGTACTGAGGAGCGGCAAACACCCGGACGTAGTTATGGCAATAAAATTCTTCATAAAATTCTCTCTGTCTCAGCCCTGAGCCCTCTCCCACCTCTCCATGCTCCCTCTCCTCCACCCGCCTGCCCGCGGCACTGTCCCAATCTTGGTGTGTGATGCTGAGTGACTTTGGGTGATGCTCCGTAGAGGATGGCAGGACACAAGTGCTATCGACCTGGCCGGGCTCCGCGCTGCCCCAACCCCACACTCAGTTGACCTTTTTCCCCCTCGGTTTTTTGCACCAGCAGCGATTTGATCCCCAGGGAAGGGCAGAGTCAGTGCTCGGACTCCCCAGCCGGCCGGTCCCGCCACCCATGCGGCTCGGCTTCAGGTTTCCAGTGGCGGCATTAAAAATTCCACAAATCATTTATTTACCCTGGAGTATATCTGGTGACATAATGTGACAATAATGACATCCCTAGTGGTGTTAATTGATTTTGTCCTGGTAGAGAAGGTAATTTGGCGTCCACAGCAGCTTCTAGATCACGGACTTGCTGATTGTCTTCCTAGGTAATATTACTGTTAATGAAGAGAAAACATGCTTTCCTCTTTAAAAGACAGTATGCTAATTATGACAGACAATAGGGAGTCAGGGGTCATTTATTATTTTTAAACAGAGAGTTAATGCTAAATGACTGGCATGGAAGTGCAAAACGACTGTAAATTAATAAGTGCGATTCCTAGCTCATAAAATCCAATGTCGCTATTAAATAAAAAGAAGAGCATTCATGAAATATTCTAACCATCTGAATACTTGAAGGTGTGAATAATTAACAGCCAGAAGTTAACATCCACTAGCTTGTAAAAGGTCTGATTAAAAGCAGTGTTCATCATCCACTGAACTATCACAGCTCATTGGGTCAACATCTCCTAATTAATGATTTCTTATTAGAGAGAAAAAACGTATTTTCTCATGATAATTATTTTTTTAAAGGAAGGGCTGTTTTCAGTGTAATCTGTGGAATAATTAAAACCCGTTAAATGGGGATGAGACTCGATGAGTTTCTAAGGGAGATGTCGGTGTGGGCACCAGTGGCCGCTGCGTGACACCATCGGGTGTTAACAAGGTCCCTGGGCAGATGGTTCACATGAAGTCTCCCACTCAGGGAAAACCCAACCCCGAAAGTCCATAGTTTCAACTTTCCTGGAAAATACCACCACGGCTGCACCCAAGGTAGCGACCAGCTATAGCTGATACCGCAGCAGTCTCTTATCTGGTCTCCCTCTACGGGTGTCCTCAAACCTGGACCCTGGGAAGGGAAAGGACACCCACTACAGGGCAGGAGAAAGGTTCTTCTGCCCTTTCGGTTCAGTTCCTGGTTTCTGTCCCAACCTTCTGATGACAGAAGCTGGTGGAGATAACGTTCCACGTATCTTCCACCATGGTGCAACACAGGGAGCTGCTCTTCGGCAACAGATTGTGGATTTGTAGGCTGAGAAGCAGCAAGGAAAACTGCTGTGAGGTCTCACTGCAAGGCAGGGGCTGGGATGAACCAAACCCACATTCATGAGATGCAAAGGGGAGGTTGTACATTGTGTAGTCATCCTCTGGTTCCGCTTATTTAAGTTGCCATCATGAAAACATGCATTTCTAGAGACTCCCTCAAAAGCACGATAGTGAGTATTAGGTTAGAGCAGGATGAGAGATTAGGCAACCTCGATTTCAGCAGTATCCGAACACTTACAGACTTGTCTCTTTTGCTATATGCATGTAATTTCAATTGGTATTAATAAAGTATTAGCTGAATTCAGTGGAAGGGAGCTGACCTTTATTGCTCTTTGTTGGAAAACTTTAAAAAATTCATTATAGGCCGTCATCGGAGGTGTCACTCTAACCTTCATCTTATTCTGCCTCTCCTGTTCCTATCTCATCTTGGCTTGTGTTTTATGTGCAAAACCGCAGCTCACCTGGTGCCGCCGGCTCCAGATGTTGTGGAATCAGGGCTCCAGCTACCCCAAGTTCACAAGACCAATTTTTTAGCTGAACTAGTTTAGGAAGCAAAATGTCCTTATTTTTTATTTGTACTTTAAGAACCTTTTTTTTTTTACCATTTTACAGCTTTTCTTCATCGGAATGACAAACGCTTTTTTTGGTCTGTTTTAACCTCAACAGCTGAATTTGTGTATTTACTTCTCTCCAGCATACAGAATTGTCATCACTTAAAACTTGGGATCACCACTGAGGTGCAGTTTTCTTGACTTTTGCTCCATGTGCAGCTACATTTATATGAATAATTTATTTTTAAAAACAATTTTGTTAAATGGCTTCAGGAATGGGTTTAGTGTTTGGGGCCTGTGTTTAAGGATAGTGGTTATAACACTACACAATGTACACTCGATAGAGAAATAGCCCATTTTTTTTTAAATGAAGAAAACATTGCTGGAAGGGTGAAGACAATACCCTATAAAATAGGAGCATCGGTCACTGGGTTAGTGTGAACCATGTCTATCTGCATGTTGAAACGTGGGAGGAAATGCTATTTTAGTGCATTGAAAATCCTCACAGGTTGAGTAAATAGGACCTTCACAGAAAAGGATGATTATGTCCTATTTAACTCCCTCCCAAGGTTGTAGGGCGATTGTAATCCTATAAATACCTAACTTGGAGAGATAGATTGAGACTGGTGCCGACAATTCTGCTCCCCCTGTGAAAGGGGAGACATCGCCAGGGTTGTAAAGGTGCTGTGGGGGGCAACCAAAAAGAGTCTCTGTTTTGGGACATGAATTATGAAGAAAGCTAGAGACACCCACGTCTGGTTAATCTAACAAAAGGGAGAGTAAAAGGGTAATCTCTGAGAGATACACAGTGTCCTGAACGGGAGGGAATTAATGCGGATGAGATGTCAAAGACAGTTAATAATTTAAAAGCCGTAGGTAATGGGCTGATGGTATTTTCTGGAGATAGATCAGCCGATATGTGTATTGTAGGAGCAGCCTGAGGTTTTGAAGGAGTTGGGCTCGTTTGCTGGTGTTGCTTTGCTTTCTCATTTGCTTGAAGAGGGGTTTAGAGCTGGAAGTGTGAATAGATGCCCAATCCCAGTGGTCCCAGGTGTGTATCACATCCATCCTTCCCAGTCCCTAGCATTTTCCCCATCATTTCCATCAACAAACACAGCACGGTGTCTCCACTTGACGTGTCTGCTCTGGGGGGTCATTGCTGGGAGGAATAAATAGCGCTGGACTGCAAAATGCCCGATTAGATCCCATCCATTGGTTGGGCAAGCAAACGAGAATGGGGCCAGCTGCTGCCTGTATGGCCATGGCAGCCTGGACACTGAGACCTTGGGGAGGTCCACCTTGTTGGGCCAGGAGAGGAAAACCAAGAGGATTTTCCTTCCAGTGCCTAAAGGGGGTCTACAGGAGAGCTGGGGAAGGGCTTTTTACAAGGGTGTGTAGTGATAGGACGGGGGGCAATGGCTTCAAACTGGAAGAGGGGAGATTTAGATTAGATATAAGGATGAAATTTTTCACTCTGACAGTGGTGAGACACTGAAACAGGTTGTCCAGAGAAGTTGTGGAAGCTCCATCCCTGGAGGTGTTCAAGGCCAGGCTGGACGGGGCTTGGAGCACCCTGGGCTGGTGGGAGGTATCCTTGCCCACGGCAGAGTGGTTGCACCTAGATGGTCTTCAAGGTCCCTTCCAGCCCAAACCATTCTACGATTCTATGATTTCACCAGGGGAGAACCTGCACCAGTGGCTTTAGCTGTACCCTCAAACCAGCCGGTGTCACCCATGATCCTCAGTGGAGCCAATGATCAGAGGAAAATTAATTGTGGTAATTCAGGTCTGAACCCCCCAGAGGGAGGGAGGTGCTGGTTGTATTGCGGTCGTGGTGCCATGTAAACAACAACAAAGAACTCTGATGACAGCATGGTCCCTAAGGTTTGGGGGTTTTGTTTTTAATTTACTTTTTAAACACCAGTTTCTAAGCGGTGACCTGCATTAAAAGCATCTCCTGATGTTTATTTGCATTTAAAGAAGTGAAGTTCAAGCTCTTAAAACTCCAAATTCTGCATGGAGTGGGAGCTGATGAACCAATATTTACACTAGATTCATTTTGGTGACTAAATGGCATTTTAGCTCTTGTTATAATGAGGGAGCGCTGCGCATGCCGCCTTCCTGTTTTTGACTTGCTCTAATGATCTGGAGGTGTGGCTATGCTTTAATGATATGCTTTAATAATTTATCAATAGAGTTTGTAAGTGCTAATTTGCACTTTTAGGTGCATATTCTCCTTTTGAAGCCGTCGTACAACCCCCTATTAATGTTAATGGGAATTGTGCTCACATTAAAAGGAGATTATACCCCTTAGGTGTTTAACATCTGACTTATCTAGGTCTTAAATTGCATTGCTGAATGTCACTTCTTTCATTTATTAAGATGGCTTTTTGTTGCGCTGTCACCACATGAGTGCAGAGGCAAAGACTACTTCAAGCGAGAAAAAAAAATTGGGAAGTGGTAAGTCAATGCACGAGCCTTGACTTCTTAGTCTTGGGCTTAAATCTAGTTTCAGCACAAGTTGAAGCGAGGTTGGCGATAGATCAGCTCCATTTAGATGTTTGCCACCAAAGGAGATGCCATAATTCACCACGGTCGCCACGTGGCCACGGGAGCTATTGAAATGTATGCAGGCGGTTAATTTATGCCCAGGAAAAAGTAGAAGACCAATGGTCTGGAAGACAGATTTCCTCCACTGGCTAAGTGTTTAAGAGAGACTCTAATCACTTCTAGGGGCAATTTTTGCGATAGCATCAAATGCCAGCATTTATGAATCGGCGTCTAATTAACGGGAAGTAGGTGAAGGCCCATATTTATCTCCCGACTTAAAAAATCACTTAAGCAGAAATTTAAATCCTATTTACATCACTGAAATTAATTGGGTTAAACTACACATTTAAAGATCAATGCAGCAAGTCTTCACCTCTTAACCCTTTGCTAAGCCCACACGGGCTAATAACTGGGATTTTGGACGATAAAGTGAGAAACTGAGAGGTATTTGGGCGCAAGAGCTAGGCAGTGTGATTTGCATGGGGATGCATTAGCTGATGCATAGAGGAGTATGCAGTCCATAGTGGGGAGGATTCATTAGTTACCGAAACCCATCTTCCCCAGAAATGCACAGTCAGATCTGGTCCTGACTCAACCGCTAACCTACATCACCCTGCTGCAGTCTTCAAATTCACTCTTAATTCCTTTGGTGGGCTTTTTTTTTGCGGGAGCGAATGATATTTTAAAGCAGGTTTGGTGTCAGCAGAGCGACTGCTCTCCCGTCGCCTTGCGAGGGCAGGGCTCAGCGGAGCACCCCGGCTCTCCCACCGCCTCCTTTCGAAGGCCCCGTCGTGCATTCAGGTCACACAGCACATTAAAGCAAATGAACACATGTGAAAAATTCATATGTGCAGATAGAAAAAGCTCTTCTCAATGTCCCGCTCGGTGTCACCCGGCTGGCGGGTGCAGGGCAGGAACCCCACAGTGGGTGCACCTTGGGGATGCGGCTGCAGACATTCCCTCTGCTGTGTCCTCGCAAGCACCCTCCTTCAGGTCACTCCATTCGTGAAGAAGATCCTTTTTCCCCAGAAAACTGATGGGTGGAAAATTGGGTATTCCTAGGACAGCACAACTGACCTGCGCATACTCTCCTAACCTGCCCGAAAGGAACGCAGAGCTTCACGCTGTGTGAGGACAGAAAGACGGCAAAAAAGCAAGATGTTTCTGCTGCAGATGTGGTGGTTTGTTTTGGCACTGGAGATCTGGGCACTGCCCACGTGCTTCAGAGCCAAGCTACATAGCCAAGCCTTTCTTGGGCTAGATTTTGTGCGCTGTCCTATTTCGTGCGCAGCACCACGCACCTCCAGCCCCTGGGGCTGCTCAGCAGCCCTCTCGTGGACACAGCGTTATTTCATGCGCACTGAATCACCCCCTTTAGGATGCAAACATAAAAATGTTTACATTTTGGCAGTAGATTAGTGTGGGTAACGAAAATTCTGGTAGCATATTTGGTTCTTGACTGGGACCATCCATGAGGCAGGAGAGCATGGCAAGCGCAGGAGTCTTTTTGCACGGAAAAAGCAGGTGGAAGGTCTGATTTTGTTATTTTAGATCTAAGACAAGGACTGCAAGGACCCTAAGAAGATCCGTCAGATGCTGGAAATAGCTTGATAAACACAGGGGTTCACAGGTGGGGCCGCGGTTGGTGAAGCCTGTGCAGCTGGGAGAGCAGATGGAGAAGGATGAGGGTCAGTGATTCATGCTTGAGGGTCTCGCAGCTTGAAGTTATCAGTGCCTGTCTTTGTGTGTTGAGCTTTCGGAAGAAAAAGATGGTCAAAGGGGTCTTTTACCTGTCAGAGATGTAACGGGTGAGGAGAAGAACCGTTAGCATGGGAAGAGATTTAATTTTGCCTGAAAAGCAGAGAGTAACAGAGTGGTTATGTCACTTCTGGATGAGTTTTGACCACATTTCGTGGCCCCGTGGTGGATGCTGTCAGTGATGTAAGCAGTTCCTTTGGTCATTTGTCCTTGAGAACATGTTGATGAGACAGTGAGATGACAAACCCGAACTCACAGACCGAAAGAGCTGCTGGCAGGATGACAGTGGCTATTTTGCTGAAGCCGTGCATGGCTGCAGCAGGGAAAGCGCCCGTGTCCTACGGCGAGGAGTTGCCACGGTCACAGAGTGACCAACCTCCACCTGCCCAACGCCGGGAACCTCCCGGTGCACCACAGGGATGTAGCAGGGATGGCTGCGGAGCAGGTCTTGCGATGGAGCAAGGATGATTTTGTGTAACGCAGGTGCTTGGTATTCATCTGCATAACTTTCTACGCTCGCCTACACACCGGCTGAAAAATATAATGAATGCCTTACATGTTAATCATGAGAGAGACAGAGCAGTCGGAACGTGCTAGCTGATGAATTATGCATTTTGCCCCACCTGGGAGTTAATATTTACCATATCTTGCTGAAATCCATTAGGAAGAACAAACATTGTATTTATCCGACAAGCTGCAAAACCATTCATTTGCATTGTTGCCCGTGAGGAGAAGGTACGAGGGCCGCTGCCGGGGCGAGCCGGGCTCCAAACCAGGTCGTGCCTCGGTGCAGCCACCTCCGGAGCTGGAGGCTGAGCTCCGGTCACGGGTGCAGAGCATCAGCCTCCTGGAAAATCCTCGGCTGCGCACACATGGGAAACCCCCCCGGTGGGATGTCGCGGAGGTAACTCTAAGCACGGCCCGCCGGGCAGGGGGCACGCTCCAGCGGCGCAGGGCTGAGACCTCTGTGGGTGCACCCCGGGGTGCTGCGCCCTGGTTTCCAGCAATCCGTTTGTGATCCCTGAGACCCTCCGTCTGCCCCGTCGCCCTCCACAGTTCTCCATCTTCTGCTGCTTTCCCTTCGTGATTTCTGTGAAAGTACTGTCCTTTCTCTTTTTTTTTTGTTTCTTTTTTCTTTTTTCCTTTTTTCCTTTTTTTTTTTATTTTTTGTTTTTTTTTTTATTATTTTATTAAATAAATAATTAGAGAAACTCCTTTAGGATAAATTTTCATTTCCCTGGGGAAGATAAGAGATGTGCAGCCAGCGGCTCAGTCCTCCAAACCTCTTGTGCCGGTGCATCGCTCACTCGAAACCAGAAAGGACCATTCACCTGAGGAAAATCAGTCCCCTAAAGCAGAAGCACGTGCAGACTCAGCGGTCAATGTTCTGCACGGACAGACAACCACCCGGGGCAGATTAGATGTGGTTTTACCGACCCATCTCTCTGACATCAGTGGGCGATTCTTCGTCAAGCACTTTTCTTGAGCCGAAAGCTGCGTAATTCAAGGGTGCGGGAGCCCGAGCTCCTCAAGGCTGCTTGCGGGGGCATGGCGGGTGTGCTCAGCCACGCCGGCACGGGGACACACTGCCTGCGGGGTTATCCAGAGCCACGCTCATCTCTTGCAGCCCAATGTCCCTGCGGGCACGGCATGGCTGGGAGGGTTTGGCCACGTGCTGCAATTTGTAATTAAAATCCCAGCCATCGCCCCAGAGCAGCTCGTGGCAGGAGAAGCGTGGAAATCAAACCCATCTCGCACTCCTCGGGCAGCGCTTCTGCAGACGGGGAGAGCCAAAAGGTACCGGGGACGCAATGTCCGATACAGGGAAAACCCTGGTATTTATATCCTTGTATTTGGAAACCATGCGGTGATGTGCTCATCCCCATCCGGACCATCATATTTTTTATTAGGATTTGGTATGCAAGGTCCAGGCTTACACTGCCTCAGGGGGAACAGTCCCCCTGTGACCATCCCTCGGTGGGGACTGTCAGCGCATCCCCGCAGGGCAGTGCCGGAGGGGGGAGTGCCACCCCCGCAGTCCACCAACACCTCCCAGCAGGAAGCCCTGGGGCACGTGAGGTCGGTGTGCAGGTCACCTCACTGCATATGTGGGCTCTTATCTCGGCGGACGAATGCCTCCTTTATGGATTCAGCTTCCTGTGAGCTGGAAGGTGTGCTTCTCGTCACCCCGTCTCGCCGAAGACCTCTGTCCAGTTTGCTCAAGTTGCTGTGGAAAGCAGAAGCAGACACGTGGCGCTGAGGAACCTCACCCCAGAGGCCACTTACTTCCTAAGGGATGAAAACCAAGAGGCGTATTTATAAAAACAACGCTCTTCAGTATTTGCTACCGAGCCCATGGGCTGCCGGAGGAGGGGTGGAGAGGGACAAGCACACTCCTCCTAGGGTACCCCCACCACCTGCAGCACCACAGCACACCCAGCATCCCCAGCACACCCAGCACACCCAGCACACCCAGCATCCCCAGCACTCCCAGCATCCCCAGCACACCAGTACTCCTAGCATCCCCAGCACCTCCAGTATCTCCAGCATCCCAGTATCCCCAGCATCCCCAGCACGTCCAGTATCTCCAGCATCCCAGTATCCCAGCATCCTCAGCATCTCCAGTATCCCCAGCATCCCCAGCACACCAGTACTCCTACCATCCCCAGCACCTCCAGTATGTCCAGCATCCCAGCATCCCCAGCAGCCCCAGCACCCTAGTACCCCCAGCATCCCCAGCACACCCAGCACTCCAGCACCTCCAGCACCTCCAGCACCCCCAGCACCTCCAGTATCTCCAGTATCTCCAGCATCCCAGTATCTCCAGCATTCCCAGCACCCCAGTATCCCCAGCACCCCCAGCACCCCCAGCACTCCAGCACCCCCAGCATCCCAGTACCCCAGCACCCTCAGCACCCCCAGCACCTCCAGCATCCCCAGCACTGCAGTACCCCAGCATCCCCAGCACCTCCAGCCCCCCCAGCACTCCCAGCACCCAAGACAGCTGATGCCCATGGCCGGGTGGGTGGGAGCCGGGGCTGGGAGCCCCCTGCACTGCTCGCTAAGCCCCCTGCACAAGCAAAGGGCCAGTTTGAGAGGCAAGGGAAAGAAGAGAAATCATATTTTTAAAGAGATCGATGATGGGAGGCAGAGGAAGGAGAGGACCAGGCTTCTAAGGAGCGGAGCACATTTCATCTCTGCTCCCCGTCCCGGTCCCTGCAGGACCCACACCGGCTGCGCCTTCCGACAAGTCGGCGGTTTCAATCACAGCCGAGCCGCCTCTGCCGGCACCGCGTTTGAAGATGTCATGGGAGAACGGGGCTCTCTGTGAAGCCTGAGTTTCAAGAAAATAGACTGTTCCTCGTCCCTCTTCAGAGACGAGCTCTTTAAAGCCTTCAGAAACTCCTCCGAAACGGCATCGCTCCCCTTCCCGAGAGCGCCGCCGTCCCGCTGCACCACGACTGCTCTCACCTGCCCGGTTTTGTGCGTCAGTAGAGGAAGGGAGCGGTTGCAGGGAGGCCCAAGAGCCTGTAGGAGCACTTAAATAAACCTTTCCCCGGTTTCTTCCTATTCAAATGAATAAGAAGAGAACAAAAAGAGAACTTCTTTCCTTTTTTTTCTGACAACATATTTAAAGCAATCACAGTACTTTCTGCAAAGCGGGAGCTCCAGCATCCCCTGGGGTTCTCTCCTGCCCACCGAGGCAGACCCTGGGCAAACTCTGGGAAGGTCCACAAGGGGCTACACCGGTGGGTTTCCCCACGTGCCGACCGGGGAGGTTGGGCAGGAGGGGAGAAACCGCCGCAGGAGCAGCCCCGACCCACGGCCAGCCCCGGCACGGGGCATCTCCCGCAGCACCTGCAGGGGGATCCGGCACTTCTCCCAGTTTCATCCCAGTCTCCTAGCAGCACTGAACCTCATTTGATTTTTTTAATATTTTTTTTTAATAAAAGAACAGTAAAAGAAATTATTGACGAAGCTCATTAGGATGAAATTTTAAGTAGGCGTTTGCCGTCGGAGTCGCCTTCGGGGAGATCACACGAGCCTCCGAGTGTCAGTGGCTGGCGTGAAACTGCTGCGTGGTCTGTCTCTTTCCTAATGACTCCGAAATATCCAATGCTTCCCTGTGCAGAAAGCTTTTGCCACAGTAACGAACTTTTAATGCGAGGGAGCCAGTGGGTGGGGATGCCGTGGCGGCTCCGGCACAGGGCTGTGGGTGCTGGCAGCCGCCCCGCGGCAGCGACTGCCCTGGGAGAGACTCTGGTCTTACTTTGACTCAAATATTTATAATGGGAAAAAGAAGGAGTTTTACTCAACCCAAATGAAGGAGACGTCCTGTCAAAATTGCTCAAGAAAGCGAACGCAAATTTTGCTAGGAGATTTTCTGTTTGTTGACATTTTTTCGCTATTCATCAATGTTTTGCATGCATGCATACATGACATTGGTGAGTAAAGGGAGTTTAATATCATTTAATGAAGTTGCTCAAGGGACAATAATCACCCCCAGTTCTTGAGAAGACGAGAGCGGTGCCGGGGTTCCCGAGCTCTGTTTTCCCATAAGAACAAGCGCAGCTGCCACCGACCGGGACGAGGGAAAAGGTGCCACATTCTTCACGCTCCTTTATTTTCCCCACTCTGTGTCAGTCCAGTGCTCAGAACCCTGAAAATTTTTACACAAATGTCTCAGCAGTGCAAAAAACTTTAGCAAAGGGCTACGGTTAAAGGCTGCTGAAGCTTGACAGGAATAATCCCCTGTCCTCGGCAGCCCAGGGAGGTTCTGCAGTGATGGGGTGAAGAAAGAGAGCAGGAATACTCCTTCCTACTACCAGGGATGTCCCACAGCTGAGGTGGGGTCTGTTCTCACTATATATTCACTATATTCACAATGGGTTCAACAGTCACTACTGTTGAACCTCGCTGCACTGTGGCTTGTGGAGATTTGAAACCAGGTGAGAAAACAGTGGGAAAAAACACCCGATAGTGTGAGGCATTGATCGGCATTGCTGCGCAGAGAAAAACATTAAAATACCTCACGCGAAACATAGGCTTTTGGCAGAACTGACGGTTTTATTCTGTTGGCACAGACTGGTTTGGGGCGGGGGTTATGATTTTCTTTGTATTTTCTTGGCTTTTAATCAAGTTGTGGTATCTTGTGGTTCTTTCCCCGGGCCAGGAGTGATTGCTGGGGGTTGCTGCATGCCACCGCTGGTGTCACACCAAACTCTCAGGCTTAGGACGGCGGCCGCTGGAGACGGGCTCGGAGCTGTTATTTGGAGCCACTCAGTATTCAGTGGCGCGACTCACCTAACGCACGTGGATTTAATTCATTTCTGACTGATCCCATAATTACAAAATTTGTTTAAAGCTGTTATATTATCTCCTTATTTGACACAATATGGCACAATTTTGTTATAGTATTGAAAACCAAATAAGACAACTGCAGTTGGTAGCGTTTCAAAGAAACATCCCCTTTAAGATGAAATCAATCCTGTTTCAAGTTTATTCCCTTGCTTTATGATTGAGGCTCTAGGGGTGTATTTTGCTGAAAAATGTCTTTTTGATTTTTCAGAAATTCTTTAGATTAATATGCAGCTGTCATTGCAAGGCAAATCCAGACCCGCTTTCATGTGCCTCCTCTCTCCCCAGGCTGCGGCGAGTGCCCGTCCCTGCCGGGCAGGCGGCCGCTGCGCCGACGGGCAGCACCGGGCACGGCCACCCCGGTCCCTGCTCGCCCCTCGCCCTCCGTGCCCGCCTCTCCCCTGGTTTACGCTCACCACCCGTTTCTAAAGCAGGCTTAAAGTGCGACCCCATGACAATATAAAGAGAGTTTTGGTCCTTTGTGTTTCCCTTGGTGCGCCTTTTGAAAAGTTGTTTGACTTGCAGATCATGTCGAATAAACTTTCTAAGGGGATATTTTCGAGTAAATAGACGCTGAAAGCCGTAAGTGAAGTTTAAATATTTATATCAATAAATATTCCTTCCAGTACCTAAAGGGGGCCTACAGGAGAGCTGGGGAGGGACTTTTTGCAAGGGCATGGAGTGATAGGATGAGGGGGAATGGCTTCCAACTGGAAGAGGGCAGATTTAGATGAGATATTAGGAAGAAATTTTTCACTCTGAGGGTGGTGAGCCCCTGGCGCAGGCTGCCCCGAGAAGCTGTGGCTGCCCCATCCCTGGAGGTGTTCAAGGCCAGGTTGGACGGGGCTTGGAGCACCCTGGGCTGGGGGGAGGTGTCCCTGCCCAGGGCAGGGGTGGCACTGGATGGTCTTCAAGGTCCCTTCCAACCCAAACCATTCTGTGAATCTACGATTACTCTATGGTTAGAGAATCGATTTGTATTCCTTTAGTCGAGTTAAATGGAAAGTCATGTCCCATTAAATGTCCCATTTGCTCCATTAAAGCAAATCACCAGCCAAAACCCAGCAGGGATGGTGAGCCCAGCTCGGGGGCAGGAGAGGTGCTGCAGGCAGGAGCCATGCCCGCACGGCACTCACGGCAGCCGGAGTGCACCCCTGTGCACCCCAAGCAGCTGTTAACCCCCTGAAAACTTATCTCAGGATCCTTAAAATTATACCAAAATAGCATTTAACAACTCAGCAGTGTCAAACGCAGCCCTGCATGCCGGTTTATGGCCAGATGCCCTCTCCCACCCCAACAAGGGTTGTGCCGTTGCTCCCAGCCCGTGCGTGGCAAAGGCACTATGTGTAAAACCACATTAGTGAATAACAGGGCTGATAAAAACCTACGAAATGTGGTTCTGGTGCATCATAAGGATTATTTTAAGAAAATATGTGCAAAATAGTGTCATCATTTTCATGGAAGGCTCTTTGACTTCTCCATGGTAAGATCCTGACCAACCGCCGCTGCCCTGCCTGCTCAGTGAGCGGCTCCTCCTGGCTTTTAATTACTTATTAATGAAGTTGTTATGCAAATGCGGCCCCAAGCGCCCCTTCCACCCGTGAAAGCAGCGGAGACGTGGGGCGCAGGGTCGGTGCAGGGACCCCTGCCCAGACCTGCGGGGAGAGGGTGCTGTGGGGAGCAGGAGCGGATCCTGGGCAGCGGGAGCAACATGCCAAATCCGCAGGTTTCTGAGCAATTTTACCAGAGATTAATGAAAACTATTATTTGGAAGAGATTTTGCATATTTTATTTTCTTATGCAAACTGGAGCATTCCAAATCAGGCATTCCTACTATTTCAAAGCATGAGAAACACTGTTAGGGAATAATACATTAATAGCTGAAATGCTACACACACTTGCTTTACCAAGGCTTTTTCTGCACTAGTTGAATAATTCTGTTGGTCCCTCTGCTTTAACATAAAATTTGTATTTGAGCTGCTTTCTTGGAAGCCTTCTGCCACAGCTGGAGTTATAGGATGAGTCAAATTGAGAATATATGAACACAGAGAGCACAGTAGAGGGAGCGTTGTGTGCAGAAGCGCTCATCTCACTCTAAAACTCAGCTTTTCATTTCTTTGTACTCTGTTTGGTTTCCCTTTTTCCATATTTCCTTCATATTTCCTTTTTCCTTCAACTGCAAAGAGCTTGGCTCGGTTTGTATCAAGTACCAGGAGTCCAAGTTTAGTGGAGTTGGAAAAACCGCAACAATCGCTTTGTCTTTCCCGGAGCAAACATGAGCAGCCTTGAGAAACTTTGCAAAAAGCCTTTACCAACAAAATTCCTTGACGCGTCTGTACCCAGATGCTTAAAAACATTTCTCTCGTGGCTGCTGCTACTCCAGCAGAGAAGGGGTGGGTGGACAGACCCCATCTCAGACTGACCTGCCCTGCAACTCCGCGTTTGGGCACGTTTCTGGGTTCATATTACCCCCGACGCACCGGTGTGACCGCTGCAAGCCCGGACACAGGTACGTCATCCTTTCGTCTCCTGTGTGAAGACATTACATTATATCCCAGCCAGATCTACAGCTGTGACCCTCTGAGCCCACAGCACTGCATTCCTGGGGAACGGCGAAAATAAAGGCAAACCGTCCCCTAAATGCATTTCTAAGAGAGGTCTTCGGGAGCCAAACGAATAAATTTGCCTATTCCTCGAATAAGTGGCTTGTTGAAGCTATGGCGGTCACAGCGGGGTGGTCACATCCAGCCAACGCGTGGTTTTGCTGCCCAGCTCCATTGCCAGAGTGTCTTACAACTTTTGCTCATCAAACAAAAGAAGGATGGAAGCGCTTGGGCAATCAGTTCCTAAAACCAGAGGGTACAGCAAAGCGAGAACTGTGCAACCCCTGTGCCCGAATGCCAGGCTCCTGGTGCAGACGTGGAGGGACTGAGGGAGATCCTGGTGGAGGATGTTAAGGTTGGGGGCAGACTTGGCTGTAGTGATCATGAGAAGATAGAGTTCAGCATTAAGTGCAGTATGCACAAAATGACAAGTAGGGTTGAAACGTTAGACTTCAGGAGGGCTAACTTTGATCTCTTCAAGAAATTGATGGGAGAAATCAAATGGGAGAGGGCTCTAGAGGGTAAAGGGGCTCAAGAGAGCTGGCTGATATTCAAGCACCAGCTCCTCCAAGCTCAGGATAGGTGCATCCCGAAGAGCAAGAAATCAGGCAAGGGAAGGAGACCTGCATGGCTGAGCAGGGATCTTCAGAAAAAAACTCAGGTGGAAGAAGGGAGTTTACAGGATGTGGAAAAGGGGGCTGACGACTTGGGATGAGTACAAGAATGCTGTCAGGGTATGCAGGGAAGAAACGAGAAAAGCCAAGGCAGCTGTGGAATTGAACCTGGCGAGGGATGTCAAGACCAATAGGAAGGGTTTCTTTAAGTATATAGGAGACAAAAGGAAAACCAGGGAAAATGTGGGTCCGCTCTTGAACGAGACGGGTGCTGTGGTGACGGATGATGTAGAGAAGGCGGAGTTGCTGAATGCCTTCTTTGCTTCTGTCTTCACTGCTCGGGCCAGCCCTCAGGAGTCCCAGACTTTGTAAGTAACAGAGAAAGTCTGGAGAAAGGAAAACTTTCCCTTGGTTGAAGAGGAACAAGTTAAAGAACAATTAAGTAAACTGGACACCCACAAGTCCATGGGGCCTGATGGGATGCACCCGCGAGTGCTGAGGGAGCTGGCGGAAGTCATTGCTGGGCCGTTCTCCATCATCTTTGAAAGGTCCTGGAGAACAGGAGAGGTGCCTGAGGACTGGAGGAAAGCCAACGTCACTCCAGTCTTTAAAAAGGGCAAGAAGGATGACCCAGGAAACTACAGCCCAGTCAGCCTCACCTCCATCTCTGGAAAGATGATGGAACAGCTCGTTCTGGGGGTCATCTCCAAACATCTGGAGGAAAAGAAGGTTATCGGAAGTAGTCAACATGGATTCACCAAAGGGAAGTCATGTCTGACTAATCTGATAGCCTTCTATGATGGCGTGACTGGATGGGTGGATGAAGGGAGGGCAGTGGATGTTGTCTACCTTGACTTCAGCAAGGCTTTTGACACTGTCTCCCGCATCATCCTGACAGACAAGCTTAGGAAGTATGGGTTAGATGAATGGACAGTGGGGTGGATTGAACAGTGGTTGACAGATAGAGCTCAGAGGGTTGTGGTTAGTGTTGCGGAGTCCAGTTGGAGGCCAGTAACAAGTGGTGTCCCTCAGGGGTCAGTACTGGGTCCAGTCTTGTTCAATATATTCATCAATGACCTGGATGAAGGGATAGAGTGTACCATCAGCAAGTTTGCTGATGACACAAAACTGGGAGGGGTGGCTGACATGCTGGAAGGCTGTGCCGCCATACAGCTTGACCTGGACAGGCTGGAGAGTTGGGCAGAAAAAAAACTGATGAGGTTCAATAAAGGCAAGTGTAGGGTACTGCATCTGGGGAGCAATAACCCCATGCATCAGTACAGGTTGGGGGCTGACCTCCTGGAGAGCAGCTCTGTGGAAAGGGACCTGGGAGTCCTGGTGGACAACAGGATGACCGTGAGCCAGCAATGTGCCCTGGTGGCCGAGAAGGCCAATGGCATCCTGGGGTGTATCAAGAAGAGTGTGGCCAGCAGGGCGAGGGAGGGCATCCTCCCCCTCTGCTCTGCCCTGGGGAGGCCGCATCTGGAGCACTGTGTGCAGTTCTGGGCTCCCCGGGTCAGGAAGGACAGGGAACTGCTGGAGAGGGTCCAGCAAAGAGCTACAAAGATGATGAGGGGATTGGAGCATCTTTCTTATGAAGAAAGGCTCAGGGACTTGGGGCTTTTTAGTCTATAAAAAAGAAGACTCAGGGGGGATCTTATCAATACTTATAAGTACTTAAGGGGAGGGTGCCAGGTAGATGAGAATAGCCTTTTTTCAGTGGTGCCCAGTGATAGGACTAGAGGTAACGGGCACAAACTGGAGCACAGGAAGTTCCATCTTAACATGAGGAGGAACTTCTTTACTCTGAGGGTGGTGGAGCACTGGAACAGGCTGCTCAAGGAGGTTGTGGAGTCTCCCACACTGGAGACGTTCAAAACCCGCCTGGACGCCGTCCTGTGCAACTGCTGTAGGTGTCCCTGCTGTGGCAGGGGGTTGGACTTAGATGATCTCCAGAGGTCCCTTCCAACCCTGACGATACTGTGATACTGTGATACTGTGAGAGCTGTACCCCAACATCACGATGAGAAGCAATGATTCTCAGAGGTGCTGGAAACGTAACATATTCCAGACCCCAAATTTCCTTTTTTTTTTTTTTTTGGGTACTTTTTCTTTTCCGGGACAATATTCCAGAAACTTTCTTAGTGGAAGATTCTGCCTACTACACACACAAGGAGTATATGCATACATTCACCCAGCCTGTAATTTTTCCTGGTGTTATGGTTTGAAAAACCCACAACAATTTATTGTCATTTTGACAATTATTCTATCACCCAATGATCCCTCCCCACCCGGGAAGGGGAATCAAAAAAAACAAGGAAACCCGAGGGCTGAAATATAAACAGATTTAATAGAATAAGACTAAATAATTAACATTAATAACACTAAAGAATCAGTGTTGATCCCAGTACCAATATAAAATACACAAGGATTACCCTCAGCCCATTCTGTCCGTAGAAGCTGTGCGCTCCCAGCAGTGACAGCACATGTGGGACACTGCGAGCGCTGCGGCGTCGGGAGGAAGGGAATGGCTCAGGGCTCCGGCACCGGGGCAAGGAGTTCTCAGGGTAGCCGCCATCAAGGGAGAGAGAGTGAGCTCCTCAGCAAACTTTCTAATTGATATTCAATGTGCCGTTCACGTTATGAATTAACCCTGTTGGGCAGTGTGGGTCAAGTGCCCGGGTCTCGCTCCTCCTCATCCCCACACCTGGGGAGCTCGGAAACACTGAGACCTTGAAACCCGCAGCCCATAGCCGGCTAGAAAGGAAATATTTTCGCAAATTCAGACACTCGAGTCTTCTAAAAGTGCAGCTTCCCCAAGCGTTAGAAGAGAAATTAGTCCCGTGTTGCTCCAACCAGGACACCTGCCCAGCCTGAGGTGTTTTCCATAAGCAAACATCGAGAAGGCGAATGGGTGAGAGGAGCTTTGGGATGCCCACTCATGGCAAGCGAGTGCAGATTATTGGAAATTTACTGCCAAGAAACGAAAATGGCTGTTTTCTGTGTTGGTATCACCCATTGCGCGTCAGTCTCAGGGGAGCCCTGGTGCATGCCGCCGGGGCCGCATCCTGCGCGGGGCTGAGCAGCCGGCTCCCGGGCACATGGCCGGGCACTGCACCTCCCCGCGCCCCCGGGGCTGCTCTGAACACCTCGGAGGATGCTCCCGAGGGGCAGCGAAGCTGACCGGCCACCCAGGAAGCCTTAGCAAAGCAGCCTTGGGTTATGGTAAATTAATTTGGGGGGAATGGGTATGGAAGGGCCGCCTGATTGCGTAATTACTTAACGCAGATTGGAAACCCGAGCGGCGCTTCAGCCTTCGTGTGCCGCCGGTCTGCGTTTCCACCGGCGCGGGCGCAGCTTTTGTTTGCTGGCGGGGGCGCGGGAACGCTGGTGATTTACACATGTTTCGGATGAAGGATAGTCACGTGAGTCTTGTGCTTACAACGTTTTACATTACTCTACATTATACATCTGTCATGTTAGTTATTAAGTCGCCGCGGATTACATTGCATTACCGCTTAACAAGGAGATGTATTGCAGAGCCGGGGAACGCCGTGCCTGCTCCGGCAAAGGACATTGTTTTCCCATATTTCTCTGGAAAGATCACACATTATAATCGCTGTATACAGTATACCATGTAAAATGATCCCCATTTATTTCATACAATAGATACTGTGTCATTTAATTAATTTAGACTAAAGAGGAATGCTCAGCATTCACTAACAACTTTTCCTTTGGGACCGTAAATGAAAAACCCTCATTCTGCGCAGCCACCAGAGCCGGGAGAGCGCTCCTGGAGAGAAGGTTTGCATGGAGAGGAAAACTGCCCCCGCACACCGTTTTTGCCCCCAGACACACCATGAATTTATAAAATTGATCTAAAGCATCCAGCGGCCATGAAAGCTACAGCACCGTGCGGTACGTAATACTGACCCACGGAAGAAATGCCAACGATTTAAGGAATCTGCACACAACCACAGCCATGGACGAGAGGAAACCAGCCTGACCGACGGCGGAACCGGTACCGGCGGTACCACCTTCTTTTCCTAATACTTGTATTTTTTAGGGTGTTTTTTTTTTTTCGTTCTTAAACAAAGTATAATAGGAGAGTATAACGGTACACCTCTAATGATGATGTTTATGGTGCATGGAGCACCACACCAGCAATTGCCTGAAGTGGTGACGCCGCCTTTTAGCATTCCTGTCCCTGCAGAATCCATTTCTGTATTATGGAGATTTCTGCAGACCTTAGGCCATGAGTATTGAACAGTCCTCACCTCTCTCAGCTTCTCATTGACCCAGAGTACAATACAGGCTTTTTTTGAACATAAAAGCATCATTGACAACCCCTATATTACTCCAAGAGGTTGTTTACCCATGTGCTAGAGGAGACTTTTAAACTTGCTGCTAATTAGAGGTACATTAGGGCCTTCAGTTGGAGTTATCACAGGTCCTTGTGCGGAGCTTCCGTTGCGGACGATCTCTTAATCGTGATTTCGGTGGGTTTGATGAACGCTGAGGCAGCACCCCGTGTTTTCTTCCCTGTTTTATTTTGCCCAGGGCGCATCCCCTGCCCCGCGCGAAGGGGGTGTCACCCCCGGCAGACCCCGAGCCACGACTGCAAACCTTCACTGCAGCTTACACCTCGCTCTCAGTTTTTCCTCTCACATTTATAGCTCCATGCATTTACT
The DNA here is from genome assembly GCA_017639485.1 of Pluvialis apricaria. NCBI lineage: Eukaryota > Metazoa > Chordata > Aves > Charadriiformes > Charadriidae > Pluvialis > Pluvialis apricaria. Next base: position 4,862,283 of record CM030014.1, read on the forward strand.
GCAACCACTATTTTCAGCATACATTAAGCAAACTATTTTAATCACCAGTAGCAGAACTCCTCGCACCAAAACGATGTTTCTTCTTGGGAGAGACGATGTGGCGCTGGAGGCACGGGTTAGCCTCCGCAAGGCTCCTCCGTAAATTAGCTGTGGAAAAGTCTTTCCTTGCAGCCTTTAGCAGTCAGAGTATTTAAATACCACCATGCAGCTTTCATTGGACATAATAAAAAGATTCTCGTCTATATTACTGGGTTCAATATAAGCGGTTTGCCTCTCAAATGTATTATAGTTCATTTCATATTTAGTGATACAGTAATAGCTTAAATTGTGCGTTGAGGTCAAGGACAGACATTGATCCGTTTAAGCAAATACTGCTATTAATTAGAGGTGGGCTTGCACTGAAATACCTGCACAGGATGCTTTAGGCGCCCCCGAATAACTGGCATCGGCAGCGATTGTCCGGATGACCGTGTTGATGAGGAGCTGATCGCCAGAAGGTGAAATGGGGTACCCTGATGGCAGCACGAGGAGGGATAGGGGGGACCCCCCTCTGGTCTCCCCCCCCAGCCGAGCTCTGGCCAGCTCAGCGCACCCTGCTGCGGCACCGCTTCCTTTCCTCCCCTGATGGGGGCACCAGGTAGCAGAAGTTTCCCAGAAATTCCTTTTTTTTTTAATAATTTGCCAGCATTTTGTTATCAATGCTAAGTTACGCGAAAGGGAGCCCTGTTATCTCCACAGTCACCAAGTAGGAACGTGTCACCCTGCAAGTGCGGGCAGCAGGAGATAGGTCACGGGAACGAGCCACAACAGCATTAATGACCACATCTGTATCGGAGGATGCTCAAAACTCTTTGGTCTGAAGGCCAGCTCGTGCGTGTCCTCGCTGGTGTTGTCCGGCCGCGCTGCCGTTGCCCATGGGGCTGGGGCTGCCCCGTGCCGCAGGCGAGGGACGGCTGCTGCCCACCAAGGCTAACAACCTCAAGGATAACACCTTCTGTCTCAGCGCCTCCACTCCACTCCCCATCAATCCCATTCCCACATCTTTTTCTTCTTTCCTTGATAAAGCTATCGCCTGGCCAATTCCTTCTAAGCGAAGAGCATGTTACAAAGTCTCACGGGCCATTTCCCATGTCTGTAAGCGTTTTATTACTTTGGCAATATGGCCAAAGCACTCACTTGTCTCCTCTCCAAGGCTTCAAACACAACAAAACAAGTCCCCTAAATCCTCTCTCCTGAGAGAACACCCATTTCCTTGCTCCCCCCACATCACCTTAATGAAGGCAATGAGTTTATACGAGTACTACTAAGCTGTCAAGAAAAGTCTTTCTATATTAGAGCAGTGATTTTATTAAAATGTCTCAAGCAAAACCAAACAAAGAGCTTAAACAGATCTGGTGGAAAAAAAGTCACGGACAAGAGGTGGTGGAAAGTCCCTCAGTATCAGACATGGCGGCTCGAAGACCAAGGGCGCGAGGGACATCTTGGTGAGGTCTGCTCTTCACCTAAAACTGTTTGCCTATGAGCAATGGGTTCCTGAAAGGTTCTGCTTCTCCCGGCATCATTTGCAGACAGTTTGCTCTGACACGTACACGGAGTTGTTGAGGAATAACTCCTACACTCCATCCTTTTTCACCCAAATTCAGTTGCGAGAGGAAAACCTCACCCAACCAGGGTGTCTCGGTGTTTTCCCGCACAGTTACAGGGGTGATGCCCGGGGCCTTTGGGCCTGGGAAGAGATATTTTGGAAAGCGCACACCTCCAGCAGCTGTGCTGCCCATGCTGCCCACCCTGCCTGCGCTGGCTGCCCTGCCTGCGCTGCCCGCCCTGCCTGCGCTGCCCGTGGCGGGGAGGAGGGAGGCAGGCAGCGAGTGTACAAAGGCTGAGCATAGCCCCAAGTGAAAAACCTGACACAAACACACAGCAAAAGGCAGGATAAACCACACGCGCCGCTGAGAAGTTGCAGAGGTTATCCATCATTGTCAAGGAGCGCTTTGCAGTATAAGCCATCAGAGCAATTCAGAATACCGGCAGCTATAGCTATATCTTAAGAATATCCTCTTCAGAAGACATCAGTAACAAAAACAGCAACAACAAAAAAAAATCCCTCTTTTAAGGGTCTCATCACACTGAAAACTTGCTCGGGTTTGTGACAGCACTTTTACATAAAGATAAAAAGAATTCAGAGTTTCGCCGTGATGTGGTACCAAAAATCACATTAGCAGATAGTTGAGCAAGAAGATCAACATTTAATATGTCCCCATCATATACCTGTTTTTAAGTATAAAATGAGATGTTGAATAAAGAGGGCTTAAAATAAAACCTGTCTCCAGCTCTGTGCTTGGGGCATCTTCACGCGCCGGCGGTAGCCGCCAGGATTGCGTTATATTTGTTGTCGGTTACATAGGGCTCCAAAGCACAACTAAAATAATTTGTCTGTTGTAGATTGGGAGATTGAACTGATACATGTTGGCACGGGGAAGATTAGGAGACAAGACATGCTCTAAAGCTTAATACATCTGGGATATATATTATAATAATATATAAACTAAACGCTGTGTGTGTGCAGCAATTGGAGATGGCACCAAAGACCTGTAGACCTTGGTGCAGTGCAGACCCCCTTCCCCGCCCCGTCAGCTCAGACCGTTCCTAAATTGAGCCAGACACGGTGGGTGTCCCATACGGAGCAGGGGCACATGTCCGCCATCCGGGCTCAACGCAGCATGACTCGCATCAAAAAAAATCTCACTTTCTTTCAGTAGGAGGTGGATTTTACCCAGGGCACGGACGGACTGCGCTCTTCGGGCAGTGGGCGCCAGCAGAGCACGGTCTCGGGTCGCCGCGAGATGCTCTGCTGCATGGAAAGGCGTTTGGCAGGGAGGGCGGCAGATGAAAGCGCTCGTGCTACAGGTTGTTGTTGCCCTGAGTGGCAAGACTTGTGTTTTAGCAGCGCCCAGATCTGTATTTTGGTGCCTGGGCAGCACGGTGGGAAGCTGCGAGTGCCTGTGCCTGCCCTGCCTGCTGTGACGCTCCCACGGCAGCGCCAGGACAGGGCAGCAAATAGGCGTGGGAGAGGTACACGCACAAGAAATGAGTGGGTTTCAAGGCCAACGGCATCGTTTGTAGCAGCAACAGCAGCAGCTCGATGTCCAAGCATTTCATCACAAATATTTTTGCTAGGACACATCTCCCAGGACAAGCCATGGCTCCCGGCCCGCTGCCGGCCAGCTCGGCTGCGCCGAGGCCATGCTTTGCAGAAGTTACTGCAGTTTTATAAGCACAAATGGGTGAAAGATGTTGGTTTCCTTTGGCGAGCCTTTGCCCCATGCCCTCCCTGCAGCCCCCGGGCAGGAGCGCTGCCACCATCCTGCAGCCCCAGCAGGAAAAGCACGAGGGACGTTCTCCACCAGGAGACGGGGTGCAGCACCCGCATCTGTGCCGGGAGAGAATGCAATAAATAACAAATGAGATTTGATTATACAACATAATATTACTTTCAATGTAAAAATGAATTACGCTGCATGCAATAATAAATCATAACTCTACATTTCACCAGCACAGAGCCAGTTCTGAACGGCAACATCTGGAGCGCAGGCTGAGCCTTCCAGCTTTTGGGGATATTTCGACCCCAAGCATCACCTCCAGCAGACCAGATGAAAAACTTGAGCCTGATTATCACGAAAGTACCTGCACGCAGGGAGGAGGCACCGCCAGTACAAGGCATTATACAACCCTTGCAAGAAGGCCAGGTGGGTTGGGAAGAATTTCTTTTAAAGCAATGGCAAAGCAAAGTCAAGAAGCTCTAAGCCTGGTGATTGCAACACTGCCTGCTCCTACTGGATTGAAACACTACCCACTTTCCTGCTCCCGTTGCAGCAGAAGCACACGAAGGTACCGGCCGGTGATATGTGTGGGGCCAACTTCATGGGTTGTCCTCCTGGGGAGCAGCATCTCTGTGCAGCCAGGGCTGGGGCAAAGCTCCCTGCTCTCCTTCACAGGGCCAGTGTCAGATCCAGGAGGAGCAAGGGTGTGGGACGGGATTCAGGGCAAAATGTGGATTAGATGGGTAAACCTCAGCGCTGGTGTTTTCCCAGGCCCTCGCGCAGCCCCAGTGCATGACCAGGCTCTGGCTGAGCACGCCGGAGCGGGCGAGCGTGGCACGGCACCGCCGGCATCCCACTGCGAGGGGGCACCGCTTGCCCCGGCAGCTCCCCTCTCCCATATGGAGCCTGGGTTCTGAGAAAAATTTGGCTAAAGCGGGCTTAAAAACGCTGCTGCGGTTTGGCATAATTCCTTGCACACACTGAGCACAACAACAATAATTTTGCAAATGTACGGTGACCCTCCGGGGGTGGTGGCCGGTTATTTGGCGCATCGCCGGGGTGCCTCTCCTTAACCCGCTTGCTGCAGCTCCGGGGAACGCACCCACCGGGTGACGGACCACCCGTGGCCGCCGGCGGGTGCCCCATGCCCACGCCGGACCCGCGCACCTCGGCCGGGAAGGTGACCGCTGCAGGAGCAGCACGCCGCCTGCTCCCACCCGGGACAGGCACACCCCCACACACAGCTAGGTCGCATTTTGCTTTTTACGTGTTGCATGATTTTTTAAGCACCTCTTTTTAATTTTGGCCAAATTAGGTGAAAAGAGGCAGTTTGCTAAAAATGCACCAGTCCCCTGTGCCCGGCCGGTACTGCAAAGTTAGAAAAAAAAACCACCGACGGAGGCTTGGAAATGTTTGAAAAGCGACGGAGCTGCCAAAAAAGCAAAGCAAAGGACCAAATCAGAGGCAGTGCTTCAGCTCAGCTCTCATGGCTGTGTAACTTTTATTCCAGATTTACATCCTGGGAGCGCAGTCGAGACGAGCTGGGGCGCTCGCAGGGTGATTTGTGAGGGTCTCTCCTCGGGGCCGGGGGGATGCAGCCCCGCGGGGTTTTGCGCCTCAGCAGCACTGGAACGGCAACTGCTCCATCTGGTGGGAATGGCTCCGCCGGGGTTGGGACCGTGGGCGTGCAGCTCAGTCCGACGGGGCGAGCGGCGATGCCCCGGCCAGCCCGGCACGCCATGGGGCTGCCAACCCTCTGCCACCGCGCGACCGTCGCCCGCTCGAGGCACCATGTCCCCCGACCTGCTGCAGCGAGGATGGAGGAGGGAAACGTGCTTGTTGATAAAGGACATGAGTAAAGAAGTGCCGAGGGTTGACGGAGGATGAAGCATTCGCCCTGCAGTCGTGCTCGTACGCTACAGAGGGGAAAGGGAAGCGGACGTGGCGGAGAGCAGTGTCCCTTCTGCGGAGAGCCCCGGCGCGGATGGGCTGCACCCATGGGGGGTTGGAGAACAAGGCAAACACACAACCAGCACCACCCCGGCAGCGCGCCACGCCGGTGCCGCGAGAGGGGCATGTGGCATCAGCCCCCGCATCCCGGGCGCCAGGGACAGTCACTGTGGGTATGTACCCATAAATGCCCCCAGGGCCGCCTTCTTTCTGGTTTTCGAGCCTATGATATTACAAAGGTTCAGAAGGAGGTGTCACGGGAGCGCGGCTCAGCCCGGCATCGCAGCACGGCACAGGGACGGGGGCGTGCAGCCCATGCCGGGCTCTGCCCATGTTTGCAGGCAGGTGTGCTGCTGGTAGAGTTAAACAATCTTAATATTTATGGGAAAAAAAAACCCAAACCCGATGAGCAAAGATAAAAGTGGAAGGAACTGCTTGCACTACAGCTTTGGTTCAACAAAATAAAGTCGTTGTGAAGCGGTGGCGCGGTCGGGCTGAGCAGAGCGAGGGCCAGCACACAGCTCTGCTCCTGCAGCTGCCAGTGGTTCAACAGCCCGTTACCGCTTCAGCCGACATCACGCATTTCTCGCTTCTTCACTATAAATAGGTAAACAAGAGGGGACTGCAGCAGCCTAGGACTTGTGGAAAGCTTCCAGCTTTCATATTTAAAAAAAACAGACACAGAAATGCAGAAAAAAAAAGAAAAAAAAATCCATATTCAGCATTTAAACTTTCCTTCCATATGAGTTTTTGCAACCCAGGGAGAGCGCCAAGAGATGAGGCTGGACTGCGGGACTCGGCTCCAAATTAACAATCACAGATGTGCTCAGACATCGTTGCCTCTGTACGTCTGCCCAGGGCCAACGCAAATGAGCCCGTGCGACAAAAGGGGTCAAAACGCCCGGCGATGTGCCGAATAACCGGCCACCACCCTTGGAGAGTCACCGTACATTTGCAAACCTATTGTTGTTGCGCTCAGTGTGCGCAAGGAATGATGCCAAAACAGGTGCTTAAAAAAGGGGTCAGAACGGTCCTCAGATGTGTGATGGGAGAGGTGCCCCGAGCCCAGCCCCGCTGGCCCCGCGGCTAGGGGCTCGCAGCCCGTTTCTCTGCCGACCGACACGCCTGACGTGCTGCACGGAGACACGCAACAAGCGGAGATGCCGGATGAAGAGGGGAAGAAATACTTGCTCGCTTTCCACGCGTGGCACTTCTGTATCTTGGCGAATTGGCGTTAAGTACAACTGGCAGTCCTTATTTTAAAATACGGGCACTTCTCTGCTGGAAATGCTGTTCTCCACTGTTTCCTTGATCTGAAAGCTGCAGGTGTCAATACATCAGCAGTGGAGTGCGCTGAGTGCCTAGAAATAAGGCGATGTTGTTTCCAAAAGTAAGGGACCACCAGGCTGCCGTTAGCTCTGCCAGCGCAGAGGGAGAGGCGGCTTTTCGCAACTTTGATTTACTGGCAATTGTTGGAAAAGAAGCAAGCAAGAAATGAAAACCCAATATTTCCATTACAGTTTACTTAATAAAAAAATATTGTAGGAAAGTCAGACATCATAAAACGCCCATCTTCCCTCTATATTTACAGGATGGTACAATAACTTGAGCCAGACCAGTAATCAATTTAAAAAAGCCCTTTGCAATTGAAGGCCCGCAGAAGTGAGCGTTCAATATCCCCACAGCAAACCGGCCGCCACGCTTCGCCCGCGCGCCCCGAATACGGCCGGGCTGCGTTACAGCCAGGGGCGGAGGGGAAAGCGCCGGCGAAAAGGCTGCTCGCAGAGCGCCCTGGAGCGGAACGCTGTGTTTCCAAGAAGCCGTTTTTGAACCCTGAGCAATTTCTCCTCCAACCTGCCCAAGATCTCTTCTGCATTACCCGTCCTCCCCGCTTGCCAAACACCTTCCCTCGTTGGTAAGGAGGAGATTTTTAACATCGAGCTCCCGTGCTATGGCCAATCCGTCAGGCAGCAAGCGCTGCCTACGGCGAAAAAAGATCAATTCTGACAAGGTGGTTTCTCCTCCCCTTCAAACACTCGTCCCTCTCCTCTCCCCCAGCATTACACCCCCTTCCTCGGCTTCTTCTGGTCCTTCCCATTATCTTCACTTACTGCTGGTCCTGCAAAAGTCTTTGGTTTTGCTGTAGATACCATCACGTCAGTGCCAGGGGACAGCCCTAGAGGAGAGGGGCGGTGAAGGACCGTGTCACCCTGCCCGACCACCCTGCTCCAGCGTTCTACCCCCACACCATCCGCACCGGGCGCTCTGCCCCACGTGCTGTGGTGCCTGGAGGAGTCCCAAGCCTGTCCTGAACCTGCACCGGTTTCAGGTTGGTGTCCCACCTCCTGCTGAGCCAATGTCCCCTGAAGAGACGGTGTTAGTCTGTGCCAGACGCCCGGCCCATGGGTTGCGGGTTTAGGGCCACCTCGGGTCGGTCTGCGCTCCACCTCAGGTGCCAAGGCTTTGCTCCCGCTGCGGTCCCGGGAAATAGCTTAGGCAGCTCCATATGTTCAGCTTCGTCAGAAGAACTGAGCCATTTCACGTACAGGTCCCTTTGGGCTGTATCTATGAGAGCTTCGCTTTGAGGGAAGAAAGTTTGGGCTGCTGCTGAAGGAAATGCAAAGAGAGTCGCTGAGGTTGCGCTGAGAAATAAAGGCTCATTTTCTAGCGAGGGCCGTTCCCTCTGGGCACGTTGGGACCCTGGAAGATGTCCTCCAGCAATGGTCTGGGCTGGAGGCGGGTACAAGCCTGTGGCCCATGAGCAAGTCTGACAAAATGATGCAGTGCTTCTTTCTTCCTGAAGTCCGCAACCTGTCCTCCAAAGACATGTAAAGATAAACATGTGCCGTTACAATAGGTGCTCATTTTGAGGCCCGCGATGCTCACGAAGAACGGTAACTGGTACCTGCCTGAACCTCCCCGTGGCAGCGAGAAGTTTCAGGGAGCAGGAGGGGCACCGCTGCAAAGTCAAACCAGCGCTTGTGCCAGAGTCAGACAGCGACTCTTATTCCTCAGTCGATAGTTTAATCTATTTTAATGATTATCAATACTGATGTTGAGTGTAATCACCTTGTCTGATAGAATTGCTAGAATCTAAAAGTCAACTTAATTTTAACGGTTTATTGTTAGGAGTATTATATAGTCGGATTAAACTGGTCTTAATTCCTCCACGGTCATTATTTAAAAGCTGTTTGGAGCACATTACGATGACCCCCCTCATCACGATATGAATCAATGCCCTGTCTCCAGACCATATATTTTCAGCAGCATCTAGCAAGCACCCACGTGGACGGACACCGAAGTACTACAAGCTATTATATATCCATGAACCATCCCTACCACCATTAAAATTTCCTCAAAACGCACCGCAGCAGTGGTTGGATTTACCTTTCCTGGTGGTGATGGGGCCCATCAACGCCCCCCGTCAGAAGAACGGCTGGGAAACAATCACAAGCCGGGATTTGGAGGAGAAGCTGGAGCAGCCCTTGCTGCAGTTCTAAGGAGCTTTCAGGGGACGGATCCAGACCCATCGGAGGAAGCGCTGTGCTGCCAAGGCAGCTCCGTGTGCGTCCCCGTCACTTGCCCTGGTGTCCACGGTGGCACTGCCCGGCAACATCCGCCGCTGATCCAAGCACGGGGCACGGGAGCTGGGCTCTGCCGGCAGCACGGCCGCTGCCCCCGGCTCCCCGAGCCCAGGGAGCATCAGCCACCCGACTGCACAGAATCCCATACTGGTGAGGGTTGGCAGGGCCCTCTGGAGCTCCCCCAGTCCAACCCCCTGCCACAGCAGGGGCACCTCCAGCAGTGGCACAGACAGCATCCAGGCGGGTTTGGGATGGCTCCAGAGTGGGAGACTCCCCCACCTCTCTGGGCAGCTGTGCCACTGCTCTGCCACCCGCATAGGAGCAAAGTTCCTCCTCATGTTTAGATGGAACTTCCTATGGTCAAGTTTGTGCCCGTTACCTCTTGCTCCCTGCAGGGAGCAGGGGCATGGCCACGGCTAAGAGCTGCACCAGCAGCTTTAGGAACAAAACCCCTGGCTCTCACCTGGACCTTGGCCCCGTAGCGTGGTTGCAGCGCGAGTAGGGCTACATCGCTGCTCCTTGCTGGACTGAGGAGCAAAGTCCCCCCTCTCCCCTCTCCATGGCAGCACCGTGCTCCACTCCGCTGCTGACAGGGATCACCCTCACCCCCAAGACTGATGTCTTTCAAGGCCGGGTTGGACGGGGCTTGGAGCAATCTGGGCTGGTGGAAGGTGTCCCTGCCCAGAGCAGGGAAGTGGAACTAGATAGTCTTTAAGATCCCTTCCAACCCAAACCATTCTGTGATTCTACAATTCATGTGCAGAGCATTGATTTCCCTGTCTTCTGCCAGGGGAAGCGTTATCGTCCCCCTCTGCTCTGTCCTGGGGAGGCCGCAGCCGGAGCACTGTGTGCAGTTCTGGGCTCCCCGGGTCAGGAAGGACAGGGAACTGCTGGAGAGGGTCCAGCAGAGGTTACAGAGATGCTCAGGGCGTGGAGCATCTCTCTGCTGAGGGAAGGCTGAGAGCCCTGGGGCTGTTCAGTCTGGAGAAGAGAAGGCTGAGAGGGGATCTCATCGATGCTTATCGATATCTAAAGGGCGGGTGGCACGAGGATGGGGCCAGACTCTTTTCAGTGGTGCCCAGTGACAGGACAGGAGACGACGGGCACAAACTGGAACAAGGGAAATTCCGTCTCATCATGAGGAAAAACTTTCCTGTGAGGGTGCCGGAGCACTGGCACAGCTGCCCAGAGAGGCTGTGGAGTCTCCTTCTCTGGAGACATTCCAAACCCATGTGGATGCGTTCCTGTGCAACTGCTGGAGGTGACCCTGCTCTGGCAGAGGGGTTGGACTAGAGGATCTCCGAAGGTCCCTTCCAACCCCTGCCAGTCTGTGGTTCTGTGGTTCGTGGCGCTGGGGGACTTCCCCGTGCTTGCAGGTGGATGTGGGTGCTGCCACACAGTGTGCACGGACCCGCCATGCCCTGGCTCAGTGTGGTGGCATCAGCTCACTGCAGCCGTTGGCCGAAGCGGTTTCCATGTCTTTTCCTTCTTACCCATTAAGTCTTCTTTACAGGAGTATAATACAAGACATTTGGAGGGACCCAAGCCCTGGCTGTGGGTAACAGTTTCTTAGGGTTCCCTCAGTTAAAGCTCTGATGAATTTAACCTGCAGCTTCTTACACATGGTGCTGTGCAGATGCTTAACTCTTAACTTAAACATCCGTAAACTTAAAACATCACGGATGTGTTAAGTCACCCAAAGAGGCAGCGACAAAGCAAGCGGCACGAGCCGCAGCTGCCGTTTTCCTCCAGCACAAACACTGCCCTGTTAGGAAAAGGCTATTTCATATCCGTACTAACTCCTACTGTAACCAACCATGGCTTTCTCTTGCATCTCTGAGGTTACAGAGGAATAAGTAAGCAAATCGTGATGGAGCAATTAGAACAAGAAGGTCGTTGTCCAGTCATGGACATTCTTGTCTCAGGTTTTTCGTGTCTACAGATAAAGAAGCGACCTTGCACAGTCATAGCACTGGTGGCAAACAGAGACATGGCGTTGGCTTCTGCTCTTTGAACCTACAAACAAGCTTGTTTTTCTTGTTGTACTTTTGGCAGAGCTGTAAACAACCCCCTCTCAATGGTATTGTACTAAAAACCTTGTGGGAGCATCTTTTGTTGCTTCCACAAGATGCTGCAGACCTTAAAAGCTAGTTAGTAGGAAACGGAGATCCCGGAGCAGCCAACAGCCGTAGCTTTTGCTCCATGTTCTTTGCTAGATGAACCAGCTTTCTTTCCTTTAGACTAACAACACATGTTTTGTCAGTGAGAATACAAGCATGAATTTAGAAAAAAACTTAAATTCCAAGAGGCAGCCAGAAGTGGCAAATTAAGTACATATTTTTCTTATTGAAACAAGTGATCAAAACCGATGCATAATGGCCAGGAGTAACTCCATTCCTGGAAGAATCCTCTGCGGAAGATGCAGAACTATGTTAGCTAAATTATTTGATTAATTTGTTTAAAAATAAAGCCCTGAAGACATGTTAGATGTTTCCTTTAGTTAATGAGATTTCCATGATAGCTGAAAAAATAAAATTGGAAAACAATGTCGTTAATCTTGGATTACATGCAGCACGAGGGAAGAATTAGTAGCATAAAGTGAGAAGATTAAGACGCTGCTTTCCAACAAAGTAGCTGTGATAGAAGCCACATGCCGTTATTTTCCCATCTGAGATTAACAAAGAGGTGACGAGGATCTGCCCTCCGGTCTCTAACCTGGTATATCTGGGCACGGCTCTACCTTCTTCTGACGCGGCAAGGTCTGGCTCGGAGGAAACAATTACGGGCTGAGCAAAGGGGTGACAAAGACCTCATCCTAATAGGCGACAGGGAACAGCAAGGACAACTATGTATTCGATCAGCCCTTGCAGTCAAATAGCTGCTTGGAAATAATATTTTCTCAAGTATAAGTATTCACTTAACCCATATACTAAATATTACATATATATCAACTATCAATAACTAACTACCATTGCTCCATATTTAAAAAGTTAAATTATTTGCCATTAAAAGTCTCAAATTAAATCACAGTAACTTTATATACCCCATATTTGGCTGTTCTAATAAACAGCAGTATGAAACGGGGATAAAGACATCCCAAAACAGGATTACATACAGCAATAAAAGGGGAAATAATCTTTGAAGAAACGATGTAAGAACAAACTCTAACTGCATTAAAAAGTAACAAGTCATGGTTCCAGTCACCAGCCAGGCACGTGTTTGATAATCTCATGTGTACAGCATATAAATCTGCGAGTACGACAAATTGCATTTTAATTTATGTACTGAAAAGGTTAACTGCTAATACTCTCTACTTGCTTCAGAAATCAGGGAAAACACGTTCGCCCTAAGTACACACCGCGACTAATAAAGTAACCGACTTGGCCGGGGCAGATCTCGCACAAACCCTCAGCGTCTCGCAGAGCGGTGAAACGTTTCACAAGTACTTGGCTTTTCACAGTACCATTTCGCAAATCCCTTTTCCTCAGCTGCTGTGGCGCTGCCTAAACCACCACCACCACCGCCGCCACCGTGGGATCGCCACGCAGTACGCTCGGCGGGCGGCAGGACTGCCAGCCACCCGCACCTACCGAGCCCCCGCGACGGGCTTGTCCTGCCGGGGCGCATCGTGGCACTGACACCGAATCCAGCGTCGCGCAGTCGGTCAGCGCTTGGCGGGGCCCAGCTCATCTCTAGCAAGAACACAGAATCCGGTTACTCGTGGAAGTTACTGCCGCAACAGAAGCTGAAATTAAATTTGCGTGTATAGCAGCAGGGAGGAGGTTGTCCCCCACCGCTCCAAACCCACCCCTGTGGGCTTTTATTAGCGGTGCGGGAAGTTCTATCAAAGTTCATAGGGAAAAATGCTTCCTCCTTAGTGTGCACTTTTGGCAACAACCTAGACACAATCAATTGCGCTCATTAGTTTCTTTTAGTATTTAAAAATGAATTTATTATTTATTAGTTTTTATTATTTAAAAGCAAAATTTCAATCATGTCCCTTTAACAGTTATCTGAAATCAAAGGGAAGGAGCTCCACAGTAAGCCCACAAAGGTATAAAATCCCCATACCAACCTTTTTTAAAAACCAGCTCTTTTGTTCACAAACTTATTTATTGACGAGTGAATCATTACACATATACTCAATGAAATATTAACAAGAAGTTTATTCTTTGATATCATTTCATTGAAGTTTTCTTCAAACACAACACAGTTTTGCAACAAATCTGCAATTACAAAGGACAGTCTCCTTAGCTTCTAATTCTTTTTTTCTCTGGTACTTATCTAAACCAGAACCTTGCAAAGAAAATGCATGTTGTACAAAAACATTTTATGGGGTATACGATGACATACAGTGTTTATAATCCTTGGAACACACAGGTATTGATGTACAACTGCTTTAACTCTTAAAAATAAAATGCATAGTGATACCCTGCAATGAACGAGCTGCACATGCGGCTCCCACCAACTCACACCAGGATTCTGCTTTTGCATCAATAACGGATCCTCTGCAATGAAGGTTCTCAGTTATAGGATGTTTTTTCTTCGGATGCACACAAAATTGAGTATGAATAAAAAAGGCCAAATCTTACCACACAGCACACCCGGACGGAGCAGCCTGTAACTCCAGGCTGGGTTCAAGGCACAGGGGTAATCTCCTCCACTGCTTTTAAACCAGCCACACTACTGTTAACGAGACGTACGTGTTCACCGAAAAATCAAGTCATCCCACGATACGGACCGTATCATGATGTCAAATAAATATTTCTACAGCAGCTATTGCTGTGACTCCATATCACACTTTGGGGGAGAAACAGCTAAAATCAGGAAAAAAGAGAATCAGGAAAAAAAATTTGCATCTATCCTGAAACAAGACAGTAAATATTAAATATTTTATTATGGGCATGTCATTTGTGAATAAGTAATGACAAATTAATGTCAAAATAAATAATAAAAAATAAGTAATAAATTTGGTCCCTAAGCAACTGTCAAAGTCATCCAAGAGCAAAATCCAACGAAGCCGGGAGCCAAATCCACCCGACACTACGCAGTCTCCTCGTTCACCAGCAACGGTTCCACCTCCAGCGCTACTAAACCAGACTGCCTCTCCCGGTGCTGACGATACAGGATGAATTGCGCAGTCACCTGGTATTTTGGGGTAAGGAAGTAATTAACTAGGATACAGAGGTAGCGTTTGCAGTACTTGCTTTCAATTAAAACCAAAATAAGCCGTACAGAATAAAAGCAGCCATCCATTTAGTTCTGGCACAGACTCTGAATACCACAGTCCGCAGAGGAAAGCTTAAAACTTGCTGTGTCTAATTCATGTACTGTAGCGTAAGTATTATCCATTTATTTAATCCTAACTGTGGAATTTTCTACATTAGCATATAACCTTTTGCAAATCCTACTTAACGCTCATTTTCAGTACTTCTTTATGGCAAAAAGTTTAATCGTTATTTTACTTGCAACACTAGAAAAGGGAACATACCGCAAAATTCTAACTCGAAACTTTGGGTCCCCTTGGTTATATGGCTCAAATACACATGCAAATATCCTTTACTCCCTCATCCTCGCGCTTGCAAGGGTCCTAAGTGTGAACGTCATTAGAAGCGGAATTGAACAAGGTTCACGTAGGAACAATGCGGAATCAAACATATTGCCCTGTACTACCCCAAGCCTCAGCGGTCTAAATACTGCGGGCTGGGCTGAGGGTGGGTGCTGGTAAGGAGGGGAAGTTATTAAAAACTTTCCTTAGCAATAGATCAGCAGGGCCTGGAGAGAAAATAAAATTCTCATTGCCTGCAAAATTCTAGGCGGTTTGATATTTACAGGCACTGACACGCAGCCAACACTATGACTCAGTATTTAATGCTGTTTTCAACACAGAATTGTGCAATTAGACATAATTATTTATTTCTATTGTAAACCCGGCCATTGGAAATACTGCTAATCTAAAAAGAATTGACAAGTACATACTTGCCCTTTTTCCTGATGGTTTCAGCTCTCAAACAAAATTACTGACTTTGAGCACAGACAGCCTTTAAATATAAAAAAAATCAGGGGTGTGCATCTAGAATGGACAGCAGAGATTTCTCCTCTTCAGTATTTTTGCTAGATAGCTGGGGAGTTTTATACTTCAGTACTGCACTTAATACAAACCACTTTGTTTTCTGCTAGAGATACCATTTTAAGACACAAAGATATTATACAAACCTATCCAGTTATGGTGCTCAGGGACGTGGTTTAGAAGCGGGCCTGGTGGAGTTAGACAACGGCTGGACTTGATGATCTTAAAGGTCTTTTCCAGCCGTAATGGCTCTACCCAGCTATGTCCTTCCTGTAAGTATTCATTTCTATTCTATTCCAAGAAATATGCATAGCATCTTACAGAATAAAGGGTTCGTAGTCGCAGTACAGCGATGTGGAAATGAGGTGAAAGGCAAAGCCGCAGGTCCCAGCAGCCTCCCTTCACCGCGGCAAACCACCGCCAGCCAGCAAAGCGGCAACCCTCTCCGTACGGCAGGGTTTAGGGCTCCTACTTTTTTCTGCTTGTTTTGGGCACCTTTTTTCTTTTTCTAAAAGATGGGAGTGATTTCAGCAGCAGACTATGCTAAACCCAGCATGACTTGCTAACCAACTCTGATGAAGAAAGTTTTGAGAAGGACATTAGATGGGTGGAAGCAGATATAGTAGATGAGGTCAAATAGGGAGTCTCCAACATCAGGATCTGCATGAAAGTGTGTTTAAAGGTACGCGGTGTAGAAACAAGTGGCCACCTGTATACCCGGGTACCTTGTACGAAGTCCAATGTATGCTCCTATATGTTCAGCTTTCATAGAGCCTGATCACCACTACAGTTACACGTAAAGTCCCATTTAAAAAAAACAAAATCATTTCTCTTGGAGGAAACCTGATACATACAGTTCTACCAGAAACACTTTAGATCAGTTAAAATAACTTGGCTGTTATTAGTTGTGAGAAGTTCGAGGCTAATGTATGTAATTATTTAGAAAAATAAGGAGAGAAAAAAAAAAACAGCTTTCCAGGAGGTGTGGATGAATGGAGAGGAAATTCTCTACACCCTAGGCAGAGCCCCAAGAATTATCCCACCTTCCCAAAGCCTTCCAGCATCCCACCTCTGAGGTGCCCCAACTAAAGCCTAGACAGGATTTCCTTCAGAGACAGCAGGTCCACACTCCCTTTTCAGTCTTTCTATAGTATTATGTGGGGAATGCTTTCTTAGAGCTTAGCAAATTAGTTTTATAGCATATATAGCCACCACTTAAATTTCCTGCCTTTTTCTTTTTTATAGGCCTTACTGTACTTGCAGCTGAGCACCTCCCCAAGTCTTAATAGTTGCACTGGTGGAAAAAGACACTGTGAACTGGGAATCAAATTTGCTGAAATCATACTGTGGGCTGGGGACGAGCCTGGGCTGTAGCACTGTGCGTTATCTCTCTTAGCCACCGAGCTGGCAACAGCAACAGAGCTTTTCAGGAGGAATAAATTACAAACACAAGTTCTGTGGAGCTTATCAAACAGTATTTCCAGAATATGTTTTTGTAGCATATGTACTCAGCTGCTCATATTTTTAAAATAAATGCTGAACTGCCAAGACTACTTAATATAGAAACTAACTTGCTGCTCAAGTCTGACTTTCTGGGGGAAACTTTAAGACCTAAGCATGCAGACAGCCCAAAGCGGAGCAGACAACCAAACTGACTTCTCAGAGTAAAGTTCGTGATGGCCACTGAGCTCGTGTATCAAATTTGTTTCATTACATTAAACAATTTAATGACAATTCAAAAAATGAAACAGTTTTGAGACAAAAGGGGCCATTTACAGGAGTGCAGCGAAGTTGTATGTTTGGCTGGGAAACTCTCCTGGATGAATTGTCGGCTCAGACTTATATTCTTTGCACAGTGTAATTAAACTACAAAGCGTGATGTTTTGTAGAAGTATATAATGGATTCCAAGTGGTTGCCCTGCAAATCACAAAAGGTGCAAGAGAAGAGCCTGTGTACAACAGCTTGGCGCTTGCTGAATATACTTTGGCTATCGAGTAACAACCTGGCTACACTTAATGAAAAGAAGTACATGTGGAGGATTTGAACACAGTTCTCTGACAATAGGGTGATGTCAAATAAAAAAAAAAAAAGGCAAAAATCTTGGTAAAGGGCTTTGTCTGAACTAAATACAAAGCAGAGTTGTTTGGTTTTGGTGGGAGCAGGGGAGGGAGGGAGGAAGCGGGGTGGAAGAGGGTAGTAAACTTACAGAAAAGGACAAAGTTTTCTGGAAAAACTTGCACTAGTTCAGTCTCTTCGAAACGTAGTGATGGCTGCTGCTGAAAGTCTAAGCGCAGAACTGGTCATCAACTGATTTTAAAATAGGTAGCGCTGCATCCTTGTGTACACGGGAAACATTAAGTAATCATGCACATAAAATGAAGCTCTCCTAAGGCCCACCACGGAACCGTACAGCAGGCAAATCTGGACTTCGGGTGCCTTGTCGGTCAGAGACGCTATCAGGCCCATTGAAACCCCGGGCTTTGTGGTTTCTTGAGAAACTCCAACCACCTTCCACTGCAAAGCAGCAGTTGGAAGGAAACATTTACTGGAAAAGAAAATAATCTCCAATTTATAATTCAAAGATGTAATGCTATGAAATTCCTCTTCAAATGAAAAGGAGGACAATTCGTACTTTACAAATGATTGGACACTTCCAATTATTTATTGAAAATAACTGGCTTATTGTGCAACCAAATAACTTTAACTGTAGACACCAAGGAAACAGGATGACCGCGTTACCCTGTTAAACTGAGCTGAAACAGCTCCAGTGTAATCCTGCACTAAGAAACGCTGGAGCTGCTGTTCCAGCTATGATCAGGAGTCCATTTGTTTCTAAAAATAGTCAATGCCAGCCGTGTCAGATGGAAGCAAAAGAATACTGCAGCAGACACAGAGTAAGTGAACTCTTAATCTTTGCTTGGACCTTGAGAAATGAGAGTTTATTTTCCACCTAATGAAACTCTGGAGACTATCAGGAATAAAGTCTACTAGAATTAGGCAATTTCTGCAACTACTCCTCGAAACAGAGACTGTTTGTTACACAAATGATGAATTATGAAACACCTCCCTCTTCAAAATTCTGAGTTTTTGCTTTAATTCCTCTGTTTTCCAAAACCCAGCTGATCCTGTTCTTCGTTTTCTGGTCTAACATGACATATCAGTTTGTTAGACTTTTGATTTTCTTGCTTGGCAAGAGACAGTAATGAAGCTCTCTTTAAAAGCACTGACTTCCATACCTTCAGGGCTTCTCAAAGCAGGAGGTCTGCTTTTGTTTTCTCTTGATTACAAATACTTCATACATTTTCAACTAACACTATATACTTGACTAGATTCCTATAAGCTCCTCAACCTGATTTGGAAGCATCTGCTTCCAATATAATTTGAACTGAAGAACTATTAGCAAGATTGGATTCAGACTCCAATCAAGACAGAACCCAGAAATGAATGTCATGTGCACATTGGCACTGCGATCCTGGGGCAGGGCTCAGAGAGGGGGGAGGTTTGTGGCCAATATATAAGTTCCTTTTCAGAGTACATCACAGAAAGGCATCTGCAAATATACACATAAAGTACTGTAAGGGTCATCAAGATCAAATTCTGGGGGGTTTTGGGTAAATAAATACTGGCCAGTTTATGTTTCCGGCTGGGGGTGGAAGAAAGAGTCCCTACTTTGTTCTCGGAACAAAAGGCCCAAGCGCTCAAACGAGCCACACGGGCTATCAACCCTGAACGCTGCAGTCTGCTCACGCAAAAGAAACTGCATTGCCTCATAAAAGACAGAACTACAATGTATTTCAAAATGGGTCACGAACCGCAGTTTAGTCTCACCACTGTAGAGGAGTATTGTGTTCCCACGACGCAGAATGTTTTACTAAACTGCCCACTTAAATCGCCATGGCTGGAGATGCAAAAAACACAGATGGCTATTCCGAATGACAGTATAATTTAACCGTCCATCCAAAGGCCAGGGTCAGCTGTCCCATCGCGAGTCTAATTGGAGTGGCTTATGAAATTACTTTAATCAGAAAGACAAGACTGATGCCTGGGAATCAGAACTTCTGGAACCGTTCCAGGTAAATCTGGTAAAGAACTTCCTTTTAATATGGAACGGATTAACACAATATGCTTCAGCATGGTCCTGAAATCACTCTTCATTTTACCCTGTTTTATAGTTTGAGTTCATGGAGCTAAGTACCAAGATGTTTTCAGACACAAACCTAAAATTTTTACTTCAGGAAAAATCAGAACATCTCCTCTTTATAGTTTTTTAAGTGAAAATACAAGCTATAGCAACAAGACAGGCGACTGTAACGTATAGGGAACAGTAAGACCAAGTACCTCCATATTACTGTTCACCAGGCTTCTAAAGCAGGAGTACAATATTACTCTAAACATTTTGCTTTCATTTCTTGATCACAAAATGCTAATGCTCAACCTAGAAGGAACACGACTAACAATAACTAACATACTGTGGGCATCTTACATATGTCCCCTGAATATAAGAATAAAAAAATTATAGCATTATAAGTTTGCTCAGGACTTTCAAGAAACTGGCATATTAATCTAGACAACTGCGTAGTTGGTTAGCCCTTAGCGCGACCCAATGAGCACAGCTGCTGGTTTGCAGAGGCACTCAGTGACTCAATGTATCTGATTTTGCCCCAAATTATGTAGTTAAGGGTAGCTGCAGCATTTCTTTGTTAAGTGCTATTTTCTGAAACCAAGTTTGCCAAAACCTCATTGTTTGTCTCTGACGTTAATGCAATCTTGCAATAACACTTACAATTGAACCAAATTCTTAAAGCTGTAATTCTATATTTGCATTTAAAAACAAGCAGGTTTGGGGTTTGTTTTTGTTTTTTTACATTTATCAGACAGCAAACCTAAGAAAAACAGCACAATGTGCACACCCCCCCAACTTTTAGCATACTATATATTGGCTACGGGATATACATTAACCTGTGCAATGTAGCTTTAATATAGATATTTTCTATAAACCTGTTATTCTTATCAAGAAATATTATTATAAAAAACATAAATTATTGTTCAGAAAGAAGATTTTATGATCAGGTTAGAATCATACAAAAAAAAAATCCTGATTTCTAAAAAAATCTACAATTTCTGATCTACTTATTAACAAGCCTATCCTGAGAAACGCTAACTATAATAGGAAAAGGATACAAAAATGTCTAAAAACAAAACTCCAAAGCTCCCAATAAGCCATGGAAGATGGTGTAAAAAGTAGAGGGTCCGGAAGGATTCAGTAGCTGGCATCTTTAAAACAAGGCTCAGTCCATATGTAGTGTTTCCCATCATGGCTAATGCAAACAGCAGGTAAGAGGTGCCTTCTGTTGATCTTCTTCGGAACTAAATACAAAGAAATGTTAAAATATGTATCAGAGTAGCCAGTTATAGACAATTTTTGCATTTTGGACGATAACACATCCAAAGACTTCAGTCATTCTTGTCCTGGGCTTTGAATTTTCCAAGCTTAGTACTTTTAGCCTCTATCACTGAAAACTACAGAAATTGTAACAGTTTTTAGAAACAGTTCCAGTTAATGTAGTTTTTATGTAAGTGCAAAGCAGCAAGGATAATCTGCTTCTAAATGATATTTAGTTGTTAAGAAATCTGTTGCTCTATCAGTCTGTTTTGTAGACCTTTTAGGAAATATTGTGGTATTCCAGCTGTGAAGGAAAAGGTAGAAAGGGACTATGAATAGGATTGGAAATGAACTAATTATTTCCATAATCAATTAAAATGCCTGTATACAATTGACAATGTAAAACCTTCAGGTCTTTTGTTGTGTTGGTTTGGTTTTTTTTTTTAATATACTGATAGTGAAGAGGCTGTGGGGAAAAAAGAGTCAGTAGCAGCATCTTTGTGAAAAGGGGCTAAAATTCTAAACTAATTTTCCTCTAATTCTAACTTTTGATCCCATGGTTGGTCACTTATGGTAGAATACTTTGGAGAAAGAAAAGGGGAGATATCACTTGCTCATCATACAAAGCATGTTTCTGCTCATATCTGATAAATCCAACTGTAAACACTTCCTCTTCCCTGGCCAATCAATCTTCTTCCATCAAAGCCCATCATTTCCCT
The DNA here is from genome assembly GCA_017639485.1 of Pluvialis apricaria. Taxonomy (NCBI): domain Eukaryota; kingdom Metazoa; phylum Chordata; class Aves; order Charadriiformes; family Charadriidae; genus Pluvialis; species Pluvialis apricaria. The sequence goes on from CM030014.1 coordinate 4,883,310, forward strand.
AAAATTCTCACAATCCTCCTCTGAATGGGAAAAAAAACCCTTTCTTTTTTTTCTTTACCATTTCAGAAAGTCACAAACGCAAAATAGGCTTTTGAGTTCAAGAGGGCTCACTGTTAGGGAGAATCCAACATCTCAAGCAACAGAGAGCATTTTGTAAAATATACAAGTGTACTTAGCCAAAAATCTACTTACATTTTTATAAAGCTGAGGAAATCTACTTCCCAAGTAAAACACACAGGATATATAGCCACAAATGAAGCCTGACATTTCAATCATATCAAGAGAGTTCTGAAAAAGAAAGGTACATATATTTTGGCAAGAATGTTTTCAGGCATTTCAGAGGATTAAACTGAGAGTCCACTGGCTCATTTTCTGGACAGAACTCCTTTCAAAGCAGTCCAGTGCTGCTCTTCAAATGACCAAAGAGGGCTAGAAAGGGTTTAATCTTTATCTCACAACAATGCCCACTGCCGCGTCATAGCCATGACTGAGATCAAAACTGGTGCTGGGCTTCAGGATACGACACTAATATCAATCCAGTCCTCCTGCTAAAAAAGCCTGGGCACAATAATTCAAACCAAAACTAAGAACTGTAGCTAGGGCCACTAAAAAAAAATGAATCATCCTGTCTGGAGAAAGCAAAATACTCATTTTTCACAGGTTAAGAGTTGTTAGTTTTCTCATTCTAGCTGTGTTTTGAAAATAAGCTGCTTCCCTGCTGAGCAATGTTGCTGGATTACAATTATTTTACTGGCATTAGTATGAAGGCCATAAAATAGCTAGACTAGCCTGTGAACTTTCCTGCTGAAATGACAGCAGCAGCAGGTACAATTGTAATTTTCCACTTTTATTGATTTCATTTGTGGCTGTGTAGTCTCTACATGGATGCCTACAGTATTTAACACAAGCAGAAACACAACGTGTATACATGTTATTTCACAGCGCAGCACATCCTAATGACCCAAGGGACAGAATAAGCCTGAGACACACGAAGCTGCTAAAAGACGCAATTTTATAACTTCTTTATTTTGGGATGTATGGTCCACAGTTAAAACATCCCCACAGTGCCACATTTATGATTTCTAAATCATTGTTAAAAACATCATCCAAATTTCTTTAAAGCTCAGAGTACATCTTTTGAAGACACCTTTGGGTGGGATTTTTTTGGAATGGAAGCAGGTAAGAACTTACATTACTCCTTTCGATTACTGTACTCTGGTCTTGGTTTCTTAGTAACAGCTGACAGAGTAAAATAATACACAGTGCTATACACACCGTGATCCAGGTTATACAGAAATTCCTCAGGCTTTTGCTGCCTAGAATGACATACAAACAAATTAGCTGAAAAATAACATCTGCTGCTGATTTAAGGTTACTTTTTGTTTGCAGTATAAATATGTACATTTGAAGGTACAGTTTCATGTATCTTTTTCTTGGCAGCAACGCAACTCCACCTTTTTCTTCGGGGCTCTGTGCCCACCCCTCCTCACTATCATAGCTGTGCTGTGTCGTTGTGCCACAACTGAGGGTAGCAGTGCAGGAACAGGAGGGAAACTCCTTAAGTGGGCATTGCTACCAAGAGAGAACATTTTCATACTCAGCTTCTCTCTTATATTAACTCCTAATAGTTTACTATTAAATAACAGCTGATAAACAGAAAACTGCTAAGTAGAATAGAACGTAACAGTTTCTTTCAGAACATCTTGATTAAAAACTGCAAAACCAAGGATATTTGAAATCTAAATTAAAAACATCATCTTTAATATAAGTATGTAATCTAAGTGCTCTGCTGGACCAGTCTCCATGTCCATGGTTAGCTAGGTCTCGAGCCTTACCGAGACTCACATATTCAAAGACAGACTCCATCTAGCAAGTCTCCATAGACACCTACGAGACAACCTGGAAATGGCAGACAACGCTATACAACTCTGGAGCTATGCCATCTTCTGCATCCACAAGATGCTGGCAAAGTTCTGCAGTCACTGTTACCGGTGGAACAAAGTGCCGTATGGCATTAGTAAGCCTGTCCTAAAGACCTGTAGTCTAAATAACACGGACTTAGTAGTGCTGTTCCACAGGCTGCACTTTGAGATGCAAAATTGACCAGCTTGTGTAGGGTAAGTGCTCCAGGACTGGGTATTGAAAAGCCCTCTTTTACGGCTTTATTCACAGTCCCGTGCCTCCCTCTCCAGCTATGCAAACCATTGAGCTGAAACAGGCACTGGCAGTTAAAACGTACAAAAACCTGTGTTTGTTTTCAAGAGTAGGCAGCAGGAAGGAAGTATCTTCAGCACTGACCTATCTCCAGGTTTATTATCAGTTCCGTATTGAATGAATCTGCTTTATCCCTATTTAGTCTGCTGGGCAGGCATCTGTTTTACTTCAGCTTTTTGTTACCTCTGCCGCACCATGGATTTTCTTTGATACTTTTTTTTTTTTAGATTGATGGGTTAATGTTTTTGATTTGATACAATGTGAACAGAGCTTTCTGTCTTCCATTTCAGTCAAAACAGTAGTCCCTTGGTAGGCTGAATACTACAACTACTGCCAGGATTTTATGAAGCACAACTCAAGTAATTTCATTCCCCTTTAATATGTTTTTAACTATATGTATTGAAACAGAACACATGAAGATGTCAAGATATTTTATGCTATAAGCAAATAAAGTCCCATTTCAATCAACATGGAGGAAACTAACTGAACCACACAAAGAAATAATGCCTGCTTTCAACTTATACATGTATTTAGATAGCTGTAAGTAGACAGTAAAACTATGGAGTAAGTTAAAATATGGAACCAGATTCCACAAAACTACTGCATTTTTTACATCTATGTAAACTGAAAGTACTGCATAGAAAATATTTACAGACATTATGTGGGTAAGAAAAGAGAAAGGCAGAAAGGAAAAGTCAGGATTTTCACAACAGGCTGAGAAACCTGGAAGTAATAGGCCTAACAACTTCAACCAGAATTTATGCAGTCTATTTTTTGATCCCTCTGAAAAAAACTTGATTTAAACACTGTAGAAAACATCAAGGTAAAGAGTGTGCTACATTATGGAGAACATTTTAATTGTTGCAAAACCTTACATTTTGTCATCTTCTGATTCTTGAGCTTATAGTAGACAAATTGTGAAATCATAATTATATCCATGTTAACATAAAAAATGGCAGTGACAATCTGAAAGAGAAGATACGTTTGCTTGTTCAGTATACAAATAGTTCAAAATACCTTAACTTAACTGCATGGAAATTTTGCTTCATAATCATAATGTGAATGACAAATACCAAAGCACTGCCAAAAAAAGAAAAAAAAGAAGAAGAAAGCGTTTCCAGTACAAAACAAGTTTGAGTGCTGCAGCTGAATGCAGTGTAAAGCTTACGCAACAGGGACTTGCTGACACAATCGCAATAGCTGGTCATTTTCCAGGATGCATAGCACAAATTCCTACCTGGGCAGACTGACAAATCCTTCCTGCCCAGAAGCTTATGTCTGCTCCACCTAGTTTTCCAGCACTTCGCAAGCTGCTAATCTAACTCAGTGCCTCTTCCCTCAATAAGACAAAAATTACATTCTCTCTTCCCCTTTTCACAATGGGGCGATGGAACAGTTAGCGCCACATGTCAAGTTGTAAAAGAGAAGGCCACTCTGTCCACCCTTGGGTCCATCTCCAGCTTGTGAAAACTTCTGTAGGTGCCTGCCACACACCTCTTTCTCTTTTAATTAAAGAGTAAAAAACAAAAACATCAGGTAAGAAAGTTTCAGACACAGTTAATGTATCGCTGACAACTACTGGTTCTTTCAGAGAAACTCTTCCCTTAATGAAGAAAATACATTTTCAAATTAGTCAGATTAACAACTTTGAACTAATACTTCCTCGTTAATAAACAGTTTTCCTAAAAAAAAAAAAAGAAAAAGCAAGTTTCAAGAGTAGTAACCCCAAAACATCTTGATCTACTACAAGCTAAACAACACAACTTCCTTCCAGCCCTATTTGCTCTGCAAGCTTCCTTTGAAGCTGAAGCTTAACTGAAAATTCCCCACTTCATTCATCATCGAGTAACACCCAGTAAGTCTCTCCAAATGTTAATTACAAGTGTGAAATGGTTTCTATAACACATAACAGCATCAATGTATGTATGTGGGAAATTATGACTTATTTTACGGATGGCAGATCAGTGAACAGAATACAAAACCATTTTCTTTCCCAGTACGCACTTCACTGTGCAGTATTATGTTATCCTAGAGTTTAAAGAGACAGCTTGAAAAGAAGAAATCAAAAAGTAGGAGTATTGACGGATTACCTGAATTGGCAGTTGATTTGTTAAATAGCAGCCTATGAAATTTGTAAGATCTCCAGCTATCCAACACAGCAGAAAGCCCAAAGACAGTGCTTGATCCACTCTTCCATTCTGACAGGCAATGTAAATTTGACTGGCACAAATTCCAGAAGTAATTGTAAAACAGTGTAAGCAAAAATGTTTAATAAGCTCAGAGGTACATTTTTTAAAATCTGAATAAAGAAAGATTAAAACTCTAACCACAAGAGACCTATCACGGCAGTACTCCGCTTACCTTTTGAAGAACAACTCAGTATCACTAGAGCTCACCATGTCTTACTCTAGCATAACAAAAGGCTCAAATCACAACCTCATTACTGCTTGCACGTGCTCCTTTTTTGTGGCCTGCACTGAAATATCATTTTCTGGACACCAGAACTATGCCGTGAGCATTTTATATTCATCGGCTGTAAATATCAGCTTTTAAAATACTGAAATAAAAAAAACACTGTTACTTAACATAGAAGGGCTAAGCATGAACAAAGCTTCTAAAGAGTTGACAACTTCACTTATGCCTCTAAATTGGAGAACTTTTATTCAGATTCACAATGGGGACTATGAAGCAATCCCAAATGTGAGTCCATTACACATATCTTGATGAACTCCATGCTCACTAACATGACAGTTTTAATGTAAAGACCCCTTTCAACTAATATTTCTGAAGCTCAACAGCTTACTAAGAGTGGTTTTATTTTGCTTGATTTCCATAGCCCTTTTACTAGTTCAGTAAATTATATCCCCCTTATGGGGACAGACTTTGGAGTCAATCCCATTTTGTTTCAGGCATTTTCACCTGCTGGGAGCATTTCTACTTTTCCTTTGTCCTCTCCTTCCTACATATTTGAAACCTGAACCCAGTGCCAGCGACCAAACAGCAACTGATTTAGCACTACCGAAGTGCTAACTCATGTGCTGCTTCTGACCTTTTCTCAATCCAAATTTCATTGGCAGGAGCCAGCACAACAGTACTGGTGACATGGCATGTGGTTTAAATAAACACTGAGCCAGCTTCTGCTGCAAGTGTGCCTGCGCGTGCACACACATCTCAGGGTGGAGAAGATAAGAGAGAAGAGGTGATTTATTCTCATTTGCTCTAAGTGGCAGAGATTAGTGTCAAGTCAGTACAACAGAACAGTACATCAAGCTCATTTGTCAACCACTAAATATTGTTGCAAACATGAACAACATGCTTCTCTGGCATATTATATCTGTATTATGCAGATAGAGAAACATATCCAAGATAAAATAAAAAAAAAAGGGGCAGCTTTTGAAAAAGGCTTCAGGCAAGATTACTCATGTTTGAATCTGAGGACTGCTTAAGACTTTAAACTTACGGTAGTGCAGCAAACAGAAAACAGACAATGGAAATCAGTCCTATGACAACGCTCCAATACTCCCACGCATTCTCGACACATTCTTCTAGGAGATGCCAAATCCATGGTGTTCCATTTATGCACAATCTCCTATTCTCTATTGGGGAGATATTGAAAGTGTGTGTATACAGCTGAGAAGCCATCATTCCTGGACTGAGATTCAATTTCAGAAGTTTATTTCTGCCTCCATTTTTACCCCATGCAAATCCGCAAATCCGTTTACCAATGCTGAATATCCTCTGTGAAAAGACCTCTGCATCCAGACGGATGCTTGATATCACAGTTATTTCCAATCTCATAAACGAACCTGCCAAATTCAAAGAAATAAATATAGCCAGTGTGAATAAGACATTAACTGTACAATGCTTGCTTACACTTATTGCTTGCAGAAGAGAAGTTAGACTTCCAAGAAAGAAAAATACTTTGTGCTCCATTGCATTCATTAGCTCTTGACAAACATGAAACACTCCAGATTTATATCACTTCAGCATTTAAGTCTGAGGTTGTGTCAGACAGAGACTGCGAGTTACGCTGAGGTGCCAGCAATCTGCTACAGGGTAAAGTAAACCAAACAATTCATTTGCACTTAAGACCAAACCTCTGATTTTCATGTTCAACATTATGCAAACAAAGTAACAGCACTTTCTTTAATGCTACTAGCCCGGATTGTGAACACTCTACTCACACTGACAAAACATAGACATAACGTTGCTTTCTATGCAACTAACTTCAGGATAACATTATGAAAAAGAAGTCACTTACGACTCAGAGCCCAGAAGAGCTCTAAGGTCTACTTGATCTACATAGCCCATCAGACTAACTAGTGATTCAACACAGTGTCAAACAGTTTGTGTTATTTAATACTCCAGAACAAAGACAGAAAGCATAAGAAACTTGCAGAAGGCAAATGTAGGATACTCCCGCCCCCCAAATCCCCAGAATGAAACACAATAGTACAATACGGATTACATTTTGAAGCAAGGGAGAGTTGGGTTTGATCTTTGAAAATATTTTCTTGTAGCCAATTATAGTAATTTTGGATATTTTTTGTTCCTGCCGAAATACCCATCCTATTTGAAATTTTAATATTTACTTAGAAGGCTAACCACTACAAAATCGAAGAAAATTTAAAAAAAGCAGAGTTATTTATTACTATTCCTTAAAACTTCCTGCTGACAAAACCCAGCTGATTTCCCACTCATTCTGATGATAATTTAAGTCCCCTGAAGGTTAATAATTCCTCATACAGAGGAGTTTTAAATCAACTAGCTATTGAGCAAAAAAGCCAGAGCAAATGCATTGTTTAAAAAAACTCCAGCAAAATAAGCACTATACTAGTAGGCTCACCTGTTTAATATTTAAAGCCAGATGCAAAACCAGTAACAGGAAAGATGGTGAAAATTTCTAAGACCATTTGGAACATCTCACACGCACAGCAAATTCAGAAAACGGTAATACTGAGGTATAAGAGCATCCCTCTAGAATTGAATAAAGTTATTTAATATCTCACAGACGACAGTACCCAAAGGCCTGATGTTTGTGGCTGGGATTTTTAATGTTCTTCACTCCACACACATGGGGACAGGGCTCGGAAGGGCTGGCAGCATATCCTTTCTGCCATGTAACTGGTTGGAGCCACCTTCGTTATACATCAAACTACTTTCAAATCTTGATGAAGTTGCACAAAGTTTGTCTCATAGAACATCACTCACTGTAAAGTTAGGACTCACTTTGCTAGCCATCGAGAAATCTGCTTTTTCTTTTCATGAGACTTCAGGTATCTGTGGCGTTAAATGCTGGACCAAGTGTTCTGTAGAAACTGGCTGCCTCTGAAAAGAACTGTCATCGTTGGACCTAAACCAATTAAACAATAAAAAAAAGAACATGCATTCATACACTGAGAATTGACCTTAGCCTATTAGACATATTCAGCTTATACTGGTGAAGTTATTAGACTTCATAGCCATCTTTGAAAACAACTTTTAAAGTTTAAAAAAAAAGGTTGTGAGTAATGCTTCAAGTAAGTTTTCCCATTCTGGTACTCTGCAGCTGAACAGCGTTTTACCACCCACTAAAAAGGGAGAAACATCAAAGCACACATAATACTTCGGCAGCTTTTAGGCATGAACTTTCAAGAATTTGTAAACATTGTAACAAAAACCTTATACATTTTATTAAGTTTCATCCCAAAATAAGCAAAGTATGTCAGCTGTTTAAAAAAAAAATAATTGAACATGGTGTTTTAAAACCATGTCTGAAAAATTAGGTTTACCATAGTATTTAAAACCATGTATGAACATCGTAACTGCAGTTGGACTCACACATGCAGAAATTCTCTTGTAAGATCAAGGACTATGTGGCAGCAAGTCTAAACAAGGCAATTCAGACTCAGCCACCTGATCTTATGCTATACCCTGCTCCAAAACCCCGCAGCTATTACAGAAAACCAAACAGCTTAAAAAGTGGTAGGAATTAGACAGGCCACTTACACTTCCCAGATGACTGAAGATTTGAGCTTTGGCGTCCTGCCACACAACACACTTAACACATTTAAAGCATGTGGATATTCTTGGGTTGCTATTACTTAACATTTATGCAGCAGAATAACGGTTCGTGTTGCTGGTATTTGTGACTGTATTTTTAATCTTACAATAATTGCTATTTTTCTTAAATTCCCAGCAAAATACTCTGTCCCAGTAACAGTCCATTCACCAAACTCAGCAATTCCACCAGTGGCTAGAACAACTGGATGCCATCAACTAAACATATCGGCCACAAAACCCGAACTCCTCCTGCCGTCGCTGGGAAGGCAAAAGGCAATGGTGCCAGTGATCTTCAGCTGTTTTCACACCTGCACTGGCTGCACCACATTAGCGTATACCCTTCACCAAACAAGCTATGTCTTCTGACACTGAAGTATCTCATAACTACATTTTCAGCTCAAAGGAATAATGGTGTTTGAGCTACACCAATACAGATGGTTCCCTCCCCCAATACATACAGTCTTGCATAGAGATTTGAATTGCTCCTCAACATTTAAAAAAAAACCCACTTTTCTTCTGTTGCATTAAACGCTTTGCACTCGAAAACAGGATAAGGAGATTGCTATGACGTTTCTTTTTTTCCTATAGTACTTAAGTTGCCAAGGAGGAGAAAAGAAAATAATATTAAAAGGTGATTTATGTTCCTATAACAATTCCTTTCCTGTAACCTCATATTCTTTCTTAGATTACTGCCCAAATACTAGTTACTACCATTTGGAAAAGTTACAGTAAAGGTGTTATTTTCGCAGAACAGGTTTAGTGTTTGTCTAGCTGGAAATAAAACCATTATGGTGCAAGTTATGTAGTAATAAGGAATCTGTAGCTCGAGACTCCTGTTTGGACACTCTTATTCTTACTTTCATCCCTTATTCTGGAGTAAAAACGTGCAAACAGAAATAGTCAATGGTTTAAAAGCGAAATCCACTCCATTAAGAACAGCTCTACAGCACAGAGGAGGAAAAGCAAGCTTGCCCTGGAACTTGGGAGACTTGCCACAGATTCTCTGCCTCCCCAACCGCCAAGCTGCTGTGCGCGTCCATGTGTTCTGGCTGCTGCGTGTTCCTGGATGTCAAATAACCAGACATTGCTAGTAATGTGTAAAGATGTCAGATATGTGTGTTTGGCAGATTTGCAAGTTCTCTAAATAGCAGCTAATAGCAGCTTGAAATCCAAAAGGATGTTCAGTTGTACAGTATTCATAATTTAATTACTCCTGGGGAAAAGGAAAAGCAGAGCTAAGCTGAAGAGTAATTCAGGGCTTCTTCAAACATTGTCTGGGTTAATACCAGGAACTGTATTTTGTCTCCAGCTATTCTCCGAACACGTTTTTACACGCTCCTGATGGTGAATGCTGCTTCTTCAGAGCTGACGATAAAGCGCGACCAAATTTTAACAAGAAACCAAGCCCAGTTCTCACAGAACACCTCCAACTCAGCTTATTAAAAAAAAAAAACAACAGCACCTTTCCTCAGGAAAAGCGCCTTTCCTCAGGAGAGTCCCGCAGGAACCCCCCAGCCCCAGGGCAGGGAGGTGGGGGGTGCCCAGAGGCGGCAGCAGCTCTGAGGCCTTCCGCAGGCCCTGGGCGCCCCGGCGGGCCCGTCCCCCCGCACCCCCGCCGCCTCACCAGCGGAGGAGGCAGCCTTAAAGGAATAATAATGAGGAACGGCTTCTCAGAAAGGGCCGCGGCTCTGGTTCCGTGCTGGGCACGGAGGGGGCCGGGTCCCGGCTGACCATGTCCGGGGAGGCGCAGGCACCGACCTGGCGAGGGCTGAAGCTGCTGCTCCGGGGGTCCGGCCGGGCCCGCCGCCGCCCACCGCCACCGGAGGGCGGGTTCGCCGCACGGAAGACCCTGAGGCGAGGGAAGGGGGGTTACGCTCCCGCGCCCTCAGCCGTCGCCCTCCCCGCAACACCCACCCCGGCCGGCGGCGGGGAGACGGGAGGGAGAGGGCCGGGAAGTGCCGCCGCTCCTCCCCTTCCCCCGCCGCCGCCATGAGCCGCCTCAGCGGCGGGGCCGCGGCGCCCTCTGCGGGCGGGCGGGCGGCGGTGCTGCCACCCATCAGGCCGGGCGGGCCGCGCCGCGGAGCCGCCTCCCGCCGCAGCCCCGGGGCCGGGCCCACCGCGGGGAAGGGGGGAGCGGGTGTCGGTGTGGTGTGAGGGAGCGGAGCCCGAAGGAGGCGGCGGTGCTGCGGGTCACGGGGAGCGGCGGCCCGCACGGCGGCTGTCATGGCGGTCATGTGCCGCGTGGCTTGCGGGCTGCAGGGGGGCGGCGGACACACAAAGGTGCCTGGAGTGGCGCTTACGCTGACAACGTGCAAACAACTGTGGTATTTTGAAGACCTGGGCAGTTACGTCGGTGGTGGTACTTCTCTTTCATCATAGAGTCACACAACGCTTTAGGTTGGAAGAGACCTTGAAGCCCACCCAGTGCCCCCCCCCTGCCCTGGGCAGGGACACCTCCCCCCAGCCCAGGGTGCTCCCAGCCCCGTCCAACCTGGCCTTGAACACCTCCAGGGATGGGGCAGCCACAGCTTCTCGGGGCAGCCTGCGCCAGGGGCTCACCGCCCGCACAGCAAAGAATTTCATCTTAATATCTCATCTCAATCTCCCCTCTTTCAGTGTCAAACCGTTCCCCCTCCTCCCATGGCTCCCCTCCCTGACCCAGAGTCCCTCCCCAGCTCTCCTGGAGCCCCTTTAGGCACTGGAAGGGGCTCTGAGGTCTCCGCGGAGCCTTCTCCTCTCCAGGCTGAACCCCCCCTCTCCCAGCCTGTCCTCCCCGCAGAGGGGCTCAGCCCTCGGATCACTTTACACAAAAACATCGCTTTCGGGCCTGTGCAGTGCACGTAGGCCGAGCAGCTGCTGGGAGGAACAGAGAAGCGAGGTTTTGCATGAGGACACCCCTGGACATGCGTTTACCGCTGGGGTGAAGCCGATGAGCCCTCTGCAAGCGCAGTCTCTGCTCCGGCCGCCTGATAAACACCGTGTTCGTGCCCACACGACTTGCCGAGCCCTGGCGGCTCTTAAATGCCATCTTTTAATCTGACCGGTAATGGCAGTTAGTGATCCACGATACAAAGAAGTCTAATGAACAATCCTAGGATCTTTGTAGGACGTGTACTTTTCGACATGAATATTTTAAAATATTTTGATAGGAAAGTGTTGTATAATTTACTGAATTTTTAATATAATTTTACTTTTTATTCTCATATAGGCTCATCATTTCTGCGGTTACTGCAGCCTAGCTAATTAACACAGGGTTGGGAGAATGATTAAAGGAAGGCTCGGGTATCTGCATTGTTCTAGTTTAATTGCTGCTCAAGCGATGATTCAGTGTTGGTTTTGGCAGTTGAGCAGCATTTGCCTGGCACTGTGAAATTCCCTGTTTATGTCCATGAGCCTCATCTGTTGCTGATGGGCAAAAGCGTGCAGATTTGTAAAATTTTTAGTAGCATACAGACTTGTGGAAGGAATAGGTTTTGTTACATGCCCGACAATGTTTTGGCCGAGATGCTGAGGTTGTTGCAGAGGGTGCTAGCTGGAGTCTCCTCGCCTGTGTGGGCAGAACCGGGTCTCGTGGCTGGTGCAGGGCAGGAGAAGAGGGCACCCGGCTGGAAGGAGCCGCTGGCACTGCTGTGCTGGCAGCAGGACTGCAGAGGGCTCATTTCCTACACCTCCCCACTGCGTAAAGTAAAGCCCTCTCCGTGTAAGTAACCCATCTGGTACCTAGCCAAAGGGGCCCGAAGAGTGGCCGTGAATGGAGTTCAATCCAGTTGGTGGCCGGTCACAAGTGCTGTTCCCCAGGGCTCAGTGCTGGGGCCGGTTCTCTTTAATATCTTTTATCAGCGACCTGGATGAGGGAATTGAGTGCACCCTCAGTCAGTGTGCATAGGACACCAAGTTGGGCATGAATGTTGATCTGCTTGAGGGTAGGAGGGCTCTGCAGTGGGATGTGGACAGGTTGGATCGATGGGCTGAGGCCAATGGTGTGAGGTTCAACAGGGCCAAGCGCCGGGTCCTGCCCTTGGGTCACACCAACCCCATGGATGCTACAGGCTTGGGGTAGAGTGGCTGGAAAGCTGCCTGGTGGAGAAGGACCTGGGGGTGTTGGTGGACAGCCAGCTGAACATGAGCCAGCAGTGTGCCCAGGTGGCCAAGAAAGCCAACGGCATCCTGGCCTGTGTCAGGCATAGTGTGGCCAGCAGGACTGGGGTAGTGATTGTCCCCCCACACTTCAAACTGTGGCCCAACTGAACTGTGTTCAGTTTTGGGCCCCTGACGACAAGAAAGACACTGAGGTGCTGGAGCGTGTCCAGAGAAGGGCAATGAAGCTGGTGAGGGGTCTGGACCACAGTCCTGTGAGGAGCGACTGAGGGACCTGGGGGTGTTCAGCCTGGTGTTCATGTTCAGCTGGAGAAAAGGAGCTGAGGGGAGACCTTATCTCTTTCTACAGCTCCCTGAAAGGAGGGTGTAGTGAGGGGGAGTCGGTCTCTTCTCCCAAGGAACAGGGAATAGGACAAGAGGGAATGGCCTCGAGTTGCACCAGGGAATGTTTGGGAAGGATATTAGGAATAATTTCTTCACCGAAAGGGTTATCAAACATTGGAATAGGCTGCCCAGGGACGCGGTGGAGTCGCCATCCCTGGAGGTATTTAAAAGATGGGCAGACATGGTGCTGAGGGACATGGTTTAGTGGTGGAGTTGGCAGTGCTGGGTTAACGGTTGGACTCTTAAGGACTCTTAATGATCTTGAAGGTCCCTTTCACCTAGATGATTCTATGATTCTAACCCAGAACTGGATGTGAACCTGAAGATAAGGACACCTACTGCCCTTACCTTCAAGGACAGTAGCTGGAGAGACCATGCATGTGACTGGAGAGGATAAAATAATCTGCAAATGTTCCTCCTAACAATTTATGAAGTCAAACAAAATTTGAGCAAATGGGGGATGAAACCTGGAAAGTGTTTGTTCTCTGAGGGCACTGAAAGGCCTTGATGTCCCTGACCATCCTCACCTGGGGCCTCCTGCCCAGGGCCCCAGTTCAGCTCAGCCTGAGTTCCTCAGTCCTGGATGGACCTCAAACCGATGCTGCTAGCAGCTCGGCTCCTGGGTGGACCCTTCATGCAAGCATCCAGCCATGTTTCCTGGATGGACTTTGGCCCCATGCTGTAGTCTTGTCACCAGTCCTGTCTCTAGCCTTGTCTCCTTTTGCTCCTGGCTGGACTCCCTGGGTATAACTGGAACTTGGTTGACCGCTTGACCCTCCTGGGACTGATAGTGGCCGGTGTTGCCTGCACCCAGCTCTGCTGGCCGTGTTCAGACCCTGCAAGGCTAAACCCTGCCTGCGAGGGCACTGCCTGTGCTGAGACATCTCTCTGCTCATGGCTTGGCTTGCTTTAGGGTACCGAGTAAAGAGGTTTGAGTATTTTTAGTATTTAAGTCAAAACCCCACACGTCATTAAATACATGAACGTAAGCATGCTGATGATTAGATACAATTTGTTGACCTCAAATGAGTTAATCCATTTTAAAAACATAACGTTAATTGTAAGCAAAAAAGAGGAAAGTAGCATTTTATATGTGGAAAAACACTGTAAGGATACCGCCAAAATCCTTCCAGAGACTAGAAAACATTTTCAGAAACAGAGGTTGAAATTTCTAGGTTTATCCAGGCCAGTTGCTGTCTCTGTTCCTGGAATGAATGCATCTTCTATGTCACGAACTGTGTTTTATGACATCCGCTTAAAAAAAAAAGTGACTAAAGAGAGGATAATGTGGTGAAAGACAGCCAATTATTTCATAAATGTAAACTACATTAAAAAGTGGTGTACAACATTATATATTTATGGATACAATTTTGTTCTACTGTCACATAACAAAATGAATAATACATTAGTCCAAGAACTTGTCATTAAGTGAATTTCTTTGTTGCCTTGCCATTAAAATAAAAAAGTCCTTGGTCTGTATATATGCATGACATTAACCCTTTTCTGGGAGCATAATATAGGGTGGGTGAAGGTACTATTAGACTGAAAATTTGAAGTAGGTTTTATAATTTTTAAGGTGAAGCAATGCTAATTAAATTCACCAGAAAGGTTTGAAGACTTTCAGGAATTCTTTACAGTTTTTTTCTGTTAATGAGACATGATAAATGGAACTGATATTGGATATTATTTAGACAAGAAAATGCTGTTCTTTTTTACCCTCTCTGTTGTCAGAATATTATTACGGTAACCAGTAGGAAAGAGTTTCTCTGCAAGAATTAATGAGAACGTGGAATAGGAGAAGATTTATTTAAGCATGAGAAAACTCCCAGGTAAGGCTGACAGTTCAGTTTGATCAGTTTTAACTCTAGCATCCCAATCCTTTTTCTCTTGTAAGTCACCATGTATTACAACACCAGTATCACACTTACGTCTTACCTGTTGTAATGAGGTTGAGTCCAGTTGTGACAGCCATGACTTTTCTCTGTAGCGCCTGCTTGTGTTGTTCTAAAGCCTGATTCCCCAAAGTAGTGAATAAAAAACATTTGAAAACAATGTGTGGGAAGCTGAACCAGTGTCTATAGAAGTCTCTGTCTATAGAAGTTTATGGATACAGAGGACCTTTGGTGAGCCAACAATGTGCCCTTGTGGCAGAGGTGGACAACAGCACACTGGGCTGCCTTAGGCAGAGCATTGCCTGCCACTGGAGGGAGATGATCCTTCCCCTCTGCTCAGCGCTGGTGAGATGTGGCTGGAGTCCAGTACTGGGCTCCTCAGTACAAGACAGGGACATACTGAAACGAGTCCAGTGAAGAGCCACGAAGATGATTATGGAGTGGGAACACCTGATATAAAGGAAGAGGCTGAGACTGCTTAGCCTGGAGAAGAGAAGGCTCAGGGAGATCTTATCAATGTGTATTAATACCTGATGGGGAGAGGTGAAGCGAGACTCCTCTCAGCGGTATCCAGTGACAGGCCAGAAAGCAGTGGGCACAACCAGAAATACAGGCAATTCCAGTCAAATGTAAGGAAAAACTTTTTTTACTGTGGGGCAGGTCAGACACTGGAACAGGTTGGCCAGGGGGGCTGTGCTCTCTCCATCCTTGGAGATGTTCAAAGTCCAACCGGAGGTGGCCCTAACCAACCTGCTCTGGCTCGCCTTGCTTTGAGCAGGGGCTTGGACTAGATGATCACTGGAGGTGCCTTCCAATCTCGACCACTCTGTGATTCTCTGACTCTGTGAAACGGGGCAATGAATAATTAAAAAGAATGAGGCTGTTACTCATATGGTTAAAGTTAAGTTCAAGAATCTGTTGACTTAAGATCTGGTACCTTCTAGCAACATCTCCTAAGTTCATGGTATCTACTTCTAGTTTGTATGGGTTTCAATCTTTTTCCATGTCTTTTCTTTCTTTAATTCTTGTCCTTCCAAGAAGAGAAAGGAACATCTATTTACAGTCTGATGAGGAAGACTAAAGGGGCAATCTAACTTGAGGATTAGGAGAAAATTACCTTTACGGTTAAAGTCAGTTAGACTGGATATGGGAATTTCAGGCCCCAGCCTAAATTCTTGTCTTGTCCCATGAATCCTGCTGAGGGAAAAAAGAAAACCCTGGTACAGTTAGATGATGATGTAGCTGTTTTGGTGTTGAGCCTTCCAGGTGTTCTGCAGAGCTCACCATGTAGATGTATGTGGTGAGTTTGCACCTTTCAAAGGTAAGATTAAACTTAACCGAAATACCGTTTATCTCAGAATGCGCTAATCTGATTTTTTTTTTTCTACTTTCTCCTTTTTCTCCCTAATGTAATTGACAGCAAAATTGAATCAGTTTACTACTGAGTGGGGCTTGAAAGGTGAATGCTGAATTTTCTATTACTTGATTTTAATGCAATGTGTACACCTCACTATTTGATAAATTCAGACCTGCTGGGGAAAAAACTTGAGAACCACATTTTTGGACACAAAGAATCAGATGTTGACTTCTGTTGCAGAGACGATTGGTTTAAACTTTTAGTTTGTGAGAGAAAAAGGGTTTCTCTGTGATATGTTTTGAAAATTTGCTTTGAGGGTGGCAGAGCAGTGGCACAGGCTGCCCAGAGAGGTGGGGGAGTCTCCCACTCTGGAGCCATCCCAAACCCGCCTGGACGCCGTCCTGTGCCACTGCTGGAGGTGACCCTGCTGTGGCAGGGGGTTGGGCTGGGGGAGCTCCAGAGGGCCCTTCCAACCCTCACCAGTCTGGGATTCAGGGAGCTGGTTTCATACTGGAGCCCTTGCTGTTGGTTGTGTGCCACATCTGGTGAGCAGGAGGTTCTCAGGCTAGGGGGAATGCCTACAGAAAAACACAATGGGTATAGCGGTACCCAACCCCACAAACAAACCCAAAATTAACCAAAAAAAAAACCCCGCAAAGAAATTGATGTCATGAAAATTTTGGGAGGCAAATTTTGCTCAGGCACTGGCTCGAGGTTAAGCCGAGCGAACGGGACATGGAAAAGCAGTGGGCACAATGTGTGAAACTGCCAGATGTGACAGATAATGGTGTGAAAACTAACAAAAACTACAGGTGTGGGGGAGGGCTGGATGGCACAGCTGGTTCAGAGGGGCCGTTAGGGAAATGATCAAACCTCACAGATAATTTGAGTGGAGAACCGGGGACTGGAGTTTTGCAGGGCCAGTTATATCTGGGCTACTGTATCTGTAATACTACATAAAACTGAGTTTATCCAGATAAAGGTAATGGAAATACTAGTTTTGTGTATGGAGAGGCACACATGAGGCAGAGGAAAGGCAGTGAAGAGGACGGCCAAGAAACAGGAGAGGGGGCTGATAAAGTGTGCTGGCCAGGTGGTACCTGTTGGCAGCCTTGTGCTTGATCACTGCAGCTGGGACAGGATAGTAAACCAGACTGGTTATCCTGACCATGCCGCAAGAGTCAAAGCTGCTTTTGTGGCCAGGAGCTGGGGCAGGGAGGCTTCAGCCTTGTGCCACCTCCCTGGACAGAGAGACAGATGGGTAGAGCATCCTGGTACCCTGTTGGTGCCCAGTCCAGGCGTGCAGGCATCACCAGCTACCTGCTGCTCCCTGATGGCACGAGTGCCCTATGGAAACGGGCTAAGAAATTCCAGAAAAGAGAGTCCAGAGGAGAGTCAACAAGAATGGAGAAAAAAAAGCAAGAGAATATGAGAAGAGTGAGAAGCTGAAAGAGATGGTTGCTCCACAAGGAGATGTTTGAGAGAGCAAAGAATCATGGAGTCAAACACCATCACAAAACAGCCATCTGTTGTCCTCTGTTTCCAATGGAGTAGGAAGAAGTCTTTGGCCACTGGGTAAATTACTAATGACGAAGTGTTGAAAAGCTTTGCTTAGGGAAGCAAGATCAGAACAAACATCAGGTGTGCCTAGACCTGACAGCTCTTGCCTCAACGTAAGGAGGTAGGTTAGATAATCTCTTGAGGATTTTCCAATCCTACGTTTCTATGGTTTCATGCTCACTTATTTATATAGAGGCTTTCTTCCACAAATCTAGCAAACAAACCTTTGCCCTGGAAAGGCATTTACATAGCCATATTAGTGCTGGTATTAATTAATTTAAACAACTTGTCTCATGAGGTGCTTACACCTTTTTTTTCTTTTTTTGCTGCTGACTGTTTTCCTTAAGCCTCCAAATAACTGCCACTGCTTAGCTCTGATGCTATTATTGAAATTAGAATTGCTGGTGGAAGTACTATTCCTCTTGTTTGTCTTTCAAAGCATTGTGCTCATCTGTGAGGTATAGCGTTAATGATGGTAAGCTTATTAAGCATGTGAACAGATGTTTATACTGTTTTTTAATACTGGCTCTTACTGTGGCATCTATCCATAGCCAGAGGAGAACCTGTGCACAAGAAAGGCGTGAGCACATTGTATCGCGTGTACTGCTTCTCGTTCTTCTAAGTTAGCATAAATGTCTGTATTAATTTTAAATGTGGCTCTATGGTACAGATTATCTGGTTTCATTAGTAGCTTCAGAGAGTAGGTGTTTAATATTAATAATCACTGTTAGCCTATAGACTTAATTAGGATGAGAAACAGCTGGATGCTGTGCAGAACCAGTCTTGGCTCCAGACGCTGTGTCTCTCTGCAGCAGGCATGCCCTGATTGCTGAGCTCTTAACTCGTGGCAGCTGAGAACAGCACGTCCTCATGGTTACTTATCAAAACTGCTTTTCCTTCCTGCTTCTAGGACCCTTTCAAAGGCTTCTGGCTCTTAACCAGAAACCAGGAGCGTGAGCACCTATTGGAACAGTCCCTTGAGGTCAGGCAGTTTTTCTTCTGCGTGGGAGTTGCTGCCTTTGCTCTTAGGGTAAGTTTTCTTGACTTCTGCTCTCAGGGACAGAATACAAGGGTTACTTGGGCTGTCATCAATGGTTTAATTAATTTGTCCTGACTGTCCTTAAAAAAACTTTTGCTTAAGCCAAATGCAGATTTCAACCCATTCGGGTGTTACAAAGTAGGTAAAACATACAGAAATCGAAGAAGTGAAAAATACAGCAGAACTGCTAAAGTACTCCTCAACTTGCAGAGCTCGTAACTCCGGTGGCACAAATCCAGCACTCGATATTCTGCTTGGTACAGTATATAAAAACTCAGCAGTGGAGTTATGCAGTCAATTAGCACAGTTCATAAACTATGCAGCTCAATTAAGAAAGCCCTGTATGTGGGAAACAAAGTGAATAGAAATGGATGCCTGAAGTAATAGAATATGCAGTTCAATTGGAAAACGATGCAGATGGTTAACGAAAATGTTATCTGATATGCAAAATGTGAATATGAGAGTGTGTGTGCATGTATGTGTATGTATAAAAAAGAGACTGGCTGTATTTGCAGTGTGTCCATCACAGCAAGGGAGGTTGCCGAGCATCTGAGGTACTGTCAGATGGACCCGCAGTGACATTTATTTGTTGCCTATGAGTATTTTGGAACTGTCTCCAAAACAGCAGTGGCTATAAAGACACGAGTATGCAAACTTTTTCGGTTTCTGATATACTTTATCAACGAGATGGCACCTAGATGCACAGCAGATGTTGTCTTTTGTGATGCAGATGAGCCTTTTGGAGCAGTGGAGCTGATAATGAGCTCTGTGTATTGTTACAAGATAGGGCTGCCAGGCAATAACCACCTACGAACCTGACTAACGAAGAGCTACAGTGCTGAGGCAGGGTCTAGCTCCTCGGAGACAATGGGTCAAATCCTATAGTTTTTAGACTTCATTCGGGGAAAACCTCTTTTAATTTCAACGGGAGCTTTGACTTTGTCTAGTAGGCAGGGTTTGGCCTTTAGAAATAAACAGCTATTCTAAAAGTGTCAAACGAGGTTGCTGTGCTTTGCTGGTAATTGAAGTGGAGTGTAAGCAATACTTAGCATGGGAAAAAAATTTAGAATAACTAGAAGATAACTTTAGGATAGCTTTTTTTTTTTTAAGATAGCTTTAGCTAAATATGGAATTTGATAGAAATATTAGGTTGATATCTAACACTTTTTGTCACGACAGTATACAATCCTGAATAATCCACTTCATGTATGAAACCATGCAAGTACACTAAGTATTGGGCTGCTGCCAGTCAAATGCGTGGCCCAGACATGGTGCTTGTTACCTGGTCCATGCAGAAACCAAAGATTACTTCATAAATGTCAGGGTCATTATCCATGTCTTTGCCTGGGACAGCAAATGGGCATAAGGTAACTTCAGGAAACACCTACTGTGAGAACAAAAGGCTGTAGATCCTTGTAATGCCAATAAGAGCGTCTCTGCTAACTTCAGTGGGCTTTTGAGAGGCTCTGTTATTTCTGGAGTGAAATATTTTGTCCTCACAGGAAAGGAAACACCAGGGTGTGTTATCTACAGGGTAAATAAAATCAAATTGGCTATCTCCTGTTATGGTAGAGAAACATTGCATTGAGTTCTACAATTCTCAGACAAAATTCCTAGTATGTATGTAAAAGAAGTAGTTGTGAATTAGGGACCTATATGGCATGGGACAGATAAAGAACTTGCTTACACAGGAAACGTTTTTCATGGTCCTCAAGGCGTTTGTGTCCTTGCTGATTCCATCAGAACCAGAGGAATGTTGCCAGGTTTGAAAAATAAGAGCAGATTAGGGGGAAGTTCATCAATGTCTTGCTTGGCAAGATTTTTAGAGGCACGAGTGCAAGTATTTAAAGGACAGTAATAGGTGGTGTGTATCTGTCCCCTGACGATGCCACCACCAGGTCCTACAACACAGAACAGAATTTTGCTGTGTGAACTTGTTATTTATCACAACGCAAACTTTAACTTCAAAATTGGATAATTATTAGTCAAACATGTGAACCATTTGGAGGTATGATCTGTGAGTTCTGTACTATCGTCTTTAGTTTTCCACGGCTGACTGTTGGTGTACAACAGGTTTTTGGCATCAAGACAGACTGCAGGGACGTAAACCTGTTTTTTCCATTAGCCTTTTATGTTAGTAGGTTGGGAGGGGGTTGGATTTTTATGAATACCCTAAATTAAAGAGACTCCAGCCTGACTGTGAAATTAATAGAGCTATCAAAAAACCCACTGTCATTATACAACAATTGTTAATTATTTACAAGCAAACTTCTGCAAGAACAGTATTGTAGCTGTCAGCATTATCGTTATTAAAATTAAAATGCTTTGTCTGGGTAGAAGATAACATGACTCATTTAGGCTAAATGCAATGAATATGGAATATTCTGTTTCTCTTCACCAATTAGTCGGAGAGAGAACAATAGCATGTCTCTTTCCTAACAAGATGTTTATTTTAAAAAGTCTAACAAAATAAATATTTTCAGGGCTTTGTTTAAAAAGGATATAAATTCATTGTAGCTATTATAATAGAAGTTAAACTCAAGTTTCTTTCTAGGGTGGGAAAAACTATTTTCATAAAGTAAATTCTCCTTTTTCAGATAGTGACATGCATGTGAAAATATTTTTGCTTTATTATCACAATATCTTGGTTTGCCTTATTATTGCAACAAATTGGTTGCCACGAGCAACTCACAACTCTAAAGCATATAATGCGCAAGTGCTCTGTGTTGCCTCTGATTTCATTTGTCTTTCCAAGCGTATCCTGGTCCAGCGGTAATTTCTTGGTTCTCTGTGTAGGCGATTACAATTTTTATAAAAGCAAGAGGAAAGTCAGAGAACTTTTAAGACAGCTGCGCTGGGTCACTTGAGTCAGTCTTCCTGCCATATTCTTTCACGTGCCATCTTGCATTAGCTAAGATTTCATTGTCTTAATGACGTTAATGGTTTACAGCAATGAATCCATCAATGAAACAGCAGAAGCAAAAGAATTAAGGTCTGATTCTGTCAGGGTTGTAAAGGGTGATGCTAGCACGGCAAACCTCTGCAGGGAGCATACAGATGGGAAGGGATTGAAGCCCCTAGCTCGGAAAGGGCCATGTCACTGTCTTTCTCCATGGTAATGCCATCAGTTGTCTTTTCAAAGCTTGTTTGGGTCTCTCTCACCGATCCTTACCTTGCTGTCTTGTATTCCCCAGCCTGCTAGCTCTCTTGGTTTTCTTACTGACTGTACAGATGATTCTGGGAGCAGAGCGCATTCGCCTCAGAGTAAAAGGAACCCCTTTCTACCGTCCACCTCGTGACATGAAGAGAACAGGTTGTCTGAGAAGACAGTCAACACTGGTCTTATCCTTTTCAGCATAGTTATCAGCAAAGCTTTTCCATGTAAATCTGAGGACTGTCATTAGCTACAACTGGAGTTGCGTTTGAGTAAGGACAAAACCAGCTTGTGGTTTGACTTTTCCTTCTACATGAAGAATTAAAAGGCTGTCAGACGCTGGGGGAAATGTTGCTTTGGTTGCTATTAGAAGTCAAAAGTACACTCGCAGTGTATGAAGGCATCAACATCTTAGTTCCGACTGTACAGTGACTTAAGTAGTTACCAGGAGCAGAAGTAAAATCCAAGACCCCCATTTATGCTATCCTAGTTAGACCATGCTGCCTTTTGAAACTTTTTTAATTTGTTGTTCAGAAAATGATTTTAGAGTGAGAGTATTTATGTTCTGCTATCAGCTTTCAAGCTTTTTTCAGTCTCGTAGCGGTAGGAGAAAAGCAAGCTGTGTCCTTCATATGTTGAAACAAAGATGTAGAGAACACACAATTGCATTTTACTTAAAAAAAACAAAACAATGAGAACAACCTTCTATCATTAAAAGTATGTGTTCACCCACCATTAATTTTGCATTTGGTTGTAGAGGCCGTGGTGGAATGAATAGGAACAAAAAAAGCTATTTGGGGGATCTGGCGTCAAAATTGAGGACTTGTATGACTGCATAATCTATGGAGCAGATTTAGTTAAACTGTATAATTTATAAATCCTTTCTGTATTGCAAAAGGACAAAAGCTGTAACAAGAATGGTACAAACATGCCTGTTCATTATCTTTGGGCAAACAGTCTTTCTTTTCTTCCAGCAGCTGGCTAAGAGTGCTTGACCTTACGCTTTGCTTTCTGAGAGTTGGTTCATTTGATATTCCTTTGGTCGTTATTAGAAAAATGTCAGTGCTGGGACACTCCCGGCTTGGGTTTGCTCCTATGCTCTCCCAGGAGAGCAGGACGTGGCCAGTATCAGTTCTGTCAAGATCCTTCTGGTCTGTGTGCAGGGTAGGCTTTAGTTACGCTTGATTCGTTGGGAATCTGGAATTTATTTATCAAAGGAAAGTTAAGGGGAAAAGTATACGGACGTGCTTAATGTGGAAGGAAAGCATGTTCAGCTTGCGTGCCGAATGCTGCCGGAATGATTTAGAAATCACTTCTCTGCTACAGTTGCCAAGCTTTGGAGGTGTTCAGGTAGGTCCTGGGCACTGGCTCCACCTGAGCAGTTACACTTTCGAAGGGCTGACAGAAGTTCTACGATTTGGTGCAATGCGGTGGGTGTCAACTGAAAGGATGCGTTTCCTCCAGTGTCCTACTCTTTCCTGACTTTTTTCTTTTGGCTAATGTTCCTCCGAAGACACCGAAAGGGTCCGGCCTTCTCACCAACTTCTGAGAAGAGGCCCCATAAGTAATATTAACTTCTGCAATTTCCTCGTTACTCTTAAGCAAGTTATTAATTAACTGAATGTAACCACTGGCTGTTGATAAATCCTTTTAACTAATTCAAATTCCATATCAAGCTTGGAGCGTTTTCACTCAAGCTGCTGCTGAAGTTAAGCTTTGTGAAGAATTAGTTCTGATCTGTTTTGGAGTGCCGGAGTTGGGGAAAATGGAGAGAAGATATTTGTTTGCTTGATTCCACATGACAACTCCAGGGTAACTGAATAGACTGTACGGTTGGTTTGACAAGGCTGTGCACCGAGCCAGCAGCCTCGCATACCAGAGACAGGGGGATGGAAGGGGGACTGACAACTGTAATGGATTTTTATCAGAATTTCTCTAAAGAGCGACAATTTGCCTTCAATTATTAATGTTTTTCAGAGATTTCTCTTCTGAGAGGTATGAATAACTAACTAAAATATGCATTCATGTAACATTTTCAATAATGAATAAATTACTGCATGGAAAGAAGTTGAGTAGCAGACCCAAATATTAAATAATGGAAGAGGTTTTTGAGAGCGTAGGAAATGTAGTCTTTAATAGTGTGACTGTTACTGGTTTTTTTTTTCTGTGAATGCAGGAACTGTGGTTATTAGATGTATAAATGTATTACAATGATGTTTGTGGAAAAAAATGTTGTGAGTTAGCTTGAAGTGCCACAGAAAGAAAAAGCCGTGCCTGCGTATTGGGGTGTGTGACAGCAGGTACGTTAATCCTGCAGTGCTCTGGACTCATCCTGGCGCTCAGCTGTGTTTCACTTCCCTCCCCGTGCTCAGGAGGCACTTCGTGCCCCGTGCTGTAGAATTATTGCCTTATGTTAGGGGAACTTTGAAAATGCAGGCTGGGGAAGCTGTTGGCCCTATTAAAACGTGCTAAAGAGAAACTGGAGTGGATTCCCGGGTACCTGGGAGGAACCTGAGGATGTTTGATTGTTCGGTGAACTGCTATTTCAGGAGGCTTTGAGAAACAGTGACTTTGAATTTATTTATTGCTCTAGTCCAATTTTCACTTCCAGAGTGGCATTCTGAGAGACCCTATCCTGTAGTCCCTCGTGCTCTGTTCCATTTAGTCTTTCACGCTCTTTAGACAGAAATATATATTTATACATTTTGTAACATTTTATAGCAAGTCCTTTTTCTGTAACATCACTACGGTCTTGAAAACTTGTCACAGATATGAAAGCTCTTAAGCAACATTTGAAAATGCCCAGCTTTTGACACCACAACAATGAGTGTATTGGTATTTGTTATATGAAGCAATTTATTCCCTATTAGCAGTGTTGTTTATTTTAGCATAATAATTTAATATCATGAAGATATTTACAAATGGCACTCTTACAAATCTGTTTTACCGATGTTAAAAAATGCTAAGGCTTATGAAGCATTATATATAGCATTGGTGTGTTCTGAAACAGCAGTCAAATGTAAACCTTTGTGATTTCTTAAATACTGAAAATTGTAGAAAACTGTCTCGACAGCACACAGGTTCTCAAGCAGATATACATAAACTTTTATTTTTTTATATTTATATATTTATTATTACATATATTTATATATTATTTATATATATATATATATATAAACTAGGTCAAGTTATAAACTGTTTGCAAAAGTAGCACTTAGCAAGTTTATAAGTATGTTCTTACCACTCTGCATCAGTTGAGTTCTGCATGGATTGTGCAGCCAAAATTGCTTTGGAGATCTGTGAAATCTGGTTCACTTCAAGCAGCGTCTGACCTATAAAACCTACTGATTAAGCCAGTTTATCACAGGGGAAAATATTTACACGCTGGTTTACATGTCTAGGAAGAACACTGAACTTACTTCAGACTGAGGTAGTAACATAGCCATGCAATTGTGGTAGGAGAGATGGATCTGAAAGAGGCTGTATAATTCCTCTGATTATTTTCCAGTTGCCTCCAACAAGAATACTGCTTCCTTGTGTATAAGAACTGGATGTTGAGAGCAAGTCAGTTCGCAGCTCCCAGGACCGCAGCAAGGTGTTTCATTAGCAAAAAAAAAATAAATAAATAAATTTAACTCGCGCCTAATTAGTAGACTTCATAATGTATTGTTTCATCATCTGGTCCAGCTCAGCTTCCATAGGATTTCTAGGCGATATGAAGTGTGGAAACCTGTCATGACAGGAAAAAAACCAGGGAGGCTTGTAGGAAACAATGGCTGTCTTGTGGGAAGAGTTTAAATATATGCAGCTGATCCCATGGGAACTGCTGTAGTCTATTCACCCTGTGTGAAAATGATGCTCTTTCAATATAATCTTTAATCCTTTTCTTTCACTGAAAAATGTGAGAACTTTATTTAAAAGTTTTGAAAGACTGGTCTATTTTAGTGAATAAATGCTTTTCAAACATAAAAATAAATCATATGATTAGTGTAATACGGAGGGGAAAAGTCCTCTGAAATATCTTGCGATATTCTGTCCATAAATTGCATACGCGAATGTTCTTGGGAAACTTTCAAGCTGAAAATAACCAGGAAACCTATCCAGCCTGTGTTTTTTTTTCCTGGCTGGGCGCGTGTGGGGAAGGAAGTATCCAGCAGCCTTGGAGATATTACAAACTTCTGTAACTCTGAGACATACTTTTTTTAATTCCACAAACCAGATTTTTTTCCTGTGAGATGAGGGAGAAGGATTTCGAGAGAAGGGAATCCTGTCGTATGCACAGAATAAAAGTTTGCTTTGAAGATGATTCTAATCTTCCTCCTATTCATGGAAAAGTAAAATAAAACTAAAGACGCAGTTGTTGAAAACATTTGTCCCCACCCCCAGAGAGAATGGAAATCTAAACCTCGCTTTGTTCAATCCGTGCATGTGTGAATAACATCACAAACTCCCCCAGGGTTTAGTAGAGCTGCTGTCCTGTTTGTTTTTTATGGAACCATGTCCTAAATATTAAACCCTGTTTGGTGAAATACACAGTTGTATTCCTGGAGGTATCATGTGGCGTATATTTTATAGTCTGCACGCAGAGTGCTGAAAAGGCAAAGAGTTACTAATACTATTTCGCTTTTGCTTTCCTATAGTGTCTTTCATCCAAGGCATCCAAAGCACTTCATACAATCCAGTGTATTAAGCATGGCAACATGTCTGCGAGGTAAGGAAATTGATTTTTTTTTTTCTTTTCCTTTTTATAGTTAGAGTAGTCAAAGCATTGAACTGTGATTTGCCCGAGATCAGCATGGTAAAGCAAGACCTCTGGCCTCCCAGTCCTTTAGCAGAAGTCTCCACGTTTAAGGGGAATTCTCAGATCCCCTTCCTCACCTGTGTAATTTACTTGGCACTGAAATCCAAGTGGACCGGCTGCTCAGTTTATATCTTTTAGATTTCTTTCTTTAATATTTCAGAAAATGAACGTTACCTTTTGTTTATCAAAGAGCTTTGGTGCTCGTGGTAGCTTGGTCCTTCCGTACAGAACAAGAAACACTGGCTGGGAGTTCTCCAGCTCGGAGCTGTGCGGCAGCATTTGAGGGGAACTGTGCATGGTGCCCGTGGCAAACTGAGTGTTACAGAGGAGAACGGAGTTTGGGAAGTGCTGAATGAATTTGGGATTCACTTGTGAGCCCTGGCTGTGTGCTGGGTTTGGAGCATCATCTCTCCTCAGCGCAGCTTCAGCAAGGGGATGGTTTGTTCTTGCAGCGTGTTGTCTCTTGATGTGTTCAACTGCAACTGGCCCGTGGCTCTGAGAGCCTGCAGGGATTATCACCGATGGCGGTGGGTTACGGATTTTGCTGCAGGGGTGAGTTAGCCCAGGACTTAGTACTGAGGATCATAGAGTCATAGAATGGTTTAGGCTGGAAGGGACCTTGAAGATCATCGAGTTCCAACCCCCTGCCCTGGGCAGGGACACCTCCCACCAGCCCAGGTTGCTCCAAGCCCCGTCCAACCTGGCCTTGAACACCTCCAGGGATGGGGCCTCAACAACTTCTCTGGGCAACCTGGGCCAGTGCCTTACCACCCTCAAAGTGAAAAATTTCTTCCTAGTGCTTGATCTAAACCTGTCCTCTTCCAGTTTGAAGCCATCCCCCTTCCTCCTATCACTACGTGCCCTTGTAAAAAGTCCCTCCCCAGCTCTCCTGGAGCCCCTTTAGGTACTGGAAGGCTGCAATAAAGTCTCCCCGGAACCTTCTTTTTCTCCAGGTTGAACAGCCCCAACTCTCTCAGCCTCTCCTCATAGGGGAGGTACTCCAGCCCTCGGATCATCCTCGTGGTCCTCCTCTGGCCCCGCTCGAACAGGTCCATGTCTTTCCGATGTTGGGGGCTCCAGAGCTGGAGGCAGTGCTCCAGGTGGGGTCTCATGAGAGTGGAGTAGAAGGGCAGAATCCCCTCCCTTGACCTGCTGGCCACACTTCTTTTGATGCAGCACAGGACACAGATGCTTAAGCTCCTTCTGAAATGCAGGATTATGGAAGTTCATGTACAAGATTGGTTCAACAGTATAGTTTGATAATAATAAACAGTTTTAATTGTCTGTTGCTCCGCAGTGAGCAAACTAGAAGATACTAAAAGGTTCACTTAACACGAACTCTAGGTGGCCTGCATTTCCTAAAATTCCTTATGTATAGTGAGGGCTTTCTCAATTTTATGTTGCTTAGTCTGGAACTTGATTAACAATATTATTGCACAGTTCTCTGAAGGTTGCACTTTTGTTTTCAGTGGCATAGCACCATCTGGTAAAATCAAGCCAACCATACTTACATTTCAAGTCTTTTGAAAGTTAAGGAAATTATTCTAATTTTTTTGTAGAACTTCCTTCCCTGTAAGTTTAAAAATTTTTATCCTCTCCCCTTCCCCTTTGATTTAAGAGAGATTTTTTTTTTTTGTCCTTCTAATGTCATTCTGCAGAATCTGAGTTTCCGATAAAACTGTAAGACTCGGTCTTTTAGCTCAAAGTTCAATTGGCTTTTGGATGCCCTTAGGTCCAACTGCCCTTTTACATGGAATTTTTATTGTTAATCTTCTATTATTGGGGGAATTATTTTGCAAACAGACCAATTCAATTGCTTCAAGCTCTGAAACCTGTCAGGCTGGCTTTTATTCTGATTGCTTCTGATAAGGAGCTTTGGTAAGAATGCTGTGCCTCCAGCAAGCGGAGAGACTCACCTTGGAGGGGAACAGCTTCAAGGTCCTGGGGAACGTAGGGCTCTTTCAGCTTGTCATGAAAAGGGAAACTAGGTGTTGAATATCAGAATCAAAACTTTGAATTAGATGTAGGACTGCACCGCGAACGACTGGAAACAGCCTATGTTATAAGCCGAGTCTTTTTTTTTCCCTGCATAATGATGACTCGGAGTTTGTTGCAAGAGATGGAGTCGCTGCTTTGTTTCCCAGGTTTTGACTGTAGGAAGGCAGGGGTTCCTGCTGTGACCCCCCCAGACTGTGCCAACGGGGCGGCCACGCAGGGTGTACAAACTTGGGCAAGACCCTCTGCCTCTTCTCCATTGCGTGTGTACACGGGACACGAATATATGTCTGATCTGTCTCAGATGCTTATCTGGCAGAGATGGCAATCTCTGTCCTGTCTGACTGAGAAGATACTGATAGGTGATGGGGAGTCAAGGTGATGAGTCACCTCAGGAACCACATTCTGAAGAAATTCTATCGTTCAACCTGACCCTTAAAAAAAAAAAAAAAAATTAAAAGGAAAACCACAGTACATGCGTCTTCTACAATGTCATTTTTTTTCTCGGTGCCCGTTACCTATTAGTAGGAAACACTACAATCTTGTAGTGAGCAAGGAGATGCTTAAGGGACAATTCTCTTCTTTTAAGACCTATGCAAGAAAAGCATTTTCAGCACTGTTATGTAATGTAAGTATTAAGAAGATTTGCTATAATTCCATTTAAAACAGCTTATAGTAAGTCAATGTTTTTCTGTATTGTCCTTAGTGTCATCTATAAAACTTACGTAAAAAGTGTCTGCTCATCAGGTAGAGAGCAGGGCCTTTCTGAGAAACAATTCTTCTGCAGAAGCACGTCGAGTAGAATATCATTTGCAAAAGGCCAAGAAGGGGCTGCTGTGTTTCAGCGCAGCTGATTAAAGGCAGGGTTCAAATGGATCTTCGTTCCTGGAGCGTTTTTCTGAATTATATGTGCAGATTTTGCTGTGCTACTTAAGAGAGTAAATGTTAAAAGCCAAAGCAAACTTCAGACCCTCTTTTGTATTCATGTAAAGCATTACAGAATGATCGCATTTATTCCTTCGGACAGAAAATCTTTTCTGTAGCAAGTTTGTTCGCTTGCTCTCTTTCTTTCAAACACTGTGAGCTTACTGAGGGTTTTTTTTACCTTCTTCCCAGGGAAGGATAGCTTTCCACCAACACAGAGAGTTCTGTTTTCTCTATTAAAAACAACTGCCCTCAAGTGGAGTAGGCTTTGTATTTTGTCCTAGAAACAGAGCGGTTCATTCAGAGATAAGGCCTCTCTGCATTTAGGTTCCTTTAGTCACCTGACGGGAGCCATTGGTAACTTTTAGGCTGCTTTAGTCTGCATTCCTGAGATGCTTTACTCCTGGCACTGCAATTAACAGCTTCAGGTTCACTGCTTGCCACCCGCTTCCCCAGCGTTGCGCTTGCTGTGCCCTCGGCCACTGCCTGGGGTAGCGGGAGGGCAAAGCAAGTGGTCGGGCTTCGTTCGCGAGAACACGAGCTTTGCACCTGTACCCACCGTTGAGGATGAGGTTGTGGAATCGTGAGCAGGTAAAAAAAAAAAAAAAGAAAAATCAGTTTATGTCTGCAGCTTTTGGCACTTTTCTTTCAGAATTTGAGGATTGCTGAGTGTGAGTACGATGGGCCCAATCCTCCTCCCTGCTTATACCATCCCCTTCAGTTCGGTGACGGGTGATTTATGCCATGGTGATTGTCAGGAGGATCCAGCCTGTTGTGCTTCAGGGTTTGCAATCTTATTGGCTCCTTTCTGCTTCCATCTTGTT
This sequence comes from Pluvialis apricaria, assembly GCA_017639485.1. Classification (NCBI taxonomy): domain Eukaryota; kingdom Metazoa; phylum Chordata; class Aves; order Charadriiformes; family Charadriidae; genus Pluvialis; species Pluvialis apricaria. The sequence goes on from CM030014.1 coordinate 4,913,594, forward strand.
GCAAATAAACTAAAAGTCCTGTGTAAGGATATTGGTAGATTTGGGAAAATTAAAAAAACACCCTACAACAGGCTTATGGCAGATGAAGTGCGAGGTGCTGTCTGTGCTATTAAAATAGAGATTGTTTTATTGAGTTATTTCCAGAAGGTTCTCAGTGTTTTGCATTGGGTTTTCCCCTTATTTGACATTTTGCCTTTTTTTTTTCCCTGAAAAATAGCATAAAAGAGTAACAGGGGTTAAGGATACTCTGTATCTCAAATAATTATAAGTGATCTAGTTTTTGACAATGTAGTACTTTGCTCATCAACTCAAGACAAGAACCTAGAGGAGTTGGCTGTGAAGCCACATGGGCCATCGGGAACACGTGCTTGGTAAATCTCTTCCTAGCCACAAAATCAGTAAATACTCTGTATTAGATGAATAAGTGAAGACAGAGGGGAAGTTTTTCTTTGTGACATAATGTTTGTATTTTGATACGTGTTCTCATGTCAAGCTATGCCCGGGTGAGATACAGATCTGCACAGAGCTTCCTGCAGGCCACCACATGCTCCAGCGGGCAGGAGCTCTCTGCCTGCCCCACTTGGCAGTGTGCAACGTTTGAAGCTAACTCAAACTCTTGAATTAATGAATATCATTGAGTGTATGCCTGCCTTAATGTCATAATTTTGTCAGCTAGGTAGTCATGTATCTGCTGTGTTCCTGCAAAGACAGCCACTAGTAGCTAAGCTGAAACTTTGTTTAGATTGTTGCATACCTAAATGTAAAGGACGTATAAAGGATCTGGACAGGCTGGACCAATGCGCCGAGGCGAATGGTGTGAGGTTCGACAAGGCCAAGTGCCGGGTCCTGCACTTGGGTCACACCAACCCCATGCAGCGCTACAGGATTGGGCTGGAGTGGCTGGAAAGCTGCCTGGGGGTGTTGGTGGACAGATGGCTGAACATGAGCCAGCAGTGTGCCCAGGTGGCCAAGAAGGCCAATGGCATCCTGGCCTGGATCAGGAATGGTGTGGCCAGCAGGAGTAGGACAGTGATTGTCCCCCTGTACTCAGCACTGATGAGACCCCACCCTGAGTGCTGTGTTTGGGCCCCTCACCACAAGAAGGACATTGAGGTGCTGGAGCGTGTCCAGAAAAGGGCAACGAAGCTGGTAAGGGGTCTGGAGGACAAGTCTTATGAGGAACGACTGAGGGACCTGGGGGTGTTCAGCCTGGAGAAGAGGAGGCTGAGGGGAGACCTTATCGCTCCCTACAACTACATGAAAGGAGGGTGTAGGGAGGTGGGGGCTGACCTCTTCTCCCTCATGACAAGTGATAGGACGAGAGGAAATGGGTTCAAGTGATGCCAGGCGAGGTTTAGATTGCATATTAGGAAAAAATTTTTCACTGGAAGGGTTATCAACCATTGGAACAGGCTGCCCAGGGAGGTGGTGGATTCACCATCCCTGGAGGTGTTTAAAAAAAGGGCAGACGTGATACTCAGGGACATGGTTTAGAAGTGGTTTTGTCAGGTGAGGTTAATGGTTGGACTTGATGATCTTAAAAGGTCCCTTCCAAACTCAACAATCCTATGATTCTATATACAGGTATATTACATGTGTATCCTTTACATTTGGGTACATTTACTTCAATTTGAGGCTCCATCCCTGGAGGTGTTCAAGGCCAGGTTGGACGGGGCTTGGAGCAACCTGGGCTGGTGGGAGGTGTCCCTGCCCAGGGCAGGGGGGTGGAACTGGATGGTCTTTAAGGTCCCTTCTAACTCAAACCATTCCATGAGTCTATGATCCTATGAATTCAGAAAGACATTTTGATTTACAAAACGGTGTGCACTGAGGTTGGCCATGAAGACCTTTGCTTCAAAGGTGTATGAGTGGAGGGGACCCATCAGCACGAGGCAAGTCCTGGAGGTCTTGGAATAACAAATGGCACTTCTGGAAATGTGGAAAAACCAAACTTCTCTTATCATGAAGGCAAACGTCTCCTCTGTGGATATTTTAAACACAAGAGTTTTGGGGCACAAGTGCAGGACTGTCTTCTTTCACGAGCGCATGGTGCCGAGCCTGGCCCCACTTGGCTCGGCTTCTGTTAAATTCCCCAGCCAAGGAGAAGTGCATAGTTTCAGCTCAGCCAAGTGTTTGTTTTACATGAGTTGAAAAGACTGCAGGGATCATTTTGGCAACAAAACTGACTGTTTTTTCTAAACAAAAATCATTATCTTCTCAATCTTGCTAATAGTGTATTTCTGGAGTCAAGACACAACAACCCAGAAAACAAACGAAGTAGCTTCACCCGCCTCCTCTAGCTTCGGTCTGCTCCGCTCCTGACCACAGAAAGGCAGTTTGTAATCCTTATCAGTTAGTCCGGTCACCATCCTGCTCCGGTGATATGCATTGAAATAAAAAAAAAAAAAAATCCCCTTGGTTTTATTTATTAAAAGTTTTGTATTCTTTAACTGATTTTAAGCTATTTAGTGTTTGGGGGGGGGGGAAGGTCCTTCAACATGCAGTTCATGGTATGTGCTTAAGGACATGCTGGAATCAGGGGATCCTGTGTTCTGCTTGCACACACTGTTTAAAAATCTGTGCTAAACTGGAGTATGGCAGTCAACGCATTTGCTAATTCCCCCCACCCCCCTCTCTTTTTTTTTTTTTTTCTTTTAGGTTGGGGCCGAGGAAGTCTTGAGATGTGCCCCAGACTTATTCTTCATATTAAATTGATCACTGGTCCCCAGGATTGTTTCCATTCTGTCCTCATCTGAGTCATTCAGGCGCATGGTGCGTGCAGAGGTCTGGCTGAGTGGCAGCGAGTGCAGCCATGCATCATCTGTTTGGGCTGGTTTTGGCACAAAAGGACCTCTCGCGTGCAGGGGATCTTTTCTCCTTAGAGGATGCTGAAATCGAAGGAAGCCTCTCAGAAGCTCTTGAGCAAATAAGAATAATTAGTTCATCTGCGGTAAGTGAAACGCGGTCCTTAATAATTTTTCATGACACTAAATGTGTTGTATAAATAAAATATTAAAGGCAGGGGCATAGAAAATTTAAGTTCCTAAAAAACCTCAAGACTGCTGAGCAAAGTGTAAGATTTAATGTGGTAACCAAATCCAGTTGCTACTAGCTGGATTTCCTTTAAAGATATTTCAAGTTCATCTTTATCATAATTTTTATTAAATAGTTATTTGAGGCATATTAAAGATGAACAGGAGGTTACAGGTACGCCGTGTGTATAGTGTATATTTTGTTTGCAGCAGAAAGTGTTCTGAATGATGGTAGGCTCACAGATTTTGGGAAACTCTTTAAAAGTGCTATCTAAAAAAAAAAACCACTCTTTATCCTTCCTGCTTCCAGTCTGCTGAAGGGAAAGGAAAATCTTTTTTGAGCCTTAGGATATTCAATTAGCAACATGTACATGTTCTTGCAACTGCACTTTTCTCGCATTTCACATAGCATGTGACTTTAGAAATCAGTTTTGGCAACGTGTGAACCTCTGACTCTCAGAGCATTGATCACGGTGTTGCCGGTTTCAACAAGAACCGACTCATCCATCAGGGCAGCCACTGTACACTGCCTCTTCTCTTTGGTCGTTTCTTTGACAGCAATTACGTCTGCACAGTCTTTCAGAACATTAATCAAGTTATTTTGGCTGTTGCGTCTGCTTTTTGTGATGCACTTTAGCTCCCCTAACTGCAGATTGTCAGGGATTTTACACAAATCCCCCCTAATATACTTTTTGAGAGAACACGCCTGAATTTGCTACAGAACGTTTGTACAAACACAGCACTCTGCATTAAGCAGCTAAAGCATCTGCAGAGCTTCACCATCCCCGACGGAGCTGCTGAGCAGCCATTCCCACCAGAGGGCTCCGGAGATCGGGGAGCTGCTCCAGCGCTGCCCGAGTGGTCTGGATGTGACAGAGGGGTGCAGATGTTTTCTTCCCGAAATGTTCGGAGGTTCAGAGCAGTGCAGACAGGCCCCCTCTGCTCTCCGTGTCCATGCACAGCCAGTGCCCACGGCGCCCGCCAGGGCTTTGCTCTTGTGCCGTCCCAGCCAGCAGCTGTTAACTTGTTTGCCTCTATCAATAGGTAATCTCATGCAAAAGAAAGTGTTTTCTTTTTTTTAATAAGCGTGTTCTGTCGCACCAAGCAAAGCTCGTAGAGTGCTAGTTGTGAATAAAGGCAGAGAACTGCTTTGAGACTGACCTGAACATTGTGGCTTCTGCCTGTGATACGCTGTCGTAGAATGGTTTGGGTTGGAAGGGACCTTGAAGACCATCCAGTTCCATCCCCCTGCCCTGGGCAGGGACACCTCCCACCAGCCCAGGGTGCTCCAAGCCCCGTCCAACCCAGCCTTGGACACCTCCAGGGATGGGGCAGCCACAGCTTCTCGGGGCAGCCTGGGCCAGGGGCTCACCACCCGCACAGTCAACAATTTCTTCCTAATATCTCATTTAAATCTCCCTTCTTCTACCTTCATGCCACGCTGCAGCACACAGCCCCCAGAGCTGACCCTGGAGCTGCACTTCTGCAAGCCGGTGTTGAACTTGGCTCCAGCCCCTTAACAATGACTATCTGGCAAAAACAATGACTTTTGATTAATACTTCAGTCTGCCTTTTCCCTTCATTACTTTTTAGGGTGAAATAGCATAGGTTAGACCAAGGGGCAGTGATCATGTATTCTGGGTCTTTTAAGTTACGGCAAAGTTGCTGTTTCGTATCCACACGGCATCTGGGTCGGTGATTACGGGGGATTACAGGATTTTGTGATAAAGCCTATTTAATTAACTTTTATTCATGTTACATTGATACTAATTGAAACTAACTGTGTTTGCATCAGGGACTTGACATAAATGCGACACAAATGAAATATTTGGGACCCTGTATTTGGCTCTATGTATTGTGGCTATAACAATTCCAGTTTCAGTTTTAGGAGGGTATGGGAGAAGAGGCCCGTGCAAGTGGTTCTGAGGTGTGTGGCTGCAATCCCTGGTCAAGAAGGCCATGCTTCAAGACACACTTCTAAAAATCATTTGACAACGTAATCCATACCTTTACAGTAAGGAGAATTAAGACCTGAAACAGTAAATTGTCTATGGGATGACTAATTTCTGTGTTAAATAACACTAAACGTTCGTTGGAAAGGTGGAAGTGAGAAAGCGAACACTGGACAGTTACAAAAACTTCATGTCTTCAGGCTAATTTTGTGGGAGTACTTGAAAAGGATGTGCATTCATTGGCAAACGTCTTTCTGTTTGAACCAGGACTACCAGACCAATGACAACGACCAGGCCGTGGTGGAGATCTGCATCACTCGCATCACCACTGCCATCAGGGAGACGGCGTCCATAGAAAAGCACGGGAAAGCCCTCGTGGCGCTCTGGGAGTCGTGTCTGGAGCACAACCTGAAGCCTTCTGGAAAAGATGAGGACACACCACATGCAAAAATTGCATCCGATATCATGAGCTGTATCTTGCAGGTAAGACTCACTGAAAGCAAGGGAGTGTAATGCGTTCATTGGCTATTATTGATTTTATCTTTTAAAACGCGGTTGTACTTCTCTTTTCCGAGGGTGCATGGGAGTGGCTGCATTTGTTTAAAACCAAGAATATATGACCCCAACTGTTAATGTGTATTATTACACATATATGGCAGCCATTGCAGTGAATCCAAAGTTTTGGCAGCTTCCTTATCTTTAGAAGTGTCTTGACCGTTTAATGCCAGATTTCATTAATTCTCCGTTAATTCCAAGTATTTGCATTTCATGTAAGTATCAAAGCGGGAAACATAGGACTGTCATTTCCTGTGGTTAGAGAAAGATTCATTTGAAAGCACTTAATACAAGGGAAGAGGTTATTCTTTCAAAACATTCTGGAAGGCAACAAAATGCCAAAGAGGTTTTAATGATATGAAATTTAGGTCAGTAGATACGCTGTCAGTAAGGAGAATCTCCCTTAACGTTTTGTTTGTGAAAGCTGAGTCCAGATACAACACAGAAAACGGACTTCTGAACTAAAATCCGATTGCTACTACTGTATTTAGAGGACTAGAAAGAAGTTATGCTCTCACCAGGCGTGTTGGAATAATTTCGTAGAATATTTTACTAAATGTTGGAAGCAGCAACAACAAGATGGAAAAGATATCTAGGTCCCAAAAACATTTATTAGAAGAACAGCTGAAATTGGGTCCTATTTGAACTCAGTAGTCTATGAACTATCGCTCCATGTGAATACAAGACTAAAAAGAAGACGTCTTAGTGTGTAGCAGCATTTTGGGGGATAGGAGTGGGCTATTCTAAGGCTTTCCAAGAAAGTAAGCTGAGGGCGAAAAGCCATTTAAACGGTGAGGAAGGGGTAAAGTAGTATTAAATCAGGGTGAGTTTGGGGGTATTTTTTTGTATGTGGGTTTTGAGTTTGTTTTTTTTAGCCAGGACTGCAGGCACAATATTGTTCCTTGTTGGGAAAGTGATATAATACATTGGAGAGACCCATAGGGAAACCTATATGAGCAGTAACCTAACTGGAAGCAGAAATTGGGGTTTTTTTCCAGAGTTTCAGCTGTGGGTACAATTCATGGGGACCTGCTTGACATCACATGGAGAAACAGTTGCTATTTGCAGTACGTCTGCTGTTTCATAGTTGCCTTCTTTACCTCTGCCTCTTAAATCAGATGTGGTGGGGTTTTTTGTTATTTCATTATAAAAATTCAAACAATGGTGGCACAAATATGTCACTGTCTCATGAAAGGTACTGTTAGCCCCTTGTACCATATGTTGTTCCATAGACTTGTTGAGATTCCTCATCTAGTTTGGCTGAAAGTGTTTAAAGTCCGAAAGAAACAGAGTTTAAAAAAAAAAATCCCATCAATGCTGAATTTGTGTCAATTAAATTTTACTTTACAATGGTCAGTTCTGTGTACCCCTGGTCTGTCACTCTGAAGCCGCACAAAAAAGTATATTATAGCAAAATATTAAAGGAAAGAAAACCCTCCTTTTCTGAAGCCTAGGTTCTTGTTTATTTTGGTTTGGGAAGCATAGAGGTTTATTCTAGCCAGACTTTTGGTCAAGACTATGGATGAGGCTTAAGAAGACTTCTGCATTGCGCGGGCATCCCTGAGCTGTGATCCATAAGCTGCACCCCAGCACAGGGCACAGCAACGCATCGATGAAGGTCAGTGGTATATCGGGGGGTTGGTTGTGTCCCCTCTGCCTCTCTCTGTGAATGACGGGCTTTGGCAGGGACCACGCTTTCTGATAGGCAACGTGTTCCTGGAGGTGTTGCCTCATGTCCTGTTCTGTCTTGTGTCCCTGGAGGTGAGACAGTAACTGGATGTGGATACCAGTTTTCAGCACAGCCTAAACTTTCCGGATGAGAGACTGTACATCGTAAAATCATATTTTGTCTTTGCGGTACTTTAGTATTCTCAGGCAATACGATTTCTAAAGTGTGGGATGGCTTGTCTAAGCTTTCAGTTTGTGCTGTTGGCAACTGTGTGCCTAAATCAAGCTAGCTCATGTCCAAATGGTTTAGGGATTGCGCTGTGGTGCAGATTATTTCAAGAAAGGAGTTCATTGAAATGAAACGAGAAAGTTCTGAAAGTACATTTACTGCTCCCTGAAACAGAGCTATTATCAACAAGTTCCTTTGCATAAAAACAAAAAAAGAAAGAAGACGTAAAATGAGTTTTTATACAGTACGTTGGGGATAGTTGAAGTAGTAATGAATATCTGACAGCTGGGTTGAATCTCACAGCATGTTTCTGTTGATATTAGCAGCAGGGAGGTCCCCTAGGTTTGCAAACATCGCTGTATCATATTATTGAAATCTGTTTTTCATTGTCACCTTCACATCTTCATAAGTGTGCATTCATGCTCTGATATTTATAATGGAACAAATGAAACCTTTCTCCTTCCATCTGAATTCAAACCTTTTCTTAACTAAGTGTTTTATCTTTATTGTAGGAAAAAAAATAAAGTCGTTCTTTGGAATTTTCTTAGATCTTTGAAATCATAGTCAGAGGGCCAAACCTTATCTTCCCGTTCTTTCTGCGTGGAGTCCTAGAGTATGACTTGGAGGCAGAATTTGGCTCCTACTCAGTAGTGCCTCTCAGCCAAATATAATGAGGCATTATGATGATTTAAACATGCTGCTGCATAAAGCTCTGTTCATTTTAAGGGTTTTTCTCATTAAAGGCGCAGCTTTTGGTCATATGGCAGTTGCCATGAGGAGCTATCTTGACACCTAGGGGTTGCTGCAGCCCCTTCTTCCTTAGGGACTGGCAGAAGGGCACTGTCCCAGAGCGGCTGCAGCACTCCGCTGCACTCCGCAGGTCTCTGTCGCAAGGAAAAATCCTCATAGCTGGTTAAACTGGGTTCTTTCGCGTTCGTTGAGTAGCACGATGCAGCTGTAATTAGGGTGAGTCTTGCTCTCCATGAGGCTAATAGCAAAGGCAGTTACTGCTGATGGAGGCAGAGCTGGCCTAGGAGGCAACCTGGCAGGGTATATGGAACAACAGATTTGGGTTTTTTCAGGTTTAAATTTTATTTAATTTTTTTTTTCAGTGCTGCTCCAGAATGAGCATGTGTTAAGTCTGGACTGCCCTTCTTTGCACTATTTTGTTGCTTTCTGAAACATCTGGGTTCCAGTGGTTGCCTGTGATTTCAGATGCTAATTAAAAATAATCATATTGCAGGATTATTTTCAAAAACAGTGATGCACTCCAGTTTCAAAGAGATGTTCAAAACCGAGTGAAGATGAGAGAAAAGCACTGATTAACAAGGCTCCAGAAAGAATGTAGGCCCTCAGTTACACATAAACATACCCTGCTAGTTTCAAGGGCAGTTATGGGAGCTTAATGGGCAATAGCTGTGTATGGTCTGTGCACACAATTGCACGTACACAAATAGTTGCAGAAAACCTTTTCTGACCTTAATGTCAAAACTGAAGTGCGTGTGCAGATAGCCGTGAGATCACTGGAGCTTGGTGCCATTTTGAAGGCAGAAGTTAGCTGTCTTGAAAAACTTCTGTTGACCCCAATGTTCAGAGAAATTGACTGGAGTTTAAGAATCGTAGAATAGTTCGGGTTGGAAGGAACCTTTAAAGGTCATCTCGTCCAAACCCCCCTGTAATGAGCAGGGACATCAAGAAAGGAAATCTAAATTATTATTAGAGGAAAACTGATGATCAGTACTAAAGCTGTTGTATTGAAAATATATGTTCCATGAGGAGAGGCTGAGGGAGTTGGGGCTGTTCAGCCTGGAGAAGAGAAGGCTCTGGGGAGACCTTATTGTGGCCTTCCAGTCCCTAAAGAGGCTCCAGGAGAGCTGGGAAAGGACTTTTTACAAGGGCATGCAGTGATAGGATGAGGGGGAATGGCTGCAAAGTGGAAGAGGGGAGATTTAGATGAGATATTAGGAAGAAATTTTTCACTCTGAGGGTGGTGAGCCCCTGGCGCAGGCTGCCCCGAGAAGCTGTGGCTGCCCCATCCCTGGAGGTGTTCAAGGCCGGGTTGGACGGGGCTTGGAGCACCCTGGGCTGGTGGGAGGTGTCCCTGCCCAGGGCAGGGGGGTTGGAATGAGATGATCTTCGAGGTCCCTTCCAACCTAAACCATTCCATGATTCTGTTACCCTGTGAGCAAATCTCCCAGTACTCATGCATACTCTTTTCCTCATTCGACCAGTTTGCCTTTGATTTAGTCCCAGTGGCTCAGCATGAGATCCTGTTCTGGGAATAGAGGAGCCCTTTCTTCACATGGTCTCTGCCAGCACAAGGATCGGCCAAAACTCAGAGCAGTAGCACGCTTTGGTTTAGGTGAGGGAAGCTGTGACCTGTGCTGGGGAAGATTTACCCAGGCTAGAAATTAAGCTTCCCTGAGCCTTGACTCTGTGCCTGCACCTTGGGCTGCCCTGCTTGGGGCTGGACGTCAGAGTGGGGCAGGTCACGGGGACACAGGACCAAGAGGCAGCAATGTGGCTCTTCCTGCAGGGAGTAGTATTTACCAGTCAACTGCACGAGTGACTGCTCTGAGGCGTTTGTTACACTTTGGGATGAAAATTACTGACTCTGGATTATGGATACAGTTTCTGCTGTCTTCTGTGAGAGCACCAAACACAAAATGTCTTGTTAGAAATGTTACAGCCGTTAACATCTAACTTGTGCACTTAAATGTCCCGTTTTCTCCTCTTGCAAAAGATAAAAATAGGTATGTTATTAGCATCTCCTGGTGCAGTACTTTTAAATTTCCTTACTTGCTCTCTTTGAAGTCTGCCTTCAGTGGTGTTACCTTTCTTGACATGTTTTTTTTGTTTTTTCTTTCCTGTTGTTTGATTTGTATTTTTTTTTTTTTACTCTGATCAGCATGAGACTTTATTTTAACCATTTTTTTCAGCTGCTTATTTTTCAGTGTTTTTTCCTGTGTTTACAGAATTACAATCGACCTCCAGTAATGGCCTTAGCTGTCCCAGTGGCGGTGAAATTTCTTCAGAGGGGTAATAAGGAACTGTGCAGAAACATGTCCAGTTATCTATCCCTGGCTGCAATCGCTAAAGCGGATCTGCTGGCTGATCACACAGACGCCATTGTCAAAAGTGTCCTTCAAGGTACGAACACACCGAGGTGTTGGCTTTAGTCCTGCAGCATGCCCACCGTTAGTTAGGCTGTATTAGGCATATGTACGAAGAAACACGTACGTAAAAACATGTATGAAGCATGTATGCATAAAGCATACATATGGACGTATCTATAAACATGTGATAAAACATGTTAAATGCAATCTAATAACAGACTATACAAAGAAGACCTTTCAAGAATACATGAATTTACTGAACCTTGTTGACTATGGAAGTTTCATTATAGATTGGGTGACCCACAGGGCAGGAAATACATCTGTACTTATTAGTGTACCATACTAATGGACTTCAAATTATAAGCCATGATATAAGACACTAGTTACTGGGCTCTTATCCTTTCTATTAGTGTCACTGGCAATACTCCAAGATACAAATGGGGATGAAATGAATCCCATTCTGTGGCAAAATAGTCAGATGTAAGATATAAAAGCTTTGTAGTGGTTCTTTAATTTTGCCTTTATGTAGAATATTGTTACTAAACGCTGTACATTTGGGTTTTGTGGTTTAAAAAGCCAAAAATATTCATACCTCTACAAAAGGAAGTCCAATTTAGTTGAAGTAGTGAAGTTCACAGTATTGGTTGTGATATGGTGCTACTGCAGTGGTAAAGTCACTGTTTGCTTTTCTTCAAGTACGGGTAATAGCAGTAAGTAGCAATAGCTGTCTAATTATTCCAAGAACATTGTTATGAAGATGTTAAGCCCTCAAGTTAAATGTGTGCATTCTTTATTTATTAAAAAAATATAAATGGAGTGTAATTATTTTTAGGGGGAAGGATGGCCAAGCTAGACAGTAATTTTGTTGTTAAGGCATTATGGTAAGAGTTTGCATATTTGTCTGCTTTGTTTAAGGACAAATGTGTGATAAATGTGATAAATATGTATGAGCTATGTGATAATACTAATTGACTAGAGTCCAAGAACAGAATATTACTAGCAACTTACAAAGCCACATGGATAATTCTTTTAAGACTTGTGAAATTAGTATTTATGAGTTAACATTGTGCGTTACCACTTATAATGCGGTGCTATTAATAGAAAGAAATAAAGTGAAACAGGTTTTTGGTGTAGTCATAGGGTTAGGAAAAGTGATTAATACCCATAATTGAAGGTTTCATCGTGACTGTTCCACTTGGTTTTGTGTATTTGTGTTATCCTACCAGCAGATGTTGCTGTGGACATCAGATTTGGAAATTCCAGACTGGAAGAGGGGCGCTCTGAATAGGCAAAGTGCTCTGTTTTGCATAGTGGCTTAATTGCCCTGTACGTAATTTGTATTTCAGGCATGAAAAGGTTGGTCTGCAGTGGGCCAAGAACCACACTTAAAGACTGAGTGTTTGCTGAAGGGAGAAGGGAAGCAAGAGGATAAGCCGCTAAGGATGGATTGACGGAGCAGTGGGGAGACAAAGGGCCTTGTTCGGGTGCTGCGCAGACAGGGCTCAGCCTCGTGGCACCACTGAGACTGATAGTAGACTTTGGCCCCTTGCCTGCGAGTGTTTGAGAGCTAACTGGATTTTTTGATTACTTGAGGCAACTGTTTGGCTGCATAATCAGTTTCTTATCTTATTAGCTAAGAAAGAGCTCTTTAGAAAGAGTGTTTAACTACTCTGTTCCAGTTAGTGTGAACTCAGCTTCTAAACATGCGAATGTCCATACCGTGCCCACGATGCTGACAGGCCCTGCGCTGACACCTTCCATCAGCGTAAGGGATCAGGCGGATTTATTCCCGTTTCCAGGGGACTGCAGCAAAACTACGCTGCAGTCATTGCCGTAACCTGAGAGTCCCACGGCTGCTTCACCTTCCAGAGGAGCTCAGGCAAGGGATGTGGATGCTGTGTTCTGCGGAGGCTTCTTCGAGAGCAGGACTGGGCTCAGCAACATACTCCAGGCAGGCATGTCTTGCGCTTCCTCCTTCATTTCTAAGTTTGCAGTGCAAGAGCAGAATCGCAGTGGCTCTTCCATATTTGGAGCCCAAACTCCCCCAAAATACTATTTACTTGGTGTTTTCCAAACAGGCGAAGTAACTGTTGACAAAGAAAAATATAGTTAAGCTAGGAAGGGAAGAGAGAAGCGTGCTGATGGAGGTGACTTGTGATGCTGGGCAGGAGGGGACTAGACTGTGGGAAAGCTTTGCTAGTCTGCAGAGGTGATAAAGGAAGAGCAAAGCAATTGGAAAGAGGAGAGTTTTCCAGCTGAGTCAGTGAGAATGAAAGGACTGGCTTTGCATTTGGTCATCTGCCAAACCAGAACTGAGATAGGGAAAGGCTACTTCCAAGACAAAGCATTTCAGGTATTGAGGTATGGTAAGAAAAGCAGCCAGAAAGGACTTCTGGTAATCTTTTAGAGGATTTTTCTTATTCTGCTGCTTTTCATGGACATTTGTTTTCATTTAATGGAGGGCACTGAATGGAAAGAGGATTTGAGAGTGGTTTTGCCCTTGCACAATGTTGGGACCTCAAGTGTTTTTCTTAATTCTGCAGATCTGTTTTCTGGCTGGCGGCAGATAACAGAGGTAATCTTTCATTGTTCTGTAGTTAAGGTTATTTGCAGATACTACTTAGTAAGGGATTTTTGTCGTGCTTACTACTAAGTATTTATAATTTAGATACATTTTTATTGCAGGGTAATAGGAGAAATTCCAGCAATTGGAGCAGTTATTTTTACCTTAAATGAACAGCGTTGCCAAAACTTTGGACTAGATCATCATATAACTTTAGGCATGAAGTACAACCCCCTTGAATGGCATGGTAAAATAGAAATTACCTTGTCATAGCTTTTTCTTACTACTTTCGTATCGTGGAAGGAAGGATCTGGTAGCTGCATCATATTCAGGAATAAGCATAGCAGCAACATGTCAAGAAATTTTTCAAAGTGTGGTCTTAGGACATCTGTAGAGAATGAGAAAGAGAAACATGTGAATAGAGTGGAAGGGTGGACTGCTTTCAGTGGAAATAAGAATTGCTTTGAATAAGACGTTCTCCACAATAACTTGTTCAGAGGCTTCAACAGGTAGTGAATAATTGTTCTTGTCATAAGTGGTTACATATCCAGAGAATAACTATTCATCACTGTCTACTTCTGCTCTGTTTTCTACACGCAAATCACCACCAGTGTCCTGGCTCTCTGCATCTGCTTCTTATGCACTGTATCCAGCCCTGTGTTTTACTGGATTTTGGATAAGCGTGAGAGAAGAAAGCCACTGCCATCAGTTCTGCCTTGTAGAAAGCTCCTCTTAGCATCAAACAAGTTGGTTACTTTGGATATCTAAATGTATCTTAAAACTGAGTATGTCCTTCTCAGTTGGCCAGTATTATGCATGGGGTTCTGATTGATTTTTTTTTTTTTTTTTATTTTATTTGGGGATATCTCAAAACCAATCCTTCCTTCAGCCGCCAAGTGCCGTGCTAGCACGGCCTCAGGTCAACACATGCGTATCAGCATGCCAAAGTGCCTCTCCTGTACAATTGACCATGTCCACATGGGAGAACTCTTCAAGTGGCAGATCCTCGCATGTGGCAGCGTTCACAAGATGGATTATTATCATGACGGGCCTTTAAAGCATCTCTGGCTAATGCTTGGGTTTCGGTCTCTGCATGAGACATTGATATTTATGTTCTTTTTCTATTAACGGCTAAAATTATGTGCTTCAAAACATGGCTAAATTCCCAGTTGGTACTTACTTTCTGAGCTTCAGTTCATAAGAAGCGTGGAAACGTTTTAGTTAAGTATCTTTATTTACAGAACAACTTTACAAAAATAATTTCAATAAAATTATTACAAAGTCAATTTACAATATAATACAGCTGCATTTACTCCAAATGTAACATCAGATTATGATGGGGAATATTACTTTTATATGTTAGGTCAATCCATGGCATAAATAACGCTTTAAACAAGGAGCTAGTTTTGTTATAGTCTACAAATTACTACCAACGATTAATAAACAACATAGTTCTTGGCTTATGTGGTTCCTCTGTAAAATTCACATTAGCACTATAAAACCCAATGACTGGAGGAGCCGGAAAGATGTGCAGCCTTCCGTCTGTTCCGCAGAGACGGGTCAGCTGGATACCCAATGTGTTTGTTTCAGCAGGGATGCCAGGAGCACCATTCAGCTCACAAAATGTCCACAGTGGCACTCGTACATCAAAAAACACTACGCTAGAGAGACAGCAGTTGCCTGACCTCAGGAACAGCTTTTTCAATGTCATGCCTTGATGTTGGGTTGGTTTTTTTTCAGTGTTTTGCCAAAACAGCAGGCAGAGATCAAATCCCATCCCCACAGTACCTCATTTTGTAAACTTGCAACGCTAATCTTCCTTGGGAATTCAAGAGACACGGGCTCCTACGGCTCTGTTTACTTGTACGTATTGGCGTTCAGTTTTTCATGAAATATGTTCTCTGCTTCAGAAACTGTCTTGCCAGAATTTAAGAAATGTACTGGGCTCCTCCATATGGCAAAACTTCTGTGACTCCCCACCCGATGATGTTGCCCCTGATACTGCACGCGTCTTCTCCGCTCTGCGCTGCGATCTCTTTAGCGCTGAGCACTCTGTCCCACATGTTAAAGCCAGTTAATTTTCCGGAGAAAGCTAAAGCTTCATCAAATCCACCTCCAATGCAGCAGCCATTCTTTTCTTGACCAATCTGCAAAATCCCTCCGTCTGGAACAGTATGAGCGTCAGCAATGTCCAAGGCGGTGGCTGCGAGCTCTCCCTTCACCCACAGAGATGCGGATCCGTTCTCTGAGCTCCAGGCGCCGCAGAGATGGATCCACTTCCCAGGAACAACTACATTTTTGACAGCTAACTTGTGCTGGTCACCGCCAACAACAAGCACTACAGACTCCCGGCTGAGATAAAGCTGGATTTCATACGGATTGAACTTGGTTCCATAGGAGAAGACAATAGTTTTGTCCAAAGCCTCAGTCACCTTGATCCAGATACAAGCAGTAAAGGAGTGAAGGGTCATTCCAGCAGTTGGGTGAACACTCCCAAATATCTTTTTCGAACGCATGGGGAATAGAATTGCTGTTTCACACCCTGAAAAAGAAAGATTGTTAGGTAAATCAAAACTGGTCTATTTTTCCATGCGCAGTTAGGACCCCTGATGTATGCTCACTCCTGGGCTTCCCAAAGGGAGCTGAGAGCTCAGCTCATCCCGTGGGGTGTAGGGTGCTTTGAAGAAGCTGTCAGATCTGACGGGTGAATTTGCGTAACACTATGGCAAGGGGTCTAGGGGCTAATCGGGCTGCAGGAACGAGGTTTAGCTCCTCCCTCGGTGCAAGAGTAGTGTATTGTGTCGTCCTGTGCCATGCAAAGTGACATTTAGGTTTGTTGCTGCCCGTCTGCCCTGGGGCGTGCCTTGGGCAGTTGGGCTTCCCCGAGGGCGTGTGCAGGGCAGGTGCCTTCTGCTCTGACGTGCCTCCTAGGAAAGCTTCTCTTCTGCTGGGTCACCTAGAGAAATTAGCACTTTACATTAGGTAATTATGTTGGGCGGTCTTCTTTGTTTCATTTAGGTCTTGTTTTAACCTCTGTGTTCTTTTTCAGTATGGAGCGGTGCAAACAGCACCGTTACGGTGAGGGGATGGGTTCAGCGATCTATCGAACGGCAGGTTTGGATTCCCTGCCATTCCTGGGGCAGCAGCGTGAGACGGCTGCCACTGCTGCGGCTGGGTAGCTGTGTCACCGCCAGTTACGCAGTGTCCTGGGGTTGTCCCGTGGATAACTGGGCAGCAGAGGAGAAGGGCACAGAAGGGGCTACTGAAAAGCAGGCGCCGGGAGCGTTGGCAGAAGCATGCTGAGATGTGTTTACTTATTTATTATAATGGCTCCCTTTTCTGACCCTGCCTTTAGGGCTCTTGGTTGGTAACTTTCGTGTGCACTGCTTAAGCATGGGAAACATGTAAGACAACTGATAGTTTTAAAACAGTTCATCTCTTGTCTCCAATTAATCGATATACTGATAATGGAAATTAGACTAGTTAAAAGCACTAACAGAAATTTATGAAATTTAGAAAAGTAACTGATGATCACTAAACCCAAGCCATTTTTGGTATTCTACGTACTTTTCCCTAGTCATATATAACTGAATATCCCAACCAAAGCAGGGGAAAAAGCAGCCCCTTTCTACAATTAAGCTGGTTCGTTTCCTGTTTAAACAAGCTAGAGGATCGAAAAAATGTCTAAAACGTGTGTGGAAATTTCTGCTTCAGTGAATGAAGGACTCTTTGTGTCCTCCAGGATTGCGCTGCTGTGTTATTTCATAGACTGCTTCCTTTCAACTTTTGAGCAGATTTTACGTTTCTTCATTGGTCCCTTTTGAGGAGGGGCAGGAGCAGCGAGCAACTGTTGGGGGTACTCCTTAAAATGCTACTTAGGAACACTATATTGTGAAAAAGCTTTTAATTAGCAAGCTTTCAGGCTTTATTATCAAGGCCTAAACAAAATTAAAACCAGCCTCACTGAAGAACAAAAAGTGTGATTAGGAAATCCCTCAAGAGTATGGCTGGCAGTAATTCAAGATGTGAGAAATTAAAGTCAGTTGCTAAAAATTCCCTTGCAAAAAAAAAAAAAAAAAATTTCCAGAGAGAGACTCTGGAAGTACTTAAAAATGTATCCTTTAAATTTAAAAATAAGAACATTTTCTATAAAACCACGTAGGATCCAGTGGAAGTAATGTGGATTTCCACTGATGAGCTCCTTAATGCTGATCAAGGTTTTTTTTTTTTTACTCTCACCTAGTGCAGAGTAACCGGCTGCAAGGCTGGCCGTGTTACAGGAGCAGGATAGAGGATGAGATCATGCTTTCTGGAAGGCAAGATTTTCATGTGTTTGGGAAAAAAGGAATATGCTGCAAGATCTCCTCCCAGTACACAAAGACTATTAAAGTGTCGCGAGAAATGAAGGAGTAAAAGCAATTTACTTATAAAGCTGAATCTGTGCCCTACGTGAAAGGATAGATTCGGGTTAGATTGTAAAAATGCTTTGATGTAAACTATTGTTGTGCTGTGTTTGTGTTGCAATAGGCTTGTGTAAGCTGTTGCCTTTGCTTGAGCCGTTAAAAGGAGCGCTCCTTCTTGCTCACCTGCGTAAGGGCTGCCGCCGGCGGTGACGCTGGCGTAACTGCCCATTCCCACGCACCCACGGGATTCTGCGAGTGCAGATTTCTGCAGGGTTTTTAAGCTGCAGTAACTCATATTTGTGGAAAATACAGTTGTTAAAGACATGTCAACATTTAGAAGACACGCAGTGATAGCTATCTGGTAGGCAGAGTTGTATTCAACGTAGTTACATCGTGCATGTAGCAATTTTGCACCCGCATTTTAAATAGATGGGGCTCTGCTCTGCCATACCCAAGCTGCTGCAGCTGCTTTTTGGGTGTCGTATTACAGTGCACAGAAAAACTGACATGAAATTTAGAATCAGAGAATCGTTTTGGTTGGAAGAGACCTTTAAGATCATCAAGCCCAACCGTTAACCCAGCACTACCAAGTCCACTGCTAAACCATGTCCCTCAGCACCACATCTGCCCATCTGTTAAATACTTCCAGGGATGGGTGACTCCACCACGTCCCTGGGCAGCCTGTTCCAATGTTTGATAACCATTTTGGTGATGAAATTTTTCCCAATATCCATCCTAAACCTCCCCTGGCACAACTGGAAGCCATTTCCTCTTGTCCTGAAACTCATTCCTTCTTGTAATTAAATCTGAGACATGAGCTCGTCTTTCTATGGCCACCTTGCTTGCTGACCAATGCAAATATTTTTTTGCGGGGGGGGGGAAACCCCAACCCCACAATACCACAGCGTTAATAATTTTTCTGTGCTTGAGGGAAATATTCTGTCCTGACAGTTGCATGCAGTGAATGTGCCCTCCCTGCCGCGGGAAGCGTGCTGAGCTCGTTGACATGGGCAGCGTGTCCTCAGATCTAGCTCTGCTCTTGGGCAGTTGGAGTCGGTGAGAAGGAGACAGCCCATAGTTTAGGAAGAGGAAGGAGCGGGTACATGCATGAAGAGAACAGGAGAGCTCAGCGACTAGTGCGTATGCGTAGGAGTTACCAGCTGGGAAGGTAAAAGGTGAGAGAACAAAATTTGTGTTTAAAATACGTTTGTGGCTCTCAGACAACTGTTTTGATGTGGGAGAGCCTACAGGAGGTGGGATCCTAGCTGGGTGCTGCTTTACCCTGTGTGAGGACTTTGATTAAACCCTACTTTGATCCCACGTTTGAAAAGCTCAGTGCCTCTTTTTTTGAGAGCAGTTAATGGGTTTCCTCCCTGTACGTACAGACTGCTCAAAGCTGCTGTGCTGTTTGTAAGATCGCTTTGGAGTCATATGGGGAGGAAGGCGCTGAAGAGGAGTGTTTATGGAATGTCTGTTTGGACGGGCCCACCAAAGAGCGCTCTCCGGTAAAGCATAGCGCACGTGAACTTACCTGCTGGCAGTAGGTGCTGAGCTGCCCATTTCTGCGATGCCTTCAATTCAGCTCTGGTTTGCTGTAGCTCTTTCCACAAAGAGTTCAAAATGAGGTTGTCTCCTCTGGTGGGACTGAATTTATCCTGCTGAAAAGCTGTCTCCTGAGCCTCCACCTCTGACCTCCTCAGCCAAGTGCTCTCCAGCTGGCCGAGCCTGCTGGACACGTTGTGGCTCAGCAGCAGAACGTGCTCGAGAACCTTGCCTTGCTCAGACTCGTGAAGCCTCCTGGCTTCTTCAGCGTGGTCGCTGTTCCTCACGAGCGCCTGCTCTACCTGTGACATGATGTGGGAGGTGACTTTCTCGACCGTGCTGGCGAAGGTGCCCGCGAGGTCGGTGGTGAGCTGGCTCAGCTCTGCCTTCAGGGCCTGCAGGTCCACCTTCAGCATCTCGTCCATCGCCTGCAGCATCATGTTCTCTTTCATCTGCGAGTTCTCGAGCATGATGAAGAGCTTGTCCCACTCGGTGTGCTCTCGCTGGCAGTCGCATGAAACAGCTGGAATGAAAGATACAGATGTTGCCGTTCCTTGGTACTTACATTTTTAAACAGGAGGAGTATTTGACAAAATCTGGCTCTGTGCGAGGCTTATGTGCTTTAGACTGTCAGTGTGTTGCCCTCTATATCAAAATAGAAAAGTAAAATGGTGTGTATTATAGCAATTTTAAAATATTATAGCAATTCTAAAACTGTCATCAGCAGTCTTTTGGAAGAAAACTGAAAAATACAGAGTATAAAGCAAATTCCAAGTGCTTTAGCATTTGATGTCCATAATAATCTGCTGATTTAAGCACGCGCTTCTTCCTCTGAAAAAAGAAAATAATTAAGTTTGTAATAATAACTTATAAGAGCTAAGCGGCAAAGAGCGCGATGCTGGGCTTAACAGAAATTTAGTTTAAGTCTACTTACTTTCCTCGGTACCGAGAACCGGACCGTCGATTTCATTATCCAGATTCACATACATGAGGTCATAGTCATCGTCTTCATCCAGAACAGAAACAGAAGCCCTGAAAACACACAACAGCGTAAGCAGAGAAAGTACTTCTTGGGGCAGCATTCTCCAGCCGCTTCCTGAAAATAGCTGGGCCGTCTGGAGCTAAAGTCGAAGCCCGACTTCAGCAGAGACAAGACTGCGAGCGAGACGCAGCCAGCCCCTAATAAATGCTCCCAGCGCCTCGCCTTGAATGAATGAGTGACGCTGGTGCCAGTGTTGTAACAAGAGCACTCCTGACTGTTGGTTTTGGCCGAGAGGAGAAGGGGGCGTGCAGCTTGCTCAATTCCAACCCTCCAGGTTTGCGCTGGGGGGGGGACGTACTGACTCGCGGAGGGGAAGGAACGGGGAAAGCTGCTCTTGCGAGCGGCTGCTTCCCTTCCGAGAGCAGATTGCCACAACATGCAGCGATGCGAGGGTGAGAGCGGGGGATGAAGTCACTCGGAGCTCGCTGCCTACGAGCACTGGCTGCATCGGTTATGTTATTTTGTGCTCTTTGTGGAAAGGAGAGCGTTCTCTGCAAACTCAGTCTGTAGTTGGTATGTGCCAGGGCTCTGGAGGGGATTGGTAGAAAAATAAACATACCCGGAGTTGGTTTGGATACACGTGTTATGGTATAACCTAAATATTGTGGCTTTTTTGATAGTTATAGATGAAAACTTCTATTATATACTAACAGTTTACTGCTTTAAGCAACAAAGAAGAACTCATAAAGACAGCTTGTTAGAGTTTTGCTTTTCTAGCCCTAATTACCAATAACAACGTCGTAACTGTGGATAATACGTTACTGCTAGCATCTTGTTTCAGGAGCGTTTAGATTAGTAGCTGGATGATTTAGAGTTGTTTCTGTTAACTTTGAAGACGCTAAACAAGGCACTCCCGGATTCGACATTAATCTCGTGTTAAGTATTATTGTTATTGATGTTAATCTGTTTTAAATTCTGGAAAGCTTATCAGTTCAATGGGCCTTTAATTATTTCAGAGATGCGTTGCTTAGGTGAGATGAGGGGTAATATGGTATAAATTATATATTGGCTATGAAATATTCAGAGAATAGCAGAAACTCCCCCCATATAATTGCACCTAATTTGCAATCTGTGTTCCCTTTCTTTTGAAGTCTCTGCTTTAGCCGCTTGTCGCTGTACACAGGGGTGTGCAAAGAGGGCTCTGTGCTGCTCTTCTTGCTCATTCCGCCTCTGACACTTGGGCCGCCAGCAGGGGAGGCTGGTGCAGGAGGCGGTGTGTGTGACCGCAAGCATTGCCCCCTCCTGCAGCGGGGACCAGGAGGCACTCTGCGGGTGTCACCTTCTGCTGAGGAGGCAGGTAAGGCTGGCGCTGCCCACTGCCCAGCTCCTCCAGCCTTGCTCCGCACACCCCAGGGCCACCCGCCGGGAGCCTGCTGCTGCTGTGCCAGAGCCTCGTGCAAGCTGGGGCCACCTGCGTGTTGGGCTGCTGGCCACCATACTATTCACTGGGTAAAGAACTGGCTGGATGGCTGAGTCCAAAGAGTGGCCGTGAATGGAGTTCAATCCAGTTGGTGGCCGGTCACAAGTGCTGTTCCCCAGGGCTCAGTGCTGGGGCCGGTTCTCTTTAATATCTTTTATCAGCGACCTGGATGAGGGAATTGAGTGCACCCTCAGTCAGTTTGCATAGGACACCAAGTTGGGCATGAATGTTGATCTGCTTGAGGGTAGGAGGGCTCTGCAGTGGGATGTGGACAGGTTGGATCGATGGGCTGAAGCCAGTGGTGTGAGGTTCAACAGGGCCAAGCGCCGGGTCCTGCCCTTGGGTCACACCAACCCCATGGATGCTACAGGCTTGGGGCAGAGTGGCTGGAAAGCTGCCTGGTGGAGAAGGACCTGGGGGTGTTGGTGGACAGCCAGCTGAACATGAGCCAGCAGTGTGCCCAGGTGGCCAAGAAGGCCAACAGCATCCTGGCCTGTGTCAGGCATAGTGTGGCCACCAGGACTAGGGAAGTGATTATCCCCCTGTACTTGACACTGGTGAGGCCCCACCTCAAGGACTGTGTTCAGTTTTGGGCCCCTCATGACAAGAAAGACATGGAGGTGCGGGAATGTGTCCAGAGAAGGGCAGCGGAGCTGTGAGGGGTCAGAGCACAGGTCCTATGAGGAGCGGCTGAGGGACCTGGGGGGTGTTCAGCCTGGAGAAAAGGAGGCTGAGGGGAGACCTTCTCTCTCTCTGCAGCTCCCTGAAAGGAGGGTGTAGTGAGGGGAGGTCGGTCTCTTCTCCCAAGGAACAGGTGATGGGACAAGAGGAAATGGCCTCAAGTTGTGCCAGGGCAGGTTTAGGAACAACATTAGGAAAAATTTCTTCACAGAAAGGGTTATCAAGCACTGGCACAGGCTGCTCAGGGATGTGGTGGAGTCGCCATCCCTGGAGGGATTTAAAAGACGGGCAGAGGTGGTGCTGAGGGACATAGTTTAGTGGTGGATTTGTCAGTGTTAGGTTAACGGTTGGACGTGATGATCTTAAAGGCCTTTTCTAACCCAAACGACTGTATAATTCTATTCCTATACACCAAACTATCTCCCTGTTTCACACTATGTGTGTATGGGGTTCCTGCCATGGTGGGCTTCTGGCTGCTCCCCTGCAAATGCAAGTAATAAATAGTACTATTGAAGCAGTACGTAAGAAACCTCAAAAGTTTGGTCGAGGTGAACGTTTTCAGGGAGAGTTGTGCCTAACTCGAGTCATCCCAGGCAAAAAAATTAGTCTTGCTGCCTTTGAATACTCAATTTGGAGTGAATGCCGAAACACCGCTGCGCAGCTTCCAGAGCTCCTTCTGTCCATGTTACGTTTGCAGTGTGTTACCAGGCTCCTTTTTTTTTCAAATGTTTTTATTTTTTCCAAGCTCTCCGTGCTGCTGGGTTGGGCAGAACAGAGCCCGAGCACAAGGCAACCTTTGCAACCGGTGTGTGCGGGGAGCACGGCCGAAGCACTCCAGGGGCAGCTGGGGCGGGCTGGCACTGTCACAGCCCCCTGCCCAACATGCACCCAGCCGTGCAAAGCCATTGAGTGACCCCAGCCGTACGTTACTCTCTGCCTGAATTGCATAATTCCCAGTGTGTGTGGTCCGCTTGGAAAGTCTGAGAAAATCTAATCTGGAAAGTACTGGGGGTAAGGGTGGTAGGGGGAGGAAGAGGGAAAGAAGGTTAATTAAGGAGTTGAGTATAATGTTTTTCCCTTCTCAGACAACAAATGTACTTTTCAGGCGCTTTGTTTAGACTGAGATAGATGAAGCAAGATGGGAAAAAGTGAATTACTTGGGAAGGGGCACAACATGGCCTCTGACTGCCCGAGCTCTGAGAATCAAAAGGTTGGTGAGCTGCATGGGCGTAAATCCCTTAGAAACTGAGAAAGTGTGACAAACAAATGGCGAGAGGTACTCAGAGCTAACTCGAAACATGAAAATACATGAAAATAGTGACTTGTCTTCTGCTTCCTGACCTTTCTTAAGTTGTATGAAGAACAGACACAAACTGTGGTATCTGCTTGGATTGTTTACGAGCTTGTATACACAGGTTATTCAATTAAAAGCAATTCCGTGTCAGTGAGGTCACTTAAATATCACTCCGAAGCAATGGGGTTGCTTCTAAATTGCCTTTGTTTTTCATTTACCTCGGTTAGTGAATATATTTCCTACAGCAATGTTTGCTGGAGGAAACTGCCCGAATTTGCGTTTGGACGAAGAGTTTTTTTTTTGTTCGGAGTAGTTTCATGGCTGCAATCCATCATGTTGTGTCATGTCAAATTACCTCACTCCTCTAATACAGTCACTACTTAAAATGGTTGTTTTCTCGGGTTGAATAATTAGCCTTACTTTCCGGGTACCTTTCTGCCTGTGATATCCCAGCTCAGGCAGTAGCGTGTCTCAGGTCAGGGGCTGTCTTTTCTTGTTTAAAGCTGATAGTTGTCGTTTGTCTCTGCTGAATTCTTTACCTCGCAACTTTTACAGCCAGCAAATTTTGCCTGTCCAGGAACATGGGAATTTCACCTTTTGCAATTGTCACCATTGCTGAAGTTCAACTGGAGCTTAGGGGCTCTGCTCCATGTGGGCACAAAACTTCCAGTGGAAGCCAAACGTGTGCAAGGGCAAAGAAAGGACTTGTTTCTGTAAGCGCTAAATTATCCAGAGAAGAAAATAATTTTTAGTGTATTCCGTTACAAAATTTTTCAATTCCAAACTCAGATGTGTGTCTAGAAAAGTTCAAGGAAATGCATCCTCTCACTGTTTCAGTTCTAACTCTGGGTGAATTGGTGCTTTGCGTGGATCCCGCGGTACATTAGTGACACTCGTAAAAGCGGTGGTGCTTTTTATACAGATTCACTCGTAACATCAGGAAGAGATTTGCACAAAGAACGTGGCTAGAAAATGGCCAGAACGCAAGAGCTTGCTAATCTGTTTGGGGTAATTCATCAGTAAACATCTTCCCTTTGCAACCCGCCTTTGTGCTTTATATATAGGACGAGACAGAAATTCGCCATATCTGTGGGACCAGAGGGGGGTTCTGAACCTCGCCTCTAGCACAGCAGCGGTGGTATGGAGGAGGAGGATGGCTAATCGTTGGGGGGCCAACAATTCTTCAAGCAGAATAGATGTTTCGGGATGGGATGCAGAAGTGTGGCTGGCTGGATAGCGCGGCGGCACTCCTCCTGAGCGTGAGGGTCTCTTCGGGGTCATTACGAGCTCTTCGACTAAAAGTTGTCTGAACCTGCAATGAATTATATGTTAGCTCCTTGGCTCAGAGGTGATGTTGCAAGACCTAACAGTGTCTTGGGGTGCGTTTTCTGTATCTGGCAAGAGCATGATGTGGTCCAGTCTGACCCATATATTCTTTTTCTACCATCCATGAAGCGACCTGTTTATCTTCCAAAATTATAAGGCTCAGATTGAAATGGGAGAAAAAGCAGCAGGCCAGAGAGCTTGTTCCTATTGGAAACCAAATCCAGAGACCTTAAGGACTTTCAAGGGTTTACAAAAGGAGCCATACTCCATTGCAATAGGCAGATGTTTTCCATATGTTGTTCAAGTGAAACTTAAATATATCGAGGGAGGCATGTACAGCAATGTGAAGTTATATATTTTGGTATGAGCCTGGGCTTCAAATTGAATTATGCACAGACATCTTAAGAAAATGTGTGAGAGAGGGTTTTGCATATCTTTGTCTGTCTGCAGTTGACTCTCTCTGGCTCCTTTCTATTCCTGGAAATGGCATCCTTAACTATTTATGTTCAAATTTACTGTCATGCATGTTTAGTTCTCTTAATAACCAACTATTCTTTCCATATGCTGCTTATTTAATTTGAAAGTCTGAATCTCAACAAAGGAGAAATACAGCTTTTATGTGCTTTCTAGCCCTTTTTTTTTTTTTTTGTTAATTTAAATCACACTTAGTTTGGTCTAGGACTGAACAGAGTACCATCCGAATCTGAAAGCTCATTAAGCAGCCTTCTCATGATACTGTACTTGCGAATGAAAATTATAAGTAATAGGATTTTTGTTTTTTAACACCTATGTTGTTATACCTACAATGATTTGTTCCACTTAGGTTATTTATTTGTCTTCTTGGCCCAGTGGATATTTTTCTACAGCGTGTTTTATGTCTCCCTGTATTTGTAGTGACAATTCTTAAAAACTAGTGTCTCCAGGTGTGTGCTGACTTTCTGGGTCTCTCTCTTGCGATGGGACATGGACATACAGTGGGTCACTGGCCTCTCGTTTGCTCTGTTCTAGGGAACTCGATGCTGCTGCGTGTCCTGCCCGCTCTGTACGAGAAGCAACCGCAGCCGATAACGCCCCACCTGCGGGATCTGGTGGCACTCATGGCTCAGCTGGATCAAGCCGAACAACACCACCTCCTCAGGCTCTTCCAGATCGTGGCTAGGAAAAAAGAACTGGGGGTAAAACCGTGTTTGGAAGATCTTACTGCTAAATGCCACACCTCCTTTTGGAGGAGTTTATTTGTTTCAGATGACTTGGCAAGGTCTGCCCGCTAGCTGCTCTCTGAGCAGTGAGGAGTCCCACAACATGCATGACAGTGCTTTCCTACGCTAATTCCCCATGAATTCTTTAATTTCATTCCAAATCCTCCATCTAATCATAAAGAGAACATAACAATGACTCTGCTGGACCAAAATGTTTGTGTTAAACCAGTTTTCTACTTTTTTGGCTCTTCCTCTGTCGGCTGAGTATGAATTCCCTTAACTGTGTTTCCGTTGGAGTATATGGACTGTATTAAATTACATATCAAGGAGAAGAAAAACGAGTTAGGAATTGATTAGGGGTGAGATGGAAATTAATTAACTAAGGCAAAATCTATCATGCTTTGGAAATTGCATGTCATTGACAGCACCCGGCGCATTAGAACAAGGCACAAAACTTACCCGCTTTTTGAGTTTATGAAATTCGTAAAAACTTTGGAAAAGACTAATCAACAGTAGTTAGTGTCTTTCTCCAGGCAGCCAAGGAAACTTTATCATAATACACAGTCCCAGAGGAAACGGAGCTCCTTTTGGAAGCAAGGGACTTGTCAGCCGGAGGGGGCCGGGGGGCACTGCGGGCTATTGCCGGGCTCCATGCTGGAGCTGACGTGTCTGAAGTTGCTTGGTATTATCATTATGACTATTATTATCATTTCTTACTACTAAGGATTTATTCAGCCACCCACCTGCAGTATTTTTACTAGAACCATAGGTATCGACTTGCTAAAATTGATAATCATCAAAAAAAACCCCAGAAGACTGAGTCACTTTCTGCCCCATTTCTGTGATGAAATGTCTTTTACACAGATGCGAGTTTCCCTGAGTCAGATGTGTATTAGTGTACATGTGTGTTTATATGAAAAATAATCATTCAGTAGATTGTTGTGTACACTGTATCCTGTTTGTAAGGTGATTTTAAGGACTACACCCTCAGTCTTTTGAAAATTGTGGTGTTACAAGAGATGAAAACTTGCCTAAAGCATTTTTTTGTACAGTGAGGATCTTGCCTCTTATTTTTTCCTCTGTTCCAGCTATTAACCTTGTCACGTTATTCAGTTTGCGGTGGAACCCAAAAATTTCTACTAGTACTTTAATTTAGTGTATTGTTGAGGAAGGCTAAGTCCTATGTTGTTTTAATCAAAAAAGTATAGGACTGGCCCAGAGCAAGGGAAATATCTGGTGAGGGTTGAGGGTTTTTTTTTGTCTTTTTTAACAATTGGGCATTTCCTTACTTATATGTGCATAACTGCAATATTTCAAGGCTACAGCTTACCCTTATTCCATATGTCGAGCTGAACTTGGATTGACCTCAGCTATAGCTCTGTGCAAAGGTCAGCGAGGGTTGAAAACTAGTTTACTAGGTCTAATGTTTTATTTTTATCACTCCAGTGTACAGTACCTCTTTTGGTTATATGTGTTCACAATTAAAAGATATATTCACCACTTACTAATGTCTGATTTTCCTAATAGGTGCTGAAAGAGTGTATTCCATTTCTGTTTGGACACTTGAGAGACCCTAACCATAGTGACGTTATTCTAAACATACTTCTAGAAATAGCTGGCTATGAACCAACAGCCTTAGCCACTTTTCTTCCGATGCTGAAAGAAATTGGTGAGAGTTTTCCAAGTTTGATTGGGCAAACAGCAAAGATCTTTGGCGCTGTTGGACATATCGATGAGGTAAGTTTAAAAACAGAAGAAGTTGGTTGGTTGGTTTTGGGGTTGGGTTGTATGGGTGTTTTGGTTTTTTTCTAAGTCTTGTGCAAAGTAATCCATCTAAGTATTCCTTTCTCCACGAGTAACCAGACTGCCCTACCAGAAGATATTCCTGGTCATAAGACCACGATAGGTCTGGACTGTAGTACCAGTATGGCTAGGAGAGCAGGTACCCCAAAAATAAGTTGTGTTGTTTTAGTGACTGAGACTGCCCTTCAATCTTCTAACCAAGGAACAGTCACGTGGTAACGGGTTTCTGTAGAAATGGGGTGTAATTAGTGGGAAAGAGAGAAACTTTCTAGAAGAGCTTATTGAGCATGAAAAAGGTGAATATTTAAATTCTCATAACTGTAAAGATAAACATATAAATTATTATTATTTTCTGTGTATCTACTCTGTGCACATATATGTTCTATTCATATGGATTGTCTTTTTATGGAATGGCTAAAACTCTTATTTAATAAAAGCACATAATTGTCATTATTCTGGGGGCTTAGCTAAGTTGGGTTGCAGTGTACCTATATGTGAAAAGAAAGGCAGGGGAAAAGAAAAACATATTTTGCACACTCTTTGTATGATATCATATTTTAGATGCATATAGCCTTCAGGAATGCTGTAATCATGCAGTGAAATACGAACTTCCTCGTATAGTGTAAGCCAGATATTTTGGCTTTGTAGCCGTAGTTAACTGGATACTTCAGCCAAATGTCTTTAATGAAAACGCTCCAGTGGTGATGCTGTGCTCAAGCCTCATCACAGAAGCATCTTAGTTTGGGATCTGACCCAATGGGAACATTATGCCTAAAAAGGATTTACAGTAACAAACACTTAAACTATGGGAGTTTCATGGCGGCGTAATGAATTTGCACGGAATTTTTTGCTTTAGTCATAACTGTGTGGGCTGGATGCCAGAGCGATGTTCACCTAATCCAGGTGCCATGAACAGACTCAAACACGGTGTACAGAGACGTGCGGGCAGCTCTCAGGTCCCAGAGCCCTCTGCCCGCCCCAGAATTCCAGCTCCGATGAGCAGCCCAAAGATCCCCATGTCCCCGGCAGCGAGGGATCTGCTCATGAAGATCCGCTGTTAGCCCTGTCCGGCTGGGACTGGGAAATGCCTTAGACACCAACGAGGCCTGTTTTACCCTGCTGCTATCCCCCACTCCTAAAAACTAAGCCTGGAGGAGATTTACCACCACGAGCTTCTAAACTACCTGTTTCCTCAAGACCTTGGGTGTCCTGAGAACACCAAACTGGTTAGACTGACTTACGGCACATCGTGATTTTTAATGAGATTTTATTTGCATTTCCAGGCATGAGCTTATGTGTCTTTCGCCACTGTTAATAGACATTTTCCTTCCACATCAAATCATGGTTCTGCAAAGGCAAAAATAATGTTCTGCTGAATTCAAAGAGTTTCTGGTAAATAATTCAGATTTTTATGGCTGTGACAAAACTCAATTATATACCAGAAAATGAATGGTATGTAATAAATCTAACCATTTGCTGAAGTGTGGCACTGGTGCCTGCCATAGAGTAAACTGGATAATTCATATCAGCGAAGAGCTGAAACCCGTAGTTTCCATGTCCTTTTAGTGATCCTTGAGGTGAAACTTGCACTAAGTCAACGGGAGTTTGTGTGCGTCAAGGGCGACGGGTGCCTGGTCGCTGTGGGAGCGGCACAGGAAGACACTGTACTTGTGATTTCTACTGATCTTGAGCTTTATATTCATTTTAAATGCAACTCATCTTGTAAAAATCAAAACCAGATTTGGTTTGGCGTTGTAAATCTTATTTCTGTTGCGGGAGGGGGGCGGGGGGAGAAGCCAACATCCCACTGCAGACTGAGCCAAATGAAGTTTGTTGTTCTCTCCTTGTTGACTTACATCACCCCAGCAAAATTTACCTTTATAAGAACTGCAGCTGACCACGTTCAATTCTGCGTTTAGTACTTAAGAGTCAACATCTCCTAAAAGCTTTACAGCTTATAACTAGCTAACCCTCAAATGAGCACAGCTGGGATCAGAGTTTAAGGATTTCATTTGGATTCTGTGTTTTAGTGTGTCCAACCAGCTCCTGCCATGCGAGTGTCTCTGAGGCTCCTTTTCTACTGTGGTCTGCTACTTAGAAGGGACATAATTTATTTTGCCTTTTTTTGTGTGTTATTGTTTTATACCAAGACTAAGCAAGCAACCGACTGGACGTGTTGTATTTCATATATTGTTGGAAATTATAGACCACAACAAAGTTTA
Organism: Pluvialis apricaria; assembly: GCA_017639485.1. NCBI lineage: Eukaryota > Metazoa > Chordata > Aves > Charadriiformes > Charadriidae > Pluvialis > Pluvialis apricaria. The sequence goes on from CM030014.1 coordinate 4,943,641, forward strand.
CAAAGAAACCATTTGCAGAACATTTTCTTCTTATATATTTCAATCCGCTGGTTTGTGTGCATACGAGTAGCTACCAAGTGTTACAGCCTGGGCAAGCCTGCGCTGAATAAGGATCCTCCAGCCTCTCTCTTGTTAAGCATCGAGTAACTGGCATTGTGTCCTGTGTCATATGTCTTATTTTTCTAAGGAGCTGCTGAAGGAGCAGCGGACTGCATTCCAGCCCGCTCTGCTGCTGCGGGTGCCGCGTATTTGCAGAGGCGACACGCGTTTCACTTGCTTGTTGTCGGCTCTGCTTTAGCGACACGCAGGACACCTTTCGTGAGATACTCAAAAACCTCGATAAAAGGGATACGCAAAGGGTGGCAGAGGTCAGCTTCCCCACGTGAGACAAACGGCTCCTCCGCTCTCTTGTTTTCTAAAAAATACCTGAATAATGGAAGAGCTGCCCTGACTGAAATGTCACCTGTGCTCTGGTGACTTGATTTTTGTCTCTGCGGTCACCTTTGAGCCGTACCAGTCGTGAGGCTGCTGAGTGGTCATGCTGGATTTGCTGGTGGTCCCCCTGCACTGAGGCTACTGGAGGCTCCTGCCACCAGTGCCAGGCTCGCATGGTGCTGTCCCCTGGACACGGGTTATGCATGTTGAAACCTCACCGCTGGATCTTCTCCGGAGGTTGTCCCCATTGTCCTGTCTCTGTGCTGGGCGGAAGAGACGGGGTGGCCGAAAGAGGCTCCTAATTCTGTGCCTCAAGCCAGGGAGAACAGCTTGGTGAGAAACCAAAGGCAAGCTCTCCAGGTGAGGAGAGGTCCGAGCGCGATGAACCTCAGGGTGGCCTGAGGAGCAAATAGGTCTCGGGCACTGTCTGCAGAGCTCTGGTACCCCAGCCCAGTCTGGCAGCCACCTCTGCCAGCGCTGCAGCTTCTCTGCTGGAAGACCTGGTGCTTCCTGCCTTTCCCCGGTGGGGAGCAGTACGTCTGTGTCACTGCTGCCCTCGAAGGGCTTGGATGTGCTTCTGGTGGTGCCACGCTCCCAGTTCAGTCATGCGCTTGGGCGATGGCTGGGTGCCGCGTGCTGGAGCCAAGGCGAGTCACCACTGTGGGTGCAAATCTTATGTCAGAGTTGCTGGGAAGTGCTTAGTTCCCAATTTTCTCCGTGTTGGACTACTTTGTTTCTTGGCACTTTTGCCTCTTCCGTGATGTGGGACGTGATCTGCTCCCCTCATCACCTGGGCGTTTTCACGTAGCTCCCTCTTCCTTCGCAGACATTACAACTGATGGTCTTTCTCTCACCTTCTACTTGTGAGTTTTGTCTCTTTACCCTAAGGATCTTTTATTTTATTTCAGGGACCTTGAGTGCTTTGTGGCCCGCTGTTCTGGGGGGGGTATAAGGAGCTACTTTGGTGGGGTGTCCATTGGTCTACGATTGCCTGGGGTTGCAGCAGACCAGCCATGGTGACCGAAAGGACTCTTGTGGCTCTCATATGTTTAGTAACACAGGGGATCTCTCATTGCCTTCCTTTTCCCTTGTAAAGGTTTTGTTTGCTTTACTCCGTCGGTTCCTGGCGCAGGTTTTGCCCCCACCCTATCGTAAGCCAAGAGACAGGTTGTCTCTCTGGTTGTTCCCGTGCAGATCAGGCTTCTTGAAAGGGAAAAAACTGCCTTTTTGAACATGCTGTGGATTTCACTGATGTACGGGGCATCACTCACTGCAATGCAGACAATCAGCCTGCGATAAAATAAGTAGAAACACATCTGGCGTCATACAAGCTGGCTAGACCTTAAAGGCTCAGTATAGAACAATGAGTGCACCCACAAGAAAGAATTAAAATAATACTCTGATCCATAAGCATAACTACTAAGTTACAATCATCACTGCAGCCAGCTAATTTATTTAGATCAGGTCCGAGTGGGAACGTGCAAGCAGCAAAGTGGTCCGTGCAGACACGGGCACTGCTGGCGGTGTTGCGTCGCAGCCCATCGTGGCAATGCCCTCCTGGAATCCCCCGCTGTCGCTTCTCCCCCTCCTCCTTTTCCTGTACCGGCGCCGTCTTACAGATACGCTGCTGGCTCTTACTTATAGACCTGCATCAGCATCCCCTGCCCTGCCAAGCAAAACAAGCGGGAAAGGAAACGGCAGTGGCAGTGTTGGAATTTTATTCATTGACATTTTATGTCGCCGGGAGGTTTAGCTGGGGAAAAGAGGCGGCGTGGATTGAGGCTTGGCCCTTCATGGTATAGATTGCAGATATGAGCAGAAAATCCTTTCTGCTGGCTTCTAGAAGCAACCTCTTGTGCTTTCACTGAAGTGCACTCTCCCCCCTGGCGGTTCAGGCAGACCCCTGGAGAGATGAGAGGTTTGGCTGAAAATAGATCCCTTTATTTTAAACGTTGTCCCCTTGTTTACCCACACCACTTCTGCTGATGTCAGTGACGGTCTCATGGGTGAAGTTGAAATCAGAACTTGCGCCCTTAACCATAAACTTGTGAAAAGCAAAACACCATCTTTGGAGCATAGGTCAATTGAACATTTTAATAACTTTTTTTCCCCAATAACTGTATGTTTGAACCAACTGGAAATCAGAGTTACTTCTGAAAGCCTTGTGATCTCTCTTTGTGGTCTCCTGAGCCTGATTTAAGATAAAGCAAAATACTTTGCCACACCTCACTGCCTGCATTTTAGACGTAATGCCATGAGATGCAAGGGATGCTTGTGAAAAAAAATACATGAATACCTAAAATAAGCAGAGTTAAAATAACAATGGGTTATGTATATCCAAATAGGCTTTCTGAAAATTTTTGGATAAAAATTGCGGGGAGGCATAATGACCGCTTTCATGTTGAGCTATTTTGCTGTAATTTTGTTTTGTATAACAGTTACATATTATATTACTCAGTAGAGTTTATTGTTCTTTTACCTCACTCCAGGCGAGTAGCAGCACTGCAGCATGGCTGGAGACACTCCAGCTGGATCAAAGTGACATGAAAATGGTCAAAACTTCTCTTCCAGTTACGTCTGCTGCACAGTTTGTTTAGGAAACAAAAAATGTGTTTTAAATGTTAATTGAGCCTGTGTTTATCTCTTGGAGGGAGGATTGTCTTCCAAATAAACTAGTGAATATGTACCAAAAAGTCAACCGCTTTCAAACCATTGAAGGGAAAAGAGCTCATTCCGTCACACCAGCCCAGCCCAGCCGAGGATGTAGCTGTAGCTTTTCCCCCCATGGCTGAAGGGAAGCAATTTGTCTGATACGCTTTTCTCATTTATCTCTGTCATGGCGCAGTGTAGCAGATCCTCTTTTGCTTAAAATAAGTTGACTTTTCCCTCAGAAAACGTCTCGCTTGTGATGCTTGGGCCGTGTTCTGCCAAAGTCCCCCGTGTATTTTTATGGCCCGGCTGTACTTGGAAGCACACTTCCAGCAATTTTTTCTCTCCTGTTACACGCTCCCAGAAGAGAAGAGGTAATAACGCGATTGCCCCGCAGTTTGAGGATGTGTATGGCACACGACTTCCCCTCCTTTTCTGTTGACCCTTGGGAAAAAGAGAGGGTTTTTTTATTTTCCTAAAGTGCTTTTTGCTTGCGTTTCAGCACAGGGTGTAAAAACAAAATATTTCCCAATTTCTGTAACAATCTGCTGAGTAGCAAGTGGGTTTCACTGAGCGGAGCCATACCCTGGTTACCCCGGTGGAGGATCTGATATGAGCTCCTGAGTGAATTGCTGCTTTCTCTGCTGCTTTTCCCACTTGCATGTTTTTAGGACTGCGGAACCCAATACACTTAGGACAATTATAACCAAACAGAGGAACCCTAATGCATTTCTTCACCTTCGAGGTTTGTGTTTTAGTATGTGAATTTGTACGTGTACACACAGAAATAGTTGGAACTGGAATTGCGTGCCCTTGCCAAGCAGAGATGATAAAGTATCTCTGCTAGAAAATATTTGCATGGGTAATATTATGATCTGAAACAGCCCCTTTAATCCTAATTTGTGGGGGATGTGATCTTGCTGATAAATTGGCGAGATCGCATCCCCCTGATAAATTGGCTAGCAAAACTTTGGTTACAGAGGGCATATCAGACTTCAGTGCGTTGGCAGTGATTGATACAGCTGCCAGACAGCGCCTTATCGCCTGTGAGGAGATCTTAAAATGAAATCTCATTTTAAACTTCGCTTTGTTGCAGCGTTAGTCACGGGTCTAATCTGAGTGTTGCTCCTAAATGCATTGGTATGAAAGGAGAGAACACGCCCCTGCCCTGTGATTTACGAGGTACTTTAATCTCTTGCCATTAGCGAGAAGAGGTGCTGAGAGTCCCCTGCTCCTGCCCACTGCACCTCGCTCTGCCGCCGGCGCTGTGCCGGAGGAGTCCCGCTCAGTCTGGGCAGCACCGGTGACGACAGGCTTTTAGGTGACACTGCTAAATATAGCGAATCAGCAACACCCAACAGGTCCAGAGAGGAAGTCGTGATAGGGAAATGTTCTATAGTCTGAAAAATAGATGTTTTCTGCTGGCTAAGTATTTGTAACAGCTAATGGCATATGCAGAATTCACTGCTATTGCCCTTGATTATTGGCAGGTATGGAGAACAACATGGACAAAGCAAAAATCTGGAAATTAGACCGTTAATGCAATGAGGCTGTAATGAAGACACAAAAACACGGTCAGTCACGGCTCATGCAGTGCCACAAATCAGTGCAGACCTGAGCCGTGGGGTCTGCTCCGGGCTGAGCTCTAGTCTCCCGGCAGATTATAACGCGTTTGTGTCCATGCTAATGCCTCCAGGAGCTCCATGTGCAACAGGTCGGGTACAAACACGAGGAAAAAGACCCCGGGGAGAAGACCCTATGAGCTGGAGCAGCGTGTGTGAGCACTTGGCCCCTTGCGAGAGAGTTTGCCTGGACAAACAGCCCGGAATAAAGTAAAAAAAAAAAAAGGGCATGGGAACTGGGTGTAGGGAGGTGACGTAGCTTGGCCAGGCTCACAAGGCTGATCTGAGATGAAAGGGGAGTTCAGTCTGCTGCGGTGCTTTGAGCACTGAGCCAGGCTGATCTACCGCCCTAGAGCAATGCAGCGCCCTCCAAAGCGGCTGTAGGCACTCTGGCTCTAGGGTTGAGGAGGAGACAAGCTCTACTGAAGTCAGGCCGGGTTAGGTAATACCACGAGGAATAAATGTAACGTCAATAGTACACAAAAATAAACTCTGCGTTTGATGCAGTTGCCTTTTTGTTAGTTATCGTGGGGTAGCCACTATTCCCCAGTGACAATGCTTTTATCAGCAGCAGGCACACAAACCTCCTTTGCACAAGCAAACAATGAAATAATTTGTTTAAAATTGGTTTTGTCTCCTTGTGGTGTCTAGGAGCGAGCCAGAATATGCCTGATGTATTTGGTGAACCAGCTGGCCAACATGGAGCACTCATTTCACCATATTCTTTTGCTGGAAATTAAGAGTCTCACTGACACCTTCTCGAGCATCTTGGGCACCCAGAGCAGAGATATCTACCGCATGAGCAACAGTTTCACTGCCATAGCCAAGCTCCTCGTCCGACAGCTAGAGAACGACACTGCGGCAGCAGCCAGGTGAAGCTATTTTTTGTATGATAAAGCCACAGCCATCTCCGTGCCTGGGTGAGGCGGCATAAATTTGTATTAAATATATTCAAGTTGCGATGAATGAACAGTCAGCTGAAAGTAAGACGTACTGCAGTTCCTATAAGTGGCTACATTGCCATTTTCATATTGATCTTGAAATCTCTCTTGTATCATTCCAGTATATACTTGGCCATTGGATTGCATTACTTAAAGGGTCATTTAAGTGTATAGAACCATTTACAGGCACCTGATGGACAACATCCCGACTTGTAGAAGTAACTCGAGGTACGCATTTCAAATGCAAGCGTAGGGATGGGTGACACTAAAGTGGGAATCTGTAATTAACGGGTGGCAGCAAGAGCTGTAGGTGCACTGCAGACACACCAGCTCCGTGCTACCAGGCAGAATGAGCTCGGAACATCATACAGCACAAATTGTGTCATTTGGCACTGAAGAATAAAGAAACTGTTCAAATTTTAGCACTTAAAGAGTAGGAAGAAAGCCGCGTCTCAGATAAGTAGACTAACGCAATCTAAAAAGCTTCAGTTAAAAATAAATGGGTGAAGTCAGGCTGCACAATTATCACGGAGTTTATTCTAGGAGATAACCACTGAAGCTGATGAGAACAATGACTGGCGTAGCTCCCTGGTAAAGGTTTGCTAAAACAAAGTCTGCAAAATTTTTCTCAAGCTTGTACAAAAAGATCTTCTGCTCACTCAGCTGCTTTTAAATGTGTATCCGAAGGTTAAGGCATCGGGAGCGTTGCTGCATTCGTCACAGTAAGAATGTAAGTGTTATTTAAATATATGGTAGTAGTCACTTTTAATTAGGGAGAGACTTATAATTAGCATTGTGTATACTGAAATAGGTCAAGAGGGCACAAAGGAATAGTAATTCTGTGGTAAAATTTAACACAGATGTCAGAAAACTCATAACCATGAAGGACAGCCTTGGAGACAGACTTGTGGAGTTGGAGCCAAAACATTGAGGTCATTCAAGAAACAATTAATTGGTATCCCGGAGAGAGTTAAAAATGAAAAAGGAGAGGAACCCTGATATGGTCCCTCATTTTACGAGGCTGTAAGAAACATCCCAACTTCACCTGGTGGCAGAAGCCTCTGCTGAAATCGAGCCCTCGGCACTCGTTTGATGAAAAGTTTCATTGGAGAGCGTGAAAAAGCCCAAGTGGAGACAGCAAAGTGAGCATGAAATGACATACGTGTTTTCCAAACCAGTCAAGTTCAGCTTTGAAGGAGAGTATGCCAGATGTCACTTAGCGAAGGGCACCAGAAGGATGGCACATATTCTGGGAACTGCAGTGAAGCAGGACAGGAGTTGAGGCTTCAGTAACAAAGCATAATAATTATTCACTCAACCCATCGGCATCCCTTGATTTACGGTAGAAAAATTACTTTATTTGCTAAAATGTTGTGATATTCCTATTCCTGATTCCTATTCCTTATTATCTCCTGTGCTTAACATTTATCTCTGGAGCTGATAAAAACCAGTAAAAAAACAAGAAAAGGTTTTAATGAAAAACATCGTTGCTGCAGTTCCCCGTTTCTCTCTAAAATTCCCCTTTTTTAAGGACTTGCTTTGCTGAGGAGTAGAAGCTTCTGCATCCATGTGAGTGTGGTTAGAGATGCAAAATACTGTTTCGGTGGAGAAGCTGGAGGTGGAAAAGGGAGGAAATGATAATATTTTTCAGGGGATTTTTCAGAAAAGATCCTTATTTTCCTTCAGGAAAAAAACCTCTACTGATTATACTGAGCATGAAAGGAAAAGGCTTTGGTCGTTTGCTTGGTTAAGTTGTATTTGCTTTCGAGTGCCAACACAGCCATGCATATAAGGGAATGAAGATGTAACTGCTGTCTTTAGAGCATGAACGCTGCTGGGGGACTGCAGGGGCCGATTCTGGAGGGCAACATGTGGGGACAGACCATGAGAATGCACCCACCTTATCCCAGGGCTGCAGCAGAGCTGCTCAGGGTTTCTTCTTCAGGGTTTAAGGACGGGCAGATTTTTGGCCTTAAGTCTGCAGCGGAAGGAACTTAAAGTAGATGTTCCTCCCCACTATTCATTTAGTTGTTATCAGTTTTTAACGTTTCTGTGGATAAATTGCTGCTTTTATGAGATGGGACAGTCCCTGTGCTACAGCCGCGCTCACCAGTAGGTGAAGTGAGTGTAGCCAGAGGCAATGGGAAGGAAAATCACAGAATCACGGAATGGTAAGGGTTGGAAGGGCCCTCTGGAGCTCCCCCAGTCCAACCCCCTGCCACAGCAGGGGCACCTCCAGCAGTGGCACAGGACGGCGTCCAGGCGGGTTTGGGATGGCTCCAGAGTGGGAGACTCCCCCACCTCTCTGGGCAGCTGTGCCACTGCTCTGCCACCCGCACAGGGAAGAAGTCCCTTCTCATGTTAAGATGGAACTTCCTATGGTCAAGTTTGTGCCCGTTCCCTCTTGTCCTGTCACTGAGCACCACTGAAAAAAGACTGTTCCCATCCCCCTGGCACCCTCCCCTTAAGTATTTATAAGTATTGATAAGATCCCCCCTCAGTCTTCTCCAGACCAAAAAGCCCCAAGGCCCTCAGCCTTTCCTCATAAGAAAGATGCTCCAATCCCCTCATCATCTTTGTAGCCCTTTGCTGGGCCCTCTCCAGCAGTTCCCTGTCCTTCCTGACCCGGGGAGCCCAGAACTGCACACAGTGCTCCAGATGCGGCCTCCCCAGGGCAGATCAGAGGGGAAGGATGACCTCCCTCGAGTCAATCTGTTCCCGATGCTTCTCTGGGTAAGAAACGGTGTCCTGGGACGTGTCTGCCCCACACGCCACTGTCTCGGGCCACTGGCAGGGCCTGGACCCTTTCAAACAAACTTTTCTGACATTATTTCGTATTCTCTATCTGCTTCTTGATTATTTTTTTATTTCATTTTATTTTTTCCTGCTTCATCTGTGTAATCCTCTGTGACCCCAGTTCCTGTGCATTTGCAGCTGCCGTCGTCTTGTTATCTCAACGTGGCTGCCAGATCAGAGCGAAACCCTGATTTTTTTCACAATTACAATTTATAGGTATTCTTTGGGTTTGTGATTCAGGCCTGAATGAAACATAGTATCAGCGAAATCAGACAAGAAAAAGTATGGGGCAGTGCTTAGGGCTAAAATGAGAGTTGTCCGCTGATTTAAGCGGCGTTTCTTCTGACTTGTAAGTGGGACTGGTTCAGACGTCGATGTGGAAATACCTTCCTCGCTCCAGAGCTGCTGCAGTTGCTGAATGGCACTGGTTTTTAAAGAGCAGCAATCCAGAGTATTTCTGCTGTGAAAGGAAAACAGGATTTTAAAACGTGTGGCTGGATTATAACCATTCCTTCCAAAATCATGTGTTTACATAAGAAGAAACTGATTTCTTCAGAGCGATGGCTGGCTTGGAGTTGTTTGACACAGGGAATTTTACATGCCGTTAGTGGAGAGTATAATTAAAACCATGCGATGTTCTGTTGCCCCTTACTGTCACAAAATTGCAAGTTATTCAGTCTCAGAGGTGCTTTTTAAGAACACATACAGAGTTTTAATGGACTGATCCAATGTAGAAGTATAGCATGGTCAACTAAAAGAAGAAAGGAAAGAAAGAAAGAAAATTTAATGATGCTTCCAAGCCCTCGTTCTGGGTAAGAACTGAGCATAACAGGCTACGCCAGCGTGTAGTAGATGTAGTGTAGTGGCTGGATGAAATTTTCTCCTCTCCTTAAAGGAGAGGACAGGTCTAGCACATGGCATCATTGAGCATTCCTTTACCGTTATTTTGCCTTTCGTTTTCTACAGTATTTGTCTTTCTTTAAGTCAACATTTGTAGTGGTAGAGAGAGCTGTAATGGCACCTAAGACTTTCCTATGTTGGTAAGGGACTACAGTGTGATTTAATTCAGTGCGGGCACCACGAAGCCTGTCTGCATGAAGCATCCCCTCCCCTTGCCGCTCCGTGTCCCCTGCCTGCTGCCTGTGTCCGTGGGTGTCAGCTATTAAAACGTTGTGGCTTCCCCCATTAGCACCCCGAGTGCGGAGGCTGCGGGTGAAATGCCGGAGGATGCAGCTCCAGCTCCCTGCGGCACCTCAGCCTTGAACGTCACCTGGCTCATGATGTTTCCATGATCAGTCCTAGCAACACTTGGAGGCTCTTGATGGCCTTCCCAACTGTGAGTCGGAGACTTTGAGTTCCCCATCGCTATCCCCCACCAGCCTTCTACAAACCTGTGCTTTTGCCATATTTGAGGAGGTGATCATGTATGTACGTTGACGAACCATAGGGACCCCCACTTGATCTATTTGTGTTGCCTCCATCCACACAGAGTCGAAGCCCTGGAAGCAATCCCATCATGACTGTATTTTTAGCAATTTCTATTTGTGTGTGCTCTTTTTCCCATTTTAAGCACTTGACTGGGGATGTTGATAATGGTGCTGGTGGTCTGGAGAAATGCTCTTCTTCTCGACTTGCTGACCTGTAAGTTTAGATCTCTTTCTACAGGGAAGGTAAAAGCAGTGAAACCATGAGCAGCAATAGTGCTGTCTTTGCAAGCCAGGTCCTTAGGATTTCTTGATAGGTTTGTGCATCCTTTTCCTCTCGAAAACAGCCTGAGCATTGATGTAAGCTGATCCTTCTCCAGCAACCTCAGCAATGTACCTAATGTCTCTTGCCAAGATTTCAAACAATAGTTTATTTTACTGTTGCTGGAAGGGAAGGCCAGCAGGCCGGCCTGCCAGGCGTCCCGTTGGGCGTGGGGTGGAGGCTTCATTGAGCGTTTTGCTTGGGGGATGTGCTTTTGGCTTCCCGGGAATCGCTGCGAGCGCAGAGTGGGTACACGTGAGAGCGAGTGGTCCCCTGGGGATGTGCCCAGGGCTAAGCGATCTGCCTCCCTCCTCCAGCACCAGCAGTCGCTCTGAAATCCTGGGAACCCGCAGGGTTTGAGGAGCACTGGGCAGCGATGAGCCCTGTATTTACTGACTTACTGCTGCTTTACATATGGCAAATAGGATTCAGTAATACAACTCTTCAGCAGAAGCGTTTTCCTCTATTTCCTTCACAAAGCCATCAGTGGAGAACGCTGGGCAAAAAGGTGCTGTTATAAAAGGACATTTTTATTTCCAAACATCATCGCGGCTTGCTGGTTTGGGTCTGTCATTCATAAACCCCATCAGTCCATCAACCCCCCTCTCTGTAGCCAGAGGGCTTTGTGTGTATATAGGTGTGTAACAGACATTTTTCTTAGTGCTTAGTTCCCACAATGGGAGCAGTGTTGAGAGTTATGTTGGAGTGACAGCTTTCTAATAAATTAAATCTTGTCCCACATCTCCAGAAAGATTTGTTAGTAAAGGTCACACCGAGGTTCGTTATTACAGAAGAATAATTTTTTTCAAAGTGTTCTGCAGTGTTAATGTATTATGAGATCTTGCCTAAATTAAAAACAAAACAAGACAAAACTTGCCAACTCCCCTGAGAAATATCCTCAACTGCCTTTATCAAAACAAAGGAAAAAGTGCATTTTGTGATGCAGTATTGGTGGTTGGCTTTTTTAAACATGCTTTTTTGTTTCCACAATTGGTAATTTGCAGTATTTGGGAGTATTTAATAGGCTTCCCAACTGTGAGCCTGACTGCTGCTTTGAAAGTGCTGTGTTAAAACTCTCATTTGTGGCTTTCCATATCCGTATTTTACAGATTTAGTTATTCAGATGTTTGCTCATCGGGTAAAAAAATCCCCAAAGAAATGGTCAGAAGCAAAACAAGCTTGTTTTAGAGCTGTGGGTAGAGTTTAAGTAATAAATACTGTCAAATACCCCTTAATTCTATAAGAGATTTCTGATTGTCTTTGCCTTCATGATTTCGTTGGTCCAGTTACTCTATAGTTGCAGGAGTGAGATGGGAATGTATAAATCCCCAGCAGAAGGCACCTCTCTGAAGAAGAGGGGAAGGAGCAACAGTGCTTTTGCCACAGTGTGCTCTTGGTCCCCTGGGAAATTCAGTCCTGCTGTTGCTGCTGCGAAAGGCCAAGCAGCATCTTCGAGGGCGGGTGCAGGTACCCGAGGTTGAGGTTTCTGGGAAATGGCCCAATATTCAGAGGAGCTGCACAGGAACCCAGCAAACTCCATTTTGAGGAGCCCTGTTTTGAGGAATCCAGCACTCGGTCTGAAAACAGTGATCTGGGAAACCTGGTTTTGGGCAGGGTGTGACATCGGTGTGCCTCCCCTTGCCCTGGGGTGGGATGGGGGGTCCTTCGTCCTGGGACCTGCTGCTGGGCGCTCGGGCTTTGGCTTGGTAGCGCTTACTGCCCCAGCAGCAGCACTGCGGGGCCTCCGGCAAAGATGATGTTTGTCATCAGTCAGAGGATATTTTCATCGCTAGAAAGCAAATTTTTTACCAGCAGTATATTTGACAGCAGATTTCTTTTTGTTCTTTAAGATTAACAGCTTCCCTTCGATTTGTTTTAAAGTTATCTTTGAGTTTTGCATTAAAAGTTTACATATTCTAAGACTAAGATAACAATCAAATTTAAAATAAAACAGCTTGTCTACAGGCCTACAAGTTCATTTTAACTCTTCATTTTTCTCTTTCTCTTTTGTTGAGCTTCAGTCACGTTGCTTAGAACTTTTCCTGAGCCTGTTTCTCTCCGTGGGCTGAGTTTTAAAAGATATTTTTCTTACTCAGAGTACAATAATTCAGTAGGAACTACATGTACTTTTGTCAAACCTTTAAAACCACAGACTTCTATAAACTCTGCAATTAGCTCTACTTTTGGTTTATGACAATAATGTAATAAGTCACTGTGTAGCCAGCTTGAGAGAATGGTTTAAGTTCAGTTGCAAAACTTTGCTACAGAACTATCAGGGCAAGAGTTGGGGTTTACTTCTGCAGATAGAGCACATGCAGTTTCTAATCCAGCGTTGTCAGAGATGTTCAATGTTTCCGATCCATCTGACAGACATTGGTCTAGAAGTTGTTTTTGAAAAGGATTAATCAACCTTTAAGAGAATCTCTGCCGAAACATAATTATTTTACCAGATACGTAATACAGGTCACAGGCAGCAATGGAGCATCAGCATCGCTATGAACACAATGTGCCAGAGTTAAATCTCTGCTTTCTACTTCCTTAGGATGGAAAATGATACTGAAACAGAATCTCCTGTACCACTGGATGATTTAAAATCTGCGATGAAGGGAAATGATGAAGATGAAAAGCTTCAAGTTAAAATACAGGCTTTTGAAGAGAAAATAAATGTCGACAACAGTACTCCTGGCTCAGTGCGGAGATACAGCTTAGGCCAGGTTTCTAAAGAAGAAAGGAAGGATATGAGATTTAACAGGTACGGCCCTGTAAAATGTGTGAGTGGTTTTCATGAATATCAGCTTCGTAATAAAACTTTATGCAAACATTGAGAAATTGGTCCACTTGCATGATACCTATGGGCATCGTAAGTTTCATTTTAACCAAGTCTCATGTCCGTGAATTCAAAGGCTGGATAAAATCTTTCTAAATTATTTATTTAATCTCTCCTGTGGCCCAAACCAGCACAAGGGATAAGAAAAATATTTGCATGTAAATATTACTAGAAAGGAAGATACGCTACAGAGACCTCTCCTGGGTATTGTTGCTAACAATACCTATCAAATGTTTGAATCCAATTTTGCCCGTGCACGGTGCGAGATGAGTGCGACTCTCTGGGACCCCCGGTGCGACAAGGGCTCGGAGAGCAGCGTGCACCTGCGGTGGCCGTAGGCTGCCTGTGCACCGCAGCTCCGCTGCAGAGGTTCTCTGTTCCAGCTCCAGTATTTGCCCTTCCAGCCCCTTCACTTCAACCATTTTTACTCTTTCGGGGGCTTAACTTCATCCTCAGCATATAGGTGTGGGGCAATGAAGACCTGGAGGCTGAGCCTTGGCTCAGTTAAATGGCTGCTGGATGGCATTTTTATGATGTGATCAATAAACATATGCTCCAGTCCTGGGGTTATAAGTTTCTTGCATGTAGGTTGACTAGCTCCCTCCATGGCATGCAGATGTTGTGATATACGGACATTATTTAGTTTCGTTTGCTTATTAAAGCTGTGGCTTGAGTTTTGCTTTTGAAATGCATATTTACCAAAAGATACTTGCCTCTGGCTAAGCGAGCCCCATGTTCAGCTCTCTCAACCAGCTGCACAGAAGTAACTCGGAAGAGCCCATGTTTGGGTGATTTTTGTGTCTTGCCTTTATTCCAAAACATTTTTCCTTTCCTTAATCGCCTTCCAGGTCCAAAAGCCTCGCTTTGCACACAGTCCGCGTGAAGGGGCTAAACTCAGAGAGTGGGCAGGATGAGGAGAACGGGGAGATGACTGCTGGCATCTCCTTCACCGAGATCTACATCAGCCAAGAGAATGACAAATTGCCTTTTAGCGTTGATACTGAAGCAATGCAACTGGGAAACTCTTTGGTTTCACACCCAAGTGTCGATTACACAGAATCAGCAAATTTGCCAGAATCTACTAAAGAAAAGGCCCTCGAGGGAAGCGCGGAGGCAGTGACGAGCCCTGTGGAATACCAGGACAAGCTCTACTTGCACTTGAAGGAAAACCTGAGTAAAGTGAAAGCATATGTCATGGAGATGGGGAGGAAAATTCCTGTCCCCGATCAGTGTGTTATTGAAGGTAAGAAATCTGAGCCTTTCCGATCATGAGAACTTTAACGCTACGCCGAAAGTCCTCGCTGGGTTCAAGCAAATGGGTAGCAAAGAGCACAGAGCTCACGGGTGGGGAGGAACATTAGTTTTATAAAACAACGTCATTCACAAATTGCAGTGTTTTGAGATCTTCCAGGACTGTTGTTCTTTTCCTTCAGGGATGTAGTGCAGCCCTCGCCTACCCCAGACTTCCGTGAAGGTTAATGTGAGGGTTGCCTTTCGGCTGGCACAGGGACAAACCCCGAGCTCTCTGGAAAAGGGCAGGACACGCTGGGCTGAAGAGCCGTGGCTGTTGGCTGGGGCTGGCAATAGCTCTGGGCACATCTGCAGGGCAGGCAGGCAAGGGGAACGTCTCCCATCTCCAGGCTGTACGTTATGGAGCTGCGTTAACAGTTGTGGAGTGTTGAGTGCAACAGAGCTCACATGCCATGGGTCGGTCTTGGCCACGCAGGCATATGGATAAGCACGTGCTGGTAATTAAGCCACCTTCTTGGCCTGCTGGGTTGGGCTAGAGCAGATCTGTGCCTCCTTCCTCATTGTCATGATATTATTAAATACGCTGACTCACAAGATACCCAGAAATAGCCCATGCATGAGTACAGGTTAGGGGCTGACCTCCTGGAAAGCAGCTGTGTGCAAAGGGACCTGGGAGTCCTGGTGGACAACAGGGTGACCATGAGCCAGCAATGTGCCCTGGTGGCCCAGAAGGCCAATGGCATCCTGGGGGGCATCCAGCAGAGTGTAGCCAGCAGGACGAGGGAGGTCATCCTCCCCCTCTGCTCTGCCCTGGGGAGGCCGCAGCCGGAGCACTGTGTCCAGTTCTGGGCTCCCCAGGTCAGGAAGGACAGGGAACTGCTGGAGAGGGTCCAGCAAAGGGCTACAAAGATGATGAGGGGATTAGAGCATCTTTCTTATGAGGAAAGGCTGAGGGCCTTGGGTCTGTTCAGTCTGGAGAAAAGAAGACTGAGGGGGGATCTTATCAATACTTATAAATACTTAAGGGGAAGGTGCCAGGGGGGTGGGAACAGTCTTTTTTCAGCGGTGCCCAGTGACAGGACAAGAGGGAACGGGCACAAACTTGAGCATGGGAAATTCCATCTTAACATGAGGAGGGACTTCTTCCCTGTGCGGGTGGCAGAGCAGTGGCACAGCTGCCCAGAGAGGTGGGGGAGTCTCCCACTCTGGAGCCATCCCAAACCCACCTGGACGCTGTCCTGTGCCACTGCTGGAGGTGCCCCTGCTGTGGCAGGGGGTTGGACTGGGGGAGCTCCAGAGTGCCCTTCCAACCCCAACCATTCTGTGAAGTGAAGCGGGTCAGGACCTTCAGGTCAGCACATTCCAGCCCAGAGGCATACCTTCTTGAAGGTGCAACAGAATGAGATGCCCGGTGCTTTGGGTTGGGTTGGATCCTATCTCACCGCTTCCCTGGGGCTGTTTAATGTTTTCTGCTTTCATCAAGGGTGGGTATTTGTTTTCAAGTGGGAGAAAGCTGGTTTTGTGAGACTGCGGGGGAGGTGGGCGATATGCTGCAAGATGGGTCTTTGATGCTCCTCTTTGAAGTAAAGAAGTTGGGTTGTGAGCCTCTCACTTGTGCCGAGCAGCAGTCGCTGCCTTTAACATGGCTTTGTGTGTGTCTAACCACTTGCTGGTGGTGTTTGTGAGCTATTTACAGCCCAACCCTTCAATGGGCCACTGCGAGTCCAAAGACTAGCTGACTCAGTAGATTAAATTAATTTGCAGTCACTTAAAATGTCATCTTCTAATACAGCGTAACTTTAGGTCTATCAAATATCAACTTTTGTTGGTAAACTATTTGTTTACTTTTTCATTGGTCAAGAAGTTGAAAAGCATTTTCCACTCATAAAAGAGATACAACTATATATATTTTAAAAGCTTATGTTTCAGAAGAATTGCCTAAATATCTTAAATTCCCGGTTTACTATTTGAAATACTTACTTGGTAGAATTAATGATAATTTTTTTTTTCCATAAAATTGCAGTGGAAATATGAAAGTGAACAATCTGGCTTTTGAAGTGCTGAATGCTATGACCTTCCATTAATCAAATACAATACGTTGAATATTTTTAAATATATTGCTCAGTTTCCTTTCTGAAGCACCTATTATGATATGTTCTAAGCATGTGACTATTTCTAAATTCATTCAAACTATTGTAATTTCCTGAAAATCCTCAACTAGCATTCTTAGGGAAATTCTTTGAGTAGGGACACATGTGCTGAACAGGAGATTTATGTGACTCATTCGGAGTATGTTGAAGAAATGCAGTCTGGCTCATTACACAGGGGATGGCTTTGTTAATATTTCAGATATTACATAAACAACTCCATCAAAAACCTTGCAGTTATTGGACTTCTGTGATTCCTGCACACTGTAAAGGCCCGTTCCAATGTATCTGTTTTATTTTTCAAATAAGATGTTTAGAAAATAGGAAGAAAATTTTATAAAATATTAATATACATAGTTGGCTAATTTTATGTTGGTTATGTAGGAGTTTGTTGAACTGGAAATTTAATATGTAAACCAGGGAAAATATTAAAAGAAAGGCACTTTAGAGCAGTCTCCCATGAAACAGAGTGCTTGAAGGAAATAGTGGCAAAATACGTTGCAAGGAAATAGCACTGCAGTGTGCTAATAATGGAGAACGCAAATTTCCCCGCATACCCGTTCGTTAGAGCCGTGCCATTTCCTGGGCTTTCAAGCGGCAGCTCACACGCAGCTGAACAGAGCGTTAATGTCAGTTGTAAGGATTTCGAAGTAACGATGGGCCAAATTCTGTTCACTTCAACAGAATTCAACCCCCTGCTTGCATTTCTAATGCGGATGCTGTCTCACCTTTGGGCAGACTGTCTCGCAACGTGGTGAATTCCTTATTGCTTAAACCTGAGAATGGGTGGCATCCCCGAAAGGATGCTGCCGTGCTGTACCAGTGAGGACAGAAGAAGCTTGCGTGCCTTTGGGTACATCCAGAATTAGCGTGCCCGGCCCCTGCCAGACCTGGGGTGTTAATACCCAGTGTTAGGAGGAGGCTGTTGGAGGTCTTCCCAGCAGGGAGTCACTGCCTTGCAGAATGACAGAAGACTCTCAGTTCAGCGCTCAGCAGCTGACAAAAAAGCAAATGGACAAGAGAAGAATTCTTAAGAAAAATCAAAACATCGAATGACATCACTATGTCATTCTCTGCATTAATTGGAGCCTGAATCTTGAAGGACAAAGTAGACCTGTAGCAGGAGCACAAGGATAATTGGACATCTCCATATGAAGAAAAATGCACTGGGACTCCACAGCGCGGAAAAGAGCCGATAGAGATTTGCAGCATCATGGATGGCCAAGAAGATCAATTGGGAGTGGTGGGTCACTGTCTGTCCCAATACATGTAACGAAGTTGTCAGGAAGCAAATTCAAAATACACAAAATAGGCACCTCTTCCCACATAATTAGGTACGTGTAATTAAATGGCAGAACTGATTGCTACGGTACCTCAAGTATGCTGAAAGGGCACCTGGTTTCAAAAGTGATTAGGTAAATTCATGGATTGGAGCCATTCAAGGGTTATCAAAATAATCCCAGCCCTGACTCTGGAAACACTGGAACCTCAGATGGTGGTACCAGGAGAGCAGGAGGGAAATTACTGCTGTGTGCTTGGTCTGTACTTGCACCCCTCGCTTACAGCTCTTACTCGCCCTTTGTGAGCTAATACCAGGATATGGCGCTGGTGGGACTTTCCAACTTGAATCAGAATTGCCATTTCAACATCCCTTGAAGGGACAAAAATGGAGAAAACTTGGTTTCTTAACCAAAGTAGCAGAAAACTGAAGGAGGACTTGATAACAATTTTCAGCAATGTGCAAGTCGGTTAAGGGAACAGCTCGTGCTGGACAAGGCAAGAAATATGAGCTTAAATACAAATCAAAAAGATTCAGCTTAAACAGTAGAAAAAGCTGTCCAGCTTGCGCTGGCAGAGGAGGTTAAAAGCAGGTTAAAGAAAGCTGGCAGCGGGCCTAGGTGAGGCAAGGCTGCGAGGTCTGACAGATCTAGAAGAAAGGTTGGTGCTCCTTAAAACATTTCTATTTTTTCCGCGTACATCGGTTGGATGAATATAAGATTTTATTTCTTCTGAAGCTTGGCTTACACCATCAGCCAGCGGTACTGGTACAACTCCAACATCGCAGGCACTCTTGACTCTGCCTGTGGGCAAGGGGGCAGATCTGATGCCCACTCCAGGTCCCCTGCATGTCTTTGACTGCATCCCCTCCTCTGTAACATTATCCATGACTTGCAGTTTTTCTTTTTTACTGTCGATTCAGACATTTGCTGTGTAGGCAGTAGCCTTCACAAAATATTTCTGCTTTACAGGGTGCGTTTTTTTCTGTCTCCTTGTTGATTTATAAGCCCATTTGATTTATACTGTATGTCAAAATTCATGTAATATTAACTTGGGTGATTTTACAGCTCTGAAAGGGATACAGGTTAAGAATTGTGAGGATGGATCCATGGTCAGTCTGTGACAGTTAATTTGAAGCTGCCTCCTATAAACATTCAAAAATGGACATATTCTCAGCTCTGTTGTCTCATTTAGTATTTGCTGGCTTTGGTTGCATGTGCTTCAGGCAGGGGAGAGTCGTGAATTGGGTGATGATCCTACAGCAGAAGCAGGATTAAGATTGGGCTGTTGGCCAGGTCTTTCCTTAGTCTAAGGAAATGGTCAGGTTGAGGGTGTTTTGAAGAACAGGCAAGCTACAACAGCTTACCGAATGCATGTGTGCATGTGCGTAAGTGAATCTTTTGGAACTAACACTGCAGTCAGAGAGGGGATTTAAACTGAGGCAGAAAGAAGGCATCTGAAACCACAAAAATCCATTTCTTTTAGCTTGTTTCAGTTTTGGGCTGATGGTTTGGTTCGGTTCCCGCTTAGTTTGAACCACGTTACCCAGATTCACATCTCTGCCATACCTTAAACAATTTGAGGCATTCTTTTATGTCATGTTGATCACTTTAATCCTCATAATCCTGTGGGTCTTTTCATAAAAAAAAATAATAAAATGCCACCGTATTTGTCAGGCACTTTAGCTTTCATGGAGATAAGCAAAGTGGTTTTCATCAGCCCATATTTTTCCAGATGGTTTGTGATCTTGTATCTTATAGATATCTCCAGGATCTCGCAGATGGCAGTGGCCCAGACTTGTGCGTCTATAATTTCCTGAATACTCCCGAGTTTCATTATTGCTTTTCAGTGTGCCTTGGGCAGGATATCTGCTGCCTCGGTGTGGCTGGGCTCCCAGTGATTAGGAAGATTGCCCCATCCCTGGAGGTGTTCAAGGCCAGGTTGGACGGGGCTTGGAGCAACCTGGGCTGGTGGGAGATGTCCCTGCCCCGTCCAGGGGGGGTGGAACTGGATGGTCTTTAAGGTCCCTTCCAACCCAAACCGTTCTGCGATTCTATGAAGAACATGAGCCTGTGTTTGAGAACCTCACATGGCATTTGCAGTTTCTCCGCTGGCTGCAGTAGGTGCTCTCTGAAAGGTCCTTCAGCCTTTCTGGTTTTCTAGGTCTCAAGTACCCGTGAGAGGAGATAGGGCTGGCAATGGGTTGAGTAGGTCGCTTTGAAAGGCGTGGGTGAAAGATGACATTCCTGTTTTACCTGGTTTAGCGCCGATTTCCCCTGCATGCAGCAGAGGGTTCTTGAGCAGCCAGCAGGCTCCACCTCCTCTAGCCTCTCTGGGTCTCACCCTGAACCGCTTCGAAAGATTTTGGACCTATCCTTCTTGTTTTCCAGACGTGTAGGGATGGTGATCGAATGCACGGCCATGTGCATCCTGCCTCTGGGAGTGGCTGGTGTCAGATGGTTCCCAGACACAAGCCTGTATGATTGCTGGATTTGGTTATAACTTGAGGGCAGGTCCTTGTTTTACACTCTAGTTCTACTTGCTCTTTAGATAATTGGGATAAAAATGCCGCCATTAATGCCTACAGCTCAGAGCACTGAGTGTCAAGTGAGCCGTTGGAAAGAAAGCACTTGATAACGTGTGTGTGTAGAGGATACTGAAGGATTTGCACATCTCCAGCCTGCCTTTTTAAAAGGATAGAGCCCAGGGAGATCTAGTGCATCATTCTATCTTTGGCTACTGAAGCCACATTCAAAGTGCAGTGCCATCCAATGAAAAATATCATAACCATTTCATAGTAGTAAGTCACTCCTGGCTCCTCGGTGCCCTACAGGAGGAGGCACAAACAGCAAACATCTTATGGGATTAATGACAGAACGCTGAAAAGGGAGGAGGCGGCAGGGGAAACAGGTTGCAGTACACTGGCCCTAAATCTGGTTGTTATTATGTTTTATGCTGTACTGAGAGATAATAGGTACCATATGATGGTGTAGATGGAAAAGCTCATTGCTCCCCTGCAGTGCTCGCCCCTGCACCGGTCTGATAAATTCCAGCATTCCATAAGCCAAACATTGATTTGGAACAGATGGACCTCTGCTCCTTCAGTGGGACCACAAAGTTGCGGAGGCTCAGGCCCACATTTCCAGAGATCAACCCTGCTGCTGCTAGGCCAAAAAAAATATTAGTTGGCGTTTTATTCTGCAGGACTGGTATTTCAAATGCATCCCAAATGTGAGGGCTGGCAGTGAGAATGGAAGTGCTAACTCACAGGATGGCCATCGCGCTCGCCGTGATCTGCGCCGTCAGACCGCCGAGAAACTCCCAGCGCAACGGGGAGCGTAACAGGAACATGAACACTCTCATAACTTGCTGCCCTCACGTATGTGATAATAGCAAACCGTGCGTGCTTTACACCTAACCTGGAAGCACCAGTTTAAACAGGCTGGTCTCCAGATGCGCTTTACCTGGTAGCTGGGAGACTCCTGGCAGGGTGGTGGTGTCACTCTCCTGGGGGAAAAGCCAAACCAGAGGACTTTGACTTCTAAGCTTCTGGGTTGGACCAGGATGGACCTAATGGTTCCTGCAGTAGCTGTCTGTGCCCACCGTGCGGGCAGGGTGAGCCAGCAGCCCTCTGCCAGGCTGGGGACACGGGGCAGGGGTGGCTGGGGGACACGGCTGGGACACAGAGGAGCTGGGCAGTGGCAGGAGGGGGGCGTTTCCCCAGGATCCCGCTTTCCTGCGTGCGTCACTCCTCGAGACAGGCAGCGGAAAGGTAAATGCACTTTTGCTTCTGAAGATGGGACGATGTGGCAGAGATGCTTTACTGTTGTACCTTCCCAAATGACGTAGGCTTTTCCTTGCCCCGGTGGTAACGGGAAGGAAGATAAGAGGGAGTTATAAAGTCAAGCTAATCTGTATGTGCTCAAAGATGCTGCTGGGGCTGGAGCCCCTCTGCTGGGAGGACAGGCTGGGAGAGGGGGGGTGTTCAGCCTGGAGAAGAGAAGGCTCCAGGGAGACCTCAGAGCCCCTTCCAGTGCCTAAAGGGGCTCCAGGAGAGCTGGGGAGGGACTCTGGGTCAGGGAGGGGAGCCATGGGATGAGGGGGAACGGTTTTACACTGAAAGAGGGGAGACTGAGATGAGATCTGAGGAAGAAATTCTCTCCTGTGTGGGCGGTGAGCCCCTGGCGCAGGCTGCCCCGAGAAGCTGTGGCTGCCCCATCCCTGGAGGTGTCCAAGGCCGGGTTGGACGGGGCTTGGAGCACCCTGGGCTGCTGGGAGGTGCCCCTGCCCAGGGCAGGGCGGGGCAACTGGATGGTCTTCAAGATCCCGTCCAACCTAAACCATTCTATGGTTCTATGATTCTATGAAATGTGGCTTTTACCACTCAGATGTGGACTCCGTGTATTGAGTGCGCCATAGTGGCTGTCTAGACCCTATGGTAGTCACGCCCTCTCCATTAGTTTTTGTGTAATTTACTGGAGGTGAAGTCTGTTGGAATGAGTTATGCATGCACGCAAATCTAGTAGTGTTAAAAAATATATATAAATCGGCATTTCTTGAACCTGGTTACTTTAAAAATTACTCTTTTCTCCTATAAACATATTTATTGTTTGCATATTTATTTGTAAGCCAAACTGAAGAGATCAAGCAAAGGAAACTGAGGAAGCTGAAAAAGGCTTAAAACTGAAATTTAAAAAGTTGTATGTATTTCTTACTCCCTGGTTTCATGTTTATTGGTGGGTTTGATTATATTTGGGAAATTTATAAGCATACTTTTACTCCTATTAACAGATTTTATTTAATAGTAAGGGATTACCAATGTAAATCAAATAATGCATTAATTGTTCCCAGAACCAGTGACTCTGTACCTACTTGCCTATGGCCCTCCTGGTTTAGCCCGGCATATTAAGCTGGAATAAACAACAGTTAACGACTCTACTGACATTCTTCTGTTTATATTTTGTTCTTTTTCCCCAGGCACAACCACTTAAGAGCAAACTTTAAAATTGCAACATATATTCTCTTATTGCCTGTAGGAAAAACAAGTTGTTGCTTATTATCTTGCTAGAAGTTTGAGACTTGCCAAGAGATGTGATGAGTTTCTTGATGGGAGGAGCGTTTCCTTGGGATCTTGAGGAGTCTCTGCCATCTGGGGCATTTGGTGACTGTGTGGGGTGGTTGGTTTGTGCCTTGCTTTGCTTTTCACACTTTCTTCATGTTTTAACATCTTTTCCTTGTGTTACTCGTTCTCTCCTTCTAAGCCAAGCCAAAGCCAGGCTGAGGAAGGAGGAGAACTCATTCTTCTTTGTGGAGAAGATGTGGCCAAGTGTCAGCAGCCGCTGCAGCTAGGGATGCGGGAGAGCAGGACACAGGCACAGCTGGGCATGATGCATGGGGCAGGCTGAGATGGGGAGCTGCTTGAGATGAGGGATGGACAGAGCTCTAAAATGTCTTGGCTTAGGTTTGCTCTTAGGTGCTCATCAAGAGGGATAATTCATAGTAACTGGAAAAAAAGAAACATAGGAAAGATGTGGATCTGTTGGAGCAGGGCCAGAGGAGGCCATGGAGATGCTGCGAGGGCTGGAGCCCCTCTGGTGGGAGGACAGGCTGGGAGAGGGGGGGTGTTCAGCGTGGAGAAGAGAAGGCTCCGGGGAGATGTTATTGAGGACTTCCAGTCCCTAAAGGGGCTCCAGGCGAGCTGGGGAGGGACTTTTCACAAGGGTATGTAGGGATAGGACAAGGGGGAATGGCTTCAAACTGAAAGAGGGGACATTGAGATGAGATATTGGGAAGAAATTCTCTCCTGTGAGGGTGGTGAGCCCCTGGCGCAGGTTGCCCGAGAAGCTGTGGCTGCCCCATCCCTGGAGGTGTTCAAGGCCAGGTTGGACGGGGCTTGGAGCAGCCTGGGCTGGTGGGAGGTGTCCCTGACCTTGGCAAGGGGGTTGGAACAAGATGATCTTCAAAGTCCCTTCCAACCCAAATTATTCTATGATTCTGTGATTCTAAACCAAGCAATCACTCTGTCTGTTGAGTGTGTTACCGCAGATACTCAGCAGCAGCAGGGATTTGCTGCTAATGAGATGAAGCAGAGCTATGAACATTTATCCTTTGCTGAGTTAACTGTTCTGGTGCTTAGCCTAAACAAAACTTTCATCAACGTACACAGACTTGCCACCTAATAAACTTGCTTTGCACTGGAGTGGGCTGGCCTCTCCCCAAGGAGGGGTGAATCCAGGCTGGCCACCTTCCCACCTGGATGTGGGGGCACAGGCTGACAGCCCAAGTGCTGAGAAATTGGTTTCTCTGCCGTTACCAACGGGAGGGCTGACAAGATGTACAAAATGGGCCATAATTCTCTCTGAGAAAGTTGGAGCATGGCTCAGCCGACAAAAGCTCACGGGTGCAGGAGAAGCTCATTTTTCAGGCAAATAATAGAGCAGCAGCACAGCTATGGGGGTGAGTGGCGTCCAGACCGGGGCAGCGTGTGCATTTACCCGTGACTGCCTTCGCTAAGTTAACACCACAATGGAGCCATATGTGGTGTTGTATCATCTCGTCCCTGAACGGTCCCTTTCCTTCTCATGCAGTATCTTTTGACATGTCAACATGTACAAGGGATTTTCCTGGTCCAAGCAAAATGATTCTATCCACCGTCCAGCTACAAGAGCCAACACTCTTTAATAGTCGTAAGACAAGTCTGTCTCTGGGTCTTCTTTCCCTCTTCTTCCCCTTCCTTCCTCTCCTTCCTCTTCCCCTTCTCCTTCCTTCCCCTTCCTTCCCCTTCTTTTTTCTTTTTCCTTTTTCTTTTTCCACAGCCAAAGCCTCTATAAGCCCGTGCAGTATACAAATGCTATTAGAGTTAGAGATCCAGCGGCTGCAATGGTGTTTCCGTAAATCCTAATTTAGGTCAGGTGGGACAGGTTACTCAGTGAAATAGAAGTTGGCATAAACACACTGCTTCAAATTTGCTTTCCACATTGGGAAGTGACAGTAGTTTTTAAAGTACAAAACTGGTTCTAGAGTCTGTAAATGTGTAGCTTAAATGTGACCAATGTAATAGGCTTAATGTCCTCAGGGAAACTAGTTAATTTTTTCCTTCCTCCCTCCCTCACATACTTTTGACCAATTATTTTAAAGAGTTGCAGATCCATCTTTGCCATAATTTGGACTTCATTGCTTTAAATCACATCAAAAGGACCTTTAGTCAACATTGGATTACCAGCACTCACCAAGCCGTGCCGTGTGCTGGGTGAGCTCTTGCAGAGCGAGCAGGTTTTGTTGAGAGGAATCTCCTGTGTGTTGTGTCTTACTGATATCTGGAAAGTTTCTTGGGGCTTAATTAATCTTTCCTTACCAGGCGACGTCAGGGTGAGCGGTTATGTGTTTCCACACAGGGAATTACACAGCGATTCAAGGAACTAAGTTGTCTCCACCTTCATAGGCTGAGACTGGTTTCTTTTCACCTTCAAAGCTTTTTTTTTGCTAACTCAAGCCTGCAAGTGATTTATTTTTGTTCTTTCTAGCAAAAATGTTTGTGCTCCCTTTTCCTAGCTAAACCTACAGACCCGAGCCCTGCTCGCTCATCAGATTCCCCTCTGTCAGCCGCTGCGCGTTGCCAAGTGCAAATGCAGCGCGTTGTTTTCCCTAGAAATGACTGCTGTCGAGTGAACAGGGGTGAACAGCTCTTACTATGTTGTATTATCGCTGCTTTAACTCCTCTGGAATCCGGGGGGATTACACAGGGTTGGTATTTGGTTCATAGTGTTTTATATCACTTGCATATAACTGTACTGGGAAAAGTATGC
Organism: Pluvialis apricaria; assembly: GCA_017639485.1. Classification (NCBI taxonomy): domain Eukaryota; kingdom Metazoa; phylum Chordata; class Aves; order Charadriiformes; family Charadriidae; genus Pluvialis; species Pluvialis apricaria. Next base: position 4,969,138 of record CM030014.1, read on the forward strand.
AACAGAGCTTACCTAAAGCTCAGCCAACTGATGTACGCGTGTTTTAGGAAAGCCCAAAATGTATCTTCTTTAGCTGCATAACATACTGAGTACATAAGTGTAAAGTGTGTAAATACTACAATGATTTTAAAAACCCCTTTTTCATACTCTGTTAGAGTGTGTCTGAGCACAAGCACGAACATGGGTGTGATGGATGTGTGCATGGACACATGCTTTGCTCCTAAACGATCCTGACACACTTCTAACTTACCCACAGGGTACAGGAAAAATGACCTCCTGTGATGGACATTTTGAGGTTTAAGTAATGGTTCTTTCGGATCCTTGAATAAGATATTATAGAAGTGCAATATTATACTAGAAATATCAAACCCCATGGTGAACGTTATTACTACAGTGGGATACTGTGCCTAGACTCTGAATTGAAATTGCTACATGAGAGGGAAAATACTTGTAAAGAGTAATATTGTCACTTCCAGAAACATTCAGTGCTTTGGTTTGGCTTCCTAAAAATGAAAATGTAGCGTACAGAAGTTAGTGTCTAACAACAGCTGGGTGTTAGGATAACACTTGCCATATATAATACAGACATTTTGGGAGATATTTTGAGCACAACAAGCTCCGATAACCTGTTAAATAATATTTACAACATCTGCAGTGTTTTTATATGGGTTGTAGTACAAGAGAACACTACTGCCATGGTTACATCTGAATAAAAGTTTAAACCTATTTTATTATTCATAATAGAAAAAGAAAGCTGCAGCGGTTAAAGATCTTTCAAAACTTTGGCCAGATACTTGAGTGCTTGGTTACTTGTGAGTATAAGCATAGGTTCCCCTCTACTGTGCTCTCATGAGACCCCACCTGGAATATGGCACCCAGCTCTGTAGCCCCCAACAGCAGAAGGACACAGAGCTGTTGGAGCGGGGCCAGAGAAGGCCACGGAGGTGCTGCGAGGGCTGAGCCCTCTGCTGGGAGGACAGGCTGGGAGAGGGGGGGTGTTCAGCCTGGAGAAGAGAAGGCTCCGCGGAGACCTTATTGCAGCCTTCCAGTGTCTGAAGGGGGCCTACAAGGAGGCTGGGGAGGGACTTTTTAGAAGGGCATGTAGTAATTGGATGAGGAGGAATGGCTTCAAACTGGAAGAGGGGAGATTGAGATGAGATATCAGGAAGAAATTCTCTCCTGTGCGGGTGGTGAGCCCCTGGCCCAGGCTGCCCCGAGAAGCTGTGGCTGCCCCATCCCTGGAGGTGTCCAAGGCCAGGTTGGATGGGGCTTGGAGCACCCTGGGCTGGTGGGAGGTGTCCCGGCCCAGGGCAGGGGGGTTGGAACTGGATGATCTTGAAGGTCGCTTCCAACCTAAACCATTCTGTGATTTTATGAGTCCTGGGTGTGAAGTGCTCCAGTGGGCAGGACTGCAGGACTCTCAGTTCTGCTCCTTCACCTTCAGTCGATGCTGTCAAATTTTGGGAGACTATGACTTGACCTGTGTGACTATCACAATTCGTATTTTTAGCTAGAGGTCTGTCTCCATGTGGCAGTTAGTGATACAATGGGCCCCTGGTTATTCTGCCAGGTGTGTACATCCTGTGTGCCAATGTGGGTCAGTCTCTGATGCTAATATTTAAAATGAGCAGGGGGAGGGGGGGGTCCCATTTTAAACATTTTATGAAATGGCACAATGTAGATATTTTGCTGATGTGTAATTTTCTTGAAAACGTGCCCGGCTTCATTCTGGGCAGCTTCATGCACCCAGAAGATGACAAGAAATTCATTTTGCCTTGCCTGTGTATTTACAGGTCTCCTGGGACCATAAAAATGTATTCCTGTGGTATTGGCGTATTGGTTTGCATTTGAGCAAAACACAATGTCACAGTGCTAGATATGGATCAGAGTCATCTTAGTCTTCATCAGAACAGGTTTATTCTTTAAATACCACTTTCCACTGACTTTGGGACAACTGAGATTAGCTGTTATATGTTGAAAATGGTAATTCATTGCAAACCATTGAAAAACACACGTAGTAAACTTTGGCTTGTTATCAGACATTGCCACATCCAGCATATCAAAAGTAGCAGAAATATCTATGAGTAATCGCTCATCTCATACCAAAGGTTTGAAGACTGTCTGAGTAGGAGGCTTTGTTCAGTTGGTATTGACAAATGAACGCTGCTTTTTTCCAGGAACTAACTTTGTGCTCAGCCAGCGTGGACTCCTGCGCTTCAGCTGACAGTTATTTTGGCACGTATTATCAGCCTCGGTATTTTTCTCTGTGTCATCCACAATGTCTTGCTAAGCAATTTGTTAGGTTTTCCTGTCTCGCCATATATCCTTTGCAATTTCTTTGTTCCGCAGCATTTAGGAACCTCCTTCACAGTGCCGTCAAACACAACCCCACCTGGCACTGAGCACCCTTTCTTAATTGCGAGCCGGGGGCTGGCGTCCTGGAGCTCTGCCACCCTCTGCTCACAGCCACAATGACTTCTGTGGGAGACTGCCCAGGTGGGCTTTAATCAGCTTGATGTGGACCTGCTGTGGGTGACAAGAAACCTAGCTCTGGACTCTGCTGCCTTGGTTGGTTAATGCACTCCAATGCTTGCCTGCAGCCTTTAAATGCCTCCTAGGTTTCTTGTCAATTCATACATTTGTAACTGAAAAAATAACCGCCGTACCCAGTGGAGAGGAAGGCATTGACTGCCAGCTCCTTTTCGCAGTGGCAGTACGTGGTTTATGGTCACTTTTAGCTAAGAGTGATTTCCCATAATGAAGCATTAAACTTTTCACATACATGGACCAAGGCCAAACCTCTACTTCTGGTTGAGTGTTTTGTTAGCATCTGTGATGCATAAACTAGGGGTCTTTAGTTTGGACCATGCTGCTGGAAGAGCATTCTGTCAACCTCCTCCTTGGAGATGTCATTTATTTTTGTGCTTTAATACATCCCAGGATTTAGGGTCACTCTAATTAACCCCTTCAGTTTCTCAAACACCTCTTTATATTGAACGTGAGCACTGGCAGGTTACTGGTTTGGGTAATTAGATTAAACTCAAATTTTCCCCACAGCTACTAATCCAAGCGTAGGGGATTTTATGCCCCATCTTTTTCCTGCTAAGGTGAGTGTGTTGCTTAGGGGCATGATGGATCTGTGATCTGCAGCTAAGTTAGTTTTCATTTTAGAACTGTTCTCTCGGTTTAGCAGCATTTGCATCTTTGTTGGTTTAACGTTAAGCCCTGGCTTTTTGCTGCTGAAAGCTTATGGTCGTACACTTCCAATATTGTCCCAGTGTGGATCTTAGAGTATGTCTGTGCTCAGGCGATTGACACGACCCAAACAGCACTTCCACATTCCATAGGATTTAGTCCATGTGCACAAATCAATATTGTCTTCTTCAAAGAGCAGCCTACAAATGCCCAATGCTTGGCATCAAGCCACCACTTCACGCGGATTCTTCCCTTCCTCAAGGCAACATTTTCCTGTAATATATTCACTTTTTTCAGGCCTACACAAGAGGAAATAATGCCACATTTCCTAACGCCAACAAGTGTGCCTCTTTTTTGGGTATGTTTGGTGAAGCTGAAAGCAGTGGCTCCACTTCAGCTCCTCTTTCCATTGCCGACTCAGAGCAAAGGCAATGTCTTCAAAGTTGTCCTCTGCTAAATGCCCTCCTCAGGGACAACTAGAGACAGGTTTTCTTGTTGGCTCACCCATGGGTTAGGAGAGCCAGGGCTGGTCTAGGTCCTTCCTCCTGTCTCCTTGGAGGGGAGTGATCCAGATGATGTTTGTAGTCCTGTGCAGCTCAGCATCATTTTGACTTGGTTCATGATCTCCCCGTCTGGGAGGAAAGCTCACTGCCTGGTCTGACCCACCGACCTCCTAGCGCCTGTGGCTTTTCTTCTGCTTTCAATATTGCTCCTTCTGGCCCCGTATTGGCTTATGCACCTGCCTATGATTAAAGATTAACGAACACCCCATTGATTTCCAGATAATCCAAGCTTCATCTGCTGTAACGTTGCTGATTATACGGTGTAAGTGCTCCTCTGAGGAAGGAGTGCTGTTGTCATCCCTTTCTCTGCAGTGGGTCAATCTGGTTTGGTTCTTGTGCTCACTTCCAAACATGCATTGCCTTGGCTTAAGCGTGTTTCCCCACAGTGCGTGCAGTGACTCTACTGTTTATTGTGGAGTCTAACTTTAATCTTCCTGTGCCTTTACATCTCAGATCACTTCTCCTGTGCTACAGTGGAGTCCCAATGAGCTCTGCAGTCCCAGCTTCACGCTGGGGACTTCCTTTTCTTGGCAAATTCAAACAGCTTTGTCAAAGAATAATAAAGTGTTTTCCACTTGCCAGCTTCTGAAGTTTTTTCTCCCAGCCTAACAACCATCTGGCCTCTCTGTAGCATCTTAGGCGGGTTCCAACATCCCAGTTTTGAATTCTCTGCGTTTCCAGTGACAATCTGATCCATTGATACTTTTGCTCCAGGGACCCATCCTTTTGTACCCCTGGTAAACTCATTCCTCCTATGTGATGTTTTTATGTGAAATACAGAATTTATTACATTTCTCTCCTATGCTTTCATATCTTGATTAAATGAAAAATGTTAAAAACAATGAGTGTTTCAAGATGGTCTGTTGTTGGACAGAGAGGCTGCCTTCCGATATCAGTCTTCCTTGTCGCTGGCGCTCATTGTCAGTAGATCGAGAAGGCTGTGCTGTTTAAACTGTCTCCCATGTAGCCACATTTGCTAAAAATTTACAACTCATTTTTCTAGTTAGGATATTTTCTTGCAGCATTTTATTTCTACACCTTCACTGTGGGGTGACTCACCAGGATAGCACGCAACCCTGAGTAACTCTCTCCGCGCAGCTGGCCCGTGTCCGCCTTCCCGACTGCGCGATTTGCACCACGCACGCTGCGGCCAAGACCCGGCTTGCTGCTGCCACCGCTGCCTGCGCTGCTCTCCCTTCTCCTTCGAACCCCTTTGGCTCTGCCCCTGCAGGCGCTGGCGGGACAGGGCCACGGGAGAGGTGAGCAGTGGTGGCTTTGTGCCTGATCAGTCTAGCGGGCTCATCAGCCACGGCTTGTCTGTCTGTCTGTCGTTTCTGCCTTTAGCTAGGAAACCAGTGCGGCAGCGGCGGCTGCTGGTGGGACCAGTTGTTCCCCTCCCCTTCCCAGTTCAACTCTCCAGCTGGGTGAAGAGGGGGCAGCTCTCTCCTGTGTTTGCATCGAGGTCATCGTCTAAGGATATCCATCTCTCGTTTTCCATGCCTTTTTACCTCCGATAGCAGCTTGTTCCTGTCCAAAGGGGCTATAAAATGATACCGCTATTTTAAGTTAATAAAGAAGCCGGATTAGGTTACGCCTAACATGCTGTTATCATTATGAGCAGTCATCCAAACACAGAAAATGAGGGTCCAAGGTCAATATTTTGCAAAAGCAGAATCGTGCATCTCAAGGGCTTCATTTCCAGTTAAAACCAGCATGGGAAGTTCAGCGTCAGGTAACGTTACGTAGCGAATAGATTTTGCACTGAGCAGCTGATCCCAAAGGGCACCTTCAGATTGCAGGCAACCACCGCGGGATTTCTGCCAACAGACGATGACATGATCACAGATGGCATAAATGGTCAGCATTTGACAGAGTGGTGAGAACTGGAGAGGTTTTCTCTGTCCGTAGTGCCCCGGAGCTGGGAACCTGAGTCAAACCATGCTTTTGGAGCAAAGCTGTGTGTTGAGCGGGTGACACTGAGTCACCGCTGTGAACCGACACATCCCACCTTTCCCAGCGTGAGACTACGAATGCATTTGCAGCCCCTTGTCCTTGTTGGACCTGGAGCTCCACGCCTTTTCCTCTCTGCGTGTTTTTTTGCTGCAAAGCCCATGGCTGTGCTGGCAGCTGTGGCCCGTGGGCTCCGCCAGCAGCTGCCCTTGCGCTGATTTGAGCAAGTCACTGTGTCACGTTGTCCCCTGCGGCACGGCGGCAGCGATGATTCCTGTCCCCTGGGTGTTGTGCCTCTTGGAGAATGGCGGTGAAAGCTGCAACCACGGCTTGCTGTGTAAAAATCGGGTATGACCAGCAGACTTGTAGCATATGCATCGGTACAGGTTGGGGGCTGACCTCCTGGAGAGCAGCTGTGTGGAAAGGGACCTGGGAGTCCTGGTGGATAACGGGATGGCCATGAGGCAGCAATGTGCCCTGGCGGCCAAGAAAGCCAATGGCACCCTGGGGTGCATCCAGCAGAGTGTGGCCAGCAGGGCGAGGGAGGGCATCCTCCCCCTCTGCTCTGCCCTGGTGAGGCCGCAGCCGGAGCACTGTGTGCAGTTCTGGGCTCCCTGGGTCAAGAAGGACAGGGAACTGCTGGAGAGGGTCCAGCAAAGGGCTACAAAGATGATGAGGGGATTGGAGCATCTTTCTTATGAGGAAAGGCTGAGGGCCTTGGGGCTTTTTAGTCTGGAGAAAAGAAGACTGAGGGGGGATCTTCTCAATGCTTATAAATCCTTAAAGGGAGGGTGCCAGGGGGATGGGAACAGTCTTTTTCCAGTGGTGCCCAGTGACAGGACAAGAGGGAACAGGCACAAACTTGAGCATAGGAAGTTCCATCTTAACATGAGGAGGAACTTCTTCCCTGTGCGGGTGGCAGAGCAGTGGCACAGCTGCCCAGAGAGGTGGGGGAGTCTCCCACTCTGGAGCCATCCCAAACCCGCCTGGACGCCGTCCTGTGCCACTGCTGGAGGTGACCCTGCTGTGGCAGGGGGTTGGACTGGGGGAGCTCCAGAGGGCCCTGCCAACCTCCACCAGTCTGTGACTCTGTGATTCTATATCTGCTTGATAAGAAGTGGGGTTTGCAGGACCTGGAGCCCCCAGAAGCCAGAGCATCCCTGCACGGGCAGGTTGAGGCAGACCTGAGCTTGGGCTGGGGCTCTGGGGTGGACAGGGAGAGTGGCTGCGGGGGCACGGGTCACCCTGGTCCCTGCGGTGACACAGGGCTCAGGGAATACTCACTAACGCTTTTCTTTGAAACTGCGGTATTTCTGGGGGTGAATCAACAAGACGGCCTGTACAGCAAACGCGGTAGGTGCACAGTAGTGTTGTAAATCGATTTATGCATCTTTTGGCTCCTGGAGGATCCATTGCAAAGGGGAAGTACCGCAGTTTTTACCCAGGCCTGGATGAGCCCGCTCCCGGCTGGGAGCCGCACGCCGCACTGCCCCATCCCTATGGACACCGGCTTTCAGCTGCGCGGGGTCTCGGCAGGGATCCCACAGATGTCAAGCCCCCATATGGCTGTTTCCTAATATGGGATGTGGTTTTTTTTTCCCAACAAACACTTTAAATAATAAGCGATGCAGAGTTTTGACAGGTCTGTCTGGTTTGATAAGCTAAAGGACGGTACCGAATGCGCGGGAAAGGACGGAGAGGATACACAGCCCGGCTGCAACCTGTCTTGCACCTTTCGCATTTGGGAGTAGATCATTAGTGTGTAGGATTTAAAGCACTGGAGACTAAATTTCTCTGGCACTGTCAGATGGCTTGTATTTAATTTAAGAGACAGCAATGCCCTTCTGAACGCCGCAGGTGTTGACCCAGATTGAGATACCCCCATAGTGGAAACATGCCCAGGCGCTGCTGGACGGCGCGTACGCTGGTAATGGACAGCGAGGTTTCTGTCTTTTATGTAGTTGATTTTAATAGTCTGTATATTTATTTCTAGATACTGTTAGAAGTTGCGTAGCGAAGCTCTTCTTCAGCTGTCCCCTGAAAGGCCATTACTGCTTGTACAGTAAATCCAGTTTCACCCTCACCAGCCGGCAGCCTCCGCTGTGGATCCACATCATGTTCCTCTTTCAGCAGGTGCGTGCAGTCAGAATCAGTGGCACCTCTATATTGTTAACATTGTACTTGGAAAAAATATTTCAGTGGTTAATCTCTTTAAATGTGCTTCTAATCCAATAGTGCTTTGTGACCCTTGTGATTTCTCAGAAAGTTTTTTCGCAGGTCAAAGTGATTTTGCAGTTTATAAGTTTTTCTATTAAATGCAACAAATTCAAACTGTCTGGGGAGATTACAAAGTCTGGAGATAAAAATGTGGGACCAAATGTTGTGATTTAGGCCTCAAACCAGGACACTAAACCTTATCGTCCTCGTTCAGGCCAAACTTCCAGTAAGTCCCAGGTGCTCTGCAAAGGAACAGGCGCATTGCAGTGGATTTGGAGGGGCGCAGAATCAACCCTGGGGCTGTAGGTGGAGGTCGGAGGCGCAGCACCCACCAGGAGTTTTTACTGCAGAAGTTTTGACTGAGCGGGTTTTGTAAATCTGATCAGCGCTGGTCTCCTACCAACCCTAAAGCTATTTTCTCACGTTTAATACCGTTTCCACATACAGCCCAGCATTTGGACATAGGTGGGATTTCCTGATAGGTTACAAATAGTATGAAGTTGTAAGAGAAAACCCTACATTCGCACTTCAAGATGAAACAGATGGCTTTTGTGTTAAAATAGTAAGGTTCAGTTTCTTAACCTATGCGGAGCCGTTCACCACAGTTCATCCCACCCTAATGCAACCTTAGAAATAAAAAAGATTTATCTGAAATTTAAAACATGCACAACGAGTTACACTCTGAATTTAGTGGCTCAAATCACTCTTCCCTGTGTTTGTTCCTAGAAATAAAGATAAAAGCCGTTCATCAAAAACACAGGTCAGTCGGAGGTGGTCAGGGAAGGAGAGGACAGTGACAGAGCAGAGCAAAGGAAGCAAAGAGGAGGAGAGGCAGAAACAGGAGTGATAAGACAAGGTGAAAGGGGGAAATAAAGGAGGTGGATTACTCTGTAAATGAAAACCTGAAGAAAGAGGTTGAATTTTAACAGGACCTAGAGAGAATAAATGAATTATGTTACAAAGGTATCATTTTATTGCCGACGAGAGGAAAACAGACGTTGAAAAATATGGACAAAAGTACTAAAGGGCACAAAAACGAGAAAGGAGGAGCAGCAGCCGAGGAGACGGGGGGCAGAGCTGGCACTCCTCGCTCCCCGCTGCGCAGCTGCGGCCACCCCATTTTAACACGCTGACCTCTGCTCTGCCTGTGCTTCATGGCTTGAATCAGTTCCACCGACAATGTAATCCCTCATTCCACCTTTAATCCCTGTTGCCTCCCCTTTTCCTGATGCATTTTTCATTGGAAAACCTCTCCCTTTAACCCCTTCCCAGATTACTCTGAATTTGGCCCTGCCGGTTCCATCTTTTTTTCCGGGACTATTGAGCTCCGCAGAGTTGCGTAAAATGTATTTATAGTGTGTTAATAATGTGTTAAATGAAAGGCTGGTGATAAAAATGTAGTTTTCAGCAGATCCATCATAGATTCACAGACAGACAACTAATTTATGGTTTCTGAAGATTTCAATACCAGTTACCGTATTTTTATTCCTTTTTTTGCCAGTTGCTCCATATTCTGCGTGACATCGCATTCTGCAAAAGTAAAAGCGAGAAGAGAGGCTTTTTCTCTCAGGCCTCCAGAACAGATCCTTAACTTCATGAACCCGCTTTCTATTGAATTTTAAAAATATCAGTGAATAGTTATATCATGTTTCGAAATCCTTGGATAGAAGTTGTGAAATGGCAAATTATTAGTGCAGGGCAGTAGGAAGGGAATATGTCAGCGGAGAAATTGTCTTACAGTTCAGCGATGATTAACAAAAGGGAAAAAAAATTAGAATAAGGGGCGATGTTAGAGAGGTTATTTGATAGACAGGATGCTTAGTTTCACAGATTCATTCATTAAAATCATCCTCTAGGGCTATATGATTTATGATTTAATTTCCCTCATCAGGCGGGACAGTGTCACACCACTGTGGTCGCACCAGCGAGCAGGGGGCTGCCTGACGGGTCCCTTCCCAACACCTTCCCTAGAGTCGCTCGTAAATTTGCCAAACATGAACTAATTGGGCTGCCATATTCTCATGCCAGCGGCTGCCTGGGGCTGACTGCTTCTCCCTTTTAATTCGGACAAAATGATCAGGCTGTTTCTGACAACTTAGCTGGAAAAAATGCGTTGCTTTGGCCACGAGAAAATTCCTGGTTGAGTCTGACTGAAGCGTGTCTGTGTCAGTTGGATGCCAGACAGCGCGACTGGGATTGTTGGGTCGCTGTTTAGAGAGAGAAGAACAAATGTCCATCCAGGAAACCTACGTTAAAAGGACATCATTCATATTGCGAAATCAAATGCTGGAAATACAGAAAATCAGATCTGCTTGTGCACTCTTAACTTGGCTTCTGCATGCAAATGCATTTTTTAATTACAAGATCATGTAGTAGATATGGTAGGGGCAGAAATGCTAAGCTCTCTCAGCCACAGTAGTGTTCCTGTAGCATTGACTTTGTGTGCGGTTCATACAATGAAGAACTTCATGCCTCTGTGGAAAGGGACCTGGGAGTCCTGGTGGATAACAGGATGGCCATGAGGCAGCAATGTGCCCTGGTGGCCAAGAAGGCCAATGGCATCCTGGGGGGGCATCAAGAGTATGGCCAGCAGGGCGAGGGAGGGCATCCTCCCCCTCTACTCTGCCCTGGGGAGGCCGCAGCCGGAGCACTGTGTGCAGTTCTGGGCTCCCTGGGTCAAGAAGGACAGGGAACTGCTGGAGAGGGTCCAGCAAAGGGCTACAAAGATGATCAGGGGACTGGAGCATCTTTCATATGAGGAAAGGCTGAGGGCCTTGGGGCTTTTTAGTCTGGAGAAGAGAAGACTGAGGGGGGATCTTCTCAATGCTTATAAATCCTTAAAGGGAGGGTGCCAGGGGGATGGGAACAGTCTTTTTTCAGTGGTGCCCAGTGACAGGACAAGAGGTGACAGGCACAAACTTGACCATACGAAGTTCCATCTTAACATGAGGAGGGACTTCTTCCCTGTGCGGGTGGCAGAGCAGTGGCACAGCTGCCCAGAGAGGTGGGGGAGTCTCCCACTCTGGAGCCATCCCAAACCCGCCTGGACGCCGTCCTGTGCCACCGCTGGAGGTGCCCCTGCTGTGGCAGGGGGTTGGACTGGGGGAGCTCCAGAGGGCCCTTCCGACCCTCACCAGTATGTGGCTCTGTGAAATACTAGAGTAATTCACAGTATCATCAGGGTTGGAAGGGACCTCTGGAGATCATCTAAGTCGAGGCAGGGTAAGGTTGTATCCTTGCTGCCCTTTGAAATAGGAAGCTGTGGAGGTGAGAGCACCCAACCCAACACAGGTTTCATCTTGTTTTGTGTATGTTCAGAGGCTGAAAATTCCCGTAATCTGCCAGCAAAATCTGTTGAACGTGTTCTGTGGAATTTTTTTTCCCCTGCATTTCATCCCGCTGTCCGTTCAGTGCAGTCGCAAACGTTGCACGGTTACTCTTCCCCACACACGGACCAAGAGCTGCAGCCAGCTCCAAATTACCATACACAGACCGGCAGCAGAGCTAAGCACCTCTCCGCGTAACTGTACGTGACCTGTCTTTTCCAAAAAGATGCGTGTCACTGAGATCCACACCTGGTTCACAGACACCAGTGCAGCTCCCGTTGGTATAAATTAGCATTTCAATACAAAAATGACGTGCAAGTGGCTCTGCAGAGTGGTAGTTGATAGATAATCTTTGGTGAGCCACAGACTTTAAAGACATGTAACGTACAATAAAAAAAACAGCCCCAAAGGAAATTAAATATTTGAGGATTTCTCTAATTGTGTGCATAACTCTTTACGGAGAAATGAACTAATCCCTGGTTATTCGCATGGCTGTCCCACTGTAAGCACAAGATGCTCTTTGTTAATGGCCAAATAAAAAATGCTTGAAATCCTGTTTTCAACATTTTTTTTCAGAGCTTGTTTGCAGAACCTTTGTCCATACAGAGTAATTCTGTGCAAGTCCTTAAGGCCCTGTGGGAGAAGACACAGCTCAAGGGGACGCACAGTTTTGAAACTGCCATGATCCAGTCTACGTTTCCACACCAAAAGGTAAGCTTGGCCTTTTTCTCAGAAAAAAACCAAAACAGAACAGTTGAAGAACTTTGCCCTGACTTAGAACAACTGTACACAGACCTTACGATAGCTACAGCAAGTCTTCTCTGTGCTCAACTTGTGAAAGACAAAACCCCCTTCCCTGCCCCTTCCCTTTCTTTCCCTTAGCTCCACAGCATCTTCGGAGAATTTGCACTTACTGACATGCCAAGTCCTCTTCTCCTGGATGGCCATATGACGATCCACAGTGCCTGCCTCTGACCTCCCTTTTATATGAAGCGCTCGGCTTGTGGGGTGGTTGAAAACCCTTCACCGGCCGTTATATTTTCAGCCTCCGCAGAGGGTCCACAGTGTTGCGTTGTACTGGGCTTTGAAAGGTCTGCGGGCGTGTTCTCCACCCCCTCCTACACGCTTCATGTGGATTGTTCCCTGCGTGATGAGAACTAGTGATACTACAGATGGATTTTTTCCTGCTCGCAGTTTCAAACTCTAGATTCAGATTAGCTGTCACTGTGGACCATTTGGCAGTCACTTGGAAATCCACCTAGTTAAACACAGACTGGGATTTGATGGAAATGATCATTTGCACATGCACCATTAGTTACCCCCATCGGTTTAAAAGATTACTCTTTCAAATCTGTTTACTGTCTCTGGGATTTCAGCGAATGCTATTTTTTCAAAGCTATTAATCAACCTTCTTGGAAAAGGACGCTGTAGGATTGTAAAACAAATATCTGTTTATTCCTGAACATCTCCATCCAGCTCAACTGGATGAAATGAATTGTCAAACATGATTTTAAAATATGCTCTCTCAGAGTATTGCACACATGACAATGTCTGATTGAGTAACATTAATTTACTAAGGTTACGGCTGATTTAAAAACAGGAGTTTCGTTAGAAACACCTTCTGAACCTCCAAGATAATGTTGGATTGAAGCAGGAACTCCTGCTGCGGCTTGTAAGAGGAGTAGGGGATCCCCACATCTGAGACCCACCTTTTGGGCCAGTTTTACTTAGACGCAGCGGAGCTTACAGTAAGTATTTTAGCTGCTATTGGAATCCTAGCCTGACTCATCCCAAAGGCATTAGAACTGCTTTTTTTGTTCCATACTGGCTTCGCTTGGGTCCGTGCCAAGATGTACCAGTCAAAAGTTGGAGCTGGTGGAGTGTAAAGGAGTTTGGGGTGAATAAAGAGCTTAGGGAAGAGCGTGCCTTCGTGGATAGGATTAGATGTCGTGCATCATGCGCACACAGTCTACAAAACACGTCCAACACCCCAGAAACGTGATTAGTCTCCAGCGCATCAGTTGCATAATCCTACTACTGCTCAGATACCAGCATTTGGCCTATTTTGGCAACTTCCGTCACTCCATGACAGCAAGAGTATCTCCGAGTTCCCAAAATAGCAGAGCTGGAAAATGAGATACCGATCTTCACTGATTTAATGAATTAAGCAGTGAATGGAAGTTTGGAAACTCCGGGAGCTGCAGATTGCCTAACAGCCTTCGGAGGCTGGAGACAGTCAGGCAGATGTAATGCATCTGAAATGGTAAAAGACTGTAACGTTCAGTCCTGCTCTCCGCAGTGCGCTGCTGGATGTACCTTCTCCTTTTTGGTTTTGCTTATTAATCCAGAACCTGAGTTTATTTCTAGTGTAACTTCCATTCAGTTTACTGAGAGAAGTCCTGTTGAGTTTTCTGGGAGCAAGACCTCAGCCTGCCATAAGGAAGGTTTCCTTTCGCTTTTACATCCCCAAAAAATCCAGCCGGAGCATTCCCGACCTGACCTAGTCCTTACTTTGCTTGACAGACTGAGCTTCCGCAGTAATGTGAAATTTTCATTTCAGAAGTTCTTCCCGTTGCTAATAGAACTTCAAATATTGGGAATGATTTGACAAAATTGTTGTGGTTGTTAATATTATTCCTCTGCGAGTAGTGCAGGAAGCAAAATTATGGGGGTGTGTTGTTTCAATGAGCACAGCACTTTTAAATTAAAATATTTTGAAATCCGCTGAGACAAACGCAGTGTCAGCATCCTGTGTGATATTTTATATTGTTTTCTGCATCGTGTGGCAGCAATATCTGAACGCTTTATCAGAACCGAGGAATTCCTGTGCTGTGAGCACGTGGGGCAGGTCCGACCCCCAGCAGCCGAAAGGAGCTTCAGCGGAGTCCGCACTGCAACACGGCTCTGCGATCGCTCCATTTTTGCCCTGTCACCCTGTGGCTGACCCAGAGTAAATGAATTTATACTTTTTCTTTTTTTTTTTTTTTTTAATATGTATTCTAAAGCGTTTTGCAAACCTGGAGAAAAAAATCTATTACATCAATGATTTATTCCAGAGTAAATTCTGAGAAATAGTTTCAGATTTACATCACTGCAAGCCATTTCTGTATTTGGCCCAGGACGCGTGTGCAAGGAATTGCAGCGAATACCTGGCTTACAGAAAAGCATGTCGTGTTTCACTGGGCAGCCCGTTCATGCCACGAAAAATATTTATACAACATGGCTTCAGATGTGCCAGATATAAAGCATTTCCAGATGTACGTCCTTACAGATTTCCGTTTGGTTGCTTCATAGCTCTTTATCAAAGTACACGCAGGCCACATTACAAAAACGAAGCCGGTTTTGAGTTTTTTTGCTGAATTCTTTGTGTTGACTCATGCTGTGTCAGAAGAGCGAGATGGTGACTACTTTACGAGCCCCATGTGATGCCTTAGGAGAGTCTTTTGTTGAGCAGCCTTGCAAGAGAATAATTAACATTTTTAAGCCCTTGTTTGGTCTGTGCTTCCCTTTCCTTTGTTTGCTATCTCAGTTTACGCAGCAGAAAGAAGCGCCACATTTTCACAATGGAGTCACTGAAGTTTTCAAGATGATGGAGCATGGGGATGAGATAAATCTCTCCTCTCCAATTAGGCTTTCTCCTTGTGCTTCCCTTCCTGAAATAAGTGGCTTATTGCAGATTATTTCAAGCGTACTAGAGTACAGAGTGGAAAAGAAAGATTGCTGTATTGATATTTCAGTGATATTTGTTCTCTTTCAGTCTAGAGTTGGCTCACTGCAGCCGCTAACAGATTTTTTCCCAGGATGGAGCTGGGAAATCCTAAGCTTTTTGTTCAGTTGTGATGCACGTGCCCTTATAATGTCCTGCACAGACCCTGAGAGCAGTACCATCGTTATTCTGCCCGCCTTGTGTCCTCCCAGACGCCACAGCAGGAGGAGGACGAGGGCAGGCTGGGACAGGGCACATCGCTGGCCATGCTCTGCTCTGCCGTCCCCTGCTCGCAGGGACATCTGCCCCTCCATCGGGAGCCCGCAGCGGAGAGGAGACCCTGGGGGAGGTTGGCATGGTCTGTCCCTCCTGAGGACTCTGCTCTCCTGCCCAGGGGGGATCTGCTCGAGATCCCACATCACGCACAAACTGTCGGACGGGAGGCAGGGAGCCTCAGACCGTCAGACTCACTACCCACGGACTGGCGGGATAAACATGGAGAGAAGCTGCACAGAGCTTCTGTTGCACAAGCACAGCAGCCAGCTGAATTCCTCGCATGTATAGAATTCCTCTTTGGGGGAAAATGAGAACTTCAGCAATGTATGAAGAGCTGTTACAGAGCAAACTAATCGAGTTTTACTTGTGATCCCCAGTATAAACCAGTTTGAGCATGCTGGGAGAGGGCAGCCCAGCAGCCAACTGTGCAGAGGTACGGACGCAGCCCGACCCCGGGGACAGGCACAGGAGGTGTAAGGAACTTCTCTGCTTTGAGGGTAGCAGAGCAGTGGCACAGCTGCCCAGAGAGGTGGGGGAGTCTCCCACTCTGGAGCCATCCCAAACCCGCCTGGACGCCGTCCTGTGCCACTGCTGGAGGTGCCCCTGCTGTGGCAGGGGGTTGGACTGGGGGAGCTCCAGAGGGCCCTTCCAACCCTGACCAGTCTGGGATTCTGTAATCGCACAGCCGAGCATTAGGAGGGAGCCCACCGAGGTGGCCAGGGGGTGCAGGGACCTCCCTGCCGCAGCCCAGCCGCTCCTCTCCCACATGACGATGGAGGGAAGAGCTGGGCTGTGGGGCTGCTGCCTGCAGCACCCTCTTGCAAGCAAAGCCAACCTGTGTCCAAGACCTTCAGCACGTGGGCATTGTCTTCCCGTGTGTTGTGAAGCCCATTTCTCTGCTGGAAAGGGAAGAAAACCTTGGTCATTTGGAGCTCCTCAGGTGATGAGTCATACTCCCCATTCTGCTTTGCCATCCTTCTTTCAGACAGCCTAAAATCCATCCTCCGGCGGGGAGAGGGTAGGGATACACAAGAGCCCCTGTTCATAGAATCACAGAATGGTTTGGGTTGGAAGGGACCTTAAAGCACATGCAGTGCCACCCCCTGCCCTGGGCAGGGACACCTCCCACCAGCCCAGGGTGCTCAGAGCCCCATCCAACCTGGCCTTTAAAACTCAATGTTTGGCTCAGCTGAGCTTGTTATCCTGGGCGACGGCCGGAGGTCTGAAGTGGTCTCAGGCATTTTGGTTCTTGTGAAAACACATTTTCCTGGCCATTTCCCCAGTTGAAAAAGGTCAAGGAGGAGAGACGCCAAGCTGCCGCATCTCCCTGAGCCAGCCGGGCTCCTGCTCCCTCTCCTTCGCTAAAGCTTGTCTGAAAAGGCCCAAATGAGACAACTCCATCCTCTGCACAGCCCTTTTGAGTGCGTTGGACTGATGTCCCTGGCAAGGGATGGCATTTTCCTCACTGACTGCGTAAATCCGTGTTTTCTTTGGGCTGCTGCATGCAGCGTTGCAGATCCGTGGAGACCCCACACAAATAAATAGGAGTGTTTTCTGAGCCGTCCTGGCAATCCCCTTTGTGTTTGCAGGGAGTAACGTGGTTGCTGTTATTTTACACCAATGCTTGTTTAATTGGGAGATCACAATCTGTTTTAAAATTAAATAGCAGGGTTTAAAATACACTGAATTATACAGTATTATTAATCGCTTCAAAAATAGTAGCCTCTGGCTTTTCTCGTACTTGAAGCAGCAAGTATACTTTCCATAGGTTTCTTTGATCAAGTCAGACACTCAGTTTACTTTGCAGATGCACAATCCTTACTTCCCTGCCTTG
Source organism: Pluvialis apricaria (assembly GCA_017639485.1). Classification (NCBI taxonomy): domain Eukaryota; kingdom Metazoa; phylum Chordata; class Aves; order Charadriiformes; family Charadriidae; genus Pluvialis; species Pluvialis apricaria. The sequence continues at coordinate 4,986,205 of CM030014.1, forward strand.
TCACTGGCAGAATAATGTCACAGTTACCTGGGTGTCTTTCGTGTGAGATAAATCAACCTTGTCGTTGCTGGGGTTTTGGAAACGTTCATGTTAACATCCACATTAAACATTTGTGTTAGCGCTTCACACAGGCAGCTGGGTTCAGAGCCTCTATTCATTTAAAAAAAAAAAAAAAAAAGAAAAAAGAAGAATAAAGTGGTCCCCAGCCACTAACTCTTGCTGTGATGGGGGATCCGGGTGGACGGCACTGTTAGCAGAGACCACGACCTTCTGGATCATTGAAAAAAGTCCTGAGAGAGGGCTGGAGGTAATCAAGGTGGTTCAGCTGGTGGGAGACGCGTTGGGCAGGACCGCTGAGTGCACTGCTGGCTGAAGAGGAAAAAAAAAACCCACACCAGTCCTCTGCCTCCTACAGACTTTTTTTATATATATATATATATGTATTAGCTGCCACCAATGATAGAGAGATCCGTTCTGCTCAGCACTTTTGCCCCCGTAGGTGGTTTGCCCATGGGAGACATGGAAGAGGACACTCATCAGCACCCGCTGTGCATCCCTCTGTGATTTCGGGTTATGAGCTATTAACCGTGCAGAGGTTCATCTCTTGACTGAGTCTGTTTTTCTTGTTGTTGGCCTAGGACCTGGACCACGTACAGATGCACCTGGAAGAAGTGAGGTTCTTTGATTTATTCGGCTACAGCGAGGAAGCGGGAACTTGGCAGTGCTTCATGTGCAATAACCCCGAAAAGGCCACAGGTAAATGGTCTGCCTTCGTGGCTGGTGGGCTGTGCGTGGTGGGTGGAGGATGGAGCGGAGCTCACAGATAGCGCTGCGTCTCTGCTGATGGTGGCAGAGGTTGGGGAAAAGGGAAACCTTCCAGCATAGCATAGGCAACGTCTGTTTTAATTGAAATTCTCCATTAAACTCCTCTTGTCTTAACATCTCTGGTGAGATATATTGTCAAGCACAAACCTTATTTGGCATATGCTTAGAGGGATGCAATCCAAAGTTAATACGGACTCATAAATCTGCATGACTGCTAACCCCTGGGGAGCGGGAGGGACCTGCACCACCTTGCGGTGTCCAGATAAAGGAGCTGCATCTGCTGGACCGTGCCCCAGGTCCTCTGGAAGACTGCGCAAGTGCCACATGTCAGGGGGCATTGGCGTAGATACTACACCCAATTCATGTCTTTTTCCTTCTCAGAATTATTTGCTTTAATATAATTGACATTGGCATAGATACTACACTCGATTCATGTCTTCTTCTTTCTCAGAATTATTTGCTTTAGTATAATTGAACCCATAGTACACAGCTTCTTAGGAACGAGGCAATGCTTAACAACAGCCATAATACTTCAGCTATATTAGAAAACAGGGTGAGTGGAAAATACACTTTTTCCCAGGTAAAAGATCCTGGTGACCTTTTTTTTGAAGTTTTCTGGTACCCATGTGTTTTAGATCAGTGCTCTGAAATTTAGAAGAATGCCCTTTTTTCTTAGATGTTTTTTTGCCACTCTGTAAAAGTCTGCACAATTCTGGCCAAGAATTTTGAATATTTAGGCCGAGCCTTTGAATAATTGGCTGTTTCAGCTGTTTATTTTAACAGCTAGCATCTCTTTATATTTCATGAACCCTGAATTTAGTAAGTCTTGCGAGAGTGGCACAGCCTCTGCTGCAGGCCGGGCTGCCCGTGCTCATTTCATGGGTGTTTGACCATATTCCTCCTTCCACAACTCTCATGGGACTCAACGACCATAAAAGAAATCACGCTTTGAGCTGAAATTTCATCTCAGTACCATGGTCTTGCTGTGGTTTGTCCATCACATCGGTGACAGACGTATGTCAAGCTACAAGGAAAAGGAATCTGTTTTGCTTAAAATTTCAAAGCTTAATGAAATAGCTTTGTTTTGAATTTTCAGACATACTTAGTCCAAGAAGGGGAGTGTTTGTAGCAAGCTATTGATGATGCTGGCAGGGCAGCTGTATTAGAGCCAACAGACCAGATGAAGGTGGCAAAGGAAATCCTTGGGGGTGACATGGGGCACCGTTTCCTCGCTGATGCCATGGGTTTTGCTGATGACACTAGTCTGGAGACATCAAAGGACAGCTGACACCTTGCTTCCCTGTTGCTCTCCTGCCAAGGCGCCGTCTCCTCCAAGGAGAGGTCTAAGAAGGGCTGGAAGCAGGACGCGGTTCGAGGAGGTCCACGTGGCGCAGCACCATGGCTCTGCTGCCAGGAGCGCAGTGTCGGGTCTGCGATCCAGACCCCACTGGTACTACCAGTATAGAGCTGGTATTTTCAAACGGGTCTGAACTCCAGGCAAACGGCAATAAAAGCCTGCGACAGCAGACGGCAATTCCCAGAGAGCTCTCCAGTGCTCTTGGGTTAGCACAACAAGAGCTTATGAAAGTGGGGACTGTCTCGGTACCGCTGATAAGGGGCTCTTGAGTCTGTTTGCAGAGCACTTGAGCTGACATCTCGAGTAGCGTAAACTCTGCGCTCTGCCTGACGCCAACGGTCCTCGGGACGTGGGAGCGTAACGCCTGCCGTGGAGCGCCTGCGGCGGGGGTTGGCACGCCGCCTCTCGCTCGTTCATCGTTGTGTCAGGCTGGTGAAAAAAATCCCATGGCGGTGTTGTAGGTTGTAGATTTGGTGTTGCAATATCCCACAGACGGGAGGGAGAAGGTCACATCTCTTCTAAGGGTTCGCCGTTTCCCCTAGCTGCTGTGAAAAGGCTGCAGTGAAATGCACGAGCTGATCCCACCTCCCTGGGTGTCGAAATGCAGTTCATTTACGTGCTGGGGTCAGCGGAAGGGATTAATACGTCCACAGCTCTGCCCTCCAGCCCGAGCGGTTTCCACCCGGCAGCGCAGCAGTTCTGTCCTTCCCAAGAAGGGTGAAAATCCTCTCTGTGTGGAGGTGTGTGGGCACAGGCCCTTGTGAATTTTACTGCCTCTTCTAGGCGTGGCAAAACAATTTTTTTTGAGAGTTACCTTTTACCTAGCTTGTATCTGTATGATGTCAACTGTAACCCAATGGAAAAAATTGCAAATACAGCATTAAGGTGTTAAGTGAAATGCTACCTGCTCAGCAGATGCAATAACTGGAGAGTTTGCTTTCTTTTTCTTGAGTAGCACGAGTACCACGAGTACTCGAGAGGACAGAGGATGCCTGGATAGGACAAGAGGAAACGGTCTCAAGTTGCACCAGGGGAGGTTTAGGACAGATATTAGGAAAAATTTCTCCATGGAAAGGGCTGTCAAGCACTGGAACAGGCTGCCCAGGGACGTGGTGGAGTCACCGTCCCTGGAGGTGTTTAACAGCTGGGCAGACGTGGTGCTGAGGGATGTGGGTTAGCGGTGGGTTTGGCAGTGTTAGGTTAATGGTTGGACTCGACGATCTTAAAGGTCTCTTCCAAACAAAATGACTCGATGATTCTATGACATTTGGAAGCCGCACTGCAGGCACCGAGGGGGGTGCTTGGAGTTTGCAGGGTTATCGCTGCCCACAGGTCCACCTGCCCCTGCCCCATCCAGCCCATCCTCCTCCCTGCCCAGCCACCGGGCTGTCCCCAGCTATAGCCCAGGAGAGGTGGGAAAAGACTTTAATAAATGCCAGCATCTATGAAATGACCACTTCCCCTTTGTTTTGGAGGCAGGGCTGAGAGTTCAGGGATGCCTTTGAGGATGGTCAGGAACAGGAGGAACTGGGCATAGCATAGTTTTTGGACCGTAACTGTGCTTTTTATGAGTAATTACTCTTTTTGTCTCTGTTTAAAGACAATTTTGTAAGAAAGGCACATTGTGAATATCATTACTTGCTTCTCAGCTCTAAAAGCCTTTAGAAGATCAAGAAAATAAAGTATCGAATGGGTCATATGAAAGCTCAGGTGTAGGAAAGGAATGTGGAAGACTGCTCAGTGGAATAAAAATCTGCAGGTGAATGACAAATTCACCTTGGTATTGGTGATGCAGAGCTGCGGCAGCGGGGAAAAGTCGTACCAGAGTGGGAGACACTCCAGGGTCTTTTTGGGTTTATAAGATCAGCCAGAAGAAAGAGGATTTAGGGGTCTCCTTGAATTGGTAAGAAATGTAAAGGCTGTAAAACATCTTTTCTTTTCATTCCGCAGTGGGACAGACCCTTTGGGATCTCAAATACTTTTGAAAGACAAGAAAGTAATTTCTTCCTCTCAGCAATGCTGTTTAGCAACCAAATTCTTCCTAAATAAGGAATTCAGAGGCAAATTCTTTTTCTATTATTGTCTTTTTTTTGTTGTTGTTAATGTTGGGTTTTGTTGCATGTTTTGGATGCCGTGTTGCAAGATGCCATTTATCCTCCAGACTTAGGAAAGCATTATGACTTAAAGCCTCGATCTTGCCTTAGGATGTCAGATCAATGATGGGGTTTTTTTTCGGATGTAGCTGGGAGCATTTTCAGAGCCGGACTGCACTTGGAGGCTGAGTTTGTGAGGAAAGAAGCAGTTGCGCTTAAGCAATGTGGTGGATCTACCCAAAGTGGCAATTAACCCAGAGAAAGTTTGAGTAATTCTCATGCATTCCTCTCATTGCAAAGCATTTCTTCTACCACCGCACTTCTCCAGAAGTGCTGTTAAATCATCCCAAATTGTCTTTTTCCTGCCACCCCCGAGCTAAGGGGGAAGAGAATTCCCACAAATCTTGCTCATCTGCTTGGATACACATACGTGCCCCCACTGAGCACCTGGTCTCAGAGCTAGGAAAACCAGGTTATGCTATTATTTTTTTTTTAAATGATGACCATTCAAGCACAGATACACGGCATTTGGAATTTTGGTAAACACAGTATATGCCTCTTGTCAGGAAAAGCTGGCTTTAAGAGCCCCATTTCAACATAACCTCCTGTATCGACAGTTGGCTTCACAAGCTCTTGCACAAAAACATTCAGTAAAACCACTTGATAGCTGGAGAGGGAATTGCAGTACATTCCCTATTCTGGAAGCTTACAAAGAAATTGCAGTAATCCCTGTGGGCTGCAGAAGAGACATTGTGCCCGTGGGCAATGATTTGGGTAAAACTGAGGGGTTTTTTTATGAATTCCTCTTTAAAAAAAAGCAATTCACTCAGAATAGCTTACACCATATTAACTCCTGGATACATTTATCTTTTGCTAGCAGTGGTGATTATCTAGTGAACTGAAATATCCCAGCTATAATGCTTGCTTGAAAATTATAAAAAGTGGCATTCAGTAATGTGTCCTTTCCAGGTTTTCAACAAAACCAAATGTGATGATTAATGAGAGAGAGTGAATCCATATTCCCTTAGGTTAATTGCATTTATCTCTGTCTGCTTGCCACCCACACATTCCATTCTTTCAAGTTAAGAGGAGTTTATTATCATTGAGATCATGCACGATTGGACTGAATTTTTGTGGATGATTTTATGTTTCATCAAATGCAAGATTTAATGCTTTGGTTTTTATCTGTCTTGAGTTGATCTTGGAAGAGTTTGGAAGTTTTTTTACTTTTTATTCAGTACCCAAACAACTTAAAGTTTGATGCATTGTAGTTCTACAAAGAAAGCAAGATACAATTAATAGAGAACAATTCCAATGGACAGATACATCAACGGGTACTATTCAGGGTTAAATTGGAACAGGTTGCCCAGAGAGGTTGTTGAAGCCCCATCCCTGGAGGTGTTCAAGGCCAGGCTGGACATGGCCTTGGGCAACCTGGGCTGGTGGGAGGTGTCCCTGCCTATGGCAGGGGGGTTGGAACTCGATGATCTTCAAGGTCCCTTCCAACCTAAACCATTCTATGATTCTATGATTTTGGAGTTAGTGTCTCTGCATTGAGATGGTTTAAGAAGCAATGGATATTATAGTAAATAATTTTTCATATTGAGTTTGGGTAATATTTTTAGCTTTACTGTGTGTTCTGCAGAAAAAAAAAGTAATGACAAACATATAGTAAATATAACTTTTTGAATCCTTTAACTCCTTTTTTTCAAGCTAAAGATCTCATCATACACGTCAGCATACCACCACACAGAGTGATTTCAAACCCTGAGGTTATGTGATCACCTAGTCTGACCTTCTATAGAACAACAGTCAAAGAATCTAGTCCAATAATGCTTATATCAAAGAAAGGTTTTCTCTTTGATCTGTATTACCTTTGCATATATTTCTAAAGATTTCTAAACCTGATTTTTAAAAGCCAAGTGAAGGCGAACCCATGACATGCCTAAGTTGTTGCTCACGTTACTTAACGACACCGTTAAAATGTGGGGTTATTTCTGGTCTGTCTCTAAACACCGCATCACATTATGCCCTTCCCTGCTGTGCAGATCTCCTCTATTTGTAGACTTTATGAAGTCTTGATTCTTGCTTGGGCAAATTAAGGAGAATCTACTTCATTAGTTTATCGTGATATGAATAATCATATGAAAGATCAATCTTCAATCATTTTTGTATCACTTTTCTGAAGTCTTTTGATTTGTCCTTATTCATGGAACGTGAAGAAATCAAAACTAGACATAATTTTACGATAATTAATATGTGTGTACGGAATGTGCACACTCCGCTTGGCAGTTGATTGCGGTTTTAAACAATCTCCTAACTGTATTAGAAGTGCAGATGCTTGTTTCGTATAACCCTGCTCTGCCATGGAAAGAAGTGGGGGTCACCAGCCACTGCATTTGGTTTTGGGAAGAGTTCAGATAGAAGAGTAAAGCTCTGCCTTTCTGAGGCAGTACGGATTTACTCATGATATCCCTCACTAACACAGCTCCATGCACTTACTCCTGCTTTGCAGGTATTGAACGGCCACAGTGGTGAGCCCGTAAAATCCCAGTAAGGACTGGGACAGGCTCCAGCAAGATGTTTTGGGGGCTAAAGCTCTTTCCCTGTGAGGAGGGACAGGGACAAGGACTGGTGCAGGCAGGGCTGAAGGGGGACTTCATAGTAGTAGTCTGTCCATAATTACAAGGAGATCATCAAGAAGACAGAGCCAGGCTCTTCTCAGTGGTGTGTGGTGCAACGGCAAGAGACAACAGGCATAAATTGGAACAGGAGAAGTTCAGACTGCCTACAAGGGAAAATTTTTCCACTGTGAGGACAAGTAAGCATTGGAAGAGCTTGCCTAGATACGGTGTTGAGATTTTCAAGTCCCAGATAGATAAATCCATGAGCAACCTAGTCTGATCCCACTGGTGACCTTGCTTTGAGCAGGAGGTTGGATGAGAGACCCCTTGAGCTGTCTTCCAGCTGAATTATTCTGTGAAGTTAACCGCAATGAAAATAAGCAAAAGGACTTAGAAAAATATTGGAAAAGACCTTCATTCTTATCTTTCATGAATCTTTTTCTTCTAATCAGACCCTCAGACATACTGGCATCAGGTTCATTACGATGACTTTGGAAGTTGACATCAGAATTCCCCATGGGATTCTTTGTGTATGTACACAAGAAGCGATCTGTTAGCATTGCTTCCAGCCACCGGGTGCTTAGAGAGAGATCAGGATTTCTTTCCTAAATCCTGTTTTTTGAAAGATTTTGGCCATCAAAATCCACTTCAGGCCAAAATTGCACATTCACTTCCTTTCTCATGTTGCATTCCTGACCACCAACCACCTCAGTATCTTCTGGTCTCCAAACTTTTTGTGCTTTACACCTTCTTAGTTTTGGTTAAAGCATGTTCCTACTGCACTGGAATCGGTATCGAAGCCGTTCTCATGGGACCAGGAGCCAGGTAGATGCACAAGACCCAACCACTAAGCAATTGTCTTTTGATATCAAGTCCTTCTTTTGCTCTATCTAGATGTTTATACAGTTGTCGTCATACTCTGAAAGTTACTGTGCACATTATTAATTCTTTATAGTTATCAGATAGGAGTAAAAAATCTTTTCCTGTCCTATCTTTGCCATTTTTATTAAAGTGAAGTTCTCTCCTCTTTCTTTTATACACACTCCAGGAAAGCTGGCTACTTGGTGCTGCTGGTTTGAGTTTCTCAGATTCACAGCTTTTTGCTTTCTGTCTCTCACTTTGTCACAGCAGTTCTGGCACTTCCTCCTGGGAGACGATACAGAGCCATGCCCTGTTGTTATCACCCACATGCTACTGAGGTGGTAATTTTCTGACACCAAACTGCATATTCTCATGGTGACAAAACATCCTCCACCAAGAGAGTGCACATGGGAATGGCAAATGATGGGAATGACAATGGGGCACATCATTAAGTTGGAAATTTGAAGAGGCATTTGCACAATATGTAAAATATCAGCTTAGATGCTCTTTAAAACTAATTATAAAAATTTAAAACTATTTATCTGTTCTCACAAATCTGACAAATTATACAGCTGATTGTATAAATGGGGAACAAAGTCACCAGAAGATGAAGTGGCTGGTTCAAGAGCGCGAGGACTCGTACTCAGACCGGCGAGACAGCTGCTGGCCCTACGGGTCTGTCCTTCTGCTCAGCTCCCAAAGGGGAATGACTCTTAAGGATGACCATTATGGGTAACCCAGCCAACTCAGCTGCAGAAATGCCAGATAATACCCGATACAGCCTCAGAATGCTGTTTAGAAAGAAAAGCAGCCCTGCTGTTCCCAGTACGTTTCCCCCACAAAGCTGCTGCCAGCAGATGGTGTCCCTTCTGAAGGACATCAGTGCGGCTGCAGGCAGAAATGACCGCACGGTCCTGCTCGGGTGCAAATGTCACGGCTCACCTCGAGTCTGATGGTCCACGGACCCAGTTTGTTTGCAGAAACGAGTTTATCTGAGAAAAAAAAAGCAACCACAACAAAACAAACCCAAAATGACAAAACCCCAGCTTTTTCCTTGCTCAAAACAGATTATTTTCTCTGGTATTTTTTGTTCAGTGGCATTTGGCGGTACCGTGCGTGCACCTTGTTGCCTGCGTGAGCTGGATTTCGGCTGCTCTCAGCTCTGTTTGAACGGGGTTAGTTGTTATTAGGGAGCTTTGCCGCAGGATGCTCTTTCTCTTGTCTCGAAAAAGGGGAGTGTGCCTCTGCAGGAATTTTTTGCCCTCGACTCCTCTGCAGATAATCCTAGGTGGTTTATACGAGTGTAAATTCAGCGTAGACCGCATGGCACGAGGCTTCTTCACAAAGGCATCAGTGCTTCAGAAACCCACGTCAGGGAGGCAGAGGGATGCATGGCGTCTGGGCTGCCCCGTTTTGGTTTTCCCTGCCGTAGAGCAGGGAGATTCGCTGGGGCCTTTTCCACCCCCCTCTGCCCAACCTGTCCAGCAGAGGGTTTAAAAATCTCCACCCCGGCTGTAATATCCATCCCCCAGACCCCATCCCCGGCCGCCGGCCAGGGCGCAGAGGCAGGACGGAGCCTGCCAGCAGCCACCCGCGGCACAGAGCTGTCGCAGGAGCACTGCGTCACTGCACGTCGCAGCATCCTCATGGCCAGGGAAGACTTTAAATCCCCTCAGCTTTGCCTTTTCTTGGTCCCATCTCCAGGATTTTCACATAAACTGAATATTTATTTGAAAACAGCCTCTGCACCGACCATGCCTCTCTGAAAGGCTGGGGAGAAGAGACTGCCAGTTGAGCAAATCTCTAAAACAAGTGGAAATATGTATCTGTGGTAGTTCTGAAAACAATATTTAAGACAATTGCAAAGTTTTTATTAAGGGGCACATTGTAAAATCATAGAATCACAGAATGGTTTGGGTTGGAAGGGACCTTGAAGACCATCTCGTTCCACCCCCTGCCCTGGGCAGGGACACCTCCCACCAGCCCAGGGTGCTCCCAGCCCCGTCCAACCTGGCCTTGGACACCTCCAGGGATGGGGCAGCCACAGCTTCTCGGGGCAACCTGCGCCAGGGGCTCACCGCCCACACAGGAGAGAATTTCTCCCAATATCTCATCTCAATCTCCCCTCTTTCAGTGTCAAACCGTTCCCCCTCGTCCCATGGCTCCCCTCCCTGACCCAGAGTCCCTCCCCAGCTCTCCTGGAGCCCCTTTAGGCACTGGAAGGAGCTCTGAGGTCTCCGCGGAGCCTTCTCTTCTCCAGGCTGAACACCCCCAACTCTCTCAGCCTGTCCCCATAGGAGAGGTGCTCCAGCATGAGGCTCTGTCCCACTGAAGAGCGTGCTGTGAAATGGGTGCAGCCCCAAACCAGCTTCTCCGTAAATTTGTTCCCTTTTAACGGTGACTGAAATCAGGCGGGGAGAAAGCAAGCCTCTGTTTTGCTTTGTGCCATGTGAGGTTGGGTGGTGTGACGCCCCGGCGCTGGCACGCAGATACACCGGGTAGAGGCGCTGCGTGGAGCGAGGGATGCAGCGGGCTGCGAGGAGCTGAGTGCGACCCGGGTTTATCACGAAAATCACAGCTGCAGTTCCCCATCGGAGCGGAACCTTCGCCACCCCCCCTTTTCATTCAGTCCAGCTCCTTCCAAAAACTCCCTATCTGCAGAGGCAGAAATATTTATAGCCTTTCTTGAGGAAATTGAAGTAGTACACACTGAAGACCCCCAAAGCCTGCCTCTCTGCCAATATAAACAACACTGGGGAAAAAATATATTCTTTATCTAAATCTGACGCATTGTATTTGCGTGGTTTGCTTTTCCTCTACCAGACAGAAGGTAGTGAAGAGAGGTATGTATCCAAAAAAGCTATAAAGCCTTTGAAACCCCAGGTGCTACTTTCAGCGGCTGCGCTCGGCCACCCAGCTCACCTCGCGTCCTCAGCATCACACCAGCCTTCTGCCTTTGGGGCTCTGAAAGGCTCAGGCACAGACGATAGCAAACGCTCTCAAGCAAAAGCTGTACTGGATAAACTTTCACGCAAAGGTATGCAAGTCTGGCCAGCCAGAGGATAACCGACCATCTGACAGATGCTGGGAAGGGCTCCAAATCAAACATCACGTCAAAAAACATCCATTCTCAGGCTGTTTACGCCTTGGACTGCTCTTCAGCCTATCTGATCCATCGCGTCCTGTCTATCAGGGTAAGAATGGAAGAGAAAGGAGAAAGAAACCCAGCTGCGGCACTAGAGAATTTTTAAATTGCTCTGTACGTGAAGGGCAGTGGCTCGAGGTTGCTCTGCAGTCGTGGTTTAAAGCCCACGGTGATCCTCTTTGGGCTTTTCTTGTGCTAGAAAATTCCTTTTTGCGTGCAAGGTTTGGGAACGCTCTTCTAGCTCCCAAAACTCGTGTGCTCCCAGCCGAGGATAAGTGCCAGTGAACGTTGATCACAGGTGAGCACTGTGGTCACAGGGCTGGTGGCAGAGGTGGCCACGACCTTATAAACACGCGCTAAATGGCAGTGCAAGGCTTCCCAATATTCACACGGTGCTTGGAATTCTGAAAGTAACTTTAAATATAGCAATAATTTTGCAATAAGAGAAAGAACTGGTTTATTTCATTTTCCTAGAGACTTTATTTGGTTTTTTATTTTTAAGGGAATTGATTGAAGGGAAATCTGTAGCGACAAACATAAGTTATTTTTCTGAGCCACTTTTCATATCACTATAGAATATGAACGGACTGGAAAGTGGCTGAGCTGAAGTAGCTGAGCGTGCCTGTATTTCTGCTTCCATGCCGATTACTGTCATGGTTATTGGACTTGATACCATACAGTATGTATTTTTAATCACGTTTTAGATTATTCTCAGGCAACGCGCTATAGCGCAGGTCATCGGCGGGGGACAGAAGCTTTTGCGTCTCTCCTCCTCCTCCTTCCTCGTCTGTGGCTTGGGCAGAGTGGCCCATCTTGTATTTAAAGTAGGCTCAGTAAGGACGGCGTTTACGCACCCGCGTGGCAGAAAGGCTGTTTTAGCTCGTACCACCCAGGGTGCAGGCGAAGCAGTGTCGTTGGCCAATGACACTCTCATAGTTTGTAAGTTAATTTTGCCACAGGCTGGTATAAACGTCAATGTGCTCAATGGGTAACACGATGAAAAGACCCTGACTGCTCCTGAGGGAGCAGGACAGACACCGGGTCCCTGGGGGCTGAGCTGGGAGTCGGCAGTCCAGATGTCAAAATTAATTGTGTTATTTTAGAAATGCAAAAGTGACAGAAAACGTCACGTTCCCAACTGGTCAGTGCTGTGAGATTTACAGGACGTAAGTAGCTCTGGGTTTGTTGTAAGGATTATTTTTTTACGAAATGGATTGCTAATGTTAAATGGCTTTTGGGATATTCCTGCCAAGAGAACTAGAAAAGGTAATAAAGATGTAACAAGGAGTGACCTCTACAAAGCGCCGGGCTAGGTTATTGCTGGAACGCTGGATAAGGGAGGGCTGATAATAAACACATCCCTTTCCCAAGGGAAGAAGGAATCGTATCCCGGGAGGGTGAGGAAGGGAAGGGGCATGCCTGGGAGACAAAGCCCTGGGTCTCACCAACCCCTTTCTCAGCAAAAAGTCACATTTCTGGGCTGGATGTACCCATGAGAGGTTGGCAGTCGTTCCAGTGGGATGGCGCCTGGTCTCCCAGCCCCACATGGACATCCCGCTTCTGGCTCTTAATTCCTTCTCCATAGGGCTGCTGCTGCAATGAAGCAAGTTATTGCGGTTAATGGAGGGTGATAGCCTCAAAATATTCCTACCCAAAATGCAGCACAGCAGGAATATAACTGTACTAAACTCTGTAGCGTGGATTAAAGCCTGAGAGACAACATAAACGCCTGCTTTCAATTGCATGAAATTATAAATGGTTGTTGCAGGGCTGAGGAACAATTGGGAGGCGTAACGGTGGGGAGAAGTACGTGATGGCTCAGGGAACAGCAAAAGTGATGGACAGAGGAGTCCGAGCTGTCAGCTCCATCTGCACGGCCTCCCAAGCAAAACACGACCGAGGGCTGAGATGTCTTTGTGAAGCGGCAGCTGAATGCCTGAGGTCGGGAGGAATGTGGTCGTGGGGCTGACACAGCTAAACCGCAAAAAAACCTTTTCTGCATCGCAGCAAAAGCCTGGCTGTCGGCTGGGGCGGAGGGAGGACAGAAATAACCCCCTCGTTGTCTGTTCACCTCCCCAGTTGTAAATCAGGATGGCCAACCTCTGATTGAAGGCAAGCTTAAAGAGAAGCAAGTCCGGTGGAAGTTTATCAAAAGGTGGAAAACTCGCTACTTCACTCTGGCTGGCAACCAGCTGCTTTTTCGGAAAGGAAAATCCGTAAGTCAGAAGACCATCGGTTTGATTTCTCTCTTTCCCTCTTCCCCAACACCATCTCCCAGAGCTTTTTTTACCGCTTGGCTTTGCCCATGGTCTCTGTACGCCGCATGGCCAACTTCAGCCAAGGGGTTGCCCGCTGGCTTTGGTTATATTTTTCTCTCTGGATCAAGAACGTGAGATTTTCGAGAGCGTTAGATTGGCGCTGCTGTTATTCAGGCAACAAATGCCCCGGGCTCAGCACTGCGACGCCCATGTCTCAGTAATTTATCCCCGACTGGTGGGTGACCTGTGCCCGAGCATCGTCCCCTCTGCCTCGAGGCATCCCAGCGTCACGTCTCGGGTATTGCAAAAGCTTCTGCTCCTGGAGGAACTACAGTAGGTTAAAAAGCAGTTTCCAGCCTTAGAATCATAGAATCATAGAATGGTTTGGGTTGGAAGGGACCTTGAAGACCATCCAGTGCCACCCCCTGCCCTGGGCAGGGACACCTCCCACCAGCCCAGGGTGCTCCAAGACCCGTCCAACCTGGCCTTGAACACCTCCAGGGATGAGGTGACCATTGACCAGTGACTATGAAAATTTGGTGACCCTGACCAGTGATTGACCTTGACCAGTGATTCTTTATTTCCTTGAATAAACACAAATTCAATAAATTCTGCTCAGGTAAATATATTTTTTCCACTTGCAAAAGGCACAGCGTGGGACAGCGAGGTAAGTAGCAGCAACAGCCAACGTGCCGCAAGTGAGCTGTGATTTCTGGGTCCCCAGTTTTCATGGGACCAGCAGTGTTCGGGGGGGAGATGGTTATGTTCAGCATATTGGGAAAGTCAGGCCCTTCTGAAAACCTCAGGGCAGTCTCCAAAATCAAGAACTGTTCACGGCTTTTGGAAGTCTTGCCTGCTTTTCCAAGTCTTGCCTGCTTTTGCACATTAATAACTGTTCTTGAGATGACAGCATTATAATTGGTGTTATTTGTGCAGGAAATACAGGTGTGTTTAAAGCAAGGTGATGCTCGAATGCTTTTCTCCCAAAGGAACAGGGGTGTTTCTTGCTTTCACTTCTACCCTCACCTAAATTCAGAGAAATCCTGCTGAAATTTCTGTGAAATTGTTTGACATTTATACTGATAGTGCACAGAGGCAAGAAAGTGTGTCCCAGGGCATGGCAGAGCAGGTAATTGAATCCAGTCCTCATTAGTTATTACTTCTCAGTTATTAGAAAATAATTTTCTTCAGCTTTTCCTAATGAGAATTATCAGACGTTGTGCAAAATAGTCCATTTATTTTTGTTACAATAACTCTCTCTTAGATAATCCAAAAATAGCAGCATCTTCCAACTATAGCCAAGCCTTACTATTTCTAGTAAATAATCTTTATTTTTATAGAAACCTAGTAGAGCTCTTTAAGCTTCTTAAATGGCTTCCTCAGCCCCTTCCTGTGGGAGATACAACAGGGTGTCCTGCCCAGGAGGAACACGTGCCTTTCATGGGGCAATATAATCCTTCTAGAAGCAAGTAGTTTGTGAAACAGCCTTTTCCTTACTTTCTAGTGACTTTTTCTGGTGTTTTGGTTGATATTCTGAGGACAGTTTAATCCATAGGTGTACCACAGCTGCAGCTCAGAACTGGCTGACGTTCCCTTTTGAAAGAGTGTCGGAACAATTGTCATTTTTCAGCAAGTCAGTTGGCTTATAGAAATGTATTTAACAGAATGGCTTTAATTAGCTCTCCAAACGAGCCAGGCATAAGGCACATCGGAATACCTTCATTACTCCTGGGATGTGATTTGTGTGCAGAAATTGCCTCCCTGGAATTGCATCCCGGACGCTCCCCGTGTTCACGTGGGCAATGTGCAACGCGTGGCAGGCAGGCGACGCTGGCAGATCAGATTGTGGAACAGCAGATTTTGTTCAACAGCATAATTCGTCTCAATTAACTTTCCCCTTTTAACTGGCAAAATCAAGGCTGCTTTGCTTTTTTTCCTAATGTTGAACACAAATAGCTGGACTGGTTTGTCGGCGGAGCAGGCTGGCGTCCAGCCCCGCGGGGGCAGCAGCGGGGTTAGTGCGCCTGGGTAATCCGTCTTTGGAGCTGGTGCGTTATATCCTGTTACTTCGACATTTTTGGTTTAAATTTGAGAATCGCGTCCTGCCATTAACCGTTGCTTGGAGCCTGGAGCAACCCATAGCCCACCAGTTTAGGTTGCACACATGGGGGTGTTCAGCCTGGAGAAGAGAAGGCCCCGTGGAGACCTCAGAGCCCCTTCCAGTGCCTAAAGGGGCTCCAGGAGAGCTGGGGGGGACTCTGGGTCAGGGAGGGGAGCCATGGGACGAGCGGGAACGGTTTGACACTGAAAGAGGGCAGATTTAGGGGAGACATGGGGAAGAAATTCTCTCCTGTGTGGGCAGTGAGCCCCTGGCCCAGGTTGCCCCGAGAAGCTGTGGCTGCCCCATCCCTGGAGGTGTGCAAGGCCAGGTTGGACGGGGCTGGGAGCACCCTGGGCTGGTGGGAGGTGTCCCTGCCCAAGGCAGGGGGTGGCACTGCGTGGGCCTTAAGGTCCCTTCCAACCTAAACCGTTCTGTGATTCTATGATTCTATGACTATTGCAGACACCAAACAGAAAATGTTAAGCCCTTTAAGCAGGGCTGGAGGTACGAAGCCTCACAGAAGTGATTTGGACAATAAAAGAGGGACTTTCAGACCCCACAGAAGGTCTGCTCCTGCGCACCTCTGGTACCCGGTGGGAGGACCAGCCCCGCACCTCTCCAGCCGGGTACCAGTGCCGAAAGCATTGCAAGATGCGGGACCACGGGCCGTGGCCGGCGAAAGCGGTGGTTGAGGCTCCTGCCCAGCCGCATCTGGTGCTCACTGCCATCCCCGGGGCTGGATGGCGCTCGCCTGGCAGAGCATGGCGGCTCTGCCCATCATCTCTGGCCTTCTGGAGCAGGGCTGGGTGCTGCGTGGGTGTTTGGACTTTACACGCTTCTCACTTAAAAACACAAACCTAATACAGAAGAAGTATTGTGAGATGGCCAGCTGGCTGTGCCTGCTTATTCCTGGAGCCCCACCATGAGCCTTCCCTTTGTCCGAGTAACCACATGGACAATATTCGCTCTGTTTAAGCAACTCTGTGGCCAGGAGAAAGCCAAAATATAAGAGGTCTGAAAGCCAGCCATATCCTAAACTCCTGGAAAATTGTGGTAAACTCCTTCACAGAAATGTGCCTGGGGTACAATCAACTCTCTTTAGCAGCCTGAGGTCAGGCACTTTGTGGTAATGAAGGGAATATATCATTTTTGCTAGATGGGCTTCTAAGTCTGAGGGTCTGGCTCACAGGGTGCAGAGTTTTGGTTCTCGAGTCTATCGTTGCTTTGCATTTTCTGTGATAAAATTTTCACAATGTTTACCCCAGGTGAGGTATCTGCGGAACCAGCTTAATGCTGTTGATAGGCCCTTAATCAGGGTTTGTAGAAGCAGGGGAGGGTGGGCACCGCTGTGGTTCCGTGGTCGTGCACAGGGAATCAGTGGCGGCTCTGGAAACATTTGTTCCCATCTGAAGCTGGAAGTGAACTTCATTGTTCATGGAAATTCATTTGGTCAGAACTGAACATTTTAGTGGGAAACTATCCATTTAAAGAAAACTTCTCAGGTCTGGAATGGGGTCCCTGATAAAAAATGAATGAGACGGACAAATAAATGCTCCATCCCAGAATGCGCAGCAGCAATGCCAGGGGATGGAGATGTATTGGGAAGGTGATGGCTCTGCGCTGTCCCTGCTGTTCGTGGCCCAGGGACCTCCCATGTCCCGGAGGGGTCTGTCTGCTCACCCAGCCACTGGCCATGCCGGGGGGTCGTGCCAGCCTCTCTTTCTGGAGAGCTGCTCTGGTCAAGGAATGGACTTAAATGCCATTTTGAGCCGGAAAGGAGGGCATTGCCCAGGGATTATGGCACTTCAGGAATGTAGGAGACCTCGACTGCAAGTAATACGTATGTATGCAACACAGAAGATCTCTAAAAGTTGGGAAGCACATCCTGGGTATTCGTTATGGATGTGGAAAAATGGCAGGTCGCTGGTAATGGTAGGGGACTATCAAATCCCAGAGAGGAATCTCAGCCATTGGGTTTGGGACTTCTTTTGGATGGTCTTTTCAGATGGGCTTTTCCTTAGAACAGTAAAGGAAAAGGTCAGCATTATTAGAAGCCAGAGAAAGGAAAATCCAAGTCTATGTTAATAGCTGAAGCTGGAACTAAAAAGTGCAGATGCTGAGGTGGAAGAGCTCACAGGCATTGGTGTGGACCTTTGGCCGTTGGGTGCAGTAGACCATGACAGCCCATGAAACCCGATGGTGTTCAGTAAGGGAGCATGGCACTGCGTGGGAGGGGGGTTTCTAGCTCCCCCAAGGCTCTTTTGGGAAGTCCCCATCAGTCCGTTTGCCGCCTGCACGAGCAATGTTTACAAGCCCAGAGACATCAACTCTTTATTAAGATGGTGGAAGCTCTACTAGATGAACTTGGTCGTGTCTGTCTTCCCTCTGTTTCAGAAAGACGACCCCGACGACTGCCCCATTGAGCTCAGCAAGGTGCAGAGTGTTAAAGTGGTGGCAAAGAAGCGCAGGGACCGCAGCCTGCCCCGGGCCTTTGAGATCTTCACCGACAGCAAGACCTATGTTTTCAAGGCCAAAGATGAGAAGAACGCCGAGGAGTGGCTTCAGTGCATCAATGTCGCCGTCGCACAGGCTAGGGAGCGGGAGAGCCGAGAGGCCACCACCTACCTGTAGAGCTGCTGGCACCGCCGTGGCCGTGCCAGCAAACCGAACGTGTCTGGGACCGCTCCGGTGCAGAGCCATCCCACCGCCATACTGCGGACCTCTTTTACCTCCAAAATAGGGCCACAGAAAACCGTGGGGGAGACCATGTGTCAGCAGGGTCCAGGGAGAGCTTTGTGCAGGACGAGAGATCTAAGGCATCAACGACCAACCAGGTGATGGTGCCACCATGTGGGAGCGCTCCCTGGCACCGGGACATTTGCTGGTGTAGAAGCAGCTTCCACGTCCATGTGTGAAATGCAGGTTTTTTTATTCATCCTAACGGCCTGCAAGCAGGAGAGGTGGTTAGAAACAAACCCAGGCCCCAACCCGAAGAAGAAGCCTTTGCTTCTGAGATGCACGAGGTCTCGGTGGCTTTAGACACTGCTGAGATCATTTGAGCACGTAAGGACTTTCTGCTTTCCTCAATCACTTTCTGGCTGCAAAAAGATAATTTTCCTTCTTATTTAATCTCAGCGTACTTTATCCTTTTACTGTTTATACGTGTCTGCGGAAAAAATCAAATTTGCTGCTTCTCTCAGGTTTGAAATTGAGCAATTTAAAGATTTAATACTGCTGAAAAATAATTTTAAATATTTAACGGTTTTGATTTTCCCTCTTTTTCCTGCTTTTTCTCCCCTTCATAATGGAATGTAATTTTTAAAATGTGGTTTTCTTTCTTTTTTAAATTGTCTTCTCTGTTCTGTAACTTTTCAACATTTCTCCAAAACTGGAAAATTCCCAGTTTGCTTGATTTTCTTTGTCACTCTCAAATAATTCTGAAGTGGAGGAAGTACCGTAGAAAAGACTGAAAGCAAAAAAAGGAAAAGAGGGGGGAAAAAATGAATGAGAAGTCCGCGCGTGAAGAAATGACCTCAAGACATCATTCAAGGCTGAGCAGAAATAAAATTTGAAATTTTCCAACCTAGAAAAATGCATCTTTTGCAAAAAAAGTTGTTGCCATAAAGGGAGAGTTAAGAGTGGGGGAAAAAATCAGGAAAAAAAGTAACTGTAATGATTTTTACTGTAATATGTGTCTTCCACTGAGTAGCAGAGGCGGCCCACAGCTTTTTTGAAAGTTCCTTGCAGAGCGTGGCAATATAATCTGCTTTCTGACTGCTTTTTCTTTTCTCTTGCTGACTTTCTGCATTGTTTGCTGGGTGAGTTTTGGCTTTGGCTTTGCGGCCAGGAGGGCAGTGGGGGCTGGGGAGGGCGGCTGTGATGGTGGGGACCTGGCAGGGGTCCTCCAAAGCACCTGGGGAACAGGGAACCGGAGGAACGACCTGGGAAATAAATTTAGATTAACGGCTGTTGAGTGAAGCTAGTGCTGGTGATACCGACTCAAGCCTGTTCTCAGCGGTGACCACGAGGTTTGTGTCTCATGTCACAGCTCTCCCTTGGGGTGCAGCTCGAGCGACCGCATCCCTCTGAATTTACAGCCTGATGTTTCCACCATCCTAAATGTTCCCAACCCTCTTGATTTCACTGGGGCTGCTGCTGGTCCGGTGCCTTTGAAAATGGGCGCCAGGACAGCTCAGAAATGTTATTCCACCTGCGTTGAACTACTGCGTTTCCCTGCTCTCGCTTTGGGAAAGCGGGGTCATGGCAGCGGCTGGAGTGGGGATGCTCAGCCGCCCCTGGGGATGCTCAGCCGCCCCTGGGGATGCTCAGCTGCCCCCGGGGATGCTTGGCCGCCCCCGGGGATGCTCAGCCACCCCTGGGGATGCTCAGCCGCCCCCAGGGATGCTTGGCCGCCCCTAGGGATGCTCAGCCGCCCCTGGGGATGCTCGGCCACCCCTGGGGATGCTCGGCCACGGGCAGGCAGCTCCCTTCCCTCACCCCGTTCCTGCTGCGGTGCCCGTGGGGAGGAGAAGACGGGCACGAAGCTGAGCAAGGGCTGGAAGAGGTATGGAGGGAGAGGGATCTGAGGGATTGAACTCGATGGTTCTGTGCCTGCTTAATTGATGGGGAGTGTTCAGCGGGGTTTATGGCTCGAAGCTCGGAGTCTTGCGGCGTGCCGTGTAAATATTTAGCTTTGGAGTTTGATAAGTTGCGAGCACTGAGTGTTGCTGGTGTTTGTCTCTCCGGCCTGCCAGAGCTCTGTAATTTGTTACGTTGACAGGTAAGATGCTAACATTTGGTAATGAGCATTTACTCGAATTGGAATGAGAAAAAAATTAGTTTATGGTACCATAGGAGTGCCTGGGTTCTGCTGCCAGGCCAGAGCTAAGGGCTGCCCGGTCCCTCGCAGCTGGCAGAGCTGGCACCTCCAGAGAGATATTTCTCAACCTGATCCATCAAAGCACCATCAAACCTTTTGGGGAGAAATGCCATGGACCTTGGAGCAGTACCAGTGAAATGGAAATCAGCCTAAACTTTGAAAGGCTGTTTGCTATTTCTGTGTCCCCCTTTCTAATTGCCAGCACTCCTGGGGATGTCGGTGTTTCTTTGCTTGTTTTTTTTCCCCATTATTTTGAATCCCCTCTGCTGCGCTCTGGGGAGCCCCCCCTGCAGCGCTGCCTCCAGCTCGGGGGGGCCCAACAGCAGAAGGACACGGAGCTGTTGGAGCGGGGCCAGAGGAGGGCCCGGAGATGCTGCGAGGGCTGAGCCCCTCTGCGGGGAGGACAGGCTGGGAGAGGGGGGTGTTCAGCCTGGAGAAGAGAAGGCTCCAGGGAGACCTCAGAGCCCCTTCCAGTGCCTAAAGGGGCTCCAGGAGAGCTGGGGAGGGACTTTTTACAAGGGCATGGAGTGATAGGACAAGGCGGAATGGTTTGACACTGAAAGAGGGGAGATTGAGGTGAGATATTGGGAAGAAATTCTCTCCTGTGCGGGTGGTGAGCCCCTGGCCCAGGCTGCCCCGAGAAGCTGTGGCTGCCCCATCCCTGGAGGTGTCCAAGGCCGGGTTGGACGGGGCTTGGAGCACCCTGGGCTGGTGGGAGGTGTCCATGCCCAGGGCAGGGGGTGGCACTGGGTGGGCTTTAAAGGTCCCTTCCAACCCAAACTACTCTGTGATTCTATGAATCATTTCCCAGGCCCAACGATGATGTTTGTGGAGGGAGACAGCGGTGCACCAGGGAACTGGCAGAACGATGCTGAGACTTTGTGTGCTGTGGCTGTGCTGTAGCCACGCGTGGGCAGGGTGCAGTGATTGACAGGTGGGAAATAACAGCAAACAAACTCAACATTGCTGGGGGACAGGATTAATCCCAGGTGACCCCTCTCTGATGGTGAACTTCTGGTGGCAGGGTGTCCGATGTCACTGAGGGAGGGTACCACCATACTGCCCACCCATACCCATGATATAACCTTTCCAAACCATCCCTCCAGGCCAGAGAAGTCCCCGTCCCCCGGCCTATGCCACCCTACTGTCCTCCTCCTCCTTGGCCACTGAGCACCAGCTGGACCAACCCCCAATCATATCTTTTCCAACTCTCCACGTTTTCCCCAAATCCTCTTTGAGACAGTGAAACAAAACTGGTAATTCCTTCCTTATGCTCTCGCTCGCCTTCCCCGACTCCCGCGGGAGTTCATGTATATTTGTTTTGCTTTGCTCGAGGATCTCCAGTATTTCCTGAGACCCGGTTCCTCCCGGGGCCGATGGGCTGGAGCCCTCTGCCAGCCCCGGGGACATCCTTCCCCGGGGACCTCTGCAGAATGTCTCAGCCAGCGCTCCAGCCCGGGCTCCTAATGTGTGTCGAACAACTGCCCTGGCACCCGTGCCCTGCAAGGTCAGCAAACCCTGGTCGGAAAAGACGATATTTTATTTCCAACGTTCCCATGCTGACTGGAGAAGGAAGTGCCGATAGATCACACCACGCGGCCAGCGGCTGAGAACAAAGCGGTTGCTGAAGCATTCCTGGATGATGGAAAATCAGGGAGGGCTTTAAAGCCGGCTATGGGTTTGTAGATCTAAAAGATAAATTTACATTGACGCTAACGATGTCAGAGGGGAAGGAGAAGACCTCTGTCAATGGCCCATGCAATGCCTTAACCAGCTCCAGACTTCCCAATGCTCTCGGCGCTCTGGAGAGAGGCTGAAATGTTCAAATTCCTGAAAATTCTTGTAACAACTAAAATATGGAGATGAGTGTTAGATCACAGAATGTTAGCAAAGTGATCAGAACCACTTTGTGAAAGCTAAATTTTGTTACAGAAAATATGGAAAGCCCACCTGGCACCGCTCTACCCAAGCAAGTCTATGGACGCCTGCATAGGTCACCTGGCCGGGCAGAGTCCGGCTCCCCGGTCCAGCGCTCCGTCCCGCTCCCTGTCATTTACACGGAATCAGGCAAAGCGTGCTTTGTGCCAATAATACAATATAACACTTACAACTTCTGTTACGCTTCATGCCTCTAAAACACGTGAAGTCAAATCCAAGCCTGATGCTAGAGACCAAAAGTGGTTTTTTTTTCAGGAAGGTGCAGCCTTTTCAT
Source organism: Pluvialis apricaria (assembly GCA_017639485.1). Taxonomy (NCBI): domain Eukaryota; kingdom Metazoa; phylum Chordata; class Aves; order Charadriiformes; family Charadriidae; genus Pluvialis; species Pluvialis apricaria. Next base: position 5,008,560 of record CM030014.1, read on the forward strand.
CTGTGACCCTTTGTTTACTGTTATCTCAGCGATACAGGAGGGTTTGTTCGGGGTTGCTCACGCACAGAGTACGAAGCAGGCTTGATGCAGACAGCCTGCTCTCCAGGACATCGTACAGCACGTGGAGAGCGGGGAAGAAGTCTACAGTAAACCACATACCATGTCCATCCAAATAATGCAGGTCTGCAGACCGGAGTGCCACCATCTCTGCTGCCTCTGGATGGAAACGAAGCTGTGGAGCCAAACCTCCATTTACAAGCAGCAGTGCGAGGGTAAGAAGAGGCATACGATGGGAAATTTCCACGGCTTCGCTGGCAGACGAGGAAAGGAGATTTCAGTCTTTTAACTTTCAATACCCGGACCAATAAATCCTTATTTTACCCACAGGACACACCATTGAGTCTAATGGGAATGAAGTTAATTCATAGGTGTGAACTTGCGGATTTATGGTCTTAAGTTCCAGAATTCCATCCTATACTAAACACTGAATTCACCCACCGAGGCGTGTCGCTGGAGTTCAGTGATACAGCAAGTTGGCCATTAAAAACATGCTTTACAGACAAAATAGTCTGTATTTCTTAACTGGATGCCAAGTTTCAGTCTGACACCTACGCATTACACCACAAATTTAATGCACCTGCCTAACCGTGTGTATGTACGTACAAATGCTCGTTGTCACCCACCTGACAGCGTATGGGGATGCGCAAATTGGGGCTGAGCGCCCACTTCACCGCCAAGTGATGTCCAGGTCTGTGTGCGAAACGCGTGTATGGGGCGAAGGCGGCTCTGCTTCACCTGCCGTCTCAGGGCTTTGTCATCGGCACTTGGCGGTCGCCCGTCGCTTACATCCTTCCTTTCAATCTCAACGTGATTGGAACAATACGGAATGCATAGCTATGTAGTTAGAGAGACCCCGGGTTCCATGCCAAAGTATAATTGCTTAAAATAAGAAGCTTAGCCACACTTTTCCTGTCTTAAATTAAAACTTGGAATAAAATAAAAGCGAAATTCAGCTGGCAACTTATTCTAGTCATCCTTCTAAAAGGAGAAACACAGAAATCATCAATCTAGTTATGATGAGAGCAGGGAGATTTTAAAAAAAAAATAAATCCCACTGTTGCAAATTTTCTTCTCGAGCAACTATATAAATAGTTTTTATTGGTTCTTTTTAAAATAACACGTATCAAAACGCTCCAGATTTAAATGGCTGCTGCCCTCTGAAGAGGGGACATGTTGGCAGTTCCTGCTGCGCTGCATCTTCTGGGTTTGTTTGCTCATCCCTTGCAGGAACCGTCCCAGCCCTCTGCGAAGACGCTGCGGGAGCTCCCCGCGGCCCCAGAGGAGGGTCCCCGGGCAACCGAGTGTGTGTGGCAGCGCTTGCGGAAAAAGGGATGCAAATGCCTCCTCGACTGCAGCACCAGGACTCTGCCGCGCGTCCCCTCCTCTCTGCCAGCACACCATCTGCCTTCTGCCTTGCACAGCGTTCGGTACAGAAGATGGCATCATCCATCTAGGGGTGGAAGTGCACCTTTGCTGAAGAACCCTGTTATTCAGGCAGTGTTTGGCAGAGGAAAGGAGCCTCAGTCCCACGGAGAGGGGCACAAATCCCAACCCTGGCCACATGGGACACTAAACCCCCCCCGGTGTATCAGGCACCGCGCTCCCTCCTGCTCCCCAGGGGCAGCAGTAGTGCCATTTCCACGGGGTCCGTGAAAGCAGGCAAGCTCGGGGGCGGTCCTGGCTGCCATGCCGGGGCTCAGCCAGCCGGTCCCCCCGTTACGGCGAGGCATCGCCGCCCAGAGCCGTGGCACATGGTGGCCCGGAGCCCAGGCTGCCAACGGGGAGAGCTCCCAGCTCAAACCATCACCCTCCAGCCCAAACCACCACCCTCCAGCCCTCTCTGCGTACTGGGGGGACAGCCCGAGGTTCAGGGTCTAAACCTGAGCCCGCAGCCAGAAAACCAGACCACAATCCGGACCTGAACACTCCTGAACGCGAGCGGTTTCCAAACTTAACCCGAGTTTTACAGATCAGCATAACTTCTCTAGGAAACATAACTCTTCAAAATATTGGCTCCAGCTTCCATGAACATTTTCATGTACAGACAATAATCCATTTTTCCTGGAAGAATGGATGTCCACCGTAATTTCGGTGCCACATCACATGTATCTTTCAGGAATGCGAGTCTGGGGCGAGTGTGCGGCCTCACATTACACTCAAGAACAACTGGTACTTCAGCATCACTTCTTCGCCCGGCTGACGATACGACAACAAAGGGGAACAAGCTGCGGGCTTTGGCACAGCAGAGCTGGCTCGCACCTCGCGGGCCATAGACCAGCCTCGTCACGTAGCACTTCTGCGGAGAGGACGGGAGCGTGGGCCCCGTCCGTGGGCTAACGCAAGCCAGGGAGCGACTCTCCCGCTCACGGGGTGGGAGCTGGCGAAGTCGGAGCCGAGCGGGGTGTCCAGTGGCGGGGTGAGCTGTGTGTAACGGCAATGGTCTGCAATTGCTTAAAGCACTGACCAGTGCGGTCCACAGGGGATCTACTGGACCAAAGCCCTGCTGTGAACGGGAGTTGGACGGGATGACCTCCCGAGGTCCCTCCCCGCATAAATTATTCTATGATCTATAGTGGGGCAAGAGGATTGCCAAAAATGTATCAGCAGCTACCATCGCTTCTTCTAAAACAAACTGCAAAGCACTGCTGCGGCACGGCGTAGCCCCTGGAGCTTTGCTACGCTGTATGGGTGCAGTTGCGTGCATTGTTCCTCTTGTGATGACTGCTAAGAGAACAGCAAACAAAGAACAGCCTTCTCTGTAAGCAGCCTGGCCAGCGATGAGCTGCTGTGGAAAACTTTCTCATGGGGAAAATCTCTTCCCCTGTGCTGACCGTCTTTCTTCCTGTGCTTGTTTTGGTTATCATAGAATCACAGAATGGTTTGGGTTGGAAGGGACCTTAAAGTCCATCTCGTTCCACCCCCTGCCCTGGGCAGGGACACCCCCCACCAGCCCAGGGTGCTCCAAGCCCCGTCCAACCCGGCCTTGGACACCTCCAGGGATGGGGCAGCCACAGCTTCTCGGGGCAGCCTGCGCCAGGGGCTCACCACCCGCACAGGAGAGAATTTCTTCCTCATATCTCATCTCAATCTCCCCTCTGTCAGTGTCAAACCGTTCCCCCTCATCCCATGGCTCCCCTCCCTGATCCAGAGTCCCTCCCCAGCTCTCCTGGAGCCCCTTTAGGCACTGGAAGGGGCTCTGAGGTCTCCGCGGAGCCTTCTCTTCTCCAGGCTGAACACCCCCCTCTCCCAGCCTGTCCTCCCCGCAGAGGGGCTCAGCCCTCGCAGCACCTCCGTGCCCTTCTCTGGCCTTGCTCCAACAGCTCCGTGTCCTTCATAGCCGTTTGCACCTCTGTAAGCCTGAGATGAGTTTCTCCTGCGCAGACCCATGCCTCTGTGAGGACTCCCGTCATTGAGACATCCATCTGACGGTGAGGATGGACCCATGCCCTGCCTGGGGCAGAGCAGGGACCCACAAGCGCCCGTTTGCTGGCCTCGCAGTGCTCGGGGTGGCCACTGCACCTGAGATGTGCAAAGTGCGGGACCTCTTCTGCTGCTGGCTCCCTTCTTCTCCTCCTCTCATCTCCAGAATATAGACAGTAGAGATTTCTTAACTTCCACTTTCCCACCTGTGTCTTGCATGGTTTGAGGTTGCATTACCACCTAACACTCTTGTCAATGGCCACAATGGCTGTAGGGAGAGGAGCAGCGAGGAGTGGCTTCTCCATCCAGCCCTGGTCGGGGGAGCAGGCGGCACAGTGGGTAAAACAAGGCTGAGCTGCATCACGAGTAACACCTTGGGTTTCAACAGCTCAGGGGAACACAAAGAACGAGGTAGTTCCACGGTAAAAGGTTTGTAAGATAAATATGAAGATGAATGACATTCAGCCAGGCAACTGATATGGAACCATTGATTCCTCTAACAAATTTAACTACTTCATCTCCTTTTCCATTGCTCACAAGCAAATCATTCTTTGTTTCAAATATATTTGTTCCATTATTCCCTGAAAAATTATTGTATTCCTTCTTGTGAAGTTTTTGCAAAGGGCTGTTTCTGATCACTTGACACCTACGCTGTGCTGGTCAGTTTTTACTGCCCAAACGGCTGTTTCTGTGCCCGGACAGCAGGATCATACCTTTTGGAGTCAGATGCCAAACAACAGCGGTCTCCCACAAACCCCCTTATTAAATTGTTGTTGCCTCCGCAGCGCTGACCTGCCTGTGCTTGAAAACTCAAATTAAAATTTGGGCCATTTTTGCTGTGTTTGCTAAGTCTCAAGCGGATCACATTCTCGAAACCAACCGAGCAACAATTTCCACGGAAGCGCTGCGGGAGCGTGCCGGCAGGGCCGGCCAGGCTGTGAGCTCTCCAAGCCCCGTGCGCATCCATGGGGCCGTTAGTAGCTCCTCTTGACGGTATTTCCTAGAAATATGAACCATAGGTTGTACACTGAAACTGCCTTCCCAGGACTTGTTTACGAGAGCTGAGCCCAGTTCTGGGAAGTTTTCCAAGGAAATTTTACCCTACAATTCCCTCCCACCTCCCCGAACAAAGCGTTCCCCAGCGTGTTCGACAGGAACAGAATAAAACAGGCGATAAATGCTTAGGTATTGCATACAGGCATCACATGCAGTGTGGGTATAAATGGAATAAGCTGGCCATTATTTTTCCAGCTTTTCCGATTCCGAGCTCGGCAGCCCATGGGAATAACCTTGCCTGCTTCTTGTTGACAAGTCATCTAATTCATCTCGATGCTGATGACTAATACTCCTCGGGTAAAATCCTTGGCCCCGCTGAGGTCAAACGCAAAACTCTGATTAACTCTAATAGGGCCAGAACTTTACTGCGATCGTTGCCTGTCGTAGCGGTACCCATACAGCTTCCTGCGCTCACCGGGCTCGTCCAGCCGCACAAACACAAACCCTTCCCTCCCCATGACAAACCTCAGGCACCGGCTTTGCAGCGAGGAGTATTCTGGTAAAAAAAGCTGCTTCTCTCACTCCTACCAGCGTCAAGCGTCGCCCGTGGCTTGAGCAACGTGGGCCGGGGCTGCCTCGCACGGCAGCTGCCCCATGGGATTTGGTCACCCTGCAACATCGCTTCTCATGTGTTGGGGCAGTGACGGCACTCCCACCGGCTTTTCACGCTGAAATGGCAGGAGGGAGCAGAAAATAAACAAGTTTTATGGGTTTTGTTTGGGTTTTTATCATAGAAACATGCCTGCACCAGTTAGGAAGTATTTATATTGCCCCTGTGAAGGAACTGGGCATTGATTAATTAGATGTCAAATTACAGCAACATTGAGTTGGCTCAATTATACCGTAAATCTCCCTGTTGTCCAATTAGGTGGAGAAAGAAGCAAAATCAGACTTGATTCATTTGACTGCATCACTGAAATGACCTGGAACTTTCTAAATTGTCTGTGTTGGGGTTGGTAATGTCAGGACCTGGATGTCCCTGGCCAGCCCCAGCTGGGACCCCCAGCCCTGCCCAGGACCCCAGCCCAGCCCGGGGCCTCCGTCCTGCCCCAGCGGTGCCGTAGGAGCCCAGCCCAGCCCTGCCAGCGGATCCCCCGGCCCCAGGGAGCCCTGACAAGTTCCACACAACCTCAGGAGCTCAAGAGATTTAGGTTTATTTGCTTCTATAAATGCGGATACTGTAATATAACCGCCCTGTCCATCTTCTGTGAATGTAAGGTATTCAAAAGGTAACCCTGGCATTTAATTAACTGCAATTTTTAGTACACACTGAAATCACTTGGCTTTTTTAGGACAGAAGTACCAATATGTTTAAGCAATAGCTATTGTTTAAGAGTCAAGTTTTGCCCGCTGATCTCTGCCCTCTACCCCTGCCCTTCACTTCTTCTGGCTCCTCCTCAACAGGGAAATCAACCTGGACATGCGATTTCTGTCTGTCTTGCAGATAAAGCACGGGGAAACTGGAATCCGAGGGGGTCCTTACAAATCAGGCAATGCCTTTGCTGGCAGTACACCTCGGAGAAGATTGCTCATTGAGGTCGGTGGCATCGCAGCCCACCATGACCCCCCGGGTGGTGCTGAGGGGCTGCCTCTTCCCCGGTTTCACTGTGCAGCGCGTGGTTAAAGATCACTGAGAAACCATAATCACAGAAGGGACGGCAACGCCTCCAGGTTAGGAGCAAAAAGACCTGTTTTCTAGTTACTGGCAGTTATTCATGGAAAATATGTGTGTCTGTAAGAGGGTCCTTTGTTTTTACTTATTTTTTTGTAAAAGATAACGTTGCATTACCACCTAACACTCTTGTCAATGGCCACAAATCTCTTCGGTGGGATGGTTCTTCATTAAGACTAAACAGCAGTAGAAGGCCATGAGTCACAATGTGCAAAACAGATCTGCAACCAAAGGTCCCTGCCTGGTTGTGGTTTGGGGCTTCCAGCCCATGGGAAAACATTCGTGGCGAGTGGTGTTGTTTTTCCTTTGAAGAACACAAGTGTGAAGATCCTTTGCTTCCATGCAGGTGGTGTTTAGGCAACAGCAGAGTATGTTTTTCCAGCTGTCCGTGACTGTGCCTCATGACACGGAGAAGCCACCGCCGGGTTTCGGATGGCCCAGCACCACGCCGAGGGCAGCGCTGAATCCCGGGATGCGCTCGCACAGCCTGCCAGGCTCCGCTTGCCCGTTTGATGGATCATGAATGTTTTCCCCTCTACGTGGTCTCGATTCTGCTCTCTTTGTTAGACCTTTGTGATGTGTCGTTCCTGTTGCTGAAACATTCACAGCTCTGGGTTCCATGCGTAGGAACCTGCCTGGTTCATTTTCCTTGACTCGTTAAGTTTCATTAAGACCCGCGGTGCTCTCTGAATGTCGGCGCTGCTGATGTTCAGTTACACGGGCAGCAGGGACGGGCAGGGCTGTGTGAGCGTCCTGCTCTCATGCTGCTCCTCAGCAGGCCACTCCGGCCATTCTTCTCTATTGGGGGGAAGAAGGGAATCTAAAATAGATCAGGAATTCAGAAGGAAAAAAAAACAGGGTCCCTTTCACTCCATCCATGCTTTAGCTAGCCTGCCGTTGGCCGCTGGTTCGATGGAGTCCCTCTGCATCCCATTTCCCAACCAGTGAGTGATCCGGACCAACATCTGCATCAGAGAAATGGTGGAAGCACATTGTCCACCAACACCTACAAGGTATGTCTTTAAAACATTGACTACGATGCAAACTACAAAGAATCAAAGGCTCTCTCTAAACACAGCCCATGTGCGTACGGGACTGTGACTGCTACACTGGCTCTCCGCCGGAGGTTGTACAGTATCAGGTTCATTGCATTTTCACCATATGCTTTGCAGATCTGGGTCCAGCACGATATGTCTCCAGGATAATTGGGCCCAGCCAGTTTGAGATTTCCATCAGCCGGACAAACAGGACTTCAGAGGAGCTCCACAGTACTCCTGCTCCACAGCTGGGGGAACCAAAGACTAATCCTGGTGCCACTGCACCAGGCAGATGCCTTACGTTAATAAAAGAGGTAAATTATGTGTCTAAAATATCACAAGACCTCTGACAAACCTAAATTCTATCCCCAAGGCTCCGGCCTTGGGTAGTCTGAAAGATGCGTGTCCATAACCTAAGCGCTGGCTTAGCTGCGACCCACTGACCGTCCTGTCTGCCGCACCACCCAGCACACCCCCCAAAACGGGGCTCAGTCCCGAGCCGACGGCAGAACTCGCTGACCGCCACCGAGGTGTCCCGCTGGGTTTACACCAAGGTTAGAGCCGTCTGAGCCCCGTGACGCTTCATGGGGCGATGGCCGAAGATTTGGAAGGCCCTTTCTTCCTGCTATGGGGGAGCAGCAAGAAGGGGCCACAGCAGCTGCCTTCATCTCATGGCATCGGCTGAAGTCACTCGGATGCTACGAGCATAGGTGGGTGGTAGAATTGCTTGGAGCCCCGTGCAGTGTACCTGCAGCTACCTTGAGCACGTCTTATAATTTTAGGGGACAAATTACTTGACACTCTTTACTTTTCCAGGCATACAACTGGCCACTTGCTGTTGCTTCTGCTTCCCGACAGAATGGCTGATGCTGACAGAAAGGGGGAAAAATAAAAAAGATAGTAAATGTTGGATAGGGAGAAACATTCGTCCTGCGCAAAGTTATTCCAGCCAGAATTCATCAATAGCTTGGTAAACACCTTGCAGCCCTCCTGATACTTTTGTGGATAAACAAAAAGCAGCAAATTGAATAGAAGCCGAGTATTCAAAACTATTTTTTGCAAACTGTTTCAGCTCTGTTGAGTGCTTCACATCTGGCTGTATCCCGGTCCGTTTAATCACCAAGGGGAACGCATGTGAAAAGCACTCGCCCTCTTCAAAAAGCTTATTTCTGCTTTTGGGCTTCCCTTTCTGCTATCTATTAGCTCTCCGTATTCACAGCAGCTCACTTTCTCACTCGCAGCCTCCTGCTGCTCCGATTGTCTTTGACAAGGGCAATGCAATGGGGGTGGGGAAAGATGATGGAAAACATTACGATTTTATCAGCAGCCTGTTGTACATACTATTATGAAACGAGAAATAAAACCCATGTGTAAAATATCAGTACTGGTACTAAACTATAAAGCCCATAAGCCTGTTAACTGTAGGCAAGGCTGTGATGGGGTGGATCAGTGGTCTCAGACGAAAGCCAGCTGCCCGGCATCTCACCCCTGACAGCAACCGGTAGCAGATGCTTAAGGAGAACGTAGGAGAAGACAAATATCAAGTGACCCCCCTCTCCGCACCATCCTCTTCGCTATCACCAGGAGATGCTTCAGGGACCTCTAACACCACATGCTTCTTCCCGGTCACTGCATTTAATAACGGGATTTTGCCCGATCCTTTTTAAAGCCATCCATACTCTTGGCCTCCACAACACCCTGTGGCTACAGGTTCCACTGTTTAATTATGTGTTGCCTGATCGTTTCAATGTCCTCATCTGCAAATCTTCTAACGGCAGCATGAAGGCACTGGAGAGCACCTAAGTAGTTCACTTGCCCGGCACTGAGGATTCCTGCCTCCTTTTCCTTCCACACGAGCCCAGCAAGCACTATGAAAGCTTTTTGAGGCACGCACAGCAAGCGCAGGCAAACGGGAGCTGGTACATGAGCCCCTTGACTCACCGCAGGAGAGTCAAAGGGAAGATGACGCGAGATCGTTAGGCTTATCTGAAATCTAAGCATCTAAGAGCACTTAAATGCAACAGGATCTTCGGGATTTTTCTATTGTTTCTTCCAACCCTTTCAGTCAGAAGGAGCAGCACAGAGTCTCATACCATCCAGGACCACAAGTCTATTGAAATATGAGCAAAATAGGTCTTTTCCCCCCAAAGCAGCTAATGGGCCTTCTAAACTTTCACAGCTCCTGAACAATTCACCGTGCACATCCATCTCAGTTAAAATATTGTCAGCTGCCAGTCCTGTAAACACGGCCTTACCCAGAGAGCCTCAGCCAGATGAACAGCTGTGAGAGGCACTTGAGGGCTTTGTGTATACTGTATTTTGCCTCTTCCTTTCAATCTTCCTTTCTTTAAATCTATGGCTCTAATATCGGTATAGCAAGACCTTTCTTTCCACTTCTGCATCTGTATCAGTCACTTCCTCTCGTCCACTCCTCTTTTCATTTTTCTTTGAAAAAGTTCATCTCTCTTCTTTCCATCTAAAAGATTGGATTGTGATTAATGGAGGAATGGGAAAGTGAGCACCTGAACACGTCAGATTAAAGTGCAATGTAGCAGTCACCTATTTGTTTAAGGAAAGATCAGGCCTGACGAAAATCTGTTGGCAAAGACGCCTATTTATATACAGACAGTGTCTGTTTATCTGGGAGGGAGGATCTTTAGGACAGATGTTGAAGAAGCCACTGCCATGAAGCTTTTCAGAAGGCATCACCAAGCAGGTAGATGACTTGCAAGGGCACCGGCAATAAGCACAGTTCACGCTTGTCTGCAGCGTGGCATCTTTGTCAGAAGGTCTCACACATTGATGGCACGCTGCGTGATCCACCAGCCTGGGAGTTCACTCTGTAACAGTGGATTGAATTTCCCAGCTCCTTTCTACTGACTTTACAGTCTCCGTGGGATAAAGTGTCCCCGTGGTAGAGGTTCCCTGCTTCTAGGACCCAAGTTACCTCAGGTGTCCCCCAGAACAGCACTCGCACAGGTAAGAATGAAGCAGTAGGAGGTAAGTGAGATAAAAGAGAGATAAAAGAGGGAAGGAAGAAGCTTCACAGACCTTCATGGAATTCTGAACGAGCAAACGATGAGCAAAGTCTCGGCAGGATGTGACTAGGCGGAGTGTATCTCTGTGTACGTGGTAAACCATCAAGGAGGCATAGGCACCGCTAAGTTATTTACTACGTGCTCCAGGCTGCTGGTGTAACAAGTTGCCTTGAGAATGTCAACAGAGACACGTCAGAAAATGCAGAGAATATCAGCAAAAACTATGGATTCACTGCAGTTCCCACCGGGCCTGGTAATTTTAGGAAAGGTCTAGATATATGCATATTGTTTCGATAATTACATTTTTGGGTTAACAAATACAGCTTGACATGAAGTCCGAAAATGCCAGAAATGCTTTTTGTCCACCAGTGGATTTCAACAGCTTGTTAAACGTTCACAGATTGTTTAGACAGGCTAAAATCTGACAGGCCCCGAGATGGCCCATTGGAGACATCCTTCATTTATTTGGCCTGATGCGCGAGCTTACACAGCACGCTCTCCCTTAACCATAGCTGCATCCCGAAACGTGACTTGGGAAAAACAGCATTGCAAAGCGGTCAGCTGGACTTTGCCAAAACTGTCTGGAAAGCTCCCGTTAATGATTAAGCAAATGAGGTTTTCCCACCTTCTCAGGAACCACTGAACTTGAGGGGGGTATGTAGAGGTGAGTGCCTGGGCTAACAGAGAACCAGCTGCCGGGCTTCAGTTAATAAGCTGCAGGTTGCCGAGAGCTATAAAATGGGTGGCTGTGGCAGCTGGGGGTATGGAGAGTGCGGGCAGGGGTTGCTGGTGTAGATGTGAGGTGGTGGCAGTGTCTCTGGGCTGCTTCATCACATGGTGTGCTGGATTCATGCAGGCTCACAGACTAGAAATGGTTTGCAGGAAAAGTTTACCCCAAGCTTATCAGCTGTAGTCCATGAAGCTCTTGAATTTGCTGGAAACCGAGTGATCACCTGAAGAAAGCCATTGTGTGGCCTGCTTTGGTCTTGGACTCTTTGGAAAGAGTCCCACCACTGCCGGGAGCAGGATGCTGAGCTGCAGGGATGTTTGCTCTGATCTGGTCCAGCCCTTCTGGAGTTACGGAGGTGACACCACAGCTGACCCCATCTCCTCGCAGGGCCGCCTTTGCAGATGCTCTAAGCCACGGTAGGTGTTGCTCTGGTTGCCCAAGGGAAGCAGGAGAGTGTGTGGCAGCTGGTTTTTAGCCATGCTATGTGTTGAGCTTTGAATGCATGGTGGGTTATTTCAAAGGAGCAAAGACCTTTAGGGGAAACCTCATTCTGCTCCAGGGTCACTAGAGGGAAGGAGCAAATATCTGGGGGAGCACAGCCTGTGAAATATGTCTCGTCTGAAATTGTGTATTGGTTATCTTGATGTGGTCTGGACATGGGAGAATCGGAACTGGGCAGAAAAGTGGCTGATATTCTGATGCTTTCAGCTGATTGAACTATTTACGTCTTCTATTAAGCTCCAGTGCAGGAAAAACTATAATTATAGTAAACTGAATTTTCTTTTGATAATGATTTATGCAAATAGGCTTAAAAGGGTACAACTGAGTTATGCTGATCTCTTCTATGGGTTACAGTGCAACACCAAAGCAGATGTCTGGCATTTTTCAAGACAGTGTAGAGTCAGCACGAGTCTTGTTTGGCTGCAAAATAGTCAAAAGGTCTTTCTTCCAGCTCTGCTGGTAATACTTGCAGCTGCAAAAGGACCACAAAATCAAAATTAACACACTTTGAATCTGACATAATCCATTGCTAGTACAGTCCTGTTTGCAGCTAATGCAGGATAAATGTGGATTTTCCCTTTTAAACATCTCTGAGCTTCCCACCCTCTCCATGCAGCTGGCTCAGCACCTCCTGCTGCCCCGTCCTGCTCAGGTGGAGGATTAATACTGCAGATCCACTTGTAACTTCTGTACAAACCTCTACCAAAGCTATGGGAGGCAGGCATAAGATGATTGGTGTTATCTTGATTTTTTTTTTTTCAGTTCAATTCACTTCAAAATCTAGTTTTACCTGAGGTCAAACACAAATGTTCCTAAGTTTTGGTTGGTTTTGTAGTAAAGTGCTGCCTCCTGCTGGGTAAAAGGCCCAATAATGAAGCCTTTCTTCAGTAACTTACTGAAAAGTATTTCTTTTATCTGAAGCCTAGGAAAGGGCTTTGCAGAGATTTCTCCATTGGTGAGGGAATAGCTTGCAAAATGGATATCCTATCTAGCATAGAAGAACCAAACTGGCTGGGGACACAAGGGCTGCACAAGAAAATAGCCTGCTGTTTCGAGGCAGCGCGTTTATCCCTCTGAACACAGAGGAATGCCGTCAGTGGGTCACCTGCACGGGGTAGAGAGCCAGGCTGCTGCTTTCCTGCCTTACCCGCGTCATAACAGGGATGGTTCAAGCCAAACCTTTCTGCTCGTGCCCAATTTGGTGCATGCGGAAAGATGAATTCCTTAGGGAAGGAACAGGGAGCGCTCGCTTCTCCCGCTGGAGCTCTCTGTGTCGAGCTGCTTCTGAGGTGGTCACTGGAGAAAGTACAAGATGTGCTTAGGAGCAGTATGGGGTTCCCCCCACTCCCCCTCCCTTCTCCAGCCTTTCTGACCCAGTGCTCCCATGTACCTCGGCCCATGTCCACCTTAGCGAGCATGTAATGCTTGTAACGGGGATGTTCTCAGCGCACCTGTGGAGGTGCTACTCTGGACCTACTCTAGGTAGGCTGGTGGGATGGATGCCCTCAACACGACCGTGGGCCCCCAGAGCGCTGCCTCTGGTACAGCTCCATCTGAGAGGCATGAAGGTGAAAAAAGAGCCTGTCCTGAGCACCTTCTCCAGCGGTGATCCCAGGGGGGATACCCAAACCTCCTCTGGGTGCCTGACTGCTGGGGAGTGAGCCCTGCTCACTATGGGGAGGGGAGGGAAAGGACATCCAGGGCTGTGAGGATGCTCGATAGCAGCTGTGAATGAGTTGCAAAGAGGAAGGGGGCCTGGGACTTGCCTGTATGCCATGGGCTCCTTGCTGGCGAGCTGTAGGGTACTGCATCGTGGCCACCGCCGTCCCTCGCCGGGGGTGCCTGACCGCCCCCTTCCCCTGCTCTGCATGGGGTGCTTCGGGGACCGGCGCTGGGCTGCCGTCCCCTTGGAGTGTGCCAGACTCCCAGACCAGCCCCGACGCCTCTCCGGGCTCTCTTGCACAGCGATCCTTGCAACGCACGCTGAATTCTTGCTGCTGCATCAAAACATGCCTATGTTTTTAAAAAAAAAATTAAAAAGGAGGGAGGGGTGAAGGAGTTTACTTGCTTGTATTTGATACCCAAGTATCAAACTACGTATACCTTCCAAAACCTGTTTTTTATTAATTTAGGGAAATACTAGCAAATGATATTGTCAGTCTTTCCAGAAACTAGACAAAGCTCAGAGCATCTTTAAGAATCTCCTAGTTCAGGCTGTGATCTGTTCAAAAAATAAGTGACAATTATTCAATTATGTCGAGTAAAAGGAGAATTGTATTAAACAAAAGCCTTAGTCATATATATATGGTACTATGCAGTATGGGGGAACTTTGCTTATAATGGTAGAAATCCCTATTTGTGTCAATCATTGAACAAGATGTGTCCACCTATGCTCATAAACGATCTGCTAACATGAATTTTCAAGTCTTCCCTTGTTCCTAATTAACTGTTTGAAAATATTCTGGGGTATTGGCATCCCAAATGTCTGCTCTGTCTACATTTATATGCCAGTTTTCTCTCGGCGCTATGGAGGTGGAGAGCTCATTCATGACAGCTATAACTAATTATTTCAAACTACCAGTTTTTTATTTGCAAATGACTTGTGGTCTACTGTCGGCAATATCTGTGTGTGTTTAATATTGCTGTTGGTTCTATCAGTAAGGAAAATCTTGCCCATATATTAGCAATTTAATTTCCTCTCCCTTTGCTAGTGAGGCTTTCGGTATCTCAGCACCCTTCCTTTGCCCGTGTGTGATCAGAGATGATACAAAAAATCACCGTCTTAATGCTTTTCTGCAAAATCGCATCAACCCACTAGATGGCAAACAACCACTTGCAAAACCCCACGGATATAGTTGTCTTCTATAAACAAAGCCACAGCAAATTCACTACTGGTAAATAGCTAAAGGAATTAAATTTCTGCTTATAGCTAACCTCACAGAGTACAGCGAAGCTTCTCCAACAACCACTAGCAAGATATACTATCAAAACCTCTTTCACATTCTTGGATCATGAGCTACAATAAGAGCTTTCGCATAACTCAGGTGAGAGCTCCAGCGAATGGCGGCATATTTAGCATCATCTCCTTCCGTCAGGACCGCTAAAGGTGTCTTTCTAATAAGTTTCCACTTTGCCAAAAGCAACTCACTGGTAACAAGATATATAAACTTTTAAGAGGCTGTGCTTTTTTTTCCGAAGTTGCCCCACTCTGCCCATAAGGACAGAATTTCACGCTTTACTGCAATCAGTGGGGAAAACTGCCACTGACTCAGAGCTCGGTAGAGATTTCACTTAGACGCTGTAGGAAACACAAAATCCCTGACAGAGGAGGAGGGATGAAGAGGCAAGGACCTGATGGACCTCATCTCTCTGCTTTGAATCATTCTCTGGGGAGGAAAAAATAGAAAAGACCTCTTGAGGTTAATAAGACGCTTGAAAATGCTCTAAAGGCAGAAAAAGCTTGCAAAACCGTGAAGGCATGCTTGAGCAGCTCGCAGGCCATTACAGCAATTCCTCCAGTGGAAGCAGGGAGCCAGCTGACATGTTTAACTCGCCCCCAGCACCGCCGCCTCTCTGCTCCATGCCATCCTCTGTTTGCAGTGGTAATAACCATTTGTTCAATCTTAAAAGCAGCTTTCTACATTACATACACAAAGGGCTCCTCCTCGGGCTAACGGAGCAGCAGAAGTTCTTGCTGCAAAAGAAAACCTCAGCCGCAGAGCAGGAGAGCGCACGCAGCCCCTCGGGTAACCCTCACACCCCTTTCAGAGAAGTCTTGAACAGCTCGAGAGCCCTTTCTGGTAACTCCCGCGTGCACCCGAGGCACGGCGTGCAGATAGCGCTATCGCTAACCCTGCCTTCTACTCATTTTGCGCTGATCCGCAGTTCAGTAAATGCGAATATGCAAATGGATGAAGCGGTGAAAGATTTGCTTGATATTTACATGAGATGAAGCATTTCTGTACCGACTGTATCTTTGTCTGTAGGGGAAACACCTGGTGAAACTGCTGGCTGACTGCAGCTCGATGTTTTCTAGACTGTGCAGCTGCTCCTGCAGTCTATCAGATAAAGTTTCGGGAGACGGCCACCCCCCCGCCCCAAGCCCTGTCCCCCGCGCAGGATGTGGTCCTGCGGCCTCGGCACACTCGCTGCCGTAGCACGGAGCCTCTCTTGGCATCGCAAAAACACGCCACGGCCTCACCGTGCCTGAGGAGCCCGGCCGGGCTGACGGCAATGCTGCAGGTGGGCTGGGAAAGTCACCTCTGCCTCCTGCAGCGGAGCAAGGCGGCTGTCGGACCGGAGCATCTCGCTGCGGCTGGAGCAGGGCTGCTAACGCAACCGGGATGGGCAGAAAATAAGACACGGTTCCCAATGCTCTGAGCCTGCACAGCGTGTCTCTGTCAGGCAGTGTCCGGGTAAAGCCATTCAATCTTAAACAGATTTTACTAGGAAATCCCAGACTGGTGAGGGTTGGGAGGGCCCTCTGGAGCTCCCCCAGTCCCACCCCCTGCCACAGCAGGGGCACCTCCAGCAGTGGCACAGGACGGCGTCCAGGCGGGTTTGGGGTGGCTCCAGAGTGGGAGACTCCCCCACCTCTCTGGGCAGCTGTGCCACTGCTCTGCCACCCGCACAGGGAAGAAGTCCCTCATCATGTTATGATGGAACTTCCTATGGTCAAATCTGTGCCCATTCCCTCTTGTCCTGTCACTGGGCACCACTGAAAAAAGACTGTTCCCATCCCCCGGCACCCTCCCCTTAAGGATTTATCAGCATTGAGAAGATCCCCCCTCAGTCTTCTTTTCTCCAGACTAAAAAGCCCCAAGGCCCTCAGCCTTTCCTCATCAGAAAGATGCTCCAATCCCCTCATCATCTTTGTAGCCCTTTGCTGGACCCTCTCCAGCAGTTCCCTGTCCTTCTTGACCCGGGCAGCCCAGAGCTGCACACAGTGCTCCGGCTGCGGCCTCCCCAGGGCAGAGCAGAGGGGGAGGATGACCTCCCTTGACCTGCTGGCCACCCTTCTTGATGCTCGCTTGGGCTCAGCTTGCCCATCAGGCTGCTGGTCCAGGATGAGGACGGCACATGTGGTGCTGGGGTTTGCAGACTATGAGCGTCGCAGCAAGTAACAATAAAACCAGACATTGCACTTGCAGCAGCACTTGGTGGCTTGTACGTACCGACACGTACGCCTCGGCTTCCCAGGGCTGCGTGTGCCTCGCTCTGCTCCACCAGAGCGGGGTAAGCCCTCACCAGACAAGTTAGCCTCATCTTTCCTTTTTTGTCCTTTAATGCTGCAGACTCATGATGCAACCCCTAAAAATAATTTAGACCTCTCCCTGCAGTGACAAATATCCTCCTGCATGAACCAGAGCTAAATCTGTCTCTGATGTGTGCCTTTCAGGTTACAGCCTGTTCTCTTCCGTCCCGTCGGCGCTTGCTTCTGTTCACGCTCTGTGCTAGCGGCTCTGCTGTGACTTATTCCCCGTTAACACCGCAACCCCACACCTCCTTGTTCGTACGCCCACAGCTACCGGCCTGCTCAGCTGTGGTGTGTTTGTGAGAACCACATCTGCACACAAGGAGGGTCGGCACCGGAGGACTGCACGCGAAGGACAAACTCAGGCGTGTTCCCGGTTCAGGTCTTTCACCATGAAGATGACACGGGGTGCAAGAGCCTCTCGCTGAAGCAAGGGACTGTGCTGTGAGTTTGGGGAATCTCGGCATCATACTCCCCCATTTGCTGTTTTCCCATCTCCAGATGGAAATACTATCAGACCCACGGTACGTTCCCCAGGACGGATCTGAGGCAGATGTTTGTATAGGTGCGTACGCAGAGCACAGCTCCTCTTTAAAGTGCGTGGTGACCAGCCGGTGGGGATAACGTCAAGCCTTCTTCCCCGTTCCCAAAGCTGGCCAGCGGCATTGCCGACCCTCCAGGGACAGGCTGCCCCGAGGGACGGGGACAGCAGAGCTCGCTGCCTGCTCCTGCAGCGTCAGCTCTGCCTGGAGCAGCAGCCTGTTACCTCCAGCGCACCTCAGGGACATGAAATAGTCTTTGTTCATGTAATACCCCTCTACGTTTTTGGGTATTACCTAATAGCGCTGAGTCAAATCAGAGGTATAGCAGAAACTGCCTGCTTCTCAGAACCACTTGGCAGCAGAGACATCATCTTATCGCTGTCACACATTTTGGGTATTTAACTACTACAGTGCAAAGCAATCGTTACACGCTCTCAGATCGGCCTGCCTGCATTTTCCGTGTAACTCCAGCCGCTCGTGACCACACGAGGTCCGTGTCGTAGACAAACGTGACCCATGGAAGACCTAAGCCGGCTAAACTTCTTGCATCCAGCCTCGCGAGATGCTGAAGTGCAGGGGTCGAGCCTTGGAGGTCATTATCTTCACATTTTGGCCAATGGGACATTTAGATTTAAGGCATCACTGTTCAGTCAGCTGCTGTCCCCATCCCTCTGACAGGGTTTGGCACTCCCGGAGTCGGAGCTGGTGGACCAAATGTGCATCATCTCTCCCATTTTGAGGTGCTATTGAACCCATGAGGGTTCCTCTGCTTCCTGCTTACAGGAAGAGCAACCTTGACCCGGAGGATGAAGGACGGGGCCGTCCTTGCGGTGACGCTGCTGCTGCTGCCAGCCCTGCCCTTTCTCAGAAGCTGCCCACTGCAGTTCAAAGGCCAGTGCGTTAACTCGATTGTAGCTGGACACATTTATTGTCTTCTGTTCCTCAAACCGGTTTACTTAAGGTGCATAACTTATGTGCAGATGAAATGGACTCTTGCTGATCTGCATCTGAACGTGACTTCTGCCGCCGTATCATTGTCTGACCGTGATAAAGTCCGATAAATCAAATTCCATGCACTTTTTCTTGAATACCAATGCGTCCCAATGGGAAAAACAGGTTTGAGTTTTAAATGTGCTGGGAAACAGGTTTGAACTAAAATGACTTTAAACTTGATGTTCAATTTGCAAATGCATCGAAGTACTGTTTGCAGACAGGTAAGCTGGTGAGTATCAGTCCACAGCAAAAGCTTACTGATTTTAAAATACAGCGAGCATTCTTTATTTACTTATATTCTAAATGCCTTATACTTCTTTTGATGGACCGCTAAGCACTTAGTGTGTACTGTGATGCGAAACCTGAAGCCCCAAGTCCATAAACTCAAAAAATGAGTAAAGGATGCAGGCTTCAATTATCCAGCATCCAAATGCTGCAGAGCCTGCACTAGAGTCTTCCAAAAAATCTATAAAACGCTTTTACAGAAATGCAGCTTTACTGAGAAAGCAAAAGGCAACAAATATTTTATCTTGAGTACAAGGTTTGAAGAACACAAATACTCCGGTTCAGCAGCATATTTTTACATTCTAGATGACAGCATCTTTGAAAAAGAAGGTTTGTTTTCACAGGGGAACAATGTTTTAATCTTTTCTTCATAGAGACTTAAAGCCAGTCACCAGCTGTAGCTTCAGTGGAGTAAGCAAGAAATGAGTAATGCCAGGAGGAACGCGGAGGAATGCCACTGAAACCAACCGCGTGAGAGATTTAGGGAGTGGAAGGTAAAGAATCAGTTAACGTGAAACAGAGAAACACTTACATAAAAAGCTGTATTTATAATTACACTTCTGGTTTCACACCAAGTTATTCATGGTAAAAACTGCAGGATATAACTCACGCTACTGAATTCCTCTTTTCTCTTTCAAAACCAGTGAGTAAGAGTTTAAAGAAATCACCCTCTGGGAACGATTTCAAATAATCTTCATTGTTCCTCTGAGCTGTTAATTTAGAGTCCAAAACTGGAGTCTCTATAAATCTTTTATAGAAGTGCCTGACTAATTCCTCTTCAAGTCATAATTTGACAGAGTAAAGCACTGTTTCTCCAGCCTGAGTAAATTTCACTGCCAAGTCTTTTGGTGCCAAACTCATTCGTATCAATGCAAACTCAGTATTCGCCCTGTACTGGAAGCATACTTGCAATCAGAAGTCCTATTAGAGCTGATAACACATATTTTTATCACTGAGACGGCAGATAATTCTAGATTCTCGGTTAGTTTAACAGATTCAGCATGAAGAATTGAAGTCGACCTGCTAAATGATTTGGTATTAAAAAAAAAAAATCAACTTTCTAAAATCTACAAAGTAAAAAGTTAGTTGAATGCAGTGAGTAAATTGATCTAACAACAGTCTCCATTCTCTTAGTCTGGCCTACTTGTTATGACAGCGGAAACTTTCAGATACCAGCTCATGTCAAAATATTTTACTGACTAATTTCCTATCATTTTGTTTTCTTACACACTGACATCTATCATCGTTTAAGGAAATTAGATTTTTCTGTCATCACAGCTTCTTATTTTTCCAAACAAATCCTTTCTATTCTGTTAAGGTAATTGCACGTTGCAATTTTCAGTTCTTTGCTAAGAACCTGTTCTTGTATTATCTTCTGTGAAACATTTGCTGACAAACCTGTAAGATCCTCAGGGGATTTTAGGCACTGAGGTGGTCAATTACCCACTAGGACAGAGCTTTTAGGATATCCTAAAACTGCCTTCCCACGAGGCTCACTCGGAAGCTGGCGCTACCTTCTCTTCAGCTGAGCCAGTGCAGCTCATCGCCCAGCTCTGGGGTCTGTAACCGCAATCGAAGCCTGGAAGAATGAAACGGCATCAGTGTAGAAATGCGCAAAGGTACGGGCGCAGGACGGACACCACAGGTTCGGAAGACACGATATGCTGCTATATCCCAGTCCCAGCTACGTTTGCCTGCTTGGGCGCGCTGGGGAGTCGTCCCCTCCCAAAGGGCCAGCAGTGGGGCTCGTGCTTCCGAGGGCGCCTCCTGGCAGCCCTGCGCTGCTCGCGGGGGGAGTCTCAACAGCTGCCGGTTGAGGAAGAATGATTACGAAAGGCTGGAGGCAAGACGGCACTAATGCCAAATCTACTTGGACACCAACCTCGCAACTGCTGTGGATGACTGTCGGCCGTTATGTGGGTACATATGACACCAAACACGCGTATTTCAGTGTCCGGTTTCATGCCAGTGGCTATCTGCGCGCGGTTGACTTAAAGAGCTTCCATGAACTGTACAGTTCCAGGCCAAAGGGGCACAAGAGAATTAGGCTCGTTAATGCACTCACATTCATGACTCAACCAGCAATTACTGATTGCCATTGTTTTCCAGCAGTGTACTGTGTACTACGGCCGCTTCGTTAACAGGTTTGTCTGCTGTGTACATCTGGGTCCGCTTCTACAGCCACGGGACCGCTCAGGTGGGCACCGCCTCCTGTGGGTTGTGCTGCAAAATAAAACAGTAATGTAACTCCGTGTTTACCAGTTTGGAGACATCAGGTGCCAGCTCACCGGCTACTGCAGGCTGTTTGTACTCTTAATTTTTAAACACGCTACGACAAACCTTTCTGGCATAGCTACGACTTCCAATTGCGTAACAGCTGAGGGGACAGCGCGTTGCTCAACTTTATTGAACTAAAAAACATACACGTGAAAACCAGCAAGAATCGGTAAGAAGGGTACAGGGCAGGTTGAGCCACCTAAGGAAAGCAAATACACTTCAGGTTTTTGAAACATCAAAGTGTAACCTGCAAAACCGGAGCAAATTAAAACCAATACATGATGGGTGTGCGCATGGAAAAAAAAAAAAAATGTGGGCAAATTCCACTGCAATGAGTGACACCCGCTGCTTGCATGACTCGTTCTTCCTCCTTTCCAGCCCTTTGGCACACATTGCTAACTGCTATGAAAACGGAAAGAGCTGTTCACCTTCTGCAAACAACCAAGGAACCTGGCATTTTCACCTTCAGAATAATTTGAGGGTTAGAGAACCGAGCCAACCATGGCAATGTTTTTCCCAGCTCCCCTTTTTATTACTATTTTTTTTTAATCTTCAGTGCGTTCAATGGACTGTAAATTGCTTTTTGCCAGTGCAGAGATGCTTAGCACTGGCGTTGTGGGTTCACCGGACTTTTTTTTGGCTGTGTTAATGCAACACAGAAGACTGCTGGAAGTTTCTTAAAGGCCAGTGATGTTCCGCGTTGGTGCTGGGATTTTTTTAATCTATGTAAAATTGTTTTTAAAATCTCAGTGACTGTTCTGTACACAGCTAAAGGGAGTGAGCTTGCAAAGGGACCAGGAAAATAGGGTGAGCACACTAACCCTTCCAACTAACTAGAATCCCTGCTGAGTCATGAACCTGCAAGTACAGCACCTCCCAATTAAACGCTCTATTTCTATAAAAAGCACTATTTCAGTGATAGTTACAGACTGGCTCTCAAACCCCAAACTATAAACGGAAAGGAAGGCTAAAAAGCAAACATTGTGGACTTGGTGATCTTTCCAAAAGACTTGCTTGTAGAACTAGGGAAGTTTGACTGATCATTGTAACTGTGACACAGAATAAGGTGCCGCACCCAGCTACTCCGCATCCCGTGCTGGCGGCTGGGAGAAGAGCAGATCAGGTCACCTGCCCCTCAGCCTCCTGCAACAGGGCCACTCCCGGCAAAGCCTGGCAGACTAGGCTTCTGCACTGATTTTTCTTGTCCCCGATTAAAAATCTTGGATTTGTATCTCTCTACTAGTGCTTTTATCTCAGGTGCTCTTCGCACAGCAAACCCTGGCAGCAGTCAACTACTCTGACCCTTCACTCAATTAATTATTATACTGCAACCTGGCCCCGTTCCACGGGGGTTAGGCAACCTCACACCCTGTGAGCCCTATGTTCCCATCAGGTTTGCTCATCCTCGACAACCAATGGAAAAAAATAATAAATCCTTCCTGTGCCCTCTGCAGCACAATAACCTTACCCTCCCTGCAGAGCTCTCAGCCTCTCCCACAAGGTCAAAACTGCACTGATGAGCCCGTCTGACTGACAGGTGTCCTACAGGCACACCTGAAATTACTGCGGCTAGCTAATAGCGAGCTAGCCCCTCTAGCAGATCCTGTGGGCCCTGAGATATACCCTTCTGCAGCACAGCCACGGTCTTTTTTCTTGATTTGCAGTCCCATAGCTGTTTGGTGAGTTGCTGCTGGATTATGGCTCATCATGCTGGCCCCAGAGAGAGAGGTTACGACGCCTTGCGGGCCCTTCTAGGCTGGGAGAAGGGCACGAGCAGAAACCAGCGGACTGTGCCCAGGCAGAGGAAGGGAGCTCAGAGGGCCCCTTGAGGAGAGCTGGTCCCGGCTCCAGACAAGGCCCGCGCCGGCCTGCCCCGGCCTTATCTCCTTCCCCAGACAGGGGCCCTGCGCAGGTGGCGACAGGAAAAGGCGCCGGATCTCCTCAGGGGCGACACCGGCCGGCTTCGCCTGCCCACAGAGCCAGCTCCAACCCGCGGCTGAGGGGAGCGGCTGCCGCCAGGCCCCGCGGAGAGCCAGGCAGCGCTGTGCCCGGCGGGGACACCCGAGGACACGGGCGGCTGAGGGGATGGCGCTCAGCTCCCCGCACAACATGGCGGACGGGGGAAGCAGCGGGGGCTCTGCCAATCACGCCGAGCGAGCCAATCAGGTGCCGAAGCTGTCCGCCCGGGGCGGGACTTGCCTTTCCGTTCGCGTGCCGCGGGCAGCTAGGCCCGGCCAGGGCGCGCGGCCGCGGAGGGATATGGCCGGCGGTGCGCCGCCGTTCCGAGAAGTGATGCAACCGGCGGGAATTTCCCGCTCGCCGCGGCCGGGGCCGGTCGCGACAGGCGCGCTGTGTCGCGGCGGGGGCCGGTCGCGACAGGCGCGCTGTGTCGCGGCCGGGCCGGGCGGCCACCGCGGTGGAGGCTCCCGTGCCGCTGCCGTCGGTGTTGGGAGGCAGCGGCGGGTGTCGCGAACGCCGTTTCTACTCCCCCTCGGATCTGCGCTGAGGTGATGGCGGCCGCCGTGGGGTAGTTCTCCTCAGCGGGGGACGGTTCGGGCACCCTCGGGGTGTCCCGGCCCCCAGAGGGACCGTCTCCTCAGGAACGGCGACCCGAGGCCCTGAGGTGCCCGGCAGGGCGGACAGCCCCCGCCACAACACGGCGCCGGTGGCTTTTTTTCCACATAGGAAACGGGGAGTCGGGGAGGGCAGTTGAGCGCTACATGTATGTAGTTTGCAGGATTGTTAACGAAATAACCCACGTTCCGTCAGAATAATCCTTTTTCCGGCAGCGCGTAAGATTGTAATGGAAAGGTTTATTACCGTCACATCATCCCGGCCCGCTGAAAGAGGGCCGTTTCCCGCTCTGGAAATAAAACGCATCGTGCGGGGCACAGCTGCCACCAGAACCCCGCGGAGCCGCCACACGGCGCTGCGTGGGGTAACTGACAAGTGGCAGCTTGTAAAAATAATAAATTTTCAGCAATTAAAACTCGGAACGGTGTGTGTGTGTGTGCAGATCGGTGCCCCCGCGTACCCCCAGCTTCTGTGCGTTGCGGTGGGCGGGTTACACCGTGAGCAGCTGAACTGAGGGAAAAACCTCCGGGTTTGGGTCTGTTACCGTGGGTGAGGGGTTCTGCGGGGGCGAGGATCCCAACCGCCGCGGGTACCGTGGCGTGGGCACCTCTGGAGTGCCGGAGTCTTCCCCTGACGCTTCACGTTTATTTATACACACACAGTGGCTTAACCTGCAGTAGCCGCTTTATTTTTTTATTTTATTTTCGTTAATAAATCCCTTTCCGCCTGGTGGAAGGTTAGCTTTTTTTGCTTCCCGCCTGGAAACGCAGAGCCCACCTCCGGTGGGTATTGCGCCACAGCCACCCTCTTTATTTATTCTTACTCAATTTTATGGATTTTTTGGTTTTGTTTTTTTTTTCCTCCCCCCTCCCCGCGATGTGACGCCTGTCAAGCGCCAGAAGCCCGGCACCCACGGCACGGGCCCCCCCTCACCCACGCAGGATGTTCGCCTTTTCCTCCGCCGCTGCGAATCGCGCACCGCAGTTCGTTATTTTTCACTGTTTAAAACCTTTTTGCAGTTGAAAACGGCGTGTAAAAAAAAAAAAAAAAAAGTGACTAACACCAGCCACCACCACACCCCCCCCCCTCCCCCGCCATTCACGGGGGCGACGGAGCCGGTTCCTCCCCACGGGAAGGCCCACGGGAAGGCTCACGCGTGGCCGCGGACTTTTCCCCCGCTTCAGGCGGGACACAGCTCACCTCAGGCGGCCACCGAGGCTCGGCCGCGCTCCCCGCCCGCCTCATCCTCCGGGACGGCGGCGGGTTCGGCGCTCCGAGGGAGCGGGGCGCTCCCGCTCCCGCAACGACCGTTGGCGGCCGCGCGGCGGGGGGGGGGGGCCGGGCCGGGCCGGCGGACTATTTTTTTTTCCCGGCGTGCCTCGCGCAGGCGCCGGTGTGTGCTGCGTCACGGCGCCGGGCCGCGCTAGTCTGTGCGTGGCCGGCTCCGGGTGCGGACGAGCTCCGCCATCATGGCCTCCTCCGCCACACACCCGGGCCCCGCCGCTACCGCCCCAACCGCCGCCACCGTTGCCGCCCCGCCTGCTCCCGCCGCCCCGGGCATCCTCATCGGCGACCGGCTCTACTCGGAGGTGTCGCTCACCATCGACCACTCGCTGATCCCCGAGGAGCGCCTCTCGCCCACTCCCTCCATGCAAGACGGCCTGGACCTGCAGTGCGAGACCGACCTGCGCATCCTGGGCTGCGAGCTCATCCAGGCGGCCGGTATCCTCCTCCGCCTGCCGCAGGTGGGTGCCCCCCTCCCGGGGCTTTCCCGGGGCGGCGGGGGTGGGGTGGAGGACGGGCGGGCGCCGCCATTGTGGCGCGGCGGGAAGGGCGTGTGAGGCGGCCGCGGGGGGGCGGCGGCGGCGGCGGCGCCAGCTGGTGCCTGACACAAAATGGCGGCGGCGGCGGTTGGGCCCGGTGACTGACTCCCCGCTCCTTCTTCCTCCCCCCTTCTTTGCCTTCGTAGGTGGCGATGGCGACGGGGCAGGTGTTGTTTCATCGGTTCTTCTATTCGAAGTCCTTCGTCAAGCACAGCTTCGAGGTGAGGGCGGCGCGGCCTGGCGGGGAAGCGCGGGGCGGGGGGTGGACACACGGGGGGGAGAGGAGGAGGAGCGCGTTAAGCGCTGTTGTGGGCGACCGGTGAATTTGCCCAGCCACACGCCAGGCAGGCTGGTGTCTTCGAGCCTTTAGTTCACGGGGTGGTTTTTTTTAGTTGTGTAATTCTAGTCTTATCGGGATTAGAAATCGCTTTCTTACGGAAACGGGCCTTCCTTTCAGATTGTTGCTATGGCCTGCATCAATCTCGCATCCAAAATCGAAGAGGCGCCTCGTCGCATAAGGGACGTGATCAACGTGTTTCATCATTTGCGGCAGTTAAGAGCAAAAAGGTAAGATTAGCTTCGTTATGAACATAAGCATCTGTTGAGACTAATGTACACTGCAGTTTTCAATTCACAGTATTTTTCCAGGCTAAGTTCAACGACCTAAAATTGAGAAGGGAGTGCTCGTTGGCTGCTATGTAGGCAGTACAGTTCGATGCTGACTTCTTCTACCGTTACTTTTGATGACTTGGTAGACCCGTTTTCATTATATAGGTACAAGTCATGAGTATTGGTTCTAGTTTTAGGTCCGTGGTTGTAGTTTTAGGCCCATTGCTAATCGATTTTTGATGTCTTGTAGTTCTGGAAAGGTAGTCTTAGGTACCGGTAGCCAATTAGTGGGTTGCTGCACATTCTTCAGACTTCAGTGTTCAGTAGTTTTAATGCTTTTCTCTTGTTAGTATGTAGTTGTGCCAATAAAGTATCAGTTAACAAAAGACGAAGCTGAACTTTTCCCAGTGATGATAGTATTACCTTTTAGAAAAACTAATTTTAGAAAGTATCTGAAAAAAAGTGTGGTTTGGCCTACAGTGTTTGCAGCTTTAATGACACCGCTTCAACAAGGAGTGTGTAATTGAGTCTTGGAAGCTGAAGGCATCTTTAATTGCAAACAGTGAGACTTGTGTTTCTCATGGTACCGTGTGCTTGTGTCGGTGAAGTTGGAGTGCAAGCTTACCTGATCTGTGTGCAGATCTGGATAATTGTCCGCTGAGTGTAGAGCTGTTCTCAGCTGTGAGTGCCTAATACTGCTTTTTTTTGTGTGTAAAGTGATGTATGTTTTCATGTGTAAAGCAAATTTAACTTGACATATTGGAAGGAGCGAGGAATGGTTGAAGGGAAGGAGTTTTCTAAGTTGCTATTAAATGCAAAATTTCTTCAAATCTGTCATGTATTGTAGTCTGTGAGATTGGAGACGTCAGCTGTGATGAAGTAGCTTTACTTTTAGTGGCCGATTGCTTACACCGTCAGGTAATCCATAGTTACAAAAGGATTTTGTATTTAGCTAGATTCTTAAATTCACACTTTTCATTTCTCTGCGTTGTATTGCCAGGTTACAGCAGGAGCTTAAACTTGAGTGTTGCATAACCTTTTCTGAGAAGGAGAGTAGAAATCCCGTAGAGAAGCCAGCTGTTTCTTGGTGTTGTTATGCTTCTGTTGCATCTAAAACTTGCTTTTACTGCAATGTTTTCCTAGTTAGCTTTAGATAAGAATGATTCGGTGTTCTACTTTGGAACTTAGCTTTGTCTTTTTTTGTTTTTTTAAACTTTATTATCCCTGATGGCCCTGAGAGAGCTTTGTGAAGTTATGCTGAATCTGAGTTTGGTGGTATTGTTTCTTACCACAGTTACGATAAGGGAGTCTGGTTATTGGAATTATTGAAGCTGGTGCAGCGATTCTTAATGTGTTGGCCTTGATCCAGACAGTGAAGGTTAATTAATTACATGCAGTGCTTTTCTTTGTAATGAGAATACGAATTAGGTGTTTCTTTGTGTTGTGCGAAGGATCAGAGAAACTGAACTTAACCTGTGAACTTAAATCTTTCCAGCTAGCCTGTTCCAAATCAGAGTGTCAGTTGTGCATGTTACATGGTGTCTAAAATGCATCATGTCAAGAGAAATCGTGCACTTCTACCCATTATTTTCTGGAGAGATGGGTATTGTGGCTCTGAGATTCTGAGTGAATCTGCATGAAATTTATCTTGAAAATGCTGAAGCCTGACATTCAGGCTTGCCTTTTTTTTTTTCTTTTTAACAAGCAGGATGTAAACGTTTTTCTGTACTTTTTACAAGATTACAATTACATAATCTGTACACGTTATTAACTTCAACTCTTTTTTCCCTTGCAACCGACTATACAGCGACCAGCTACATTTACCAAAGCCTGGGTGATGTGGAGTGGTACATAAAGATGAAGCTGTCGTCATGGCAACAGTGAGTGAAGTATCGAAAATCCCCAAGGAGAAGCCAGTGCTCTGAGAATAGGTCACTGGAATCGGGGGACTAACAGGTTGGCCGCTGGTGAACCATTTGGAAGAACTCCTGTATCTTGTTATAAGCTTTTTTCTTTGCTGTCCAGGTTTTTAGAATACTAGCTTAATCTTTTTTTTTTTTAATCTGAAGCTAACACTTAGGCTGTAGTTAGTTTCTCACACACAACCCAGAACTGAAACAATCAGTTAGGCTGCTGTACTTTCTTTTGCCTCTAGTCTAGTATTTCTGTTAACTGAAGCTCTTAACCTGCACATGAAGTTTGAGTAGTTTGAGTAGGCTTGCTTTCTTTCTTAAACAGTTTTGGGTTCTTAGTTCCACTTTCTGGCTCTGTATAATTGCAGTTTGAATTCACAGTAAAACATGCCTTCACAAGGATACAGAAGTCTTGAATTTGTAAAGCTATTTATATAAATTGCTATGTAAGCAGTCCCTTATATGTATGTGTTCGCAGAACTGGGAATTGCATTGGAATTTTCTTTTTGTAAGACCTATAGTCAACTGAGTTATTGCCAGGTAGCATTTCTAATAACGAGACGTAAGAAAAAGCTAAAATGTTTTGGGCAAGCATATTTTCTTTTGAATCTTTCACGAGCATATGTCATGTAGTACTGCATGTAAAAATGTTTGTGTGCATGGAGAAAAGCTCGTATTATGAAAATACTGCTTTTTAAAAAACTGTCTGCCGAAACATCTGTGTTCTGAGCAAAGTGCAACTACTGTTCAACATGTAGAATGTAGTTTGAAGTTGATTTTATTTATCTTAAATGTGCCTGAAAGCTGCAGAAGGTCCTTATGAGACTGGAACCAAATGTGACGCCTGTCATGTAATCTCACAAATGTTGGTTTGAGATGCTCAGTGAGCTATTCTTCACTTCTCTTGCAGCGAACAGGTTCATGCAGTTGTGTTGGAAGTGGCCTGTATTAATGATACACACTACTTAGTGTTCTTCGAACTGTTCTATAAATCTACAGTGCTTGTATTTACAATGTTGGAGACAAATACAGAACTCGCTTTCTTCTCCCGTGTTGCCTAGCATAAGAGAGATCTGGTCTTTGAAATGAGATGCTGGTGTTACACTGTACTTGTCAGAAGTTCTTCTTGCATTACGAAAAAACTACATGCAGGGCACTTTTCTTCCAAGGTACCAGATATGCCAAAGACATCAAATTTTAATATTGCATCAAATGAAGCTGTAGTTGTTTCGAGAACTTAGGTTTCCTTTTTGTCAGAGGAGTTTTAAAAAAGGATATTTGTAAATTTTTTTTATTGTTACAAACACATTACAGCGTGTGTTAATCTTCTGGGTTGTTATGCAATCTCTAAATCTGGATGAAATTTTGTGACTAAGTGTGGGGTTGACTTACTGGAACGGGCACTGTGTGCTCTCTGTTGTTAAGTTTAAAGTCTTGGTCTGGAGCTCTGGTGCTGATCTGTAACAACAGAGTCAAAGTCAGAATTTGTAATACTACTTGGCTATATAGGGCTTGAAGCTTGTATTTTATATATAAGCTTATAAATTAATTTTCTCCAATTTGTTACTTGGACTAAAAATGATTACTTCTTGGACTGAAAACTAAGTGCAGCAACTGCAGTAGCAAAGTTCCTATTTTTCCTATTCTCAGTAAGAAAGCTAAGAAGTTTTCCAAAGGGAAATCTCTGAAGTTTCCAGCTTCTAAATAATTACGCATACCAACACTTTGGAGCTTATGGCAGAAATATTAAATTGGTAAATCTTTGTACAGTGGGGAACATGACTTTTGCCAGTAAGAAGGCGCTGCAGATTTTTATTTTTGCATAAGTGGATAAAAGGCTGCATTTTTCTTTGTATTTCTGGAAATACTGTCTGGATAAACTGACGGTTTTCATGGCTTCCTTAGATCTGTAGATCTCTAGAACTTGTGTATCATAAGTGACTGGAGTAACATGGGACAACAGAGTAAAGCACACTTTTGAGTGTCTTAATTTTGAGTTTGCTGTCGCTTTGCTGTTGAACATGTACAACCAAAGTGTGAACTGTTTGTGCTGATCCTATGGCCCTATAGAAGGACAGTGAAAACTTAAAATGCGTAAGACTCACAGTCTTTCCTGTCGCACTTCTAGCTACCTTACTGTGTTTTTGTAATACTGACTTTCTTACATAGCTTCCAGAGAATGCAAAGACATCTGGAAGATAGTAATCCTGTGGCAGGTTGTTGGATGATTCCATGCGGTCTTTTAGACTGGAAGTCATAGCTGCCCGAACTGTTTCATCCAAGATTTGTCACCTCTGATGAGAAGTGTTGTGCTAACAAGATAAGCTGAGCTTGGGCACCTGAACTCGCTCTGAGTGATGCCTTGCAGATCCTGCTAATGCAAGTGATCTCTAGATAAAATAGTGTAAAGCAATATTGCAAGAAATGTTATTACAAAACCCGGTGTAGTTAGTTGAAATCAATGGGAAGTGAATCAGTTTCACTGATTTGAAAAACTTCAGCTTGGTTCTTCTAGTCTCCCACTCCAGAGCATAGTATTCAAACAGCCTTGGTAGTGTTTGATTGTTCAGACAAAATCATAGTTTACTGAAGTAGTTATCTTAGGCTTTAAAAGTTCTTCTTTTCTAGTTAATTTATGAAAAAAAAAAAAACCAAAACCATACTCTGTTATATTTAGAGTAGCTGAAATCACAAACTTTGTAAATTTGCTCCGATGAGTAAGAGTAACCCTTAACTAGAGTAGTTACTTTTAGGTAACATGGAAAACATTGCGGTTTTTTAGGAGACAGAAGTAGTAAGGCTTGTAATTGAATTATAGGTCCTTCCTGGCACCAGGAAGCTGCAGTAGTTCATTTCAAACCTCTTCAGAGCTGTTTCGCAGCCCTTTGGGAAGAGCAGGGGGAACTTACTCTTCAAGTGCATGGTTATACAACTTGATGCTTTTATTAGTGAAGTGGATAGCTTGCTGTATCCTTTGACCGATAGTAATAAGCACCTTTCCAGGTGACTGCAGAAGTCTTAGCATAATCTGGATCATTGAAGTTGGGAAGCGCTTCTGCTAGCCTTGTAATTAAATTGACCCTTTCTTCCTGGGGTGGAAACCTAAGTTTTTTGAATGATTTTTCTACTCTGTGACCTGTCAGGGAAGAGAAGTGTGATCCACTTGTTGAACTTGCATGGAATCAAAAAAGACAAGTTAGTAGTGAAATACTTTTGATAAAAGAGAAGCTGTATTTTGAATCCACTTTGCATTACTTTTTTTTTTGTCTTTTGAAGGTAATGTAAAATAAATTTGTCACCAGTGCTTGGGGTGTACTAGGTTTATCAGGTAAACAGTCTGTGGTTTATTAGAGTGTAACTAGTTGCAAAAACATTCTTCTGCATTGGAAAGCACGTGGAATATGTGAGGCGTGTTACAAACAGGGGAAAAAGCTGGTCTGTCTTTAGGAGGAAGTGGATTAAAATACGCAATGGAATGTTGAAAGGTCAAGTCTAAGCACGGACAAAGAAAATATGAAATGGAGTGTGACACTTGTGCATAAAGCGTACAGCAACTTATTTTAGCTAAAATTTTAAAAAAATGCTTTGGAGAGTTCAAGTGTTGGATTTAGAGGGAATTAGGGCTTGATAATGCTAGAATTAGGAATCTTTGTGAATGAGCTCTTGTTTTGTAAAGGTAAATAGCAGAAGTGGCATGATATCCATTGATTAGTGTTTGCAGCGTTCAGAATCACAGGCAGATCTGTCACAATTTCAGAGGGTTAAATTGTTTGCTTTACTAGGCTTTTCGTATGTCACAGTAGCTGGGCTGTCCTGTTCTCCGAAGATCTGAATAGTCTTGTCTTCTAGCGCATAGGAAACTGCAATTTATAAATTACAAACTTGCTACTTGAATATCAGTAAAAAAACCCGTTCTAGCTTACTTTTGCTTTGAAATCCTACCTAGCAAAGGTAGTTCTGTCACGCTCCTTCCCCCACCTCTGTCATGAAGCATAACAGTTCTTTGAGGTCTTCACTGTGAAGGTGACTTTCGTTCCAGCAGCTAGACCAGTGTAGTTTGCATACACAGTAGTAGCAAAAGATTTTTTTTTTATCTTGGCCATCTAATCTGTAGCTAGCCAAAAGCAGAAGCTAAACTAGTTTAGATAAACTTGGACAGCACAAGATTAATGCTTAAACTTGCTTGCAGGAGTTGAAAACAGGTTTCTGTTGCCATTAGTTGGTTGGAAGGGAAAACAGAGATGACGCTATTTTTGGATATGCAAAACAGTTTTGATTTTATTTCTTGCAAACTATAGGACTCCAAGCCCCCTGATACTTGATCAGAACTACATAAACACCAAAAATCAAGTAATCAAAGCAGAAAGGAGGGTACTGAAGGAGTTGGGATTTTGTGTTCATGTCAAGCATCCTCATAAGGTGAGTTATCAAAAATAATATAATTGCAAATATTATCCTACCTTGATGGTATCATTGTGAGCTGTGGGATGAGAAATGCAGGTGTAAAAATGACCTGATTTCTTCTCTTTATTCCTTAGTAGTTCTCGCAAATGCTTTTGCCAGAGTGCTTCGGTAAATAGTCATACTGACTTTGGTATAAATTGCTTCCTTGGGAAATGCTGAAGGTGGTCGATTTTGAGAAATCATAGAAAAGTAGTAAATAAAGACTTGTCAGAACGTGGTTGGATGCCATGTGCGCTTACAGTGTATGCTTAGAAAAGGAGCAGAGACCATTGTTTTGGAATACTGTTTGATTATACATAGGCACTTCCTTGCTGTTGCTTTATATGTTAAAACTGAGTTTGGTTGTTTTGTTTCCCATTTATTCCTCAGATCATTGTTATGTATTTACAAGTCTTAGAATGTGAACGTAATCAGACCCTGGTACAGACAGCCTGGTAAGTTGTTATTTTCCATTCTTTTCCTAGCCAGGAAAATAGTAGCAGAAATAACAAGCCTGACGATCCATATGCAAAGCAATGAGATGTAAGTTATTACACAAATACGTGCTTTTAAAATACTTTAGTGCTTGTTTCTGCTTACTATTTTCATGGCTTGATTCCAGTATAGTAATGGAGAACTCAATTTAACTTTGTTCTTTTTTCTACTCTTTAATTAAAGGGTAGTCCATGATGGTAAGTCATAGAGCTCTGCCCTCTGCACCTCAGCCCATGACCTGGGGATGGCCTGTTTGGCTGCCCTTCTCTCCAGCCAACCCAGTGCAAGCTCATCCGAGATTCACTGAAGTGGTCCATATCCATCGGGCAGCATCTTCTAGTTCTGTCTGGGTGTCAAAAGGATTTGTATATTTGCTTTTAGAAGTAACTGTTAAAAATGTTTCTAAATGTTTTTGTTGCCTAGCTACTGTATACTGTAGTGTATTTAAAGGACACATTGGGTAGACTTTCTGCCAACATTTATTTAGTTGATTTAGCATTTGGCTAAACTTGAGTTTAAAAAAAAAAAAGCAAATGAGAGTGCATGCAGCATGTTCACTTAGAAGCCATATTGGGCATGGTTTTCTGTAGAGTCAATACTTACTGACTGCTGTTCGTTTCTTTCCTGTAGCTCCGTAACTTAGAAATCGATGGAGGTCTCTGATGTTTAAATGTATCGCTTGGCATGTATTGCTCGGCAGTGCCGCCGTGGTGGAGCTTAGTGAAGCGGGAGACCCATTACTAACTTGCAGGTCTTTTTCCAACACTCAGTGAGCAAATTGGATGCTTCTCTCTCTGGACGAAGTTAATGTGACTCGAGGCACATGTAGAATTTAAATGCAATGTT
Source organism: Pluvialis apricaria (assembly GCA_017639485.1). NCBI lineage: Eukaryota > Metazoa > Chordata > Aves > Charadriiformes > Charadriidae > Pluvialis > Pluvialis apricaria. The sequence continues at coordinate 5,042,128 of CM030014.1, forward strand.
TTATGAACTTTATAGGTTGCATCTAGCCTCTCGAAAATGGTAGGTTAAAAATATACCATGCTTTCGTGCTTGCATTTGAGTTTTAAGCGTATTGATTTTTAAATACAAGAGCATTGGTGTTTAAAGCAAACAGCTGGACAGATGAGAAGTACTTTTTAGATTGTTAACTCAATGGACACTTCACGGTATAACTTAACGTGCCTACCTAGGAAGTAGCCATTACGTACTATTACTTGCATTGGGGTTTCAAAACAATGGCAGTGGTGCAAACTTTGTTACAGAAGTAACAAATGTAAACATTAAATGCAATAATTTGAAAAAACTGTTTAATATAATAATAGAAAAAATAATAAAGTCAATTGAGTCTCCAGTATTGTTATCCTCTAAATAAAAAGATGTAAATCTGAGATCCAACTCTTCATAATTTTTTTTTTAGGAATTACATGAATGACAGCCTCCGAACAAATGTGTTTGTTCGCTTTCAGCCAGAGACTATAGCATGTGCTTGCATTTATCTTGCTGCTAGAGCTCTGCAGGTGAGTATTCGTCTGTCTTGAGTTAGCATTGCCTTTTATTGCTAGAAATTTGGTTTCAAGAAAACTAATGAAAATATTTAAAACAAAAGCCTGGTCTGTAATCTATATTATTAGGCTTTTGGTGGTTTTATTTTCAGATTCCACTACCTACCCGTCCTCACTGGTTCTTGCTGTTTGGCACCACGGAAGAGGAGATTCAGGAGATATGCTTAACAACTCTCAAGCTCTACACCAGGAAGAAGGTGACTTTGAGATGTTTGTTTTTCCTTATTGAATGTTCAGTGTGGCTTGAGCCGTCTCGTGGTTGGCCAAGTGTGTTTGGGAATACCTGGGTACAGATCTACTACTCGGAAAGGTTCCGCTCTGTGGCTTCTCCTCTAAGGGGGGTGTGAGAATAAATTATGGAAGTTAGTCACTTACTGGGCAGATAATTAAAAGATAATTGAGTATTTTTCAGAAATGAGATGAAATTATGAATTGCGTTAGTTCAGCTTCTTACCACCTTGTGACTTTAACAGCCCAATTATGAATTCCTGGATAAAGAAGTAGAAAAGAGGAAAATGGCACTACAGGAAGCTAAACTGAAGGCAAAAGGCTTAAATCCGGATGGAACTCCAGCGCTCTCGACACTGGGTGGCTTTTCTCCTGCATCCAAACCATGTAAGTTTGTTTTCTGAACTGAAACTTGCATAATACTATTTAATAAGTCTTCTAATCTGCGTCACAAGGTGTTCAAGGAAACATAGGTTTGAATTTAGGCTTTCTCACAGAACTAAGAAGCACGACAAATCTTTTTTTAGAACACAAATCTTAAAAACTGTTTCAATACCTTGAAATAGCAGATTAGAGGGAAACAGGATGCCTTATTCCGTACTTCCACAGATGGGAGAGTGATACATTAATAATACGCACACTCGAGATAATTATGTTACAAAAATGTCTAGCTAGACCCAAGAGTTTGTATACGACTGTGTTGTGAAGACAGACTCTGGATTTAATCTGGTTGGGGGTGTGTGTGTCACAATAGCCTTCATGGTTCCTTCTGCAAGCAGGTATCTCTGAAATTGCTTTCTCTGCCTTTTTTTTTTTTTAGTGTAGTTGTCAACTGTTCAAGTGCAGTGAAGGAAGACAGCCTGTGGTCAGGAAATGGAGAAGGGAAGGTCACAGTGCTGTCTTGGCATTAGAGTGAATAAATTGTTGTAATGCACATCCTGAAGCAGCCAATAAATCTGTCTGAACTCTAATGATACAAAGAACAGTCAGTTTTGTCTTGGTGCTTTTACCTCTTAATGCTGCTATTGATCTGTAAACTACCAACAAAATTTAAAGGCTATCATGAGCATTGGTCCACTGGTGGTGTGGGCACAGTAGAAGGCACAGGCCCTTGTTTGTTACATAGCCTCTTCAGGTACTTAAGAATATATTCTGAGAAAGCAGTATTTGTAGCACTATTTCTTAAGAACAGTACATGTGAGTTTGTAGAGGTCTTTGAGCTGGCAAGTCTAAGTTTCTCACTAAACAGTGAGAGTTTTTTCTTGTTCCTGTGAAGTGAGAGCTTAGAAGAGTTTGAGTGAAAGCAGGACCTCTGGTGGGGTTTTGGAGGTCTTACTAGCTGACAAACTGAGGGAGAGCTTCTGACAGAATTCTGCCTTTCTGTAGTTTTGCATTAAACCTCTGATTGCTGTTGAGTGAGGAAGCTGCAGTGTAAGTCATAATGCAGCACCTCTGCCTTGCTTTCAGCAGGGCTGGTAGAAATGCATCGTTCTTGCACAGTAGCCCTTCCGTGAAGAGGTGAATCCATCTCTGGGCTGTATCAGCTGTCTGTAGAGGAGATTGATTTCTAAAGTAAAGTGGGGTTTTCTATTCATTATACTTGCACTAGGAAGATAAAAATTAAATAGGTAACTTTGCTGTTCAGTCTTAATTCTGTCTGTAGTGTTGGAAATTAACTGTCAAGGTAACAGTTGAAGTATTTGTGGGCCATAAGGGCAGCTTGGGCCCTGGTGGACAAAATCTCAAACGAGCCTGGCTGCTTGGCTTGAAGGTCATGGTGGTGTTCTCCCCTCCCGCTGGCAGTTGGCTTTGAACTATGTGTCTCCCCATGAGCATCTCACTCAGTGTTCTCTTCTACGAGTGTACTATAAATGGAAAGATGGAATGAAATAGTAGCTATTGAATTCATATTTAAATTTTGTGTAAATGCTGGTAAAGGTGTATAAAGGACAAAATATGTTTATTACAAAGTCTGTGAATTCAAAATACCTAATTTTGAATTTAAATTTAATTCGTAGCTTCCCCAAGAGAAGTAAAAACTGAAGAGAAGACTCCAGTATCTCTGAATACCAAAACCATTAAAAAAGAGCCAGAAGAGAGGCAGCAAGCTTCAAAGAGCCCTTACAATGGGTGGGTAAAAATCTCTTCCTGAGGAAGAGAAGACTTCTGTAAAAGTGGTTTCTTCAACTGAAGTACAGTGAACTACTTTAGAGCTACTTCATGGAAGTAATGAGTACCTCAGAAGTGTAACCAATTTTTTTTTTTTTCCTCCCCAAGCTTGAGAAAAGAAAGCAAGAGAAGTAGAAGCAGCAGAAGTGCTAGTCGATCTAGGTCAAGAACAAAGTCAAGGTCTCGATCTCACACGCCTCGGCGGCAGTAAGTAGTGGTTTTTTGTTTGGTTGGTGGGGAGTTGCGGGGACGGGGCAGGGCTTTTTGCTTCTAAGAAGTAGGGGCACTCCAAGTAGCTTGTAGATGCTTAGCACAAGCTTCAAACTGCTGGCCAGCAAAGGTGTGAGACCTGCGTCTGGCTTCAGGTGCTCGGTTGTTGTCATGAAGCCGTTCTGTTGGTAACTGTGCTGTTAATAGTTCAAGCTCTGAAGGCTTTGCCATTAAAGCTTAAGAGTATCCTTACTGTCCGTGTACATGGTGAGTCTCTGATGCAGTGAGTGCGAGGCAGTCTTACCCTGTTCAACAGTCCTCACAAGGAATCCGTTATAAATGAGAGTAGTCTCTTGGAAGTCGGTCCACTTCGAAGTCATGAGAAGTGCCACAGGAGCCAGTTTCATGTGTTGCAGCTTTCATCCAAATGTGTGGCAGAATGGATCTTCTGTCAGTGTTGCGCGATGCACCGTCTGGCTCTTCAGCGCTCTGCCTCTCTTCTCTGGCTGGGGACGAGGGGGACCGGTGCTGGGTGATGCAGTGGTAGCTGCTGGCCTTATATATGTGTGTGTGTTTAAAGAATCTTTAGACTGACATCTAAGTTGGAAACTGCCAACTTGGTTCTCAATGCAGTGTTCCCCCAAGTATTGTTGACTGTCAAGTCATTGAAGGAAAAAAGGCACTGAGCAGTTTGCAATCTAGTGTTGAGGGGAAGATTCTTGACAAGGTCAAACAACTACGACAGGCGCCACATCCTGGGTTTGGGTTTGGTTTGGGCTTTTTGTTCTCAAAGGAACTCCTCTCAAAGGCATGTTCTGGAACGGTCACTATCATTCATCAGTTATCTGTGTGGGAGAAACCATCTCTGATTTCTTCCAGTAACGTGGAAGTTCCTAAATGTTGATTCATTTTTTTTATTTTCTTCTGTGTGGAAGAAATGTTTTAACTTTTTTAACACTTCTCTGTAAGCTACAACAATAGGCGGAGCCTGTCTGGGACGTACAGCTCAAGATCGAGAAGCAGGTCCCGCAGCCACAGCGGCAGCCCTCGCCGACACCACAATCATGGCTCGCCGCACCTGAAGACCAAGCACAGCAGGGAGGAGTTGAAGAGCGCAAATAGACATGGTCACAAAAGGAAAAAATCTCGTTCGCGTTCGCAGAGCAAATCCCGGGAGCATTCTGACGCTGCCAAGAAGCACAGGCACGAGCGGGGACACCACAGAGACAGGCGGGAGAGGTCCCGCTCCTTCGAGAGGTCTCACAAAGGCAAGCACCACGGCAGCGGCCGGTCGGGACACAGCAGGCACAGACGCTGAGGTTTGCACCTGCCCCAGATTCCGGTTTAAGCCTGTATATACCTACAGTAAACGGACTCTTTATTTGGGAACGATGGAACCGATTAGGATTTGATTAATTTAAACCCGATATCTAATTTTCTAAAACATGTAGGAGATTTTTCTTTTGGGAAAGAAACTGTTACCAACTTTTGCACATAATACCTTAGCAGTATCAAATTGGTGGAAAACGACGATCAGGTTCAATTGTATGTATTAGAGTTGTGTATTGTTTATCGGTATGAGAACTGGAGAATGGATTTCTGTAAAAAGGCAAAACGTACCTTATTTTTATACAAGTCAATTGCAGACACTTATATTTAAGTATAGTTATTTGTTTAAACAATGGTGGAGACTTTCTTACACTGGTTTTAGTCTGCATGTGTTAAAAGATTTTTACAAGAAATAAAATATAAAGCTTTTTTTTTACTGCCTGTTGGATGTCAAATGTATTGAAACTAAAATTACTTTTCTTAAACGCTGTCACTTTGCCCATTGCGGATTAATGGCACGTGGGGGTTATTAAGGTGCCTCCATCACAGGTGACACTGGGAAAGCTTTAGAAGTTGGTGCCCTTCCAGGGGAGGCGGTGGGAAGAGGGGCCCTCGTCTGCTGTGTGCTGAGTTGGGAGAAGGGAGCAGGGACCTCTCGGTGACACTCAGGAGGAGGCAGTGACGCCGCTCCTGTCCCAGCTCTCCTCTCGCTGCCCCTGGAGGTGGGGGCTCCTCTCCTGCCCCTCTGCTGCAGCTCCTTCTGGCAGCAGCCAGCACGTCGCTGGCATCCGCTGTCCTCCTCTGGCTGCTGGTGCCGGGAGGGGATTTTGGGTCATTTCTGGGGGCAGGGTGATGGCAGCAGAAGGAGGGATCCTACTGCAAGTGTAATGCTTCCGCAGCTTTCAGCTGAGCTCCCCGGGGCAAACGTGGCAGCAGAGCCGCCCCGGTGCCTGCTGTGCTGCTGCAGCCGGCTGAGGGGTCGTGCTGACCCCGCTTTGACGCATCAGCTGTGCGCCGCAGTGCAGGACGCAATGGGTGTGCTGCGGGGAGCTCACCCCCGTGCTGGGGGCAGTTTCGTAGTACCCGCGCCGCTGTACGACCCGAGCTGTGAGCTGGCACGGTGCAGCTGCCCGTGGAGTTGCGGCTGAAGCGGGCGAGGAGGAGTTGGATTTGATTCCTTCTGTTGCTGCGCGGGTAGTAACAAAATCTTAAGCCTAAAAATGCGAGGTGTTTGCTGTCTTTGCGAGCTCTGGATGCTAACCTGGCCTCCCTTTGGGCATGGAGACTGCTAACGCGGCATAAAAAGATTTTTGGTTTCCTGAAATGCTTCTCACAGTTTAACCGCCCTGGCTGAAGGTGAGCGGGGTGGGTACGTTCACCCGCAGCGCGGCAGAGGGCAAAGCCGGAGGCTGAACAAGCTGGTGACGGACCGGGACGGGTCCGGCGTCCTGTGCTGCTGCAGGAGCAAGTGCCGGTCTCCGCTCGGCCACAGATTCTGCAGCCCTCAAAAGGGAAAGGAAGAGAAAAAGATGTGGTTGAGCAAAAGCTTCGCTGGAACTGGTGCGTTCTCGTAAGCAGCTACGCAGCATCCTGCCAGGCCCGATCTGCATCTGTTCTCTAGAAATGCAGAAAGTGAGTATGTTTACTTGAAAAGAGGGAAAAGATATGCGTCTTCCTCGGTTTCTTGGTTACCTCTGTGGGGTTGTTTTTTTTTTAATCTGCAGTAACTGTGTTCCATGTGTTTATTGCTTTCAGGAAAAAATATTTGTTGCTATGGAAATTAAGGTAGCTTTTTTGCCTAGATACGAGTATTTAGATAGTCTAGGGCAGTGATAAAAGCCCAATTTTGAAGCGGCAGCACAATTGGCTCAAGCTCTCTGTATCGGAGGGAAACATGAAGAGGGCTCAGCCTCTGTATTTGTGTTTATGCGTAAGCGCTAATTACCCTTCTGTGCTTCCAGTGCCCCTCGCTCCCGCGCCGAAGAGCAAAAGTTAACTTCCATGTGAAGGCGGAACATCTGGTGATGTTGAGCGTCTAGACACCATCTGCTGCGGATGGCTTACAGCTAGCAAGAAAGTCGGCGTTCGTTCTTCCATGGGGAAAAAAAGACGTCCTCGGCCAGCTTTATGGACGGTGGCCCTCACCACGCAACGCCCTTGCCAACCACAGGCCAGAGAGTAACGAAGCTTCTCTCTGGCAGCCCAAGTATGTCGGGTCGGTGCTGTAAAGGTGAGAAGATGTGCCAGGGGACATCTGAGGGACACGAAGGACATACTGGGTGGTGACATGTGGTCCTCAGAGAGCGGGTGGAGCGCTCTGAAAGCGGGATGAGGGTCCTGAATGGCTGTAGCCCTGTTACTGTGTACCTGGAGGACTTGCTTGCCCAGAAGCCGCCTTCTCGGCAACAGTTTAATACTTGAATACGTGACCGCGCGGTTATGGCTGGTGGCCAGGCTGTACCCAGGAGCCAGCTGGGGCTGCTGAGCCGCCCTGGCCGCTGGGGACAACCGGAGCAGCTGGGCTGTGACTGTCCCCGCTCCGGCTGCGCCTCACCTGGCCAAGAGCTCCTCCTCCTTTGCCTTTCCGCATGGCCGCGCCGTGAATCCCTCAGTCTCTTTGGCTTGATTAGACAGGAGACGAGCTGCTCCCCCAAACTTGCTGTGCCATCGGGTTGGGGGGACACAAAAGCAGTGACAAGCCAGCTTGCTGGCAGCAGTCACGCGTGTCATGCCGGGAGTCACCCATCTGAGGAGCTGAGTGATGTGCTGGGAGCGGAGCGTCATCGGGACCTGGCTCTGCTCTGTCACACGCCAGCGCCGTGGCCATCGACAACGCCGTGAAGCATCAGCCAAAGCGTTTTAAGGGAGGTGCTGCACTATTACAACCAGATCTCAGAGGTCTCTCCCAAGACTTTAAAGTGTCATATAAGGACACATAAGGATGTGCTCATTAAACTCTAAATCATGAAAATTAATCATTTGAGAGCATTGTTTGATCTTTAAGCACCTATAGCAACCTCCAGGAGTCACTTGAGGCTACAGTGACAAATCTGGGTAGTTGAGAGGTATTTTTCTCCAGTGTCTTCTGTGTGTTTGAGTCACTTATGGGAACCCTTCGTCAGCTGAAACTTATCTCCGAAGGATGTGGTGGCTTTGGTGACCCACCATTGACATCCGCGTGCAGAAGCGCCCCAGGCAGCAGTGCCTGACTGCAGGTCCTGCGCAGAGCCCGCAGCTCTGCCGTCGCTACGCACCCAGGCAGCCCCGCTGGCGGTGGAAACGGCAGGCGGAGGTAGCTGAGAAGCACGCCGGCGTCGCGAGACCCCTGCGCAGACCTTTTGTTTCTCACCGAGCTCACTGTCATCAGGACGGGCTTCATTCTGCGCAGCGGGACGTGACACGCGTGCACAGTGAGACCACGTTCGGTCCTTTACCCGGTTATTTATATTTACCCCTCAGAGTGGAAATGCGTTTATGGTAAAACCAGAGTGTAACACCCCACCGCAACGCTATTCCTGACTGAAACCCCATGTGTTGGTGGGAACGCAGTGGCTTTCCCGGCGCGGGCTGTACCGCAGTACAGCACCCGTTTCCCTCTGCACCATCCCTTTATGCTTTGTTTACCGTGCTTGTTCTCTCACCACCACAGATGGATGTACCGGGACACCAAAGAAGCCAGTGATGGAACGTGCAGATGAAGCTCAAAAAAAGATATTTTAGTCCTTCTCCATCTTTCCAGTATTTTCAGCGGTGGCTGTCACCGGGGGCACAGCCCACTGCTGCCAGCACGGCAGGCGGGAACGCTGCTCGGGCTGCGCCGTGGAGCCCAGATGGCCACAGGCAAATGTTTGCTTAATGCCGGCAGAGCGGACGAGGTGGCAGATGGCAGCCGGGGGGGAAGCAGGAACGGGAGCCACGCATCGCCCCGAGCCACCGCCCCGCGGCTTGGACGCCTCCGAAAAAAAAAAATTGCTCTAACAGCAAGCAGCTGTGAAAGCCTCGAGCTGCCCAGTCTGAACTGCGACCCGAAGTGAAAGGAGACGACGGGAGGGCTGTCGGCAAACAAAGCAGGGTGTTAAGAGGAGCGTGGCAGGTCGCCGCTCAGGGGTGGTGACACCGGGCAGCGTCCAGGTGCCTGCCCCCGCTGCGCTGTGCGGCAGTTTCCTGGGAAATACGGAGTGTCGCCGCATCTCCTGGTGCCGCGGCCGCTGCCAGAAACACCGCGATGGAAATAAGGTCTGAGACCTCTGGAGAGACCCACAGGAACCGGTGGGAAATGTTGCAGCCGACCGGTTCTCCTCGGGCGCGGGGGGTTCGGCTGGGTTGGTCTCGCCCTCAGGATTGCTTTTCCTCAGAAAAAGGATTTTGTCAAAATGTTTTGGCGAATTTTTCAATGAAATGATGCAAATACTTCAAGTGAGTAAATTCAAACTGCTGTGACTGTCCTTCACTCCCAGCTTTGTTACGGACCTTAGAAGGGTGTACGTGGCCCAACAGCTTTGGATGGCTTGGGAAGCAAAAAATTGTGAACAATCCAAGAATATTCTTTGATGGAAATCATCCCCACAAGTACTCATCGGGGCTTTAGCCACCCCCAAAACCCAGAGGTTAGTGGCAGCGGGTGCAGCAGAGCGTGCCTTGTGCGCTGCTGTTAATGACAGCGATGAGGGTCACTTTTCTGGGAAATCTTTCCCTGGTCACTGCTCCTGCCGGGAAATGTTCGTGAGAGCCATCATTTCACATCAGCCCCCTCTGCGAGCCAAGTCCCCGTCCGTGCTCCTTGTTTCTGCCCCCTCGAAAGCTCTTTGGGGCAGGAACCGAACCTGCTGCAGCTGCCCCGTGCCCTGCGCTCCCCTCTGTGCCGCAGGGCTGGCGTGCGCCCGCACGGCGCTCGGGTGTTGTCGCAGCGGAGCACCGGCAATTACACCCCGCTTAGGAAAAAAAAAAACCCACTTCTGTAAAGGAAACAGCTTTCCATTCCCATCTCCTGCCTGGCTGCTGACCAGCGGGGCATTTTGAGACAAAAAAAAAAAAAGAAAAGTTAAAATTAGAAAAGCTGGCCTGAAAAAATATATCTTTATATTCCAGTAGAAGGAAAAAAAAAAAAAAAAAAAAAAGGGCAGAAATTACCATTTTTGTCCCAGGAAATAGAATCCCTCTTCGCAGTTCTGCCGGGGAGGACGAGGGGCTCACAAGCACCTCTGCAGACGTCCTCTGGTTTGCCCCGGTCCCCCAGAGCAGCCCCCCAGCCCGGTCCCTCTGGGCCCCCCCGGGATGCTGTGCCCCCATCGGCTCCCAGGGCTGCCGCTGGCGGCTCCCGCTGCCGTTCTGGGGTTTATTCTGTAGGTGGAAGTATTGCAAAGCGGACACGAGCATCCCGCTGCGTGCACACGCTCACGCATGCATGCACACACGCACGCACATGCCCAGGCACACGCATGCAGCTGGGCTGGTGCTGCCAACCACGCCAAAACCGAGCAGAAGAAAAGGAAGGGGATGGTGCCCTGCGCCGGGGGACGGGGCGGCCGAGCCCTGCGGCGATGCGGGCAGAGCAGCCCCATCGGTCGGGGTCAAACGCTCGGAGGGGCGCCCGACTTCAGTGCGGTGGGAGCAGCGGAGCCGCTGATGGGTGGGCAGCCTTGGGGGCATCGACTGCCAGATGTGTGAGGTACCCCGGTATCAACCAGGTTAAAAATCAGCGTAACAGCGCCTGCACACAGCTCTGCAACAGCTTGGGTGAACCTGCTTGAGTTACCCCTAAAAGGCCAATTGCAACCACAGCCACAGAGAGTCAGTAAGTTAAAATTCATGAATGAATTCATGAATGAAGTTCAACAAGGCCAAGTGCACGGTCCTGCATGTGGGTCGGGGCAATCCCCAGCACAACTCCAGGCTGGGTGGAGAATGGCTGGAGAGCAGCCCTGAGGAGAGGGACCTGGGGGTGGTGGTGGATGAGGAGCTCCCCAGGAGCCGGCAATGTGCGCTGGCAGCCCAGAGAGCCCCCGGCATCCTGGGTGCATCCCCAGCAGCGTGGCCAGCGGGGCGAGGGGGGACTGTGCCCCTCTGCTGCGCTCTGGGGAGCCCCCCCCTGCAGCGCCGCCTCCAGCTCGGGGGGGCCCAACAGCAGAAGGACACGGAGCTGTTGGAGCGGGGCCGGAGGAGGGCCCGGAGATGCTGCGAGGGCTGAGCCCCTCTGCGGGGAGGACAGGCTGGGAGAGGGGGGGTTCAGCCTGGAGAAGAGAAGGCTCCGCGGAGACCTCAGAGCCCCTTCCAGTGCCTAAAGGGGCTCCAGGAGAGCTGGGGAGGGACTCTGGGTCAGGGAGGGGAGCCATGGGATGAGGGGGAACGGTTTGGCACTGAGAGAGGGGAGATAGATGAAAGAGATGAGATATTGGGAAGAAATTCTTTGCTGTGCGGGTGGTGAGCCCCTGGCCCAGGCTGCCCCGAGAAGCTGTGGCTGCCCCATCCCTGGAGGTGTCCAAGGCCGGGTTGGACGGGGCTTGGAGCACCCTGGGCTGGGGGGAGGTGTCCCTGCCCAGGGCAGGGGGGGGCACTGCATGGGCTTTAAAGTCCCTTCCAACCCAAACCGTTCTGTGATTCTATGAAACTGGGGTTTACGTGCTGCTGCCCAAGCTCGTTCAGGCTGCTGCACATAAGAAAACCTCCACATGAAGCTAACGAACGGTGACTTATTTGCACTTGTGGGCATCTCTCAGATAAATACATATTTACAGTGGTTTGAAGTAGGAGGTGATGGATTCAGGTTGCTGTGAGCCACGCTGGTTTAAAAGCTGTCCCAGGTTTGCAGGAGATGAGAGACAGAACATCCCTCCAAGGTGTCCCCGTGTCTCACAGCCTTCCTCCGCTGCCGTTCCCGGCGTGGTTTGCCTGAGCTTCAGCAGGGCTGTTATCTCCAAAGAGGCGACGTGCGCATCTTGCTGCCCCGCAGGTTCCCCTAATGATCTGTTCAGCTAATTGATAACCCAGACCCCGCCGCACCGAACGCCCCCCCGTGCCTGGCACTGGCACCCTGCTCCCCACGGCCGCGCGGGGTCCCCTGCGGGGGGGGGCTGCGTACAGAAGGAAAGGTTCAGGAACACCAGCAGGTAACTGATGCATTTTCCAAAAAACGTAAATATCCTTTCCCAAAGGGTGTCTCAAAGCAGCCGGTCACAGCAGGGCCGCGGGCTCCCTGAGGGGACCAGAGGAGCACCACCAGTCACGTCCTGGTGCCATCAGAAGCTATTACCATCTGATAACATCCCCCCCCCCAGGACTGCGCTGTCCCCAGGATTTAAGGGCAAAATTTCATTAGACGATGAAAATGAGAGTTTCCTCAGAGCTGGATCATTTTCCCCGCGTGCAGAGTTTCCTCGCAGTTAAGCGAAAAGTGCAGAAAGCCAGCTAAAGAGATCAGATTTAAGAATGCAGTTCTCAGTGTAGGTTTAATGCCTCGGGGGGGGGGGGGGCTCTCCCCGAAGCGGAACGAGCCAGCAGCAGAGGCATTACAGAATTTTAAGCCACAACTTCTTAATTTATGTTCCTAAATATTGCTTTTTCCCTGGTTAGCAGGCTGCATCTGGGGGAGGACTCAACAGCTTGCTTTCTTTAATGCAACTTTTGAAGTTCCCACTTTTCCTTTTCCTTTTTTTTCCCCCCCGTTAATGGTAGACTTTTCACTGTAAAACTTATCTCTACAGACTGCCTCTGATCTCTTTAATAGGCTGAAAATGACTGCAGTCCATGCATACCCCTTGCACGCAATGAGGAGGCTGGAGAGACTACATTAACAAGAACATCCAGGAGTGTCAGAAAACGCACTGAATTCTCTGCGTTCCCAGAAACAAGCGAGGCAGAGTGCGAGTCGGAGCACCTACGCTAATTTATGTTCGCCCCTACGCAGCGGTGACCTGTCTGCATGCAGAAAGTCGCTGGATTTCACCTGGGGCACGCTGCAGAGCACAGCTCACCTTGGAGGAGTGTGATGGGAATTCCAGGCGCCCCGTGATGGGAGCAGACACCCCCTCCTGCCCAAGGGAAAGGGTTTAGGAATGGCTTTACCAAATCGCACCTTTAGTTTTTCTGCTTCTGGCAAGAAGGCTGCCAAGGCCAGGCGCTCGGCTCCCACCGCTCCAGCCACCGCACGGCCGCTCGTGGCATCCCACAGCCCTCGGAGGGGCTGCAGGGGAGGGACGCCGTGCGGGGCCGCATGTGCCTGTGCTCCCCGCGCTCCTTCTGTTCCACCGATAATCAATTTGTCATCGAGTTCCAATTTGAAATCCCACCGCAAGCGTCGCTGCTTTGTTCAGGCATCCTCCGCAATCGCATCACAAAGGCGGGCACCTACGCAGCGATCCCTGAGGCTGATGGCGTCGCTGCCGTCAGAATTAATTACCGTACAAACACAGAGAGAGCGACCCGATGAGAGGCTGTGTGTGAGATCTGATTAATGTATTAGTACCAAAAACCGGAGGAAAACACAGACTGTCGAAGCCAAGACTTGTCCCATCGCTGCGCTCAGCTCGCCCGTGCCGTGCCGTGGGGCGGCTGCCCACGCCGATGCCCGTGGCACAGCCGGGGCTCCGGCTCTCCCACAGCCCAACGGTTTGTGCACACAACTCCTGCTCACCCCAGCCAAAATTTTGCCCCCCCAGACACCCAAGTGAGAGCCGGGGTCTGGGCCGGGGAGACGGACAAGGGCATGAGTTGATGGCAACGGAGCACGGAGAGTGATGGAAGAGCACAAGGAGTAAGTTCCTTCGCCTTAATACTAAAAAACCCAATTGTACAGCGTTGGCTGAGTACTCGTGAGAGCAAAATACACCTGCAGGAGCGCGGGTAATTGGTGGGCAAGGCAAATGGTCTGAACTTGTCAGCTAACTGGAAGGCAAAATTCATACCCATTTTAACGGTGTGCAATCTGTGAGGGCTCTGCCTGCTCTATAGGCTGTGCCGCTTCACCTGTGCCTGGCTTTAAGCCCACCTTTTTTTCAATTTGGTAGGAGAAAAACACATACAACTGCAATTTGAGCCTTTCCCCCCACCCTGCCCCGAGGTCAAAATTGTTCACTTATCCCACTAAGTGAACCGGCTTGGAGGGAGCCGAATAGCCCAAGTGCACTGGCACAGAGGGGGCTGAGGGTATGGACGAGCAGCATGGTGGGGACACAGACCTGTGTGTCCTTCCTCAAACAGCAGTGAGAAATGGCTCCGAAGTGCCATGAGCCAGCAGCGATCAAAAGAATTGCATTTACCCACCAACTATTGCACAGCCACTCTGTAAATACTGTAAGGGATTGATCAAGGCAGAATTATCAGACAGATATGCCCCGTTCCCTTCTGAGAGCGGCAATAGCCAAGTGAAAAACATTCATGTAAAGAAAAATTGAGTTCTCCCATCTCCTGTGCATTTTTGTGGTCTTACGAATCATAGAATGGTTTAAGTTGGAAGGGACCTTGAAGACCAACTCGTTCCACCCCCTGCCCTGGGCAGGGACACCTCCCACCAGCCCAGGGTGCTCCAAGCCCCGTCCAACCTGGCCTTGAACACCTCCAGGGATGGGGCAGCCACAGCTTCTCGGGGCAGCCTGGGCCGGGGGCTCACCACCCTCACAGGAGAGAATTTCTTCCTCATCTCAATCTCCCCTCTTTCAGTGTCAAACCGTTCCCCCTCGTCCCATGGCTCCCCACCCTGATCCAGAGTCCCTCCCCAGCTCTCCTGGAGCCCCTTTAGGCACTGGAAGGGGCTCTGAGGTCTCCCTGGAACCTTCTCTTCTCCAGGCTGAACACCCCCAACTCTCTTATCCTGTTGTTAAAGAGTTGCTGCAGCAAACATCCACCAAACCAGAGAGCTGATCCCGTGGAGGTAGGGCAGGTCCCAGGCAGCCGAGTGGCATGTGCCCTGTACTGCTAAGGAATGAAGGGAGAAAATCAAGAGCAAAATGATCTAAAAACCAAGTGAATATACTTAAGGGCTTGCAGAGATTCAAACACGTCCATTCAGTGAAGTGGTGCAGCTTTCTACAATACCTACGTGCCCTAGGGCCCTCAGGTTTGTCCTAATTTAACTGGGAGTTAGGGACCTTTTGTTGCCATTCTTAAGTCCCACTTTAAAGTGGGATGGAGGCTGAGGAGCTGAAGTTTGGTTCAAAGCCTGTAGGCTTTTATGTGCCACAATACCTCTGAAAAAACCCCAGCCTTTAAGCACCTTCCTCCAGTTGGTGATGTTTCAACATTTACACACCCTGTGCTGAGAAGACACCTGGTCTGACAGAATCCCAGAGTGGTGAGGGCTGGAAGGGCCCTCTGGAGCTCCCCCAGTCCAACCCCCTGCCACAGCAGGGTCACCTCCAGCAGTGGCACAGGACGGCGTCCAGGCGGGTTTGGGATGGCTCCAGAGTGGGAGACTCCCCCACCTCTCTGGGCAGCTGTGCCACTGCTCTGCCACCCGCACAGGGAAGAAGTTCCTCCTCATGTTAAGATGGAACTTCCTATGCTCAAGTTTGTGCCCGTTCCCTCTTGTCCTGTCACTGGGCACCACTGAAAAAAGACTGTTCCCATCCCCCTGGCACCCTCCCTTTAAGGATTTATAAGCATTGAGAAGATTCCCCCCTCAGTCTTCTCTTCTCCAGACCAAAAGGACCCAAGTCCCTCAGCCTTTCCTCATAAGAAAGATGCTCCAATCCCCTCATCATCTTTGTAGCCCTTTGCTGGACCCTCTCCAGCAGTTCCCTGTCCTTCTTGACCCGGGGAGCCCAGAACTGCACACAGTGCTCCAGATGCGGCCTCCCCAGGGCAGAGCAGAGGGGGAGGATGACCTCGACAACACCCGTACGACCAACAGCTGATTAAAGAGAACGAACTGGGAGGGGAGAGGACTGGAGCTACCACAGGTGTCCCTTTTAAGAGAATAAAATAGGTGTTCTCTGGGCGCAGAGCATCCTCCTGCCTCCCTCCGCTCCCCACCTCTCAGGGGGCTCAGAGCCCTGGGCGAGCCTGGCCCCGAGCAAACACTCTCGGTATTTCATATTTTCATCCACAACAATTTTTTAAACGAGTCAGACACTAAAGGATTATAGCACAGTAGTTTGCCATCAAGGAAACCGCAAGCAACAAACAAAGATGTTATCTCTGACATATGGATCTTATTTGAGGAAATACGTCTGGTTACATTAATTGACACAAGACGGCTTGGGGCTGTTTTTTGTTTTATAACTCCTCGTGGGTTCCCCTGGCAACAGCACAGCTAACGACACGGATACCAGAGCCGAAAACACAACGGCAGGACTGAACGCCCTTCCCCTCCGCCCTGGACATGTCCTTGGCAGCCAAGTACAAGCGCTGGCCACAGACGCCAGCAGGCATTGACCTTGCAACCACACTTTGCCGGTGCTCCTCAGGCCAGCGAGCCGTGTCGGGCAACGTCAGCTCCAGCCACCCTTTTCCATAAGCCATCCATATGTGAGAGCTTGCCCGGAACTG
Source organism: Pluvialis apricaria (assembly GCA_017639485.1). Taxonomy (NCBI): domain Eukaryota; kingdom Metazoa; phylum Chordata; class Aves; order Charadriiformes; family Charadriidae; genus Pluvialis; species Pluvialis apricaria. Next base: position 5,058,126 of record CM030014.1, read on the forward strand.
TGCTCAGGGGTTCCTGGGATAACAGCCCCCGACGTCGTCTCCCCTGCCTGCGGGATGCTGCGCATACCCTGGGAGTGGCCCTGGGCATGGGGACAAACGTGGGGACATGGTCTCAGAGACCATGGTTCGCCCCGGCACGCTCATCTGCAGGCAGTACAGAGGAGCGAGGTCCCATTTCCAAGAGAGTCAAGGAAGCTGCTGGGTTTTTCGAAAGACTGGCAAAAAAAGGCGTCGGGCACCGAATAGTGGAGAGGTGACTGGAGGGAATTCCAGCTGCCTGGGAGCTGCTCCCGGCTGGACATGAGCTACTGGAGTCCTCCCTGAACCCAGGTGTGGGGTTCACTCAGCAGCCTCAGTAGTGTCAAACTGCGGCTTTAGGTACTTCGTGAGCTTTACAAAATCTGCTGAGCCTCCGTAGCGTTGCAGGTGTTCCAGGAAGAGGTGGTGACCAAAACACCTTTGGGGATCTGGGCCAAAAGCGATGTGTTCCTTTGCTTCTAAGTCCCGATGGTTGGTAAGGGTGGGAGTTCGACTCCCACATGGATGTCCTCCTCCACAGATGACTTTGCAAACCTTGCAGCTATCTTTTAGTGGCACAGTGTTCCCCAGCACCCTGGCTTTGTAGGGTCTGTGCACCATGGTCCCAATTACTCACAGGATCACAGAATCATAGAATGGTTTAGGTTGGAAGGGCCCTTAAAGCCCACCCAGTGCCACCCCCTGCCCTGGGCAGGGACACCTCCCACCAGCCCAGGGTGCTCCAAGCCCCGTCCAACCTGGCCTTGGACACCTCCAGGGATGGGGCAGCCACAGCTTCTCGGGGCAGCCTGCGCCAGGGGCTCGCCACCTTCACAGCAAAGAGTTTCTTCCTCAGATCTCATCTCAGCCTCCCCTCTTTCAGTTTGAAGCCATTCCCCCTCATCCTATCACTACATGCCCTCGTAAAAATTCCCTCCCCAGCTTTCCTATAGGCCCCCTTTAGATACTGGAAGGCCACTATAAGGTCTCCCCAGAGTCTTCCCTTCTCCAGGCTGAACAACCTGTGTTCAGGGATGTTTCTTGAGTTCAGCTGTAGCCTCAAAATGAGCACAGTTAGGTCTGTTCAGAAAAGCACCCGGGGCAGGGGTTGAAGAACTAACTGTGGTTAGTCATATTCAGAGATGTGCCGGTAGCACTTTGGTGTCTGGGGAGAAAGTGGGAGCCACAACAACCTGGGCAGATCTTTGGGCTTGGCTGGCTGCAGTCAGAGCTTCTTAATCCACATTTAGATACCAAAATGAAGTGATATTCAGAAAAACCAAGCATCTGCAGCTTCCAGTGATTTCACTGAGCTCTGGAATGAATGTTTCTGGAAACCAAGTACTTCCACGTAGGTACCTAAACAAGGATCTGGGGCCCGGCTTTGGGAGTGAGACCCAAACATTTTTGGTTCGTGTGTTGCAATGGAAGGGAGGGTTACTGATAACTGCTCTGATGTTAAGAGAATAATTTCTCACCTGAACCCCCGCCCTGGCTCAGCCGCAAGCCGAGATGGGCATAAGGGGTTGGGATGTCCTTCTTGATGAGGAGATGGGCGCAAAAGAGGACAGGGTGGCACAGTGATGCGGTGAGTAGGGCCGGGGTGGTTGTAAGTAAAATTCTCAGCGTAGAAAAATATGAAATAGAAACAGTTGTTAGTGTGATGTAAGAAAAATAAAGGATGTGAGCAACTCTGTGGCAACAAAATGAAAGCAAAGCTAAATGACAAGAAAGCATCTTCTGGGCTTCCTCACCCAAGGACGATCCCGGCTCAGCGGCGGCTGGAATTCTCCACCTTGAGGGAGAATGGGAGCAGGGCGGCGGGGAGGGCTCTCGCATCGTGAGATGCGTGAGAGAGAAGGCACATTCCCACGGTTTCCTGCTTTCCGAGTGGAAATTTCTATTTCCTCGCCCTCCAACCTGAGTTGTATGAAATGAAATGGTGTGAGGCGGGCAAATTTGGAGAGTCTTCTAAGGAAAGACGATCTCTCCAGGAGCGCTCTCCTTTCTCGAACCCCAAGGGAGCTACTTGAGAAATACACTGTTTTCCTCAGATCAAGTGTTTTCTGCTTACTTCTTGCCTCATCCTCACCTGCATTTCTGGGGAGGTAATGGGGACTTTCAGCCTTTATATTGAAAGTTTACACCTTGTAAGGCTAAAACCATGTTGGAGACTCCAAGCACCTCCTGAGCTCGAGGATTTCTGAGTTCATCAGGACAACGCAGAGGGGTGGAACAGCACCAGCACCACGCCAGCCAGCAATCCTTGGGATCCACCTGATCACAAGGGCCATCGCAACAGCTTCATGGCATTTTCGCCAGCTTCACCACATTTTCTCATACGTTCTTCACCACCGTGCCCCAGGAGGCTGGTGAACGATGCCGAGATATTTGATTGCCCTTCAGGCTCTCCTTCCACACGCAGAAACTTATTTGTTAGACACAAAGATAAAGTCGGATGGAAAGAGGAGAGCAAACCTCCTCGTTTTAAGTAGAGGATGCTGTTTTCCTTGCCGTGACTCATCTTACTAAACTCACATTCGTCCAGGCGTGGGACTGAAAAACTCGTAGAAAATTGATGAAAATTACAGCAAATGAGCTCCCTTTGCAGGACGACCTGGAGGCCGCCGAGCCGAAGCGATGGCAGATGAATAAAGAGCAGGATGTCCTTTCAAGGGCAGAGCCCCTCGGCTGGGAAACCCTCTGTCATTCCCGGCTCAGCCCCCGAGAGCGACCGGAGACAAAGAGCACAACAGCACATGTGGAGGGGGACTGAGCGGGAAAGTCAGCCTCACTTTTACCAAGACAATAAAAAAATACGTGGCATAAAAGAGTATTCAGGCCACCCAACAAGGTGTGCAGGTCTGAGGGCATGTTTGAACACACGTCCTATTGCAGGAGAATTAGGTGAAAATGAAAATTGCCTAATGCCACACTAAATCCTAGGGACCCCGACGCACAAAGCCACCTGATGTCAGACTCCTGTTTTACGCAGGTTAGCAGGCGATCTGCATCCCGTTACTCGTGACGCAGATTGGCCTAAGATGGAGTTTGGGCGGTTTCAGGTAGGGACTGCGTGATGAGGAAGGTGTGACGCTGGTGTCAGCGATGGGACCGAAGTCTTCTGTATGTCCAAGTTGTCTACGGGGCAAAAGGAGAGGGTGGGGAAAAGCAGAGGTGATCATTGCTTGCTGCATCGGATTACACCTTGCTTAATTATGCTGTTGCTGATTACCACAAGGCCAGAAATGAGTTTTCGCCCCTAGATGTGTCACTTTAAAGGAAGTCCCCAAGCCAGACACTGAGGTTTTGCACAGCTGGAGACGGGGCTTTGGGTGGGACATGCCAGCCCCTGGGCTCTGTGTCCTGCTCACGCTCTCGGCGTTACGGTGATCACGAGGTTTAAGGTCCAGGAATCGTTTTCCCTGGGTCAGGCTAAGGGGGGATCACTGGGGACTTTTGCCTTTCGGGTCCTGTGCCATAGTCTGGTTTCTGTACCCTGCGCATCTCCTTAACGCGACCTCTTCTGTGTCAGGAGCCTGCCAAGGCTTTTGCTCTCCCCTGCCATTTACGGTGCTGGCTTTTCAGTCGCTTCTGTAGATTTGACGCTTATTACATGAAGGTGAACCGGGCTGCGATGGTGGCGAGAGGATGTTCTGCAGACCTTCTGCCTGACCCCGTGGATTCCCATGCCTCCACTGCTGTAGCTCACGCGCTGAGCGTGCCCCCCCCAGGAGTTGGGCAGCGCACCTGCGGCTCCTCTGTCCCCATGAAGTCCTTCGGGCAAAGCACAGTTCCCTTGGAAGATGGATGCACAGCAGCCTTGTAACATCCTTGCCCAAAGACAGCCAGAGGAAAGCATTGCTATGAATTTCTGTGCATGCTAACTCATAGAAAAAGCCTAGTCGTCAGCAGCAACTTTTCATCCTTTTGTTTTATAGCACAGAAACTTAAAAATCAAAACGCGCCCCGTGTCCAGTTTTAGCCCATGAATTACTGTCTCGTTCCAGCTCCAGTAACAGCTTCCATTACCCTCAGAGGAGACGCTATTGTTATTTTTAGACGGAATCTACAAAAACCAAAACCAAAAAAGACATCAGCAAATATAATGAAGTTGGTAACTGCCGATCTGTGAAAGCACTGCGGCAATATCGCTACTTGGTTACACCCACAGCACCCATAAATCATTCTCCACATCTGACCTCTTTCTGGACACTTTTCAGCTGTGGCCGATGATCCTTTTTATGGGTACTTTTCCCAAAACGCACATGTGGTTCTTTGTTCAGAACTTTACGATGATTAAAATGACCGCTCAGTCCTGGTAACTTAAAACAAATATTGCAGCTAGCACAATGCTTCCCATACACAGGAAACAGCTGCACAAATGGATGCTGAAACGGATTTCCATAAAAGCCAATGATTCATGAAAACTGGTGTTTGGCAAGTGGGGTCAGCTCCGGGTTCCTGAGGAGCTTCCTCTGCCGGAGACAGACTCCACCACCCCATCCACCACCGCGTATCGTTACCCTCACGCCCACCCTCAGCGCCACGTGCGCTTTTAGCAGAATAGCAGGAATTTGCAAAAGACGGCCGGGGGGGGTATGTTTCATATACATTTCCTGCTGCCAATTAAATGCTCCTCCGTTGACCCGTACATGGAAAAAAAGTGATCTCATAAGTCAAGAGAGGGCCCCCCACGTGTTATTAATGCTTTCAGTAGTTTTATTTCCCAGGGACCCGTAAGCAGTTTCACTGAGAAGGACATTTGGGCAGGATAGAGTGTGACCCTCCAACCAACCCCACCAGCAAAGGAGAATCTGCTGCACTTGCAGTGGATCTGAAGGCTCCTCAATCAGTGCCTCTGTGACCACCAGGTTTCTCCAAGGACTCAGAGTTCAAAGCAGGTACATGCCAGCTGGGCATCATTCATCGTAGTAAAGTGGTGGTAGGCCAAAATAAATCACTTTCCATGTCACATAAATTGGGAGACGGAAAATACCATTGAGGTCATACGGTTGATGAGCTCCTGCCAGTGCAGGGCTGCTCCTGGCAGAACATTTTCCATAGCTTTTTTCCTGTCCACTTGGAATGACTCAAGCACAGGGGCTCCTCCGCTCCCCCCAGAGATCTTCCATGGCTGACACAACTCCACGTGAGGACATTTTCCTCTGTATTGCCCTGAAACTTTCCTTTGCTAAATGTCATCCCATTACCGCCATCGTGGACCACCCTGAATTATTCCGCTGATGTTTACCGCCCTTAGTTTTCATTCTGTGCCTGTCACCATAGTGTCTGGGGACTTCTGACCTGCAGAGACGTCCCATCGCAGGTAAAAAGGTGGCTGTGTGGTGCCTGGTGCTTGGAGAGGTGGCCACAAAGACGCCTTGGGCAAACCATCTTTGGTCTGTGCCTCAAGCAGACAAACCCAGACAACCTCTAAATTAATGAACTAAAGTGACCAGAGTAGTGTGGCTGTTGTAGAAGAGTTCAAACACTCGATATCCACCTAAGTTAAGCAACAAGAAAATCAGTAGCCTGAACTGCTATAACTGATGAGGAAACTGAGGGAACAGTCTTCATCACACTTAGAAGTCTGGTGGCATTCGTGGGACATATTTTCTGGTTGTATGTACATTAAGTGAAGATGTCACCACACACAGAATCATAGAACCATAGAATCGTTTTGGTTGGAAGGGACCTTTGAGATCATCGAGTCCAACCATCAGCCTAACACTGCCAAACCCACCACTAAGCCATGTCCCTCAGCGCCACGTCTGCCCATCTGTTAAACACCTCCAGGGATGGCGACTCCACCACGTCCCTGGGCAGCCTGTTCCAATCTTTGATAACTCTTTTGGTGAAGAATTTTTTCCTAATCTCCATCCTAAACCTCCCCTGGTGCACTTTGAGGCTGTTCCTTCTTGTCCTATCGCCCCTCGCTGCACCCTCCTTTCAGGGAGCTGTAGAGAGTGAGAAGGTCTCCCCTCAGCTCCTTTTCTCCAGAAAACATAGTCTACTTGCAGCTACCCATCCTAATTAAACTGCAGCCATATGGGCTCCATATGAAAAACCTTATCTTTGTAAAACAAAGGTGTGGGCTGGGATGCTGCGAAAAGTGGTGGACGCTCACGTAACAGCTGGATGATCGGCCCTGAATGAACCATTAGTTTTATGCGAAAACCATCAGAAACTTGGCCTCAAATTCCTTCCTCTGGCACGACGTTGTGCTCTTTTCATGGAAACGGCGTACTCACAGATATGCCCGCGGGAAGCCTGGTCCAGAGTGCACTGAGGTTACGGGGTCGAGCGGAGTCGGTGCTGAGAGCAGGACTGACAGCCTGTGCCTGGGAGAAACGACCAGCGGCTCTTCGTTAGTGTCGGCACGACGGGACGAGGGGCAGTTACGGCTCGATGGTGCCATCACTGTAGCACGGACAGGCAAGAAGACACAGCCGCAGAAGCCCCATCACACCCCCTGAACACCTCCTTGCCACCTCCTAAAAATTAATGAAAATAATTCTTCTGCAGGGTGCTTTTAAAAAAAAAAATAAAGTTAACAATTCTCTGTGATTTTTTTGGCAAGAAACACCACCAGTCTTTTTCTGCAACGCTGCGACTCTGTGACCACAGCCAGGGAAAAGCCGCAGGGCTGAGGGAGGACTGCAGAGCCTGAAGAAGCCAGAAACACCCGCTGGCCTCGTGTACCCTTAGAAACTCAATTTCCCATTACCCCTTACCAAGCTGTCCCGCAGAACGGAGTGACTCCGGCGGTACAAACCTGCCCTGGGGGGTCTCGGCAGGAGGGCAGGACGGGGCAGGGGGATGGCCAGCAGCACCAGGAGGGCTACCAGATCCTCCGGCCATGAGTCACGTCTCCCGACACTGTGTTGAAGCAGTAACCGACTGTTGCTTATATCTGTGCATCCCTCAGCAACTCCAGCGCCGTCCCAGCACCGCCTGCGTCCCCCCCGAGGCCACAGCTCACCCTGCGTGTGGGGGAAATCGTGTCCACGTGGCACCCGACAAACCTGCGGGGAAAGACGGATTGCAGGAGGTGGCGACTCACGGCAGATTGATGGGGAGAGGTGCAGAAGGAAATATCTCCCGTCTGGGCAGCGAAGGGTGGGGAGGTGACCTGTTTGCATTAATCCTCTGATAGGATGAGGGGGAATGGCTTCAAAGTGGAAGAGGGGAGATTGAAATGAGATCTTAGGAAGAAATTCTTTGCTGTGTGGGTGGTGACCCCCTGTCCCAGGCTGTCCCGAGAAGCTGTGGCTGCCCCATCCCTGGAGGTGTCCAAGGCCGGGTTGGACGGGGCTTGGAGCACCCTGGGCTGGGGGGAGGTGTCCCTGCCCAGGGCAGGGGGTGGCACTGGGTGGGCTTTAAGGGCCCTTCCAACCCAAACCATTCTGTGATTCTATGATTCTACAGCTGTGCTGTCTGTGCTACGCTGGAAGAAAAAGGAAAAAAGAGACAATGTTAGCAAAAGACACAAGCTTCCCAATTTGACTACTCAGCCACAGATAACCCAGAGTCCTTCACCTCGCAGATCTCCTTATCTCACGCCGGGTACTCGCACACGGCCAACTGACCTGTTACGGCAATTAAACCACTTAGGCGTTGTTTTTCTTTGCTGACACCAGAGATGCCCACATACAAAATATTTACCCGTAGCCATAGCTGCAGTACTCATCACAGCTCCAACAACCTTTCCGTGTCAGCAGCAGAGAGCTGGTGGAGCCTCCACCCCACCTCACCCATCGCTCGCGGGCCCCGGGGCTGGGACAAGGGCACCGCGGAGCAAAGAGGGTGATGGGGGGGGCTCAGACCTTCCCAGCTCCCAGCAAAGCCTGACACGGGATGGCAGATAGCAGTGTCAGCAAATGGCGATCTCCAACCCAACTGCTTCCTCACTGAGGGCACACACGGATGGTGACGTGCACCCAAAGCCCGTCCGTTCGTGGCACCGACCGAGATGTTGGGCAAAACAAACGGGATGAGGCACCTCTCCTCCTGCGAGCTGAGGACACTGCCACCGAGACTGGAGCTGATCAATGACGCTCACATCTTCCTTTGTTTCAGGGTCTCTTCAGTGCACAGTAGTTGCTGTTGCGTGCAGCCCTTTGTTCCCAATTTGCAAGTTTACCTTTTTTTCACCCCCAAAAAAAGAAGAAGTAGGCAGCTGTATTGCCGCAGGCTAACCTCGCGCGAGCCCAGGACTGCGGTCCCGCCAGCCAGGGCTCAGCCAGACAGCGACAGACGTAGCGAGGCTTTCCCTCCTGACTCAGCCATGGGCAGGGGAGAACACTGAACCCCAAAAATCCGGATCCAGCCCCCATCTCACACCCAGGGGTGGAAGGAAGACGCTGGGGTGGCAGGATCGGGGCTGGCCCTGCCTGCTGCCTTGGCCATGGCTGCTCACTCACTGTCGCGGATGGAGTGATGCACTTCACTGGTAGAGAGCAGCAGTGATATATTTATTGATACAAAACAATGATTTAACAAAGTTTGATAGTAAATGCGACAGTGTTTTAACAAGATTCGTTGGCAAGGCACCCTTGGTTATTTACTGCCTAGAGGACAGGTCAGACAGAACCACCAGGGAGACCCTCCCATTGAGTTGAGGTTCAAAGAGGACTCCCTTGCCTTCTGAACTCCTTCTCAAAGAGGAGTCTAGGTATGGCTGGATCCAATCGGAGCCCCAGACTTGGTCAATGGTTTATATCTAAAGGATTAAATAGAATCACAGAACGGTTTGGGTCAGAAGGGACCTTAAAGGCCATCTAATTCCAACCCCCTACCCTGGGCAGGGACTCCTCCCACTAGACCAGGTTGCTCCAAGCCCCGTCCAACCTGGCCTTGAACACCTCCAGGGATGGGGCCTTCACATTACTTAGCTAAGAATTTCGAAGTTTAGCATGCTGTAAACCACTTACCAGGGATCTGTTGCGGCAAGGAATCTCTCAACCTCAAGGAGTAACCTTGAGCGGTGTCCCTATGCAAGGGGAGATCCTGGCGTGCAGCCGCTGCCATGCAGGAGAGTTCCAAAGGCTCTTGGGCTGTTCACTATTCATGGAGGTAAGATGATTGATTTATAGTAATATTTGCATATTGACCACAGTACCAGCATTGCTCAAGCTAGCCCTTGGCTACCGTGTTGTCATCTGCCGTCCCAAAACCACTTTTGAGCGGGATGCAGCCATCACAACTGGATTCACCATCATGAGCATCACGGCTGGTTATTGCTTGGGCAGGGTTACAGGAGATAAAGGTTGGTTTGGGGGGGAGCATGCCATCACACTCACACCCGGACAAAGCCAGCCTGGACCAACCAGGGGCCACCACAAGACTGTGCCCAGTACGGAGCCTCTCTGAGCTTTCATACCAACAGCTGCTGAGAAAACCTGACTAAACACTGAACACCGCCTGCCACCACGCTGCAGAAGGGCACAATGCATACAGCCCGGCATTCCTTACCATGCACACCTGCCAAACCTAACTAAATACACCTATTTCCACCCCCCCCCAGTATTTTTTTCTTTATTTTTAATTTCTGTATATCACACAGAGTTAAGACAAAAAGGAAAAGAGATTATAGATCCATCTCTTCAGGAGCGTGTACACCTGCCATCCTGGCCCACCCTTCACCAGCACCAACCCAGGGTGCCCGGGGACGGGGACTTGCGCTTGAACAGGACCCTCAACGTGGTGCTGGGGCATACCCAGCTGTCACTCATTACCCAGGAGATGCCCCAGCCGAGGCAAAAACCTGAGAAAGTGCTCACCAGGGAGAGCCAAGCTGAGTATCAACGTGGGCCAGGCCGGCACGGACCCAGCACCCGGCTGGCATTGCCAAATCAGCCGTGTCTCCCTGCTGGCGTCTGAGTCCGGGCAGGTCTGGCACCAGCACCTTTCGTGTTACGCTCATTTCCCATTGAAACAAGATTTGGTTGCATTTTGTAAGAGCTGGCAGCTTTTGCACACGTCAAGATATTTCTACTATTGCCCCCCACTGGCTGTATCTCCCAGACTCTTCTGGGATGACTGATGATGGAGCGAAGAGGTTCTTGGCATAATCCTGTTTAGCTATAAAAAGCATAGCTAAGGTCCTGCTTTCCGCAGTGGGCATCAAAAGCTGTAGGAGCAATTTCTTTGATTCTATTTCCAAGCCTTTTCCAGCAACACCCTACCCCAATGCCTCCAACTTCTCTTATCTTTTCCGCAAAGGACTCTCTTATTGCCCAGACTGACCATGAACAAACAACACCAGGGCTGCTGGAAGTGGCAGAAGGGGCCACCAGGTCCCCGTGGTTCTGTTTTCTCTCGTCCCCACTGAGTGCAGCTTTCAGAGAGCCGGTGGCCTGGGTCACCTTATGAAGGAGAAGGACAAATTTAGCCATGTCTGTGTGCAAAAATGCAGAACTGAGAGTCTGCAGTTTCGGTGCATGCTGCTTGAGTGTAGACACCACAAATGTGGCAGGTAGAGGACAGACACCCAGCTTGTAGAAATCAGGCTCCAAGAAATAATATTTCGCACATGAAATCCAATGCTAAAGATAATAATTGCATAATAATTAACTAATGCCAATGGCATTGACTTTAGAAATGACTGCTAAGCAAACTGCCTAAAGTCGCCAGACCGCCAGTGACAAGGTCACACACTACAGTGACCCACAGAAGGCACACTGAAGAGCTCAGACATCCTCACGTTACTCATCTGCTCTGTTACAGCAAAACCCGCTTGCTCAGACACGTGTGTTTGCACAGCTAAGGCGGCAGTGAAGGACCCAGTAAGTGATGGATTTTCCCCCTACTGAGACTTGCAGAGGATTCATTTCAACAGCAGCCTGTTAATGCCGACTCAGGGCTGCCGGGGTGAAGTCAGCAGGGCTGAACCCCTCAGAGAAATACCTCCGAGGTCCCAACTGTTGAGCTGGTGGAGCGTGATGGGCTCGTCGCTGTGTTGCATGTCCCTGAGAACCCACCGGTTCCCGCGGTGAGCTGATGCAGAGTCCCACCCGGGCAGGGAAGAGCGCATCCCGTCAGCAACCAGCCCCAGGGTGCTCAGACCCACGGCTCGAGACGGAAACCTGCAATAAAGCAGCTTCCACAGGCATTCCTGCTGAGCAAGGTCACCCCGAGCTCTTGGCTGGTTCTCCTCTTTGGACTCTTAAAACTCTTGGGCTGTGTTGACAGAATACCGTACTGTTGTAACGGAGCCATCATGTCTTGTCAGCCTCCTCACCCCCTGCAGACGTGGCCTCGTGAGCTGTCATCCTGCAGAGCAAAGCTTCGTGCTGAGGCATCGCTTGAGGACACCGACCTGTGACCGGGTCAGGACGTCGGGTTTCCCTTTAAATGACATTTAAGATCAGCCCTGTCCACGCTGGTCGGCTGGTCGCTAACCTCGAAGTTCCCCATGAAACCCACAGCGCCTCGGGGCACACCTCACATCACCTGGGCGTTCCACCACCTCTGCATTTAAACTCGCCAGGGACGTTAGCGTCACATCCTGGCTAAACTACAGCCGAAGCAATAACGAGTGCAAAGCCCAGGAATGTTTCCCTATTTATTCCTATTTTCGGCTCAGTTTTGTTTCTATAATGGCTATGAGAAAGGGCCGGACCTCAGGTTGTCTACATGTTTACACCTACAGCAAACTGCTTCCGCGACAGACCCTGAACGGACGCTCACAACCACGCGCCCGACCAGCGGCTTCATTATCTTCTTTTGTACTTTGTCCAAAAGCTCTTTGCATCATTAAAGACCTTTTACACACCGCTGACTGCAGCCGCCTTTCTTCACGTGCCCAGCAATCAACTTCTTATTTATACCAAATTGTTCTTTTAACTCTTACATCAGGGAATTCCAAAGCTTTGAAGCATTTCCAGGCTCACTCTGCCTCCGCTGTCCTGCCAGCACGGGCTCTAGCACTGAGCCACGCCAGGGAGCGTTCTCCCGCCCTGGGAGACTTTCAGATTTCCACAAACAAGAGAAAGAAAAGCGAAACTTTCCGGCGTTGCTGAAGTGCAATCCTGTGTGTTTCACCTTTCAGTTTGAATTCCAGCTTCTTTCATTTTTGCCATCATTAAGTCACTAATTGAACTCTGTATCAAGTTCAATACAGATGCGAAATGCAAATTTAAAATAAAATTTTAACATTCAGTAGTGTCAAAGCAAGGTATTCTATCAACTTGAAAGACATTAAATGTCTTTTTGGAAACAGGAGGCTCCTCAAAACAAACCATTTCCTGTAAATTTGTGGGTTTGAGGAACCAGCAAAACTGGGTTTTGTAGGTTGAAACGGCGCTGTGTCATCGCTTGTGCATTGCTGACATTTGGAAAGGGATTGCATTTTAGGAGATGTAAAAATCCACACAGCTTTCAGAGCAGCCAGCATCACCCCACGCCCTATTACATGAATGAACGCAGGTAACGGGCGAGTAAGAAATAGATGGCACCCGCAGCGTGACTCGGGACTGCTCTGCTATCCTCTAGCATGTTAGGTTATGACTCACACAAAAAGATAATAGTTAAATCTGATTTTTGAAGAGGCTGGCGAAGCGCTCAGGCCCACGACGGTGACATTTTTTGGTCCAATGAGACAAGCGTCATGACCAGAACGGCTTCTGGATTGTAGGAACATCCATTTTGCTTCTAATTTTGTTCACGGATGATAAATAAAAAACCAAGTTTGTTCATGACTTGTGGAGATGGGGATGCGCTGGCCCTTCCCAGGCAGACAGACGGCCTTTCTCTCGCCGTGCCCCGCGCTCAGCTCAGCATGTCACAGGGTCACTGGCGCCCTGCGGCACCGCAAGCCGGGTGAACACACGGCCGTCCCGTGGCGTGACGGGACAGCAGCGTAAAAACCGCAATTTCTGGGCTACGCAGAGGGTGGTTGCGGAGAGTAAAAGGGCAGGGAAGGACGGCGATGGGTACGATGCCCTAATAGCAGCCAAGTCTGATAACGACACACATGCGCCTGCCTGCCCGGCGTTTCTGCTCCCCTTCCAGTTTTGGCCAGTGCGCACGCAGTGATGCTCGCCCTGTGCGTGGCCGGGCTGGGACGGCGTTGCAGGGCTGGTCCCACCGCAGCACGACGCTCCCTCCCAGCTCTTTGCCACCTCTCATGGACACCTGAGCCTTTGCTCCAGCTCGGCCTCCACTCCCCGCCTTAGCTCCCACCCGTCCCCCAATTCTCCTTTGGTTCTCCAAACCCATGTTGTGCCAAGCCCCGAGGTTTGGTGCTCCAGAGCAAACCCAGAGGGATCAAAGGCAGCTCACACCCCCCACCATGGAGCCCGGCAGGCAGGAGTGACTTCTTTGACACAGCGATTTACATGGAGAAGCTCTTTAAAGCTTTCTTCAGAGAGCCGTGAGACTGCCCCTGTGCCGAGTGAATCACTGCAGCCCACTTCAGCGGAGGGCAGGAGCCGTGGGGCACTGCCCTGGTTTGAGCAACACGGGACTAATTCCTCTTCTAACGTTTGGGAAAACTGCACTTTTAGAAGACTCGAGTGTCTGAATTTGTGACAATATTTCCTTTACAGACAGCTATGGTCTGTGGGTTTCAAGGTCTCAGTGTTTCTGAGCTCCCCAGGTGTGGGGATGAGGAGGAGCGAGACCCGGGCACTTGACCCACGCTGCCCAACAGGGTTCGTTCATACCATGAATGGCACATTCAGCATAAATTAGAAAGTTTGCTGAGAAGTTCACTCTCTCTCCCTTGATGGCTGCCATCCTGAGAACTCCTTGCCCCGGTGCCGGAGCCCTGAGCCCTTCCCTTCCTCCCGACGCCGCAGCGCTCGCAGTGTCCCACATGTGCTGTCACTGCTGGGAGCGCACAGCTTCTACGGATAGAATGGGCTGAGGGTAATCCTTGTGTATTTTATATTGGTATTGGGATAAATACTGGTTCTTTAGAGTTATTAATGTTACTTATTTAGTCTTATTCTATTAAATCTGTTTATATTTCAGCCCTCGGGTTTCCTTGGTTTTCCCCAATTCCCCTTCCCAGGCAGTGAGGGGTCAGTGGGTGAGAAAATAATTGTCTGAATGACAATGAAGTGTTGTGGGTTCCTCAAACCATAACAAGCACACAAAAAGGGCTTTCTGCCTCACAAAATATACAGGAACAAGGTATAATATGCATTGTAGAAGCTTTTTATCTTACTACTTTTTAAAAGCAGAATTTTTTTGAAAGTTCTAAACATGTTTTTATGGACTTTTCCACAGGAAGCACACTGTGCAGGACTGCCCATTTAAACTGGCACAAAGCAAATGGGAAGAGGCTGCTGTGATTGACATTACCCGGATAACTTCAAGGTAAGATGAAGCTGCTTTTGCCAGTGAAGCGCTGGTGGGATTGTGCGCATTTTTGCTGCAGTTACAATGCGATGGGATCCCCTCAGCTGTAACAGAAGGTGTTACCATGGTTCTGCTCAGCGAACGTCCTTTGGCTTACTGGGCAGAAATATAGTCACATCCTGGCACTGACCTTAACTCACCGCTCAGTCAAGGCTCCAGATGGAAAACCGCGAGGAGGGACGGTGCGTCGCGCGGTTCTTTCAGCGGACAGCGGGTCTCTCTGGAGAGAGAGAAACAAAAATAATCTGCGGGAAGTGGCCATGCTTGCTTGGAAGACTATTTTTTTTTTTTTTTTTTCATTATCTGGGAACAGTACACAGTGCAATGCCAGATGCTCATATTTTCCACCACACAAATTATATTTCCGGTGTTAACAATCTCTTCAACATTAATCTTTTGCAGTGCCCTTTTTATTATCCTATCAAAATTAATTTTGCGCTGTGCTTTGAGGATGAAAAAAAACACCCATATAAGTGCTCGGCGTATTTGGTTATATCGTGTCGCAGCATTACAGTTGCATATGGAGTTTATTCTTCCTTCGGTAGAATACATTTAACCACCCCCAACAATTAAAGACAAAATCAAACATCAAATTTTCATTATGTAAATAAGTCCCCATTTAAAATAACTAAAAATAAAGATGTGTGGGTTTTGTCTGAGAAGGGAAATTTCCCCAATGTCATTCTTCTGCTCTTTCCTTTGTATTAATAAATGCACAGTGCTTCTGCAACACACTGCAGCCTTGAAAGGAAACTACTTAGAAAGCACTGGGAGCCAAATCAAGAACTTAAAGCAAAGAATATCTCACAGCAAAACTTTCTTTAAATGAAAAGAAAGGCAGTCCATCTTTTTTTCTGATTAATACGTTTTAATGATAGATGGCATTGGGTCTGGCTCCAGTTTCTATTTTCAGATACTTTTAATGCTGCTAAGATACTAAGTTGCTTTTTTTCTGAAGTCTAATTTCTTCCTTTGTGGAAAAACTCCATATGTGAGCCACAGGCTGGAATCCCAGATCATCCACACCGACTCAGTTAAAGACCTATTTATCATTTTTAATACAGGAGGCACATCGCTGCTTTATTTTGCAATATCCTATCAAGAATAAAAGTTGTATACATATGGCAAGCTCTTATATATATGATACCCATGGCAAGCACTTTGCTACGTATGGCAAGCGATAATTTCATCTCCTGTCAGAGGAGCGGCACGACAGCTCCATGTCACCAGAGGCGGATTTGACTCTTTCTGTACTATTACCTGTGGAGAACACAGAAATTTTGGGCACCTTTTGGTGGAAAAGTGATGACCCATAATGAGGCATAGAGTGGCTGCTCCAGGGGGTGAGCTGGGAGAGGGAGAGTGTCTGGGGAAAGCCCAGGCTTTCCTGCCCCAGCTTCCCGTGGGCTGGAGCCAAACATTTCTTGTCCAACAGCCATTGGTTTGCATTTGTGATATGTGCTTGAAACAACATGCCCGGCTCTCGCTGTATCTACCGTGGGCTCTGATGCTCATCAACACTTGAGTTAGGGTTGGTTTTCCCAAGGCAGCCCATGGAGTCCACATGCTGGGTGCTTCCAACGCTGCCCAAGAACTCCGCTCCCTCATCTGCTGTGAGTCCTGCGCTCCTGAGAGTCCAGGCAACACGTAGGTACCTGATCAGCCTTTCCTGTTTGGTTCTGCTCCTTCTCCAGAGTGAACCAGCAAGTTCCTTCTGAGATGAAGCCAAGGCACAGCTCTGAGCACAGCTAGCATCAAGGACTGTCCCCAGAAGAGGTCCTGTCCTACTGTCCTGCAGGATGTCCCCTGTTCAAAGCTTTCCCCCTCTCAACTACATTAGAATCATAGAATCGACTAGGTTGGAAGGAACCTTTAAGATCATCGAGTCCAACCATCAACCTACCACCACCAAAACCACCACTAAACCATATTCCCCCAACACATTGGCCACATCTGTCTGCTTTTATCTCCTGGGATGCCCATTTTTAGCAAGAAAAGGACAACCTCTATATTGCAGTTGTCTAAAAATTGCTCATTTGTTCTGCCACGGCAGCCAGGCACCACTGCGGATACACACTGCTCGCGTAAAGCCTGCAAGCCAGAAGCTCCATCTCCAGCTTATCTCATTTGCACCTTCTGCAGGGACGTGGGCAGAGCAGAGGCCTGGCCTGAAGCTGCAGAGCTCTCCCTGGTGAACACAGAATGGGGCAGCAGCTTAAAAGGAGCATTCAGAAAGCACACACAGGGGTTTGAGGCATCCCAAAAGGACTCTGCTGTTGCTTCGTATGCCAGAAACGCTGTGTTGGCTCCACTTGCCCTGTGCCCCACCTCGGCTTTGGACAGTGCCCTGTGCTGCCCCTTCCATCGCACACAGATATACGTGCTTTCCCCACCAGTATTGATGGTTTTGCACTCAAAAGACAGTTGGCCAAACCACAAATGATGTCTGATGCTCACACAAAGCCTCCTCTGAAGAATCAGACCAATACTACTGACCCTTCTTTTCACGCCCAGAGGGATGGGGCTTGGCACGGTGGCCAGGCTGGAGAGGACAAACGTGGGGCAGTGCTGGCCGGCACAGCCCGCAGCACCCAGCTCAGCCTCACCAGGGCCTGGCAGGGGACCGACCTCGCCACGGTCGCCCTTTCCCAGCCACAAACCCGGGAGGGCGACGGCAGTCCCCTGGCGGCTGCACCCAGGCTCTTCTGCTTCCTCCAAATCACGCCATACTCACCCATTGCGGGTGGACTCTCTTCGGTTAACAGTAAGACACTAGATACTTGAAAATTCTCTGGAAGTGAGGACTACTGGATAAAAATAAATGGATAAATTCGGTAATAACACAGTACGTTAGCGCATCGGATGCGAACTGGTGGCCTGCTAGCGGGATTAATAATTTATGGAAAGATTTAGGACTGTACGAGCTACTATTCTTGATCAGGCAACAATATCAGCTCTGTCGTGGAGGAAACAGAAGCCTTTGCATCAGGCAAGAACAAGACAACCCGTTGCCATGGGATGTTTTCTTGTAACCTTGAGAAGTGAAAGGATGGCTCGCTGCCTACAGCCAGCGGGTCAGGATCCCACAGAGGCAGATTTGTTTCAAGCTCGGAGATTATTTTTTTTTTTTAGTATTCCCTTGTGCCATGAGTCCTAGAGTGCAAGGTCCAGCATACGAAAAACCCATTCATGAGTGACACCGCTAGGACAAGACGTATTGCCTCCAGGAAGCTTTATTTCCTGAAAACGTGGTGATATAATTAGGTGTCCACATTCTCCCTGGTACGTTCTGCTGGTGCGTTTCATCCCTTTACGAGAAATACTCTGTAAACTTTCCCTGACTATGTGAAATTAATCGAATTGTTTTTAAAAGCCGGTAAAAAAGGTTTCCTGACATTTATATATTTTGCTTATTGCTTAGCAGCAGGAGTTCTGGGTTTCTGCGAGGGAGGGAAAATAAGGGAAATATTTGTTCCTGACTTGGTTTGGAGCCATGATTTATACACTCCCTCGTGCTGGAAACATTATTTCTGTGACTGCTCTCATTCTTTTACGTGCTATTCCTCTTTTTACATGCCATCGTTCTTTACTCCCGCTGCTGCTACAGGACTCAAACACCGAAGCAGTGGACAAGAGCCCGGATTTTGAATGTGACCTGTTTGCCCGGCCCCAGCCGCACAAGGGGAGGAACGGCCGCTGCTACGTGGAATTGGGGACGTGCTCTCTTACTGGAGGTACGAATCGGAGCGGGAGAGGTTTGCTTTCCACATCTGCGCTCCGGCTTTGCGTTAAGCCCAGAGCTGTTACTGCGCAGTGGGGATCTCCAGCCAGCAGAACGGTCCACAGGTAAACGTCCCACCTCTCCTTCGATATAAACATTCCAGCATCAAACTCCGCATTACGGCATCAGATACTGCAGGGTTCGCCGTGACGCCTGCTCCGTAGCTACACAAAGGCGTAAAATTATGCAACAGCATTTACATTGTTCATAAACTCTCATAAGACTGTAAAATACAACCCAAGTTCATCTAAAAATTTTTATGAAAAATGTAGATAATAGAGCCCTGGAGCTCATGATTTTAAGAACTGCCTCAACAAAAATTGATTACCTCAGCAGAGGAAGAGTGCAGGCGGACAGTGGAATAACAATTTTCAGGCTCGAAGAAGTCAGGATCTTCTCTAAACACCAAATCAGCATCAGCACCGACCAGAGAAGGGGACTGTCCAGCCATGCTCCAAACAGGCCTTTGGGAGTGCTCCCCGTCCCGTCTTTCTACATCTGTGGAATTGCTGAAAAATTAATTTCCCGAGGCTTGTGTTTCAGGGGAATCGCTTTCACATCTTTGACATTTTCAATTTTCAACATCTTTAAGAAAAATAGGAATAACTGAGCAAAGCCCACAGGTCCCATAGACGGTTCCCACGGTATCTTGGTTGTGCTTAAGACTCACCATTGCCATTGCCCAATTAATTAGTCAATTGGAACTGAGCACAATCCCGGTTTAGGGAAACTAGACAACCCTCCACTGAGCAGAGGGAGGCTGCAGTCGATCAGCCTGTGCTTGGGCTGGAGCTACAGCCGGGCTCTTCTGCGCCGGGGAAGGCAAGTTGGCCACCAGGCCTCCTCTTGAGCCAAAGCTGAGGGAAGCTGAAAGGTGAACCAACGGGCTCAGACCTCCACCGAGCTGAGTCTACACTCTCCTGAGGACACTGCTTGTGTTTGAGTCACCCACCCCAATCATCTAATTTTTGGCAACAGCTTCTTTGAGGTTGGTGCATAAAGGACTGTCAAGTTCAGGTCCCTTCCATCTGCCAGGCGGTTGCTGAGCACCTACGCCATCTCTATGCAGCAGCAGCCACCAGAGTGACTTTTATAATACTGATTTTTTTACTGCTTTTGGAATTTGTGAATGGAGGATTTTTGAGCTTTTGGATAAACTCTGCTACCACTGAAATCAGGTAAGGCTTACTGGTGGTTTCGGTGGGAACAGAAGCTGACTAAGACAAAGTGTGTTCTCAGATCTAGCCCCAGAGGCCAAACCTACAGTGGCCGTTTCTCCCACTGATTTTATTGAATAAAATGCATTCCCTGCCACGCTGTTGGATTCAACAAAGCTTTTCTGATTTTCTCCAGCATTGAAGACATGGCCTACTGCTGTCATTTCGTCACATATAGGACTATCTCATCACTCCGAAATAACAAGAAGGTCGAGGTTCATGGTGTGATTATAAATATATTTGGGTTTACAAGAAAAGTGTCCTGTGAAGAAGCAACTCCATGACTCTGAGTGAAGAGCAAGGCCAGCCTCACAACTGAAACGGGAACAGGCACTTTCAGTGATGCAGCTGTTCATACGCATGCTCCGAGAGTCTCCAAAATGTTCCCCTCTAGCTTACCTCTCATGAAGTTTCAGTCCAGGTCATAGCTGATGGGTCTCAGAAGATGAACTGCGGTCTTTCGAGCAAGTGACTCTCAGGTCTCTGGGGGCACCAGCAGGTCTGAACCACCCCCGTACCTGGTGCTCCCACTCCTGCGCTGCTGCCACCAGCCCTGGCCCCAGCCCTTGCCCAAGCTGGGTCTACAGGGTAGATCTGCTCTGCCCAGGGGACTTGCCAGGCCAACCTGGGCCAGCTTCAGCGCCTCTCCTTGCCTGATGACTGCTGGGCTGTCACCAGAACCTGTTAGTATCACCAAACTGGCCCCATTTGGGCTTATCTGACCAAAAAAATTGAGTATCTGATGACACAGTGAGTAAAATTTCAGACTGCGTCTGTGTTGCCCACCGCTGTTCCACGTAGCCCACCCGGTGCTCCACATTGACCAACTGCCCCAACAGCAGAGCTGCCTTGTTCAAAAAGCAGCTACTTCTGCGGCATCTGCATGCTAACAAAGACCACCAAGACTTGTCTGGGCTTTTCATGCTCCATATATCGAGCAGTAAAATAAAAATATCTATCCTCCTGCATACCAATTTTATAGAGAAGTCCAGAATTTTATAGAGAACTCCAGCCTGTCTACTTTGAAGCTAGAAATTACACTTAACAGAACGACACTTTTCTGATGACATTCAAGAGACAACCATCTTTTGGACAAAATGTATTAAGTCTTCAACTTCTTGTTAATGAGCACAGCTTGAAGACTTGCACACGGAGGACGCTATGTCCCTGCCAATGGCTGGTTTACCGAGCGCATGGATTTGCCACATTTTCACGCTGAGTGATACATACTCCACAATTAGCGAGTCTCACTGACCTAAACATATTTGCGAATATAACACTACTCAATTAAATAATGGCAAAAATCTGATTCTAACCAAACAAATCACATTTTTTACACCAGAAACGAGCAGTTAAGTTACACGGGAGAACACGCAAAAACAGGAAAATTCCAACAAAGCGGTGAGGGAGAACAGTAATTCTTTTATGGGAATTATTATGGCAATTATTTTAATTACTCCTATTGAAGATGCGCTCGTCTTGGAGAGACAATATTTTTTCTTTTTTACCTTTTTCATCTTGAAATGTCGGTAGCATGTAATTACATTGATACGCGATGGGCCAAGAAACATTATTGCATTTAAAAAAATATATAAAACTTTAACTTAAAGTTGTAGAATGCATGAATTGCATCGGCTAAGACGTGACCCCGGGGGTGTGCACGTAACCGGTCGTTTGATGCACAGGAATGGTTTCCCGCGTGCGGTGTATGCGTAGGCAGCCATCAGAGCTGACTCAGTTGTCTCCTTACAGCCGCAGCGATCCTGCTCCTGGGCTCGTTCAGCGAAGCCGCCCTTCCTCGTGGAGGCTGCGGAAGGGTGAGAGCCGGCAAGCCCACGCCGCCGCTGCCGGTACGCCTACCGGAGGTGGGCGCCTTAGCGGCCCTCGAAATACCAAAGTGTCCGGAGAGATTGATCTCCTTCCCAGCACGGGGGCTCGTGCGGCTCTTCTGTCCGTAATCAGCGAGCAGGGCAGCAGGGGAGGTTAGGCTGCCCTGAGTCAGAGAACACGGCGATAACGGGAAGTTTCCACTCAGCTTTTTGAGTTCCAGTACTTGTTCCCTGGCTTGAGTCAAAGCTGCAGTCAGCTCATAGCGTTCCTCGCACTCTCTGCGCACCGTTTCCTGGAGAAGGGTGTTCTGCAAACAGAAACAAACACCGGCTTCACCAAACACCATCAGTCAAAACCTGTGCCTATTCAGCTCCTCGGGCTTACGGCGGGGGGGGGGGGGGGGGGGGCGGGGGCACACAATCCTTTCTGCACTTCCCCAGACTTTGGTTTCTCTGAAAGACGCTCAAAAGGACATACATCAGCACTTACCCACCCTTCGTCCCCTCGGGAGACAGTGGAAAATATAAGCTAAGTTATCAGAAGTTACTTCTGATCTCCTGCCCATCCTCCAACTGGGGGGAAACTGGGAACGCCGCTCTCAGAAAGTAAAAAGCAACGCGTGCAGTTGGAGCATTACCACACCACTTCATTATGATAAGATGTTCAAGAAGTTATCCTCCTCTGCAGTTTAAATAATTATGCACTGATTTATTTTATTTTTTTTTTGTGCCGGCATTCTTTATTGATCATTATTTCCCAAATAATTGGGATAAATGATTTTCAGTCTAGCAGTTCTCACAAACTTTGCACTGCGATTCCCGATCACAAGATGGTGTGAGTGGCACCGGGCCTCGAGCAGACAACAAACTGTCTCAGCAGTACAGAACTCCCCAAGTTGGTCTATTATGTGGAACTTTTTTGTGATACTAATTTCCCTGGTTCCCAGCTGAAACCAAAAGTAAATAAAACACAAGGGGCAACACTGCTAAACTGAGTCATAAAAGTCAGAACCACTGAAAGTCCCATTACAAGCAGGAAATCTCCACTTTTTGGTTCTTCAAAGCGAGCGATTGTTGCTCACACCAGGAGATCCACGCGAGTGGAAGGGAAACAACCCCCACAGCAGCCTCCAACACGGAGAGCGATGGCTGAGTCAAACAGAGAGCACTCTCAGTCACGCACAACCTCACTGCCCGGACACAAACTTCTGCGCGTAAACCTTCTTAGCACTAAAAGTGTGAGCTGTACGCCGGGTCAGATCACGTATCACCCTGAAGTGAGGGCAAACATTCGTATTCAAAATCCTCTAGGTGATTATGGCAGTGGGTGTATACGGGGAAGAAAATGTGGAAGAAATCACCTCAGTAGCACTTTTTTGATAGTTTGAAGAGCAAATAGTGGTGTCAGTAAAGTCAGAGCATAGAAGTGTGTTCCCACTAAAGTGGAAGGTGGAAAGCTCTGTTTAGCCAAGAAGAGGTTACTGAAACTACTCAATTTTTGCATGTGTGTTCCCATCAAAACTGGAAAAATGATGGAGAAATGGGAAGTCCTTTGTCGATCAACTTTTTTGGATTTGAAAATTTTACTTTGGTCAAAGCATCTGTAGTGGATGTAGAGCGGAAGCACAGACGTTCTGCTCAGGCTGCCGAACCTCTGTGCCAACTGCAGGCGAAGGAGCCGGCAGAGAAGGAACATATCTACATGCAGAAGCAGAAGTGGGAGAAATGTAAATATCCAAAATAACTTACTCTCTGAACACCTACCTCTGCAGACAACTTAATGAAAGAAAGATGTTCCTTTCCCTGCCGCTCAGATGGTCACTGATAGTCCACGAACCGATTTGGGAAGTGTTACCTGCAAATCTGAGCAACTACCCTGCTGCGAAGTTTATCTTAAAACCAGTTTCAGTTTTCAACCACTCTTATCTGCCCATTTCCTAATACAATTCTATTAGAGGAGGAACTCTGCTTCAGAGCGGGGAAAATTCTGAACATAAGCAGAGCTGCTGGAATCTCACGACTGAGGATAATTATGTCCCTTACTCTGCCGAAGCTCCTGACCAGCAGCGTTTTTCCAAGAGCCTTTTCTGTAGGTGCAGGACGGAAGGACTGCCAGCATCATTCTAATTTCACTAACACAGTCTTTCTGACCCTTTTTCAAGGAAGAAATAAATATCAACCCAAGCCCTAATTAATTTTGAAGGGTTTCATTTCCACTGTTTACCATTTTTTTTTCTGCCACTGAATTACTTTGACGTTCTGGTCGAATCTTATCTACAGTCCCTGACTTCACTGTTCTCACATTTCTCATAGAGCAGTACAGCTCTTCCTCCTCCCTTCCCATTATATTCCAAACATTCAGCAAATGCTTGCGGTGAGAATATCCACCAGTTGAATTTCTTTTCACTTTTGATTAATTTTTATGCATTCCTGCGTTACAGAAAGTGGATTTACTGCTGGGCAGTGGGTACATCCCCATTAGCATGGCAGGATGCACACGCGTACTCCCACATTAAAAGATGCAATCTCTGCCCCAGACGTCATTCAGAACAGCACTGTGTCCACTCTTGTTCCTATTGACAGGATGCAGTTTTTTCTTACAAATTATTTCCAGACTAAGTAAGATTACTGGGAGGATTACTGTTCAAAGAATAAGAAACGTCCATGTCTTCAACTTTAAAAACACAAAGAATGCTTTACTGTTTGCTCATGTTTATGTAGCAAGATGTGAGGCTAGAGACTAGGAAACAAATGCCTTGTAGGAGCTGGAAAATACTGTTTTTTTTTTTTTTAAATAAAAGCCTGTTTTAATTACTTGCTGAATTAAAAATTTCACGTACTTTGTGATACATTTTATTTATGAAATTAGGATAGACTTGTTTTTGAAATATTTTCATTTCAATGGGTTTTAAACCAGTACATAAACCAGGTTCTGAAATACAGATGATTTGAATGATTTTAGAAATCACATGTCTGTAAGTAAAAACAGCAAGGCACTTCCTCGGTCATGTTCCTACCTCCTCTTGAACCTGACTCAAATTGTGAATCAGCTGTGTCCTCTCCTGGGTTAATTTTTCCAGTTCATCTGACTTGTGTTTAATTTCTTTCCTCATATTATCCAGAAATGATTCATTATTGTTCTTTTCCATCGTCAGCTGAAATTCAAGCTCAGTAATTAGTCTTTTAAGGCTCTCAATTTCTTTATCCTTATCTTCATCTTTCTCTGCAAGTTTGGTCTGGGCATCTTGTAGTTTCTTTTCAAGAATTTCTGTCTCCATCCTTAAGCTACTGGTAGCACTGGATATTAATCCCGGTATCTGCATTAGATTAGACAAAAATTGCATTAGTGGGAATCATTAGATATGTAGAATTAAGTATCAGACAAATGTTGACTTCAGGAAAAAAAATACAAATGCAAATATACATATCCACAGAGACAAAAAAATAAATGCTTTGAATTTACATAATACCCTCAAAGGATATCAGAGAGCTGTAGATTAATCAAAACTCACTCAGAACAGAGAGATTAATTAGTATGTCCAAGATCAAACAGAGAAATAGAGGTAGAAATGGGAAAACTTAACTTTCTTACTGCAAGCCAGTATTTCCGCAGGGTTTTAAAATCACAGACAAATATTTGTAAAGTGAACTAAGCCAAACCGTTATTTTCAGCTCTTTAAAACACTGTGTAATGGAATTTTAAATAACAATATAATTCATCAAATTTATTTGATTTTTCCAGAATTCTCACGAAATGCGTCAAATCTTTGGAAAACAAAGGTTGTAGGTACAATTTTCAATTGCTAGATGAAACTTCAAAAACCGGCAGGTGTGGGTAGCTGGGAATAGCCACCTGCATGCGATGCCACCACCAATACAGACCGGAAAGCAGTTAACCGGCCACTGGACCTCACCCCATCGCTGCTGAATTAATTTGAGAAGGAAGAAAACAGTGCAGATGGTTTTGTGACAACCTGTCATGGTCCGGAACAGTCCAAGGCCTTTGCAAAATGATGTTGTCAGTTTAAAAATAATTAACAACTACAGCCTGTGGACACAGATGAACTCTGGGTGGAGAAAATGTGAGCACAGGAAGAACTTCCACTCCATTTAACTCACTGGAACAATTACTTATTAACCTGTTCCATTAAAAAAAAATAATATTGAAACATATAGATTTATAGAATCGTTTAGGGTGGAAAAGACCTTTAAGACTGGGAAAAAATATTGTATCATCTAGACACAGGACTACACATAAAGAAGGTTTTACTCCTTCACATACTATTTCTGAGAAGTTTCCATTATCTACTGCCACAAAACTGTTCGCTTGAGTGTTACACACCTTCTTCTGGAGCTCTTCGTGATCTCTCTGGTATTTTGTGATTAGTTCTTGCTGTTTTTGTCTCTCAATGTCTAGTTCCACTCTCGCTTCCTCCTTGACTTTAAGAATTGCTTCTTTGTGCCGTGCTTCACCCTTAGCCAGATCAATCTCCATCTAGGGAACAAGTGGTTTTTAACGATATGGAGAAACTCATCTTCAAATATTTTTCACATCCCACCCGGCCATAATCGAAGGGATGTGAAATTTGGCAGACTGAGATTTTGGGCGCTGAACAAACACACCCAAATGATCGCAACCGCCGGAGCCTGGCAAGGCAAAGCTCCCGCTCACCACCGGCACGGACCGCTCCGGCTCCGCAGAGCATCGGCGCTGACTCACAGCCCGCGGCCCTGGGAAGATGTCTCACAAGCCCCACGGTGTCTCAAGCGGTGCTAGATGCCTAAATTTAGTCAGTCGAACCTCACACTAAATCACTATGAAAACACTAAATTACAAAACCCTTAGCTGGTTCTTAAAATAGACAATTACTTTGCTGGAAGCATTTGCTCTGGAGGTAAAGCTCAGCTCATTATTATTTTCAAATGCAGCAAAATGATACGTTTCGCAGTAAACGACATCCACTGTGCTAAAATTAGGCCATAAGCTCAATATTAAAATACAAAGATCTTAACTCTTTCTTATAAAATCCTTTTTTATTCATGCTCTGCCACTCAGCCTTGTCAGGGAATGGCACCTTACCATAGGAAGCGTTTGTCTCTCTGCTCCCAGGGGCCACACGCAGATGACGCATACTCCACACGTGCTATCTCGCAATTTAGAAGTGCAGTGCACCTTAGCACCGATTTTATCCCACGTCCCTCTTCCCCTAAATCTGTTCTAAATCCCAGCAAATCTAGGGGAAGGAGCAGCTAGAGGAACCTCCGCAGAACCTCTCGGCAAGGCACCAGCGGGATGTCCGCCTCTCCAGCATCCCCCGGTGCCGATGGCACGTGGCCACCGCGCCGGCCCCAGCGCCAGTCCCGCTTCCAGGGAGCGGCGAGAGGCTCCGCGCTCCGGGGCACCGAGGAGCAGCTCCAGCTCGTTTTTAGGGTCCCGACAACACAGCACTGATGCGTGTGGGACAAGCTCTGGCCAAAAAAAAGTGGAGAAACGTCAGCAGGAGAGTTGCAAATTCTGGGTAAAATATCCCAGCGCTTAAGGCATTGCACATATTCAATATCATCAACTCAGATTTGAAAATTCAGCCATAATTTCCTGAAGGGAAAAGCCTGGGTTCTGGAGGAAATACTGAAGGCTGTATTTTGAAAAATATTTTTCCTAAACCAGTATGCTAATAGTGTATTTCTGCAGGCTGAATTCTAATGGACTTAATTGTAGCTCGCTGAAAGAATATGAACGGCGCATTAAACATGCACAACACTAGCCTAATTACTTAAAATTATTAAAAGCAGAAAAGCCCAGAATGAGCTTAATTACAATTATCTAATTTCATATACTAATTAGGAGCAAAAATACAACAAATCCCCCTAACTCTTTTTGGGGAAAAGATAAACTGGAAAGATTTTCATCATTTTGTAAACCAAAATATACCCAACCCTGGGCATGGAATAGGCACAAATCCCCCGCCAAGGTTTAGCTTAAAATTGGTATATTTGTAAGATCCTCAGAGTAGACTATTATTCTTATTATTGTTATTATTATAGATGTATCTTCTACATTATTGGTTATGGGAGTTAGGACTCTAATCGTAGAAAAACAAATTTATTAATTCTACCTATTATTATAGAAGCAGATCAGATGCTGGAGGCTCCTTGATTACAAAGACTAAAAAAATAGAAACAGTAGAAAAAGCTGAGCTCATTTCGAAGCTTATACCAGCATTTTTCACATTTAACACTTGAAGCTAAAATAGCCAATGATAACCAGAACAGGAAACAAAACAGCAGCTGATCTTCAAAGAAAGCATGATTGCTTTAAAAACACTTAAATGCCCATGCTTAATTAATATTAATAAAATCCACAAAACAAATGTTTACATCAGTCTTAAAATTTTTCGTAAAAGAGGGGGGGTTTTTTGCTCCATTAAAACAATTTAAGGCTTCTCTGTATTTTAAATAGAAAACTGGAACACTTTATACTTATGCAATGGCACACTGACCCAAGAGAAAGATAACTTTGTCACTTTGTCACATTTCTGCTGCTTTTGTCTGATGAGAACATTTTTAGAGCACTTGACGTTCGCTGCATTTTAATGGCTGTGATAGCAAAGCTGTAATTGCTCTCTCTCACTAGTAGCAGCCTTTATCTTGGTTTAATGTCAGGTTGAACAATACGTTGCGATTATGCAGACAGCGTGACCTCATTCCAAAATTATATCCTGCGACAGACAGGTTAAGAAGTTTTAAAAGAAATGTAACTGATCTTAATTGCTAGTAGTCCAAAAATTTTCTGGAGACTAAATAAAGCCTTCAGACACTTAGCACGTACTGAACCGAAAAAGAAAAAGACGGTAATTTTAGTCACCAATTATGTAAGGCTTAAATCAGAAAAGCCAGAGTTATTGTTCAATGCTATTTTCAATTTTTCCTTCATAATTTTTTTTTTCTTCTTATATTCAGTTTGGTTTTTTTTTTTTTTTTGTGCTCATGTGAAAAAGTTGCAGATTAAAACAAAGTGTACCTGCTCGCAGTTGTTTTTGGCAAACAGCTTTCCAAATCCCACCGGGAGAGACTGGCAGCTGGACTCTCCAGTCCCAGTTAGAGTCTCCAGCTCAGAATTTCACAGCATGACCCAAAAGCACAAGAAAAAGCAATCCGTCCCACGGAGCCGAGCCAAAGGTCCCGATTCTCGAGACCACGGTTAGGCGGCGAGCCTGCCCAAAGCCCAGCACAGACGCGGAGCTGTCGCATCGCCCCATTCCAACCCGCGGTGTCATCAGCTAACAAACCTATCCAATTAGCACATACAGCAGGCGCACATGTCTCTTTTTTAAATCAGCTGAAAATATTTTTCTAGGGAAGACCCCAAGCCCAAGTACGTACTAAAAGACAACTAACAAGTTACAGCCTAACTTTGCAGAAGGCAAAGATACTCGTTAAAGATGCGGCTAGCGGTGGGAAAGCCTTCTAACGAGAAACCCCATGTTAACAGGAGTTTACGCTTGCGGAACAGACCTGTGCAACGCGTTCAGCGCCGGGGAAGCCGCGGCAAGGTGCTTCGAGGGCAGCCATGCAGTGGCTGGGAATCTGCCGTGCCTCTTGGCTGTCTTCATCGCGCTGCATCCTACATCCACCAACCAGGATGAGACCTAATCCCTCTTCCACTCTGTTCCCAACCGAGCCAGTTACCCCCTGAATTCGGGGTGTCCTCCTGGCTGTATTTCAGCCATCCCTCCCATCTGTAGCCTTTACTCGATTTTATTTTTTCCTTCAGTCTGTTACTACAGGCCGGTCAGTCTCACCCCTGTGCCCGGCAAGATCATGGAGCAGATCTTCCTGGAAACTCTGCTAAGGCACACGGACAAAGAGGAGGTGATTGGTAGCAGCCAACATGGCTTCACCAAGGGTAAGTCACGCCTGATGAATCTGGTGGCCTTCTACGAGGGGGTTACAGCGGTAACGGACAAGGGAAGAGCAACTGATGGCATCTACCAGGACTTGTGCAAAGTCATATGACTATCCTCCCCCTCTGCTCTGCCCTGGGGAGGCCGCATCTGGAGCACTGTGTGCAGTTCTGGGCTCCCCGGGTCAAAAAGGACAGGGAACTGCTGGAGAGGGCCCAGCAAAGGGCTACAAAGATGATGAGGGGATTGGAGCATCTTTCCCATGAGGAAAGGCTGAGGGCCTTGGGGCTTTTTAGTCTGGAGAAGAGAAGACTGAGGGGGATCTTCTCAATGCTTATAAATCCTTAAGGGGAGGGTGCCAGGGGGATGGGAACAGTCTTTTTTCAGTGGTGCCCAGGGACAGGACAAGAGGGAACGGGCACAAACTTGACCATAGGAAGTTCCATCTCAACATGAGGAGGGACTTCTTCCCTGTGCGGGTGGCAGAGCAGTGGCACAGCTGCCCAGAGAGGTGGGGGAGTCTCCCACTCTGGAGCCATCCCAAACCCGCCTGGACGCCGTCCTGTGCCATTGCTGGAGGTGACCCTGCTGTGGCAGGGGGTTGGACTGGGGGAGCTCCAGAGGGCCCTTCCAACCCTCACCAGTCTGGGATTCTGGGATTCTATGAAATAAAGGAAAAATGGGCACATATAAAGGAGCATGCGCGTACAGAAGGTGTATCATTCTCCCTCCCACCTTCCCCTTCCTCCTCACCGTGAAAGGAACCATCATCCAATTACCAGAAGAGCCTCGGTGGGAAGGTGTATAAAAGTGGCTTCGCAGGCTTTGGTAAGAGTCAATGAATAAAATAACAGAAGATGGGCCATTTCACAGAGAAGCCAAGTCGTAGGAGTGTGAAGTCTTTTCAAATGAAATATGGAGGTATTTTCACAGTGCATTTCACTGAACTCTTTCTTTTCATACTGCTCTGATTTGAGGGTGGTTTTCCCAGGATTTTCGCAGTGCCTGCCAGCGACATGATCATCATCCTGGGAGCGCAATACTGGTTTTGTATATATTTTATATATTTCATTATTTTCTTATTAATACTATTATCATTTCTTTTTATTGGTAATATTTCCTTGAATATGATTTTCCCCATTTTCTCCTGGGAAAAAAACATGACAGAAGGCAAGCAGAGCCATTAGCAGGAGCCTGTTTGTCAGAGATGCAACTGCCAGAAAGGAGCTAGTGATGCCAGAGGTCAGCAGAAGCAGCAGAAGCCTTTCTCACGCTGGAGGTCCGTTCTAGCTCTGGCACTTTCACCATGCAACTCCTTTAGCTCTTTTTTATGGTGAGGATCCCCAGCCCAAGAGAATGGACGAGCCGTGTGCCTTCTTTCTGCTGCTATGTCTCCCGTCCCAGTTCCCCGGCTTAACCATGCTCCTCCACCTACCCACCACGCTCCTCAGCCCCCACCACAGCCAAGAGCCAGCACAACTGACCTGCTGCCGAGGTTCCCATGCTGTAATCAGCTGCATGTGCGCTCGCCGTGCCAATGTTCATCTCCCGCTGAGCTGTTTGCGTGGCCTGCGGGCACACACAGCCGGCCAGGTCGGGCAGAAGGAGGTGCCACTCAGCCACTTGGCAGGGCCACTGCTTGGAGGGGCACATGTACCCCGAACCCCAGGTTGCACAAGGTTCCCTGCACCCCCAGGCTGAAAGCAACGCTTGTTCCAAGTACTTCAGATCTTCAGCTAGATGACACTGCTAATTTAGGGGTGTCATTTTCCTCTCCGGACAGGTGGGGACTTGTCCTGACACCAGTGGGAACTATGAGTTCATATCAAAACAAATTTCATGTTCACAGAGGACTTGAAAAGGGATTGAGTGCACTCTCAGCAAATTTGTCGACGACACCAAGCTGTGTAGAGCGGTCGACACGCTGGAGGGGAGGGATGCCATCCAGAGGGACCTGGACAGGCTGGAGAGGTGGGCCTGTGCAAGCTTCATGAAGTTCACCAAAGTCAAGTGCACGGTCCTGCACGTGGGTGGGGGTAATCCCAAGCACAAATCCAGGCTGGGTGGAGGATGGATGAAGAGCAGCCCTGCCGAGAAGGACTTGGGGCTGTTGGTGGATGAGGAGCTCACCATGAGCCGGTAACGTGCTCTGGCAGACCAGTAAGGTCACGGCATCCCGGGTGCATCCCCAGCAGCGTGGCCAGCGGGGCGAGGGGGGACTGTGCCCCTCTGCTGCGCTCTGGGGAGCCCCCCCTGCAGCGCTGCCTCCAGCTCGGGGGGGGCCCAACAGCAGAAGGACACGGAGCTGTTGGAGCGGGGCCAGAGGAGGGCCCGGAGATGCTGCGAGGGCTGAGCCCCTCTGCGGGGAGGACAGGCTGGGAGAGGGGGGGGTTCAGCCTGGAGAGGAGAAGGCTCCGCGGAGACCTCAGAGCCCCTTCCAGTGCCTAAAGGGGCTCCAGGAGAGCTGGGGGGGACTCTGGGTCAGGGAGGGGAGCCATGGGACGAGGGGGAACGGTTTGACACTGAAAGGGGGGAGATTGAGATGAGATCTGAGGAAGAAATTCTCTCCTGTGCGGGCGGTGAGCCCCTGGCGCAGGCTGCCCCGAGAAGCTGTGGCTGCCCCATCCCTGGAGGTGTCCAAGGCCGGGTTGGACGGGGCTGGGAGCACCCTGGGCTGGTGGGAGGTGTCCCTGCCCAGGGCAGGGGGTGGCACTGGGTGGGCTTTAAGGTCCCTTTCAACCCAAACCGTTCTGTGATTCTATAAAACTGTCATGTTACTTCTTCTCTTGCCTATTGCTGTGAGTGACAGAATCGTCCCAGGGATGGCACGAACAGGCATCCTGCACCCAGAGCAGCCCCGAGTACCAGGCAGGAAAGCCACACACCTCTTGCCCTCCTCATCAGCCATACAACTCCACTGCCTTCTGCTATCTGACAATTCCTGATAGCTCCAGAATCGCTATGCTACAACAGCTTGCTTGTTTAGCTCTGCTTTGGTTTGCAAATACCTGTCTTCTAAGCAAAGGATATTTTTGCTCATCTGCTTATTATTTTTTTTTCTAGATTTGTTTTACAAATAGCAATCTCCAGTTTCAGTTCAGCTAACCTGCAAGCAGCAAGGCTCTGTGTTCTCTGCATCTCGTCAACAATGCCCAACCCTGTTTTCACCAGGGAATCTACTTCAATATTACAGAATCACAGAATGGTCAGGGTTGGAAGGGCCCTCTGGAGCTCCCCCAGCCCAACCCCCTGCCACAGCAGGGACACCTCCAGCAGTGGCACAGGACGGCGTCCAGGCGGGTTTGGGATGGCTCCAGAGTGGGAGACTCCCCCACCTCTCTGGGCAGCTGTGCCACTGCTCTGCCACCCGCACAGGGAAGAAGTCCCTCCTCATGTTAAGATGGAACTTCCTATGGTCAAGTTTGTGCCCGTTCCCTCTTATCCTGTCACTGGGCACCACTGAAAAAAGACTGTTCCCAGCCCCCTGGCACCCTCCCTTTGAGTATTTATAAGTATTGATATTATATTGATATTAAAGATATGCTTTGCTGTGCTTCTCTGCCAGATGTGTCAGGAAGCAAATCCAGGCACTGCCGCGCTCCCCTGTGCAGAACTGTGGTTCGGGGTTTATAACCTGGACTGTCGCACACAGAACGGGGTGGGCTCTGTATGTTCACCTCCCTGGAGCCTGCGTAGGACATCCGGGCTTTTCCCACTGCACCCACTCCTGCAGAGCACACGGGGAAAGCACAGAGCTTGCAAGATCAGAGGTTCAGCGGGCTCAGTCCTGCTCCTCGCACCCAGGCTCGCAGGGCACCACACTCCTAGCACAGGCACTTTGCAAATCCCCCGGAACCTGGGAAGTCCGGATCACACCTGAACATCTGCCAAATCTGTAAATGCCCCTACTAAACACCTTCTGCATTCGGTTCCAACCTATGTAGAGAGATCACCCATTAAAACCTCTTGTACAAAGAATACTATTGACGTGTTTGCACTTGAGGAGATATGTATCTGGCTTATCGTACTCATTCGTGACAGCTGACTACAGCTGAGAAGGAAAAAAAAAGAAGAAATGGAAAGGATGCCAACTACACATCCAATATTACCTTCTCCCTCCAGTTATCTTCAACACGCATCTTCTGCCTTAATGTTTCCTGCAGCTGCTCCGTTCTGTTCTGATGAGAAATCAGCATTAACTCCCTAGAAACCACAAAAACTCGTATGTAAATATGTGCTCTGCCCAGATTGGTGGTATGCCATTTTCTTGCAATTAAGTCCTTTGTGGCAAAGGCTCGTCTTTTCCTCTTTGTTTAGTATTCTGTGCAATACGCCCAGCGATCCTGCCTGGAGCCCAGAGGCACAGCAGTAATCACTACTTAGCATTTGCATAATGCCATCACACGCTTTATGAATTTTATGTTTTAAAGAAAACACTAGAGTTGATCTTTCTTCCACACACACGTATTTAAACCTCACACCTTTTTAATATTTCTCGAGTGAAGTGTTGGACAACACTGAATAACTGCTATAATATTCAAACCACAAATTGTTGTATTTAATGAACCCGGAGTATTACTATCATTAATTAAAAAATTGTAATAGGTTTTGAATTAAAACCACTGAGTGCTTTCCATTGTTAGAGTTACTGTTTGTTATGTGAGGCTTGTAGACCAAAAGCCCTGGAGAGTTTAAATTCATGTAACTCAGATTATTAGCAATGTACCACCTGGAACAACTCATGTATCTGGGGCTTAAGTAGAAGGTAAATATTCTTAAATTAACATGTAATATCTTTTCATGCAGGTACAGGGAATATTCAAACCCTTTAAATATGAAAATAGCTTAATGCCTCTTGGTGTACATCACCCTCAGAAAACGCTTATCTTCTCCAAAAGCCACTTTTCTGAATAGATTTTCCATTGTACACGACTCAAACAAATAACACACTGCCATCTCTTAAGTAGGGGACAGCACTTTCCTTTTTGCCAATAAAAGACAAGCTAATTTATCAGTAACTGAAAATTCACTAGCAGGACACTTAGACAGGAAAAACAAGCCTGTGGTTGTTAGGAATAAAACTGGATATGCAGATTACACTCAAAGCAATTTAAAAAATGTGAATTTAGGTTGGTAAGCGCGGAAGTCTAAAACAAAGGGTCTCAAACTAGATACCGTTCCAGAAAATACAATCCTCAGAAGCTTGGTGCTTTATTTTCCACATCTGAAAAGTAATTACCGGGAAAATGGCAGCTTTGTTAATATTTGAGAACCTTCAAAATAAGACTAGACCGGTGGGAAGTTGTCCGTACACCTCACCGAATACCAGACCATACCCAATAACCTGGCACGCTGCAATATTTATAGCACTGTTACGGTTTGTAAATTGCTAATACCGTAAGTAACAAGAATTTAAACTCTCCAGGGCTTTTGCTCCATGAGCCTCACATAACAAACAGCAGCTACAACAATGGCAATAAATGGGTGTTTCGATGAAGTTTGAACTGAAGCCCTGGACTGCAAAGCAAGGAGGTTTTCCTCTTTTTTTAATAGACTTTTTTCTTTTTTTCCTTTTCATTCAGGTTTTGTCTATACTGTAATTATTTAAAAAAATCCATCCAATGAGGATCCAAAATTTCAAGATATGAGCTCAGGGCTGCCAAGGCGTTTAGAATTTTGCCCTAAAAGCCGGAGATGAGAGGGGCAGCGGGAGGGCAGGACTGTCCCGAGCATGCAGGCACTCCAGAACACACAGCTGGGACCAGCAGGTCTCTCCCAGTCTGCCCAGTACCACGGCCACACTCCTCCTTCTGCCGCTTCTTCTCCCGCACCCCGACGGGCACAGATCACCTCTGGTGCGTTACAGAATCCATCTGCCCTTTCGGTAACAGTGAGAGGGGCTGAGGAGCCGGCAGAGGAGGAATGTTTTATTTTTAATGGATTTCCCCAAAGACGAGGCAGGCTGAACGCAGAGCCACGGGAGATGACCCGCGGTGACTCAGCCCTGATTACCTTTCTTGTTTCAACATCACCACCTCCTCCTCTGTTTGTCTAAGAAGAGCTTTAAGCGCTTCCAGTTCACTTTCGGATCGACCGGTTCTTCTTTTTAGATCTTCTTCTTTCCTTTCTTTCTCAGCCACCTCCTCCTGTAAACGTTTGCACGCTTGTTGGCAAATTAGAAGAGATTCCTCCTTTTCCTTCAGCTCCTTCGTAAGTCTACAGATGAAATTAAAAACTATCAGCATCCTACTTGCTATATTCGTATTTACAGACAGCTACTAAATAGACAGAAATCATTTGTACCTGGAAAATAAAATATTAGACAAAAAGCTATATATTCTCTATGAAGTTAAATCCAGTGACATGAACACAAAAATAGAAACTAAAAGCAGAAAAAAAAATTACATAAAAGCTGCATTAAAATAATAAATTTTTGCTCTCGCTGTTCAGAAATCTATATGTTATGATACAACACATAATTTCACATTTACCTTGACTCAGAAATTCCATTTTCATATTTCATTTTTTTCAGTTCATTTTGACAGGCATCAAGTTCCGTTGACTTCACCCTAAAAGAACATGTAAAAAAATGTGTATTTGTCCAAAGAAATAATACCCTTTGCTCATGCAGTAACGTGACTATGAGCATTATTGACATATTATCTAACTTGCATTTTCTATTTTAGTTAAAAGGCAGACAACAAAAAGTTCTATTAGTTCTAGCTAACACTTTAAAGTAATTGGAAGTTACACTTCCAATGTCATCTCAGCCTAACCTAGGATCGCAACAAGTTTAATGCTGGGAACAAGAAAATGAAATCTTGCAACACATGAAAGTTTCAAGTAAGATATGAATAAAAACGAACAAATAACAATGTAGTAGATAAGAGGGCTGGAAACGTTGCAGGTTTCTTGTCATTATGTCATCATTTCACCAATTAATAACCATGGTTGAACTTCATATTTACATTTAAACAGATATAGGATATGTTATTTTATTAAATTGTACCTCAATTACATCGAAATTTTAATATTACATTTGGAAACCCTTTACCGTTTATTTAACTGTGTTCATGAAATCTTTTTTTCATACTCAAAACTTGTATTATCATTAAAACATTCTGTTGCTAAGCGTTCCAAATATTTGCAACTTTGTTATGATCAGACCCTCTGAATATAGGAACCGAAACCAGAAAGTACACATTGTAAAAGAATGAATCCTTGTTTAAATTTCAGGAAAACATACAAACAGAGGGATGATAGCCGCTCTGGAGATGGGCAGTGCTAGCTCATTACTCTGGAGCATCCTATTTGAAACAGCAATGTTTATTTTCATCAGTGCGTTATAAAGGCTGATACTGTTTCTGAAGGATTTTCCACGCTATATGGGAGCAATGTGGGTTTTAAACACAGGAAAGCAATCGGACCCCTCACCCCGCAGCTTTTCGGGGTGATGACACAGGTCCCACTGAGCGCCGGAGGTCACCTGGCCGGATTTGGGGTGGCCGACACAGGTCCCAGGCACCTCACTGAAGGACAGGGAACTGCTGGAGAGGGTCCAGCAGAGGGCTACAGAGATGATGAGGGCATTGGAGCATCTTTCCGATGAGGAAAGGCTGAGGGACTTGGGGCTTTTTAGTCTGGAGAAGAGAAGACTGAGGGGGATCTTATCAATACTTATAAATATTTATAAAAATATAAGTGTGTGTATATATATAAAAGTATATTATATATACCGTAAGTATAAATACTTATAAAAAAGGGAGGGTGCCAGGGGGATGGGAACAGTCTTTTTTCAGTGGTGCCCAGCGACAGGACAAGAGGGAACGGGCACAAACTCAACCATAGGACATTCCATCTTAACATGAGGAGGAACTTCTCTCCTGTGAGGGTGGCAGAGCAGTGGCACAGCTGCCCAGAGAGGTGGGGGAGTCTCCCACTCTGGAGCCATCCCAAACCCGCCTGGACGCCGTCCTGTGCCACTGCTGGAGGTGACCCTGCTGTGGCAGGGGGTTGGACTGGGGGAGCTCCAGAGGGCCCTTCCAACACCCACCAGTCTGGGATTCTGGGATTCTTTCACCGGGGGGCAGACCCGTCTGCATGGCCATCGCTCGGCCACTGGAACCGTAACCCAGGAGAGCAGCGAGAAAAGCCCAACAAGGTTTAAGAGGAGGTGCGTCCTCAGGCTTTGAGAGAGGACTTATTTCTGCTCTGCCACGGCGCTGCGGTTACCTCCCACAAGTATTGGACGACATTCTCTTCTTGCTCTGTCCATTTAGGTTTTGCATACTCTTACTTGAAACCGTAGGCACAACAGTAATATTACAAACCGCAATAACCTACTGGTGCATGGGGAAAAGTCATGGCAAATTTACATTTTTGGGGGGGGGGGCTAAAAAAAGAAATCACTGATTAAATACTAAAGTTTCTGATTCGTTTTATTGCACCCTTCCCTCTATCCCAAACCTACAATGTGAAATACTACTTTCCACATACGTTTTTAGTCCAGGAGTTACGTGGATTTCACAAAATGAAACAAAGTGTGGGACCGTGCTGACCTAACCCTCCTCTTCGCTGTATCACTAAGCACAGCTGGAGGGAGAAAGCCCGGTTCCACCAGCAGACACGCTCAGACAGTGGTTAGAAATACAGGCCATTTAATACGAAGATAAAATATTTTCTCTGTGGGTCATAACTTCCTCAAATCACCCTGACAAGCAGCGTGCACTGAAAAAAAAGAAGCGTTCTGTTACAGCTTTATGCAGAGTGGCAAAACAACCAAGCAAAGAGAAATCTTACATTAACAGCTTTTTGTAGTGGTCCATCTCGGCTGTTACTTTCTGCAGCTTCAGT
Organism: Pluvialis apricaria; assembly: GCA_017639485.1. Lineage (NCBI taxonomy): Eukaryota > Metazoa > Chordata > Aves > Charadriiformes > Charadriidae > Pluvialis > Pluvialis apricaria. Next base: position 5,096,098 of record CM030014.1, read on the forward strand.
CCAATTGTCTCTACTTGATTTGTTAAATCTGAAAACAAAAACGTGGGTTCTCATGTCTGTATTTATACGGAAATAATTCCCTTTCATACATACTATTTTATCTGCATCGCAGACGCGTAGCTCCGCGCCCCCACCTCCAGCAGGCGGTACGTCCCAGCACCGCCTGGCTCTGAACAAGGCAAAATGGCCAGCTGTGAAAAGCAGAGGTTTACGATTTGGAATATTTGAATTGATTTCTCACTGCTTACAAACCATATAGGCCAGTTGTCGATATTTTCTTATGAATAACAAATCACTTTTCTTGCAGAGGTCGGAACGCCGTTGCCCCGCGGAACACTGCAGCTCCGAACAGCCTTCCGATTCCTACTCCCACACAAGCAGACACCGCCTTTGCAGCAAGAAGCTTTTTTTTTTTAATATTCTACCAGGAAACATCAAATTCAACTAAAAGTGAATATGAAATGCTTTAAATCATCTGATTTGTACATAAAGCTGAGAGCAAAAGCATGTGGGCAGGCAGACCTGAAAATAACCTGCTAATGATACTTCATATAACACAGTGACACTCACTTAATGCTACTATATATTTTGTCTTAGACTCTTTTAGCTAAATGTTATCTTGCAGAACACATCACCTATCAGTTTCAATCAGCCACTGCCTTTTTTCTGGTATATATCCTAGTTCTTTTCATCTGTACAATTAGTTTAATTATCTTTTTTTTTTTCCCCACTTGGAAAAAAAACTCCTAAAGAAAATACTGAGCACTGTTAAATATCACCCCTTCTGCACAGTCTCATGTGAATGAAAAAGCGACAAATTTCCTCCCAGCAGACAATGTAACGCTTTTGATTTATTGGCCTTCAGTCCTCGGGGTGAGCGGGGTCTCCGCACCCAGGGCTCTGCAGGACAGACAGACGGCCGTTTGCCCTTGCAGCCCAGGAGCCAAGCACTTGGGTGCACACAGGCTACAAGCAGGCGCTATCCGAAAATACAAGCTGCTGAGAACAGAACAAACATTCTTACCATTTGCAATTAAATCTGCTTGCTCGCTTATGGGTGCAAACTAATTTTAAAAGCTTACTTCAAAATCCCTTAGACCATTTTGCCTCAAAGAACATAATAACAAAGAATTCAAACTTCGCAACCGTCTTAAACAGTGATATAGCAAAGACATTTCCTCTCCTCCGTTTTTTTTTTTAAATCCTAAGCATAGTCGTAACTTCAAGATTTGAAGCCCTATAACCTGACGTAACGGCACATACCTTAATCTGATTCTCATCTTAACAAACAAATCTAAATATGCACACGAACAAGCAGAGCTGGCTTTCAAGAATATGTAAGAATGACCTGAAATCAAAGTTGTCTCTACAAAAAAGGCAGCATCATAAACTACATGGCAAAAAAAGGTACAGTAGAACATTGCAACCAGCCTAGAAGTGGAAGAAAACTGAAGATTTTCCCTCAAAATGTAAGAGCAAGCTAGGTGAGCTGACTGCCTCTCTGAAGGTGAACAGCTACGACGGGAGCCCAACCTCTCCGTCTTAAAGCTCTCTGATATATCCAAGGCGCCAAATCTGTGATTCCTGTTCTTAAATGTATCATTTGTGACATCAGAATTCACTGAATTTTTGTCCTTTTTCCTACGTGCCTATTTCAGTCATTTCCAGCAACTGCCATGACGCGGGATAATCCCAGCGTGGGATTCCCTGCCGGCGATCCCCCACCTCACGCCTTCTCTTGCGAAATCCTACTACATAACGGAGTCCCGTGTTTTCAATAAAGGGAAAAGGAAAGCTGCTTGTTATCTCAGACTACAACAACAAAAAATAAAAAAATCAGGGAGAGAATTATATAGGGTAAAGTGCACACTGCTTGTCAGATACATTCCCAAACTATCAGCAGCTATAAAGAGCTTTTTTAAGAGAAAGTAAAAATTTGGTTGGGTTTGACCAAGGCCTTGCAAAAGTCAGAAGTTAATTATAGAAGCATCTTGTGTACCACCTGCCACTGACAACAAAACAGGTAAATATACATTTTTGTACAAGATACCATTGCCATTGTGTTTATACATTTCAGACATAAAAATATTAATGCTGCTGCGTTCATTTTTGCAGTTGTGTAGAGACACTGCCACGTCATTAATCTTTTAATATTGAATCAGCTTCTACTCCGACTCACATCAGTCAGAATCCACGTAATTAAATGAGCACAGAGAAGAGTGTAAGTAGATATTCAAGAACAAAAAAAAAAGCCTTTTCATAAATGCGAATGGATTCACACAAAGCACCGCTCATTAGAAGCCCTGACCAACAGAAGCCGGCAGACCTGGACATCAGAGATCCTCCTGGAGTTCATCCGTTCATTTTTTTAGCACGCGGGGATGCCGAGAGCACTCTTTGCTGTGCACAGAGTCCGCTGCCTCAGCTTGATGTCACCCAAGTTTCTTTTTTTGTCTCCTTGAAACAATTCAACCTACTGCACGGAACATGAGATGTGACAGAAAACGCAGTTTTTGAACAGGTTGAAAAGAGCAGTATTGCTGGGAAAAGTAAAAAGCGCATTTATTCACCATGTAGAGTTTATATCAGTACCACACTGAAAACCAGTGTGTGTGTATTTATATATATATACACACACATATAAAATCATACATATAGTATGATCGTGATCACAGCCCAGAAGCCCAACTGTATCCCGGGTGCATCCCCAGCAGCGTGGCCAGCGGGGCGAGGGGGGATTGTGCCCCTCTGCTGCGCTCTGGGGAGCCCCCCCTGCAGCGCCGCCTCCAGCTCGGGGGGGCCCAACAGCAGAAGGACACGGAGCTGTTGGAGCGGGGCCAGAGGAGGGCCCGGAGATGCTGCGAGGGCTGAGCCCCTCTGCGGGGAGGACAGGCTGGGAGAGGGGGGTGTTCAGCCTGGAGAAGAGAAGGCTCCGCGGAGACCTCAGAGCCCCTTCCAGTGCCTAAAGGGGCTCCAGGAGAGCTGGGGGGGACTCTGGGTCAGGGAGGGGAGCCATGGGACGAGGGGGAACGGTTTGGCACTGAAAGAGGGGAGATTGAGATGCGATATGAGGAAGAAATTCTCTCCTGTGCGGGTGGTGAGCCCCTGGCCCAGGCTGCCCCGAGAAGCTGTGGCTGCCCCATCCCTGGAGGTGTTCAAGGCCAGGTTGGACGGGGCTGGGAGCACCCTGGGCTGGGGGGAGGTGTCCCTGCCCAGGGCAGGGGGGGGGCACTGCATGGGCTTCAAGGTCCCTTCCAACCCAAACCATTCTATGGTTCTAAGATAGTAAGAAATCAACAATGTGCCACAAGAACCAACAATTAGAGGGAAGGTCTAAAATGATTTACTACCAGTCGTTATTTTTCTTATTTTTCCAGTGCTTTTTGCAGGGTATTAATTCATAAAATATTAACATTGCCAAATTATATTGAAAAATGGCAAATGGCAGTTCACATGGAATTTTTCCTGTCCCAGATCTGGAAAACCAAGAGTCCATAACCATAGGATATTCTTAAAAAAAAAATATATATATATAAAAATTGTATTCTTGAGATTATGCAAGTAATTTACTCATCTGGAAATACAGGTGAAAGCTCTGAGAGAAAAACTCCGCCTGAAACGCTTTCCAAGGGGAAACGCAGCCCCTCTGCGCAGGTCCAGGGCTGCCATGGGAAGCACAGCGAACCCTCTCCAGCCTGGAGTGAAGATTTTTTTTCTTTTTTCCCCTCATGGCTCTGGTTCTTCATTTGCATTCTGTACTCTTTTATCCATTTTTTGGACTAGACTGAGGGAGTCTATTTTCTCATGTTGCTTTCCAGGTCTCCAACACGATCAAGTTTTTATCAACCAAATTATCTGTCTCTTTTACTCCAAAGTATGACAGGGGACGTTTTATAAATAAGTCACCACTATGGCAAAGGAACAGAGCAGTGAATGGAGCAGCCAAATGTACGGGAAAATTCACTTCATTGTGAAAATGTAAACTCCTAGCAAGTTTTCAATCAGTTTATTTGCTCCCATTGCTTTTCCCCTAAAGAAACAGGGACTAAGAGTCCCATACTAAGAACTCTGCCTATCATTGGCTGACTGATTGTCCTGAAAAAAAGTATTTCAGAATCAGGTAAGCCCACTATTTAAATAAAAATATGTTCTTAATCAGCGGCTAGACAAAACCACAAGCTTACGTGGCCAGCAGGTCGAGGGAGGTCATCCTCCCCCTCTGCTCTGCCCTGGGGAGGCCGCATCTGGAGCACTGTGTGCAGTTCTGGGCTCCCCGGGTCAGGAAGGACAGGGAACTGCTGGAGAGGGCCCAGCAAAGGGCTACAAAGATGATGAGGGGATTGGAACATCTTTCTGATGAGGAAAGGCTGAGGGCCTTGGGGCTTTTTAGTCTGGAGAAGAGAAGACTGAGGGGGGATCTTATCAATGCTTATAAATCCTTAAAGGGAGGGCACCAGGTAGATGAGAAGAGTCTTTTTTCAGTGGTGCCCAGTGACAGGACAAGAGGGAACGGGCACAAACTTGAGCATAGGAAGTTCCATCTCAACATGAGGAGGAACTTCTTCCCTGTGCGGGTGGCAGAGCAGTGGCACAGCTGCCCAGAGAGGGGGGGGAGTCTCCCACTCTGGAGCCATCCCAAACCCGCCTGGACGCCGTCCTGTGCCACTGCTGGAGGTGACGCTGCTGTGGCAGGGGGTTGGACTGGGGGAGCTCCTCACCAGTCTGGGATTCTGGGATTCTGTTTCTTTTTGCCAATTTTATAGACGCACCAGTACTTCTGCATTACCCAGCAGAAGAACACAAACCCTCGAACTCCTCTTCACCAGTGCTACTGAAGGAGCGACCATACAAATGACACTGGGACCACTTCTCAGAAGACTCTTAACGAAAAGACACTTAAAAGACAAAACTTCCGGTAGTATGAGCACAGCGGTATCATCTCTAAAATGATTTTACGCTTCTGTAATTGTGTTTTTTTCATCAAGTGCTGCTACTGTGGGTGGAGCAAAGGAAGGCACAGTAGTGCCTGGGCAGTGCCGGGCCGGCTGCGTGAGAGCTCGGAGCAGGAAAGCCGGAGGCTGCCCGGGAACCCTCTCGCATCTAGCTCACCCGTGGCTCTTCTCCCAAGCCTTTCTCAGGATGCAGCACGGGAAGACAGAAAAGAGTAGTCCTCATAGCTCCCTGCTGAAACACTTTAAAAAAAAATACAATAATACCTTATGCATTTTTCTGTATAAAATAGATTTTAATGAAAAATATTTTAGTGCAAAGTTGTAGAACGAACTACGTGAAGCTGGGGAACCTGCAATCAGCCCTCTCATTTTTTCACAGAGTGGGATCAGAAGAGAGTCACAAGCCTTCCGACACCTGACATTATTTGCATAGTATCAAAACCCAAGAATATTCACGCGTGTTTTCCATTCCCCAGAGTTTGTCAGCAATAAATGGTTTAGAAAGAGACGAAAACTAGGAAATATAGACATTTTTAAACTTACTGATAAATTTGTTTAAAGGAATTGATACAACAGTATTGTAATGAAAAAAAAACAAACCACCTTATTCTTACAAAAAATTTCAATTCACAGCTTAAGATTACTTTTATACATATTCTGTTGCAATGGCTATTTGACTAATGCAAAAAGCTCCTCGAAGTTTGAATGGAGTGAATATTTGCTGTATTTTAACCTGTAAGTTACTCATCACAGATATTCACAAAACACCATGCACAGAATCACACAGGAGGTAAAAACAGATCTAGAAATTAGGGCTCCTTAGAAACATCTGAGCTATTTGTGTTACTGACTTTCCACTAATTTCTGGCATCTGGTGTTATTTGAGAAGGTTTGGAGGGGTAAACGATGAGGATTATTTCCAGGTGAATCATTGCCTGCCCATCTCCTTGACATTCCTCATGGAACTGTCAAAAGAACCTCTTGGTATCCAACAGGCGCGTGAGGTCTCCTGCGCTCAGCAAGGCATGCCCAGCGACACAACACTTCTACGAGTTATTAGCAACTTTCAGATTCTTGTCAAACTATATACAACTCGGAATTTCTTTTTCCCATTTCATAAAATACATAAACGAGAGGCTACTTGTACTAAACCTTCACCAGGTATAATTTTGTCTTTGAAGACAGGAACGAATTAATGCAAAACCTAAATAAATGCAGCTAGATTGGTGTAAGCTAATGCTCCTGTATATTCCAGAAATTGTCTTTCAAAGAATACCATCATGCTACATTTTAATTTTTTCAAGAGGGAAATAGTCCACAAAACCTCAAAACAAGATGAACTACAAATACACACACACACAGTTGACATTCTGGGCATTCGGGATTGCATATATTAAAAGGAGGAGGATATCATATGTATAGATAATAATTCACCCATATTTACTGTTACTATGAATAATTAACTGCTATCTATATTCAATTAGAGAATACTTACTATTTACATCAGACTTTCAGAAACTTAAAGAATCAAAAGGAGCAATTAGATACAGCTCTACCTGAGAGCACCATACGTTGGCATTTAGACAAAAGAAGTCTCAGAAATCCACAGAGACTGCCCCTCTGCATCACATAGGAAGACGACACTGCCAGCTTTGCGGAGACGGCTGTTTTCCCATGACTATATTGAAAAGAAACGGAAAGTGAAAAGGTCTGGCAACAGTTAAATTAAGCCTCGCACATAAATCAAGCTACGGTCTGGCAAAAGTTAAGTTAAACTTCCTTCACGCTCTGTTCCAAGTGGCATTTATTACCTCCGCAGACCGATCCCTGCCCCGTTTCCCCAGAGGCGAAGAGTAGGTTCTGTACAGAGCCCGTCAGGAGAACAGCAAGGATCTGTGCGGTTCCACTTGTCCAGGCGCGCAGCGGGCTGGGGGAGAGCCAAGACCTCTCAGGAAGACTCTACCGACGCTGTCAAAAACACGGGTCTTAGCAGCAGCAGACACAGAACACGCTCCCACCATAACACGCAGTGCAGCGCAGCAACAGCTGAGCTGGGAGAGGCTCGAGGGGAAGGAGGAACAGTCACCCCTAAAGAGGCACTGCTCCAAACTTCACCTCCCTGCTCAGCGGCACTAATCCTATTCGATAGCACGCACAACTTTGCTGCAAACTACTCAGCCAAAACTTGGTTCAATGTTTTTTTTTCATCCTCTCCCCCCATCCCTCCTTAACCCACGACGACTGTATGTTTTCCTGGGCAATGAGTTAAGCAATTAGCAGCTCTGCAGGCGTTCGAAAGGAATTTTCCTGGGGGGAAAAAAAAAAATCAAATTATTTCAGATTCTACAGTTTCTCAGTATTCCTCATGGTGGCCGTTCTAAGCTGGGTATGACCAAGGACTAGCGTTCAGCCATAAGAACAGATTGAAGACTGCAGACCTTGACTCCTGGAGGGAAAAAAGAAATGGAGACTGGTACCTTCTTTTCCTACTTGGATTCGGGGACATTCCCAGCTGTTCATGGCTGCACCCCCGATTTGATGCACTGAATGCTGACTACACCTGGAATAATATTTACTAACTAACTGCTAGCCTGCATTTACCCCTGTTTGCCCCTGCCGTTCCCACGATACCAAGTCCTCAGGTGCTTTTTTTCGACCGGGCTCCTTGATGGACAGTGGTCTGAAGCTCTTCCACAGGGCTATTTTCAACAGTACCCAAAGTTTGATGATAAGGTACCGCAATAAACGGTAAGGGTAGCTTAACTGCCTGTCAAAACCACTGGGAACCAGTGGTTTATAACCTTTTGGTACCCTCTCGTGGTTTCAGTTTTGTGCCTGGAAAGCCAACCACGTTTTCCCCCAGTTCCCTGGGAAAGAGCCCCTGAGCACCCACGCTTGCTGCTGAACAGAACCCGTAGAGATAAATCACTGACAACGTACGACTATTTAAAACCCGTGTTTGTGTGACAGTGTTCTTGCCAAAACTTCCTCTCGGCTGCTTTAAAAACTCCTCTGACAAACTCCCATTGTAATCAGAGCCGCGCAGTCACTATGTTATCTAAGTTCTGTTATCTGCATCAAAAAAATGCACAATAGACACCGGAGCGCGCTGCGCTGCACCGTTTGCTCCGCAGAGCTGGCATCTTCGCCTTCTCCACCAACGGGAAGTCGTGGCCAAGTACAGGGAGGACAGATTAGACCACCTGCAGCTACTTGCGTTTACTTCAGCTTCTTCCCCTGGCATTCCTCAATAACACATTGTTCTGTACACTTTTCCAAAGCTAAATAATTCAACTTTAATTTCCTGTCATTCATCCTGACATTGCCCCATGAAGTAAATGGCTCTGAATGCCTACAGAAAAAGGGGAAGGTTTGGCTTCACACACCAAGCAGATGTTAGGCAGAACACGTGGGAACAATCTAACAGTGACAACAGCAAGTTCTACTGCGATGCGACTGCTTTGCTAAAACAGATTAAGACCAAATTGCTGTAGATCAACACCACAAGGAGAGCCCTTTGCCTTTCTTCGCACGCGGACGGCTGCTACACAGCAGCTTTTCACAAACATCCCTTTTTGACAATTTTTTAAAGGTTGTTACTATAGAAGATCACTGTCAATTATTAATACTGCCGTCTTTCTTCCTCTTCCTAGGTGCGGGAGTATGGACAGAAGTTCTGGAACAAAGGAAAAGGAGAGGGATAATGCTTATTTTGGTTCTATTACTATGGGTGGTCTCTTTCAGCTCTGTTTCTTCTTTTACTCAATTTGTTTTGAGAAGTTTTCGTAATGACTGAGCATGGGACAGGAGTTTTTCATGAGGGAGTAGCTGGATTCAATTATACGGCTGGTTTCTGCAAGTCTTCTCTAGCGAGAGTTCCCACCAAAGTCAACGGGAGCTTGATCAGACGCACGCCCACAGAGACTAAATAATACAGATTTCAATCAAGTTTGAAAAACATAGTAAAAATGAGGAAACTAATAAGCAGAATGGTAATACAAATGGAAACTTATGCTGAAAACTCGCTGAATAAAGAAAAATATATTCAAATGCTTATGAAAAATGTTCTCCAGTAATGAAAATAAAGCTTACAGCAAAATATGCAAAACCAATAAAAAGCATTCACGCTTTGTAGTACTGATACTCATTTTAAAGCTTTAAGAAGTACCACGTTTTAAAGAATCTTCAGCCCAAATCCATCTCAGTACCTTTCATTTTATCTTTGTGATTCACAATGGATCTTGCCATAGTCTAAGCAGTCAACAGTAACCTTTCAGGCAGCACATGCCATCAGCTCTGCCTTCCACCAGGGACCAAAGGTGGCTAATTAGGGCCGAGACTGCCTCCCCTACACCTCTGTGTTTTAGCAGTATCATATTCTCCATACAGAGAGACTCTTGCGATAAGGACAGAGACCGAGGGGGCACAGCATGGAACACGCACAAAGAAAAGGCGCAAAGAACCACCACCAAAGTTGGTGACCATTTCCTCTTATTTGGGCGAATTCCCATAGACACAGCCCATAGCATCTGCAAAACACCGACCACAGGGTCTGTCCAGAAATGGGTTTCAGGAATTTAGCCACCCAGTTTGCATCCTCTCCAGCTGCCTGGCCAACGGCTCCGGTTCCCGCTTTGCAAATAGCAACAACTGGTAAAGTTTTCAGTGAGAAGGAAAAAAAAAAAAAGCACTGAACGATATTCACATTGGGTAAGCAGCCCCTCTGGAAGCCATCAGTTCATAATTCAGTTCAGCTAATTCATAACAGATTCACGGTGATATCAGTCCAGAAGCACGCGTGATCGAACGGTGTCATTTTCTATTTTTCCTGCAAAACCTACCAAAAAAAAATAAAAATCCAAGATGCTTTCTGAAAATGTCGGTCTCATCTAAACAAAAGCTCAGTGTTTCATACGCGTGTAAGAAAAGGAAGACTATTTGGCAGTAGTTAAGACCTTCTAGAGAGGTTCAGATGCACAGCTCCCATGGCTATCGCCACTGAAGAGGTGCGGACCCCACGTGCTTCTCGAGACCCTTTTGCCTGAGCAGCACCAGCGCAGCTGCTGGTGGACAGAAACTCAACCGCACAGGTCAATGCCAGCCACGGTATGAATCTGCTCTGTGTCACTAAGTCTCCGGTCGAAAATGAGTGTGCCTACCTACGAATAAATGCACGGCTACAAAGTTCAACTGCTTCCAATTTCAGAAATACAGTCCGTTTCTCACTACCTGGCTGGGGATTGCAGACCAGTGGATTTGCTACTTCTAATCACGTCACTACGCTACAGCACATAGAAGACAGCACGGGCAGAAAGTAGTTTCATTTTCCCTTTATTCAAGCCTGGTTTGGGGAACAACTGGCAGATCGTTTGGTTTAAACAAGGCAAGCTCTGACTCATCATGCCGGTCACTGATGAGAAAGAGCCACCGGGGCAGCCCCGTTCAGGCTCTCACCGAGAAGCGGCAGCGCTGCGTAGGCTGCACGTGCTGCCCTCCGGTCCTGCTGACCAGAAACACCCGGTCTCGGGACACGTGGGCCAGCAGGAGACAGTCACTTGCAGGAGAATCACAGATTAAGAATATTTTTTATATTACTCAAGCTTTATGAAGTTCTCATCATGATTCAGTCAGGTACACGTTCGCAGCGACGATGGCTGGACGGGATGTCTGGGGGTTGCGTAGTCCAACCTTCTGCCCAGAGCAGCACTGCCGACAAAACCAGACGGGGTTACCTGTGGGTTTATCCAGCTGAGCCTTGCGGACCCCCAAGGCTGGAGACCCCCCCAGCCCTCTGTGCAGCCTCTGCTGCTGCTGCACCACCCTCTGCTGAAAAAGCTCTTCCCGAGGTCCATCCTGAAGCTCCAAAGCTGTGGCTGGTGGGTGTCGCTGCCTGACCACCCGCCATTCCCCAGGACAGCGTGGGTCCACCACCTTCCTCCTCCCCTCCGGGCACTCCCAGACTGCTGCTGGGTCCCCAACACGATACAGCTGCCATGACACAGCTCCCTTTGTCCAATTAACCTCATTTCAGGATCGATCTTTTTCAGAGACTTAGTCCACGCGTACGTGAACACAAGTACCCTGTGCGAGACTCCCTGCATTACCTCAGCTCAAGATAACATCTGTCACGACTGAACGAAACCTCCCTGAGGCTGGTGGGTGTGAGAAATGTCCTTCATTCGGGAACCCGTGAGCGGCAGTTAAGCTCTTTCGGGCACGGGAGGGACCTGGCTGGAACAGAAACTCCGAGGCAGGAGCCGTGCTATTGCTGTAAGGGAACGGAGGCGGAGGGGGAGGAGGGCAAACGCAGCCCAGCACCGCTGCCGGGACGGGCAGAAAGAAACAGAGAATGCGAGGGGTCGGGAAAATACCAGCAGCTCGAGCCTGGAAGACAGTCAGGAGATTGGAATGGAGAGAGCTGTACGGATCCCCGGCCAAGACAGACTGGAACCCAGCTCCCGCCGCTTCATTTCTCTGGTATTCTGGGAAACGGGAGGTTGTAGGTATCCTTTAAAACTTACCAAAGAACTACTCCCCGTAGGGAACAACCTACGAAGCCCTGAATACTGGCTGATGAGCTGTGTAAAAAAAGGAGTAAAAATATTTAAGTTTTCTTACAACATTAATGCTAGACCAAATTTGGATGTACACTTCATATAGATACTTTTAAGCACATTTATTTAAAAAGCATAGTAGAGAAGCTGTGAGAAATAGGAAATACATACATGAAAAATTACTGTATCACGCTAGGAATAATTTGCCTCATTGTGCGTTTCTAAGGAGACCAAAAGAAGTGAACTCAATACTCAAAGTCTTTGCACACACAGAACAGAACTATTTATTTTTGTTTATAATATTTCATGCGCTATGTTCTGTAAGATAAATTATTTTTTACGTACACAAGAAAGTATTGCTTTTTATTTGTGACTCACAAGCACAAGCCTGTCTGGAAAGAGCCCAGGGACAGACTCCAGCCCTATAGATTTACATCCTTTCTGGAGACCTGACCAGTGCCACCAGGAAGTCTCTAAATCACCACAAGCTGCCAGGAACTGGGAGGACGTGCCAGAAAAAGGAGTGCCTGTTTCTTATCTCCCCCAGCATATGTTGCTGACCACTGCCAGGACTGAGCTTTCTGAACCTCAGGTCTGAACTAGTAACATTAATTCTTTCATGTTTGCTTATTAAAAGAAAAAAAAAAGCATCAAAAAAGCAAGAGAAGGGACCAGATCCTAAATTTTTTTTGAGTGGTACAAATCTAGAACACCCTCAGTGCTCTCAAAAGAATAAGCCAGTGACTGCATACACCATGCAAACATGATGGCAATCTTTTCCAAGAGCTTACGAAGTGCTTAATTAGAGAAACAACACTGTCTCATCACAGCCCGCTCCCTGCGCACAGCAGTGCCGTGGTACAGACGGCTCAGCCACGGCCAGTGTTCACGCTGCCGCCTCAAAGGATTGGGTCTCGAGGCCTGAATTTTCTGCATACGTTGCTGCCTTTTTGAATCCAAGCAAATTGGGACGTGTCACAATTGCTCCTCCAGGCCTCCTTCTCCTGTGTATTAAAATTGAGTTGAAATACCACCTATTGCCTGGGAAAACTGAAGGTGGGAAAATGGAGCTTCTGACCTTAATTTTCCTTGGAGATGGGTTTTTTTCCCCACTCAGTGTTTAGGCCAAGCAGATGAAATAAAATATAGTAAATATATTTCCTTTAACGTGGATTCCTGCTTTTCCTCAAGAAGCAAAGGAGCGCCCTTCTGTAATGAAATCACTCTCAAACACAGCATTATCCCAACACCTAGCTGAGGAGAACTAGGACGCTGCTTTTTCCATCGTATTCATCTGTTTCCTCTTCCACTGTAAGAGACTGCTGAAAAGTGCTAATGAGCCATTGCTTCATCTAACCCATTTGTCACACTCTGTTCAAACACCAACACTGCATTCCCCAGCTCTCACCCTTCAAATTCTTAGTAGCGCAGCTGGAATTAATAAAAAAGAAAAATATATTTCAACAGTACTTATAGTATGAATAGTGGATATTTGAACTGCAGCCTACCTAAAACTACAGGAAACTATTCTCTCTTTGGATTTGCAAAGCTCTTCAAAGCGGCCTTTAAAGCGTCATTAAAGACACTTCATGTAGATGAAAATACTGCTCCTTCTTCCCGTGCGGAGTGCTAACATTCCCCACTCAAACTACCCAGCTACTCCTACAGCTGCCTGCATTTTTCAATCAGCTCTCATTAGTCTTATTATGTCAGCGGACCACTGCTAAGTTTATATTTAGTAACTTAAGTAGCCTATGAAGCAGTAGCATCAAAAGATTTAAAAGACAGATTTCATGCGCAATAGCCAGCAATTCAAACCCATACAGAGGTAAACCTGGAACTATAAATGGGCTAAAGAAAAACTGCGGCGACTTTGTGAAGAAAAATTATTCTACATCTGTGATTAAGTGGAGGAAAGGATTTGGCTGGTAATAAAAATGAAAGCACAGATACCAGAGATACCAGCTCCTCTCTTTTAGGAGCATGTGCTGTTGTAGCTCTTCACAAGGCATTATTGATTGGGGTTTTTTTTGCAAGTCTATTTGATTAGACAATTATTCACCAGACCTTACCCTGTGTTGAGCATTTTTCAAGACCTGTCATCTCCACCTAACTGGATGATGCATTGCGAGTCTGAAAAGTGGTATGAAACCAGCAATCAATTTACCTCTTTGGCAAAACGTAACTCACAAAGATAATTTTTGGAAAGTCATGAGAAGCACAAGAATGAAGAAACAACAGTAGAAACCAATGCCTAGTTTCAGCTCTTGTAAATGACTGCTATCATATGAAATATTCAATAATTTACAATTCTATGATAGATACACAAAACAAAACTTCAAAATATTGGATGCAGAAAGGAAAATCCTTTCAAAACATGTAAATCACAAATCCCGGTAGGTTTTTTTTTTTTTCCACTGGAGCATTGAGCGATTTCAGTACCAAAGAGGGATATTAGATTCAAAGTAGTTTGTGGGGAAAACAAAAAAGCAAACTAAAACAAAAAAACCAACACCCTCCCACCCCCTGGACACTCTAGATCTGGCCGATTTCCTGCACACTGACTTCATACCGTATAAATCCACTAATTGGAATTGAATTTCGCTATGATCAAGTGAGGCAATTAAAAAAACCCCAAAAGCGTGTTGCTTGTTCCCACTAATTTATTTTAATACAATGGCAACTCATATAATATTTGATGCTTGTTTCATGAAGAAAATCATGTTTTGTATTTCAAAGAACATTTTTATCATCGGCGCATTAGCCGGCTTTATTACCCCAATTCAGCAACGAGCTCCATATAGACAGACCTCTTCAAATGCGTATGGATTTGTGTTTTACTGATCTATTCAGGAAGGGTAGAATAAAAATGCTTGAGCTAGCAGTCTTTCTGCCTTGAAATCTCTTTCTCGATATCCACATCAAACATTTCATTGCTTCCTAATAGCTGATTTATTATTAAGTAACTGCTACATTTTTTATTCGTAAAAATAATTTTAAAATGCTTCACAAAAATTACCTTAGCTGATATTTTAGCTGTTCATTAAGATTTCACAGCATCCTAATATTCCGTATGAATTCCACAGATTATGTTTTATTTGTGTTTTCTCCGCAAAATGTCTGCTATTTCAAGTTTTCATTATACGCGGTTTAAAAAAGAAACCTGACATGTGCGAAATCAGTAAATAGTGAGTCAAAGAGCAGAGCAGGCTGAGCAGCGGTCACAGTGACCCTTCTGCTCAAGTATTACGCCGCCGAGATGCCTGAGAATCCACACAGTCACACTAACCACCGAGATAACTTTCAATGAACCCGTTACATACGCTTTTTTTTTTTTTTTTTTTTAATCCCTCTTCTCTGGAAACATATTTTAAAAGGGCAAGTGAGCAAGAGAGATAACATGGCAGTGCACTTCACAGACTCCTTGAGGGAAGGAGAGGCTCTGTACAGCACTGTAAATTTTCAAATCTCTTTATAAACGTAAACAAGCAGCTTCCAAAATTATTCCTTTGAAGCGGATAGAAATAAGACAAAAACATAGACGGCAGCTCATGGCTAGGTCTCCTACTAATGCTAGCAGGGGAAAAAAAATTAATAAAGGTGGATAAAACTTTTTCAGAATATTCCAACGTTTTAGACTTCTTTCAAGAGTCATGCCTTCACTGTCACATCAAAGTGAAGAATGATAATTTAGTTCCATAAACACCAATTTTTTTCTCTCTTCAAAACCAGAACTCATATTAACACTGAATTCCAAGAGCGGCATAACTGGTGAGAGCTGAATTGCAAACATCCTCCCCACATTAACTCCAAGAAGGATTCTGGATGAAAAGAGTAGTTTTGGAGAGGGCTCAGGGACGGTTAATGGTAAGTTTACATTCCGTCCTTAAGCCATGATACTCACCACCTGGGCTGCTGATTAATTGGTCTTTACTTTACAATTTCCTATAGAGGGTCAACAAGCTTACTAGCTGCTACACAAGCCTTGTAAATCACAGACTCACAGACTGGTGAGGGTTGGCAGGGCCCTCTGGAGCTCCCCCAGTCCAACCCCCTGCCACAGCAGGGTCACCTCCAGCAGTGGCACAGGACGGCGTCCAGGCGGGTTTGGGATGGCTCCAGAGTGGGAGACTCCCCCACCTCTCTGGGCAGCTGTGCCACTGCTCTGCCACCCGCACAGGGAAGAAGTCCCTCCTCATGTTGAGATGGAACTTCCTATGGTCAAGTTTGTGCCCGTTCCCTCTTGTCCTGTCACTGGGCACCACTGAAAAAAGGCTGTTCCCATCCCCCTGGCACCCTCCCTTTAAGGATTTATAAGCATTGAGAAGATCCCCCCTCAGTCTTCTCCTCTCCAGACTAAAATGCCCCAAGGCCCTCAGCCTTTCCTCATAGGAAAGATGCTCCAATCCCCTCATCATCTTTGTAGCTCTTTGCTGGACCCTCTCCAGCAGTTCCCTGTCCTTCTTGACCCAGGGAGCCCAGAACTGCACACAGTGCTCCAGATGCGGCCTCACCAGGACAGAGCAGAGGGGGAGGATGACCTCCCTCGCCCTGCTGGCCACTCTCTTGCTGCACCCCAGGATGCCCTTGGGCTTCTTGGCCACCAGGGCAATACCCTGTGGATGAACAGTCAGCGAGCACTCTTCACTCCCAGAGGCGCCCAGAGGCAGGATGGAAGCACTAAAGGCAGAAGGAGGCGTTCCCACAAGCGGGGCGCAGGGTACCGCTTACAGACACGAACGCCCAGCCAGCAGAGCAGGCTTCAAGCCCATCGCTACAGAAACTCCAACGTACAGCTTCTTAAACCATAAAGATGGAATGAAAACACAAAAGCGTAGAAACAAAATCCACCAGCAGTGCTGATACAGCTATAAATCCATGGGATTTATGGGGACAGGGTGAAATTTTCATCATAAGCAGGTGAAGAGGACATTCTCATCAACTTTTCTTTTGCTAAAAACATTAGCTCCTGGTGATGGTACAGAAATGAAAGTGAGCTGTGGTGCGTGCAAAGCTGAGATGCTGGGACAGCAGGGAGAGAGGACAGTTTGCAGTCCCACTCCTGTTGAACACCTTTGATCTGCTCCAGGGGAACACCAGTCACCAGGAAAGCACCCTTGGTATGCTCCCCTCCCACCATTCACTGGCAACAGCAGAATAGAAACTAGAACTGAAGCGCCCAAGAAGCACACGGGAGCTGTTGCTCAGCTGAGGACACGCAATACAACAAACCATTGCTAATCTTAAGATTCATCTGGAACCAGGCCAGAGGGAAAAAGAAAAAGCTCCTTTGTTTTTCCTTCTGTACCTGCTGTGCTCGACCATACAGCACATTGTAGTCATCTTCTCCTTGCACAGCACGGAGCCTGGAGAAAGCTGCACCTCCCTGGCTGCAGGAGAGACGAGGACAGTGACTCAGCCATGAGGACAGTGACTCCAGCCACCCGCTCCTTAGCTCTTTCTCCACATGCGCTGCTGAGAGCACCCTCTTACCAGCCACCCTACAGCACAGCTATCTTCACAGACCGGTGAGGGTTGGAAGGGCCCTCTGGAGCTCCCCCAGTCCAACCCCCTGCCACAGCAGGGGCACCTCCAGCAGTGGCACAGGACGGCGTCCAGGCGGGTTTGGGATGGCTCCAGAGTGGGAGACTCCCCCACCTCTCTGGGCAGCTGTGCCACTGCTCTGCCACCCGCACAGGGAAGAAGTCCCTCCTCATGTTAAGATGGAACTTCCTATGGTCAAGTTTGTGCCCATTCCCTCTTGTCCTGTCACTGGGCACCACTGAAAAAAGACTGTTCCCATCCCCCTGGCACCCTCCCTTTAAGGATTTATAAGCATTGAGAAGATCCCCCCTCAGTCTTCTCTTCTCCAGACTAAAAAGCCCCAAGGCCCTCAGCCTTTCCTCATCAGAAAGATGCTCCAATCCCCTCATCATCTTTGTAGCCCTTTGCTGGACCCTCTCCAGCAGTTCCCTGTCCTTCTTGACCCGGGGAGCCCAGAACTGGACACAGTACTCCAGATGTGGCTTACCCAAACTCAGTTATTTCTTTTAGCACATCACTCCGGTTTCCTTCTGTGAACACTATTCCAGAACACCCTGCAATGACCATGGATTTCGGGGATGATTTAAAATGAAAATGGGACAGTAGATTTTGGGTCTCAAACCAAAAAGAAAACGGTTCTAATCATGCTTCTCACTGAAGAGCGCTGGTGCACAGACTAGGATGCAGGATAAGCAATTGCAGTAAGCGCTGTAGACAAACGTAAAAAATAACAGCTGTTTTTTCATGCTTTATTCACTATGCATTAAAAAAATATTCATTCAGGATATAATCACATACTGTTTTTTTCCCCACAGGGTTCCTGGGTCTGTCGCCACACAGGACAAAAGCACTCCAGCTACTCAGGACCGGCATTTCCCTGCTCAGTGCGTGCTCCCCAACTCGTTTACAGCGCAGCCGGCGGGCCGAGTTCCCCGATATCCCCGTCACAACCTCCGAACCTCTGCACTCCCAGGCTGGTCTCTGCCCTGTGCGTCCAGGCTTGTCCCTTCCCCAGTGGCCAGGGTGCCTGGCACGGGACGCATGGCAGAGTCAACCTCCCTGTTTGCTGTCCTGTCGCCCTGCGGCATGGCAGAAGCAAGGCTTGGGAATATGCTGCCCAGCGCTCGCATCCCGGAGACTCATAAACCGAAACCACCGAGCGCTCAGCCACCACACCAACAAATCTCTGTTTGGTTTTCAAAGGCTGAGAAGTCAGTCTAACTTGGTTCTCCAGGTCAAGAGCACTGTCAAACCTCCCGTCTCAAAGTCCTTTTTCAGAGAACAGAAGGTTCATGGGGTTTTCAACAAACTTTTTTTGCGGAGTAAGTTTTAAACATAAAATCCAATGACTCTTCCAGCCGTCCCACCTTTGTGAAAGCTATGGTCATTTTTACTGGAATTAATATGCAAAAATCATTGATTAGTTACGTATGGAAATATTTTAAGCCACTGAAAACAGTGATCATCTCATAGGAAATGCTGAGCAATCTTAGCTTTCTTACACAGCAACACTTAAACAAAAAAAAGAAAGAAAAAAGGGCAAGATGATCCCCAGGCTGAAACAGGGCCTCTGGAACACGCACTTTTTTGTAAGCTCAGATCTTTTCAGCACAAGAAGTAGAGATGCTCATGATGTGGTGCTCACATATATACTACACTTATTGCCCTAAGTTATGCATATCAATTAAGGGCAAGAAATTAGAACCTAAATATAACTAAGAGCTTCATTAGATGGACTGATGCAACACGCCAACTTAGGGAAGTAAATTCAGATTTTAAGATGAGCCAGAAAGCCATGCAAGCATCACAAAAATATATAACACACCAAATAACCTTTAAAAAAAAAAATAATTACAGACTATGTGCATCTTTCTCTGGTCTTCTAACATAAGAACAAGACAATTCTCCGTGGAGTTAAAGGCGGGGAAAACTGAAGAAGAAAGGGTGTTTTTATAATGCACATGAACAAACTATGAACTCATTGTTTACAGGAATCGCTGAAGTTAAACAGCTTTACAAAACCAAAAGAGGAACTCTAACTAAGGGTAGTTTTCCTATCAGCATAATGTAACGATACAAATGCCTTATGTAAAGATATTAAACCACATATTTCAATGCTTAAAAGATTGTCTTATTAGGCTCAAGGACCTCTTCAATCAAGACGAGACATGTAAGGAAGATAGATTATCCCCTAATTGCTGTTCTAGAGTTCCTGCTCCCTCCTTTGAACCACCCCGTGTTTTTCAGCGGTGAGGACAGGGTACTGAATTAAATGGACTTTAGCCTTTCCACAGCAGCAGCGAGTGCCAACATTCCAGCTCCCAAGAATGCATGTGAACCACCGCTGAATTCACAGACAGTTTCACATGCCCACATACAGCCACTTCACCAGAAAAATTTAACTCAGTAATGTGCAAAATCGTCTGAGTTATATTGAACATGGCACCTTATGAAAAGTAAAATCTACAGTTGTGGAAATTGTACAGAGGACTGCTCCTGAAGAACTGCAGCACTCCGCACACCGGCACCAACAACTTAAGTTGTGTCATCCACGCCGTTTTTCTTTCATATTAAAAAAAAACAAAACAAAACATTTTTCAACACAAATTAAGTGTCAAAGTATACTTGAGAAGGAGCTATTTTTGCACTGAGATTGTTTTATTTTGACTCATTTTTCCACCTAAAAAAAATGCATGTCAAATTTAATCACATTTTTCTCAAGGCAGGCAGGCGGTAGACCTATTTTGAACATTGCAGAAACTCAGATTTCTAGAGAAAGGTAAATAACAAGTGATCTAACCACTTATGATTTATCAGTACTTGCATCTATTTATACAAAGACGAGGGTCAGATATTCCTAAAAAGAAAATGGAAATAAGTTTTTCTGGTTGTATTGAACACAGAAGAAAGCCAAGTTTTAGGGCAAAACGAGCATTTTATGTCCGCTGCTTCTTAAAGAATGCAACAGTGTGACCCAATCATAACACCACATAAGCATGTAACAAGTGTGTACCAAAAAATTGGTGAAGAGAGTATCTGTGACAATCACCCTCAAAGTGACAGACTAATCACTGCCATTATCGGCACTTCGAGTGGAATATCCAGGCTGCTGTAGGAATGAACTTTTGGGCAGTTTCTTTGCATGGCACAAGAGCAGACTAAAGACCAAACACACTTGCTTTCCCTAAGTGCTACCCTACTAGCAGGGAAAACAAAGCTTCATCAACAATAAAGCATTGCTGTGGGTTTTATCACAGGATCTGTGACACTCGTGCCGGTCTTGAGCCAGTCACCTTGGCTATCGTCTTTTGAGTGACGCTATCCGCTTGAGCAATTTCTGGTACAGCAAGAGCCTCTCGGCTCCATCCCTAGGGTTACTTCAGCATAAGTAAAGACAGAAAGGGAACGTTAAGAAACAAAACACACAGAATATCCTAAAGTATATAATTTCCAAATTTTGGACCGTGGCATTCTAACAGTCAAAGCTGGCAGTCAGACATCTACACATATTCTTTTGATATAATACAAATCTCTCAACAGAAGAGAAACACACTTGTCTTCTCAACAAAAATGAATGCATTTTTAGCACCTTTTCCAAACAAGTTTCAAGTAAAACATGAGGAGTCGCAGGTGACCTCCTGCTCTTGGGACAAGCAACATGATTTAGTCAACCACTGCAACCACGTAGTTTCCGCAGTTTTATCTTTTCTAGTGATGTTATCATGAGCTTATTTGGAACTTTGCCTTTTTTATTATTTTTTCTTACCCAGGCTCTTTTCTCAAATATATAGTATATATTTTATATATATAAAATATATACATATAATATTGAGCTTGTCTACTTTTTCTGAAAAAAAATGAACACAGCAGATACCATTTAGGTACTACCACCATTCTATTTCATGTTTCCTAAAAAAATCTCTCCTATTTTACATACAAGCCAAACAAAAAGGTACAATTTTTCACACTGTCCACCAGCGTGCTCAAGATTGTCTTCAAAAAGGAAATTTAAATAGAACTGACGCATTTCTTTCTATTTACTCAGGTCTTCAGAATGAGATACTGTGGCTAATGACTGGCAGCTGAACACTTTTAAGGTACTCCTCTCCCCAAATCCTGCCTGCCAGAGTTTACTCTGACCAGAGGACCAAGTAACAAAAGGCAGCTACACTGGGACAATGAGCCTACCAAAAAATGTCACGGGCAAGTTTCTGAGACACTGGAACACTTAGCAACTCCCCAAGAAAAAAGAAAGACAAAAGTGGATGCTGTGAATAGCCCACAAAAGAACCTTGTCAGAGCAAAATCTAACTCATTTTGCATTCATTTAAAGTTAGCTTTTTGAATAAATACCACAAAAAGGAAGATATATTAAGTCTATTTCTTATAAGGACCCCATCTGGAAAATGCTGTAGAGTTATCTGCTCATTTCTACCATTCAAACACATCACTGCTGCAGCCCTCCTAACAGTATTGTTATACACTGACAAAAATAAAGACTGCCCTCAGCAACACGAGTTGATAACTCATCGGATGGTATCTGCGGTCGTCTACTTTGCAGTCTCACATTTGATATTATCACTAGTACTGAAAGATCAGGGAAATTCCTTCAGCATGACTATCACTGAGCACCACTGCCTTAAATTTGACATTACATACTGTGCATAAGGCAGCCTGGTAATTACTGTGCCAATTTGATGACTCAAAACCGTGCCGGGAACAGCACCACCTCTTGATTCTGAAGGTCTTAAAATGCCTCTGAGCCAGCACTATGAATGCACTACTGCTTTAAAAAGAAAAGATATTCAAGAGATACTAATATAAATAATCTTTTTGCAATGCATTATTGCCTCCACAAAGCTCACGAGATATTACAATTTCAAGTGCTATCACTGCTTTTACAGTTTTCAAGAGGACTCTGTAGAGTCTTGAGACAAACTATCAAGGGCAAATCATTAGACAGACTCAAGTTTAATGAATCTGGGAGAAAAGAGACCAGTTTAGCCTGACCTACTTTTCAGTTCTGTTGCTGATAGCCAAAAATCCTGCCTGGCCTTCCACTCAGAATGAGAGCATTTCTTTTCATTTTAATCTCGGAGCCTTCTCCCTGATGTTTTGCCTAAGATTGACAAGTAACAGCATAATTATATCACCACCATCTTCATTGTTTTTCTCCCCTCCTTCATTTTTTCCCCCCCACGCAGCTGACTCGTGTTCCCAGCAGGGTTACAGACTCTTCAGAATGACATACGGTCTTTCTGACTGCACAACATCCACATTTTATTTGGGCCTGAGTTGAGCTGTTGAGTGCTTTCACAGTAACAGCCACAACTTGGGTGCTTTAAAGAATTTTTTATTTTTTGCATTTCATTTTACTTGGAAGTTTGCTTGAAATGTCAACATTCTCTTACCTAATGTTTCCTTTTGTAGTTCACGGCACCTACTTTGTAGCTCATTCCCTTGCTGAAGTGAAGTTTGAAGCTGTTGAGTTTTCAGCTCAACCGTGTCAGCCACCAACGTCAGATGTTTCACCTTTTCCTGCAGGCATTCATTCTCTCTCTGGGATTTTGCTAATCTTTGATTCAATTTGGGTATTTCTGAGGATGAAAAAAAAATCATATAGAATGTTGTCAAATTTTCCTTCTCCACTAAAAAGTATTACACCCAATTTAGGACTCAGGACTTCAGCCTTCTGTAACCCTGGTTTGGGTGTGGATCAGATAAGCCATGGGCATTAGCAATACTTCTGCTGAGAGTGTGGAGGGTCAAAAGAAGTGCCCTGTGCAATCCCTCTTTACACAGATAACTTCTACTTAGCCAAACACATATTATTGACAAATAATACAAATTTTATTCTAAGCAATAATACATATTTCCTTTCAAATCAAATTAAAATACACAGATATATTCCAAATGAAATAATAGGTGACAGAAATATTTGAATCCAAGCTTTTTATCTTAAAAAGATACACAAGCCATTGTTTACATACAAACACAATTGCAGACTCATTTTAAATTTGAGAAGATACCAAGGGGGTTAGCCTCTGCCAAAGCTCAATCTGAAACCTTTCGTTCAGAAGTTGTTTGGGCATGTGTATTACATTTTATTGTCTCTCTCCTTAGGTGACTACTGCTGTTAAACGAATCACAAAGTGCATCTTCATTATATAAAAGACAGGCTTTGTCACACTGTCTCTCGTCAGCTCTTCAACATGGAAGAGCAGCAGTCCCCAGGAAGTTTCCCAGGTAGATTTTACTGCAAGGTAAGTAAGTTAACCATGGGTGGGGTATAGCGGGTCTCCTGCATTTTCATATTTTTTCCTGAGTTCAGTTATCCTTGATGAGTGCAGTTGAACATTTCCAAATGTAGCTGTGATTCTTTTCTATGCCTTCTCCAACTACAGCCTTAAATGTTGTCCGAAGAACTTATAACATTTTTATTTACATCAATAATGGCAATGTTCAAGTTAGCTGACTTAACAATAGAATTAGACTTCATCTATTACATATGTTTTATATGCTGCCCACGTGCAAATTTTAAATTCTTTCTGTGATACAAATATTTCCATTACTACAATCTTTCCTAACTATTCCACACTTAAATCCATTTATTATTAGACTAAATGATGTAAATACTGAAAGATTTTAAGGTCTTATACTTCTTTCTACTTGCCATTAATTAGCCAACGCTAAATAATGTACATATACAAGGGCTTTTATAAGCTGTGTTCAAACTAACCAAGCAAACTGCTCTAGGCATAAGGAGTTGCACCTCATGTTACATTTTTCTTCTCAAAATCTAAATGGAAAACAAGTTCTGAAAAGCTTGTTACAAAAGCAGTAAGGTAAAATAAACTAACAAAAAATATGACTAGATGTTAATATGTCACTATATGTTAATAACAAACAATTCATAAAACAGAACATAAAAGCTTCTGAATGGCATTCACAGGCCAAAAAAAAAAAAATAGATGTGGCTAAATTGTTTTGATGGAGAAAGCTAGATTTAAGGACGTATATAATATTCACTGTGTGGCACTGTTCTCAGTGGGACATGCTGGATGCAGTCAGGGACACGTAGCAACTATCACGGTATGTATAATCATTAAAAGAACCTGAAAGGCTGCACTGCTTCCATACAGATATTCTATCTATTTGCAGTATTACAACACCTAAAACAAGGAATACTCCAGAAAAGAAGCCTTAAAATGTTATGAATCTCTTTGAACCTGAAGATGTCTGCAGAAATGCATGTTCATATTCCCTTTATTAGCCAGAGGCAGGCAGAGAAGGAGCACAGGAAGAGAGGAATCCTTAGGGGCATACAATACTTTCTGTGCTCAGTCTAATTAGGAGATGAAGTCATGAATCAAAATGCGTTATATTGACACTGACATTTAAATTAATTGTTCTTACAAAAACGGAATGCTAAAGAGTGATTTTTCCGGTCACGCTCATCGTCAGCAGGCACGAGCCCTCCTCCCTTCTGGGCTCGCCGCTGCCCGGGCTCAGGACGCCCCGCGGTCTCTGCTGGGACCCAGGCGCTGTCTCTGAGATGCGTGCCTACTCGCTCCTGCGGCAGAGCTGCCCCACTTATTTCTTCCCAGTCTGAACAAAGCTATCATTGAAAACATTAAAAATTACTTCTAATTCCACAGGAAGCATAGGCTACTGGGGAACTCCTATTTAAAATGAAGCTACATATTTTCTGAGAGGCTCTGGGCACGGAGGTTTCACTTGAGCGGTGATTTTGCACTGGAGTTCACACGGTTTCGCCAGCAGAGCTATTCAGGAGATGCACATCGCCCAGCATGCCCTTATATTCCTTCTCGCAAGGACAGAAAGCATGACATCAGCTCACCTACTTCTTTGCTACTTTATAACCCTGATAAAATTAACCTCCAGAGCAAACAGCAGCTCATCAACTCATACACACAGAGCACACTGAAAAATTACAAGGAAAGGAATACATTTATGAAAATTATGCCCAGAGACCATTAAAGTTGCAAGAGTCAACTTGGATGCTCCGGACGGTACAGTCTGTAATTACGCTACTGCACCCTTTTTTCAGCAAAACTAATCTCTTAACTGAGGCAGAGCAAAAATGGTATTCAAGGATAAATCCAAGTTTTCAAGCCTGACCGCCAGCCTGAGGGCTGGGCACGACCTTCGCGAACAAGCCAGCAGTTGTGACTCGCTCCCAGCTCCTCTCTTCCTGAAGGCTGCCCTTGTTCGAGCAGGAAGCCGGCTGGGGGCCAAGTGAATTATTCCCAGCCCGTGGGCTGCTCCGTGCCCCTTTCAATCCCAAAGACCCCTCAGATAAAGACAGCTGTATTTGGGTATGAGTTGTTCTTATTCAGGAATGGAGGGAGGGAGTAGTTGCTACATGTTGGGTGCAGGTTTGTTGGTAGGCAGTGGTTCATGTGCTCAAGGCAGCCCGATGCGGACACCGGTGGGTTGCTCAGGGGATGAGGTGCAGCCTGCCCACGTGAGGAGGGGGTGGCACAGCAGGACTCTCCCGCAGTTCCACAAAAGGATATCACACCACTGCCGTAAAGCTTCGTCCACATATGTGAGCATGTGGGAAAAGGTGGTGACAGAAGACACAAAGCAAATTAAAGTATCTGCAAGCTTTTGTGCTGCAATCATATCCATATACTCATAGCAAGTATATTATTTATGTTCCAAATCACGGTAAGCATTTACACTACTTCCAATTCAGTCTGTCTCGGCTCACTGACCAGCTAGTCCAGCACGCTAATCCAATGGGAACTGGACTGTTCAACCCCCTTCACACGGTGCCACAGCAGTAGACAGTGTCTTCTACTACTTTGGACATGGACATATTAATGTCAGAATTACAAATTATATAATTAATTTTACCTTCTACTTTACCGTGTTACACTCAACTCCCCAAAAATATATTTTTATGTTGCCAAAATTATTGCGAGATGATGATTTACCTGTCAAAGCTTCTTTGCTAACAGTTTTTATTTGTAGAAAAATTTCTTCTTTCAGAGCAGCCCAGTTCTCTAGATTACTGGAGATTGCTTCTTTAATACTGTCTAGTTCACTCCTAATAAAAGGAAACAGTGAGATGGCCTTGTTCAGAGTTGAGCAATGGTGTTCCAATGTATTTCTGCAAGACAAAAAATAATACCCGACATGACAAAATACTATTTGTAAACTTGGTAACTTAACAACTTGGTAAACTTGACAACTACTTTTCAGTTATATAATAACTTATAGTATATATGGTTACAATAATTCAGGGTATGAAATGGTGTACACTGAACATACTTATAACAAATTTCTCCCTTCTAAATGTTGAGAACTTATATCTACAAATTAAGAAAACTGTACTGACAACTGTACAATCACTTTTTAGTGAGAAATCAGTGCAATAATGTTTCAATGACTACATGTCCAAGCTTATGCTCTTTGTAAACAATGTATGTAAGACATACTGTATTTCTGCTGCATTAAAAGAAGTACACACTTACTTTTAATGTTAATTAATGTTTTCAAATATGTAAAGAACTTATTCTTTTGCTAATAATATCAGCAATGATATTTTCTGGTTACATTTGCTAATGCTACAGCACCTCACTATATTCTGGAGAAGTAAGAGACACTGGGCTGGTTACAATCACTCTTCTCACCCACAGTATTCTCCTTGCCTGCGCCTGCATCTCCATGGAATCCTCTCGACTGATTGTACACATCCACAGGAGGCACAACTTCGGCATTTCTAACTGAGTTCTTACCTGAGCACCTGTGATTGCTTATAGGCAGCTTCCTTTTCTTCTTGGAAATACCGCAAATCTTCTTTCACATTTTTTAATTCATCTTGTTTGTTTTTAAGTTCCATTGTTAGGTTTTTTATTCTATAGACGTAAATAAAATAATCAGAAAGTATTATTTGCACTACCACCAACCTCTAACTTTCCTTTCAGCTTTAAATTAAAAACACACTGAAAGTCTTCTCAAAGATGATAATCACATTTTTCAGATTGAGGTATCAGATCTTCAAATGGAAAGAATCTAATCTTCTGGCCACTGTACAAGCCGCCTTAGGAACTCTTTCAAAATAATACTCATAATGCATTTGTAAAATACTGTGGAAATGTATATGTCCAATATCGGCTCATACTCAATGCTATGTACGTATCTTAAGAATCCAGTGTTCATTCACAGATGCAACACAGAACTCACTCATCCCCCAAAAAACATATGCCATTATGAAAATCGCCATTTAAAGTTCAACTTGGGTACCCAGTGTAGGGGCTGCAATCCCTGAAAGATGGGTACCTTGTCCCAACAGGGTGATGCAAGGTACCACCGTCAGCTGCGTAGGTTCGACACACAGCTACAAGGATGGGCAGGAAAGGATAACGGGGAGCTCATCTAAGCTGAAGGGGAAATTGTCTTAAGTCAACCAACAGCAAATACTAAATCTTTGGTTACTGTTACCGTAATTTTTTTACATTCAGATTGTTTATCTATTTCTTAATTTCAGATATTTGCAAAAGGTGAATCCTAATTAGTCACTGTCATTTCCCTTTGCCCTGAGTTTCACACTCCTATTCAAGGGACTGTATTTCTGCACTGCTGAATTAATTAATGGTGCTCAGCAAATAGTAATAAAATATACACATGTAAAATATATTCCTTTCCACTATTTTAACACCAACTGGAATTTAGGCCTCTGTTGCTTGACAATGGCATTTTTAAGAGCTAAAGAGAAACTTTTCACAAAAAAAATCTTTCCACCAGGTGTTACTTCTACATACTCAGGCAATGACATTAGCATCAAAATGATCAAAACCATCAAGTTAGTGAGATTATTTGCCTACATTTTTCTTAAGGAAGACTTAAGGATACAGCAGAAAGTTCTGGACTAGAGTTAGGTTTCCACGTTCCCAGCTTGACCCACAATAAGCCACAGAAAACACACATTTATTTTCTGTACTTCCCCCTTCCTTTCAGTAAAAAAATACCCAACAGATTTTGGGCTCAGAACACTGTTTTTACCTCAAGACGGCGTAGGAAGGCCATGATTTGGTGGCTCCACCTGAGAAATTTTGGCTGGGTGTTGGGCTCTCCTCGGGTTCCCCTCTCTCTCCTAACGCCCCTCGGGATGCCTGCAAGCCATCATCTTCCAGAGGAGGATGGACAGAGAGGCTGTCACAACACCCCCCATAAGTATTTGCCTTGAATAGATTGCAAAATTTTTTCATGCTTCCTCCTCCTTGGTCTTCCAGGTGTTTCACCACAACACCACATAAGGGATTTTTAAATTACAGTGCAGGTGAAGACTTCCCACATTTTACATCAAAAAAGATCTTAAATCTGGGATTGGGTGGGGGGAGCTTACTGTTATCAGGACTCACAAATATACTACGTACCCTCCTATTAAAAATGCAAATTAATCTTTGTCACATCTGTGCTTCAATTATGCTTATTTGAATGAGATTATGACCCTGCAGAAGTAGAATATCTGTGCTGGGGGAAAAGCGAACAGAACAGGTGGTACATGCTCCTGGTTATGTACAAGAACATTAAACCCAAGATGTATAATAAGGATAAAGTGGGGAAAAAAAAACCTTCTTTCCCAGGTCATTTCACAGGCAGCGCTGGGTAACCAGCCCCTGCCTCGACCACCCAGCTGGGAGATCACAGAATCTCCTAGGTTGGAAAAGATCATCTAGTCCAATAATTAACCTAACACTGACAAGCCACCACTAAACCATGTCCCTGAGCACTATATCTACACGACCCTTAAATACCTCCAGGGATGGGGACTCCACCACTGCCCTGGGGAACACCTTCCAATGCCCGATGACCCTTTCAGTAAAGAAGTTCTTCCTAATATCCAATCTAAACTTCCCTTGGCGCAACTTGAAGCCACTTCTTCTTGTTCTATCACCTCTTACTTGACAGAACAGGTTGAGTCCCACCTCTCTGCAACCTCCTTTCAGATAGTTTAGCGAGCGAGAAAGTCTCCCCTGAGCCTCCTCTTCTCCAGGCTGAACACCCCCAGTTCCCTCAGCCGCTCCTCATAAGACATGTGCTCCAGACCCCTCACCAGTTTCGTTGCCCTTCTCTGGACACGCTCCAGCGCGTCAATGTCCTTCTTGTGGTGAGCGGCCCCTGCGCTCTGCCGCCCAGCAATTCCCAGCCAGAAGAGACAGGGGACGAAACCAGACGCCTCACCAGATGAGGCTGATCCCTCACCAGATGATGAGGCTGAGCCGGCAGGGGCTTTCCCCGGCGATGGGGTTTCCCGCTCTCCCAGCCTCACGCGTGCAGTTGGCCGCCAGACCTCCTGCTCCGCGGCCGGCTCAGCCCATTCCCACACCAGGCATAGCGGAGCCGGCACAATTCCTGCTGTCGCCTGGAAGCACATGGAGATGCTGCCCGCTCAGGGTGGCTGTTCAGTGCATTTGCTAACTATCTTCTTTTTATTTGCTTCAAGTTTTGTACATTTATTCGGAAAAAAACAGCCCCATGATTAGTGGCCTGGTTGGAGCGACACGGGACTAATTTCTCTTCTAACGTTTGGGAAAACTGCACTTTTAGAAAACTCGAGTGTCTGAATTTGTGACAATATTTCCTTTACAGCCAGCTATGGTCTGCAGGTTTCAAGGTCTCAGTGTTTCCGAGCTCCCCAGGTGCGGGGATGAGGAGGAGCGAGACCCGGGCACTTGACCCACACTGCCCAACAGGGTTAGTTCATACCATGAACGGCACATTCAGCATAAATTAGAAAGTTTGCTGTGAAGTTCTGGCTCTCTCCTTTGATGGCGGTGATCCAGAGAACTCCTTGCCCCGGTGCCGGAGCCCTGAGCCCTTCCCTTCCTCCCGACGCCGCAGCGCTCGCAGTGTCCCACATGTGCTGTCACTGCTGGGAGCGCACAGCTTCTACGGATAGAATGGGCTGAGGGTAACCCCTGTGTATTTTATATTGGTACCAGGATCAGTACTGGTTCTTTAGTGTTATTAATGTTAATTATTTAGACTTATTCTATTAAATCTGTTTATATTTCAGCCCTCAGGTTTCCTTGTTTTTCCCCAATTCCCCTTCCCAGGCGGGGAGGGGTCATCAGATGAGAAAGTAATTCTCTAAAGGACAACAAATTTTTGTGGGTTTCTCAAACCATAGCGGTAAGACACAGGAGAACCAAGCCAGCTTTTCCTTTACCACCATCACCCGCTCACCAGGGAAGAGGCGGAGGAGGAGGAGGAGGAGGGTGGTCCCTGGGAAGCTCAGGGAGCTTTCCCTCACCACACAGCTGTGCCCAGCGCCACGCTCTGGTCTCCTGCCTGCGCAGGACACAACCCACCTTCTCTCCAAGCACAGCAAACACAGCCGCCCAGTTCAACGGAGCAGGCAGCTGACCTTCAAGTTTTTCTTTGCCTCTAAAATTTACCTTTTGAGCTTTTTCATTACAGTAGCGGTTCCAACCTGTTTATTTTTTGAGCACATCCATCACAATGTAAATAAATACATTCTAAACACCGGTCTTTCAACAACTCGGGACTTATTCCCACAATTGTAATGAAATGAATGGAATTGTACGGGAATAACAGATAGTTGAATCCAATTCCCTTCCTGTGTTACAAATGCAGAAAGAATACCACACAGCACATCACTACCAGTTTACAGTACAACTTTTTTCTTCTCTGTTAGGCGTAGGTAACCATTCTGATTAGTCTTCCATCCCTAAAAGTACAACTGAAATGATAAGAAACTGTTAAAAACCAGTTCCTTTGCAAGCTTTCAACACTTGCTGCTAACCTACTGCAAGCAGAGTAGATGATCCATATATGACGAGTCACCAGGAGATAAGTAAATAAGTAATATTTGAATTGACAAATAGTTTACAAAAGCAAAGGATGGCAGAAGGATTACCTCATCCTTTGTTTCCATTTTAAAAAGCAAAAGAAAATGTGAATGATTTATAGTAAAAAAAAATAATTAAGCTGTAATATTAATGTGCATTAGTTACCGTTATCAGATAGCTCATCTATAATACATCCGCAACAAAATACAAATTTAAAAAAATATTAGTCCTGATAAAGAAACCTGGATCTGTAGAGCTCTGCAAACACCAAAACTGAACATCTGGTAGTTACAAAGCAAGTTGTTTGGGCTCAACTATGATCACTGGGGGTGGCGGGGAGAAAGATAAAACTTACAAAAAAATTGAAGACATTTTTGGCATTATCTTGCTGGGAAGATTTACCCATACCTACCTGTAAATTTCTTGAAGGTGAAGGGCAGGAGAGGAAGCAATAAAATCTGTTGTCTTGCAGAATCAGATTGGCGTCACTGAGTAATGAGGAAATGGCCATCCCCTTAACACTCACATAAACTCTAATCTACCTTTGCAGATGCCATTCTGTTAACTACACCTTGAGCAAAATAAAAATGCAGCAATTATAATTGAACAATAGCAAAGCAAAACTTTGGGATCCATGGAAAACTGGACGCTCGTTTTCTATTCTTACTCATTCCAGTATGGGCAGCATTTGAAGATCTTTTGGGTTAAAAAAAAAGGAGATTTGCAAATAAGTACAGATACATTTTCTTACTCTTTCCATTCCAGAGATGTGATATAATGAGCTTAGCACAGAACTGCAGCCTCGGAGTACAAAGGGACATTATCAGTATGTTCTGGCCATTCGCACACAAAAGAACAGGTGGAGAAGGCAAGACAGTTGCACTCCGTCTACTATCATCACCATAAGAAGTAAGAAAAATAAACATGTTATTTTAGTGATATTTAGCACAAAGAAAAAAGTTCAATGGATCATTAAATACTGGCATTACGAGAGAATCGTGAGAACATACTGATCTCGTCCTCTGTCCTACAGTTCACATGAACTGTGAAAATTAACATCCTATCTTTACAGCCAGCATACTTTCTTGGTGAACGCAGGAGGAAGCCTGCCCAGAGTGGGAGTTGAATTATAACATGTTAACTACTAGCGCTGACAATGAAAAGAATAGCATGAGAAAATAAAGTAGTTGCAAGGGATTCTTGCCAGCAAACAAATACACTCATTGTCCTAAAAGTAATGACAAGAGCAATTACCATGTTTGTTCGAATTTAAGACATCGCGTTTCACAGAAGTTAAGACCAGAAGAAACAACCCTGTCTTTGCAGACTACACGGTACACAGCTCCTGTATGAGCCCCAGGAGGACCCATTCAAACCGGAGTGATCGACTGCATGCCCGGTTGCCTGGAGTCAGCAGGGACAGTATGCATGCACAGGGGAGGCTGGAACATACTGTCAATGAAAAAAAGTTCCACTACGGTATTTTCAGCTCCATGAAACTCTAGGACCTGCTCAGAGCCACCAGTTGCTCGTTTTCATTCCGGCATGTTGCATTCCTTCCAATAGACAAGTCAGCGTGCATCCATCCCTATGAAGCAGCTGAGCATTCATTCATAAATTTGGCATAGAATATGTATAAAATTGCACAGTCTGAAACTCACTGCACGTAACATCATCTACAAGCTTCTTCATAATTGTCTTTTTTTATATTCTGTTCAGCCCAGACTATTCAAGTTAAGACAAGACTATTTAATAGTTTTCATGTGCTGCTACAGAATCATTCACCTCTTGATTGCAGGTTAGCATGCGGCCCAATTTGACAGCAAATGAAAATTATCTCTGACAACCAATCAAGAGGCGCTTTGTGAAGGGCTCTATCAAGTCTCATGTAGGCTGACAGTCATTTCACATCTTGCATTAATTGTTATCGGTCTTTATTATCTCAGCAGAAGTATAAGATCTATTACAAAGACAGCCTGGGTAATTTTTGCCCTGCAAAGGTAAACCTCTGGAATAGGTCTGAAAAACAATGATAGAAAGATGACTGCCTTGTCACAAGCACTTCAAAATTTATCTTTGAAGAAACCCAAGATTTCATTTCCCAGACCTACCCATCCAGCTACCAATTTCACCTACAGTAATTACAGTTTACGTAATCTCAGTCATACTCAGTACTGTCAGAGCAGTGTAACTCAGGAATAACTTCTTAGAAGTCAGTGGAGTTATACTGATTCAGTTAAAAAAGATATTACAGTTATGAGTAATTTGATAAAAGAGAAATGATGCCAAGACAAATTTACAGGTGACTTTTTACTTATACTACAAATTTGCACCAGCAAATTCAAAGAGAAGTTTACCAAGGTGTAAGTTTGCATATATTTCCAAAGCAGAAGTTGTCTTAGTTTCTAGACTTTGCAGGTACAGTAGAGACCATATAATTTTATAATGTAGAATAATAGATTGCATTTCCCTAACATAATACAAATATATTTCATTTTCTGTGTTTAGATTTTTTTTCCAAACTAAACAAGTGTCTTACTGATGAAGCCAACTGTTACATACATTATTACATCTTTGAATACAAATGGAAACTATTTTTTTTCCTCTGAATTCCAAACCAGCCACAATCCGAGTAAACCCATCTTTTCACTGCTTCTTTCTTGCCAAACATGAAATCTCTTTTTCCGTATCTTCCCTCTGGTGAGAGGCTCCCTGACCTCCAAATCCACAGAGCCCAGTGATCCAAAGCAGCAAGCGACTTTCATCCATCCCGTACTCACCTCTTCCCTTTACCAGAGAATCCTTCAGAACACAGCCACGGTCAAAAGAGCTAACCCCAGATTTTTCTCTGGGTAGCCACCTTCCCATTTTGCAGTCTTAAAAGCAAAGTCAAGTGCAAGAGGCAGTGAAATACAGAAGAGAAAATAGGTGTGAAGGATTAGCCTGAGTTCACCCTCTGGTCCCCTCCAAGTTTCATTGCTATGTGGCCATCCACAAACTCCACAACGTAACACCTTATCCTTTATGCACATGCACTCACTATATTAACCTTCTTCGGTAAATAACCACAAAGCTTTCAAATTTCCCTTCGAAAGATAATAAAAGCAGAACCCCTGTGGATTTCAGCGAGATATTCTGAGTATGGGCTGAATGAAACTGTTTAAGGCTTTGCAGTTACACCCAGAATAATTTTACAGCTATGGATCAAGCTTAAAAGTCTCATATGAAATTATAAAGTGGAGGTAAACAGAGGCACAAAGAAGTATTTATTAAAGACTTCTTGATGCGTCATTCTTGCTTTTAACCAGCGGTCACAAAATGGAGAGTAACTCACTATACCCAAGCAATTGAAAATATTAACTTGAGCTCATAGTGCAAACAAATAAATCGCCACCCATTAGAGGAAAGGAAAAAACTAAACAAATGTGCATCGCACCATTTTCTTATATCTACCATGGAATACAGGATTCAAAACACAAATGCAATTCTCTGACAATTTATGAATATCACAACCAGGTTACAATAAAATAATATCTAAGCCTTAATTTAATCTCTCGTATGCAGTTGTGCTGTCCACAATGACTTAAGTTACACAATGACCTGCTGATCTCTCCCATTAAACCGGTAAATATGGTGTTTGCCATTGTACGTGACGCTGTGCGGGGACTCAGTGTTGGAACCACGTGAGGCTATCACAGAGGAACGCGCCCCCGTAAGCGCTGATGGTTGTGAGCCCCGAAACTGGAAAACCTCAAGAACTGCAACGTATGAACTGTTCAATCAATAAGCAGAAGAAGAACTGAAAAGATATGCCTCACCCAAAAACCTGCACTGAGGCAGATGAACCGCTTTTACTTTCCTGAGAGAAGTCAGCCGTTCACAGAGGCACACGTAGACTGATGGGGAATTTTTGCTGGAGCTTTCTTGTCAGTAAACACCTCTCAAGGCCATTTTTGCATTATGTGGCACCATTCTCAGATGCTAAAAACGGTGATAACTTTTTAAACGTAGTTTTAAATTTTAATTTTACCTATTAAATATGAAAATATTTTTAATGAAATATACAGGAAAAGTATGCATGGAAGCAAAAATGCAGATTTCACGTTGCTTTTTGCATTTTCCACTGCCTGCTGTTTCAGCCTCTTCTAGATAAGGAATTTTGTCTCGCCAGAAGAAAGTTCATTGTATCAGGAATTTGGGAGAAGGTTGAGTATTACTGCAGAGTTTTGCACCTCATGAATCACTCTTATGAACCATCTCCGTGAACAAATTTGTCTTGCTTATTAATAATCAATCTTGGCACTTAATCATGTTAATAGAAACAACCTTGTCAAAACTAGACTAACCACTATTTTAAAATATCAAGAGTGGGACTGAGCTACTGCTCATCAGTAGCAAAAACACGTATCCTATTGGGAAGACACTGGCTTCAACACACTTCCCGTAAGAATCTAACGGCAAGAGATTCCTTTCCCAAGGCACTGTGCTGATTGGCTTTCTTAAAAAAAAGAAAAAAAAAAAAGAGAAAAGCGAAGTTCACTGCTGTACAGAGGCAAACACAGGACCTGGGTCCCACAAACCCTGTGAGACCTTTAGCTGGCCCTCTGCACAAGCCTGAGCCATCCCTGAGTCATCCTGATGACACCATCAGGGCAAAATATGCAGGTCGGTTTGCAACTATTAAAAAGAACATATTAAAACACTTTGGCATTATACGAAATTCTGCTTTTTGCTTGTTAATAAGTACACCCTAAAATTATCATGTAGC
Organism: Pluvialis apricaria; assembly: GCA_017639485.1. Classification (NCBI taxonomy): domain Eukaryota; kingdom Metazoa; phylum Chordata; class Aves; order Charadriiformes; family Charadriidae; genus Pluvialis; species Pluvialis apricaria. The sequence goes on from CM030014.1 coordinate 5,131,763, forward strand.
TAGTTAGAGAAGTATGTACTATTATGTGATTTACAAAACAGATTCAATAAAAGAGTTGAAAGCACTATTTCTCAGTAAACATCATATCCTTTCTTCAGAAAGCTCACACACATGGCACTTCCACGTACAAACCAGCTCTTGTGCACTTCTAAACACTGCAGCTTGAGCTGCATGAAAGCAGAATTAAATGCATGAGGAGCCAGAAAAAAATACAGCACTTATTATATTCTGCATACAATGAGAAAACACTAGACTATCTCCTTCTGCTGGGAAACGATGAGTGTGAAACCCGGGGACTCACTGAATCCTGTGCCCAGCTGATACCTCTTGGCAGCTTGTTGTATTTACTTGTCTCTCCCAAGCAGCCGCTGAAAGAGCACATGCCTGAGACTGGCCCAGAGCATCTGTAGCGGGGGGAAGAACCCTTATTTACTACTTATGAACTGATTTCTTCTTACGCGTCAGAGGATACACCAATATTATTCTGAAAATACATTAGAGTGCTTCAGTGGTTATAATGTTTTTTTCATTAGTCACGCTTTCTAGAACAGTCAAAAGACGTGCAGTCTCCCAAGTTACCCACGTATGATGGTATATAATAAGAATAACCGACTGTATGCCCTAAAGCACATTCAGAAAAGGAGAGGTTAGTTCTTTACCTCTTTGCTTATTTCATCCAGATTTGGCTGTCAGGATTTTTTACACCAACTCAACTCCACTTGATCACTAAATACTCAACAGAAAGAGACATACTAAGAACAAACCCAAACCTATTCAAGTGACCTTTTTGCCTTGTGTTCTTTCCCTTCAAAACCTATTTTTAAAATGGTGATAGGGTTCTTCAAGCATGTATCACTCCCCATTTTCAGTATTTTCAGTCTCCTAGGACAAGAAGCCACATGTCATCTCTACCAAACTGCTGTGGAGGTTGGTCGCTAAGGGTAGAGCAGTGTGCCGTTATCACTGCCCAGTCACTTCAGTGTTTTATCACAAGTTTAGACGCTACCAAGCCAGGTAGTTGCTGTCGCTTTCCTAAGCAGCCATGTTGCAAAAAAAAGGAAGATTTATTTTAGGCAAATTCAACAGCGAAGCATTTTCCATGATATTAAGTTTTGCCGTTAGGGTAGGAACTAACAAACTCAAGAAAACACACACCGAAAAGCACAACTATGGAAATACAGGGTTTCCACAAGTTAAATGCGAGGTTTACGTTATCTTTAAGATTTTCTTATTTATGGATAAAATTGTCAACACCTAAATGGATGACTCAGGAGCATAAGTCTCACGGTAATAACCAACAAGTAGCTCCTCCTGCTAGATTTGTAAAAAAAGAAGTTTTCGGGAATCTATTTACAAGGGACTTTTGACATAGAACTTGCTAAGAGCTATCCAGACACCTCTTCACACGTCTAAACATCATAAAATTTTTTTGCTCCTTGTCATGCTCATGATGTTCAGCACTATTATACCTTTAAAAAAAGCATCTTTAGTATTCAAATCTATTTTACATTTCTTATATTGGATGTTGCGAGAATTATCAAAATCCAGACCACAAATACAGACTACCCCTCATGCAGGGTCACAAATGTCAACAGCCACTGCCAGAGAAAACCTGTTAATAAACTCAGCTCTAGGGACCCCAGGAACGTGGGGGGGTCGCACAGAGACATGGCTAAATCCAATCATACTTGTATCTCCAATGAATTAGAGAAGTAAGGCCCTGATGAAAGTGCCTGTCACTAATACGTTTAAATAGGTAACAGACCAAAAATGGTGAGTCAAACGACATGCCAGCATATCGGCTTAACTAAGCATGGATCAGTGCTCTTGCAGACGGCAGCCAGCGTCTCCTGGAAGAGGAGCCAGCAGCGCAGAGCACAAGGCAGTCCCAGCGGCACAGTCGACCGCACGTCAGCACGCGTAGTGACTGCCATTGCTATTTCAAGCTAGCCGCAGCCCTTCAGGTACAGCTCTCATGCAAGTACTCTGGAATTAAAGCGATTTTAACACGGAATAAGAGTAAGACTTGAATAGCTAAATCGAATCAGTGTAGCTAACTGCACGATGGTTAGTTCCCCTTCTTCCCACAAAATCCCAGAGGGTAGGTAACTAATTTCCGCAACAGCTCAGGTTCCCAGCTGGCTTTCAAGGTTAACCACAGATACAAGCAACAGCAATACTTTAACCTAAAAGGAATATAAAAATGAAACAGACTGCAACTAACAAGAAAAGATTAAATCTCTTGGTCTACCAGAGATTTTGAAAAAGGCATATTTGGCTTCTGATAAACATTTGCAGTTTGGGAGGAATGATTTGTCAACCTTGCAAGAACCAGAAGATAGTACCTTGAATAGTTACTTTATGCCAACAGCACAAGGTAACAAGAGAGGCCCAGGAGAGTAAAGAGGAGATAAGGAATATTTAGACAAGTTACTTAACAAGGCACAATAGTTGATTTATGGCCTGAATGAAAGCCTACTGAAAGTATTCCACTTGATTTCAGCAGGTTTTAAATCAAGTCGACCCTTAGGGGAAAAAATTGCAGAGATAAAATTTTTATTAACTGTTCCAGCTTTACTACAAAAAGTCAGCTAAATGAAAATTTTAAGTTTACCTCTGGCAAATGATCCTCAGCAAGAAGAATGTGCTGTCACTGTGTTTGCTAACACACTGAATACTGCCACCATAACTGCCACCCAGAGCCATTAATGGAACAAGGAGCAAAGGAACTCTTCAAAGATATGATCTTAGACCAAAGAAAACATTGAATATTGGGGGGGTGAAGGATGTTCAGTTCAAATGAAAAAATATGGCAAGAAACAATATGAGCAGACTGATCTACAAGATACATGCATTTTGTTCAACTTTGCGCGAGCTTGTGTTTTAAATGGAATCTTTTATTAGTAATATTACCAAACACAAGCCTAACTAAATCCATTAATAGTAACGTTAAATTCTTAACAATATTTGAGTGATTTGGGGATTGGAAAAAAAAAAAAGTAAATGGATTTGAGTGCTTCACTTATAGACAAGCTGTCATTGTTTCTTCTGTAGTGTTTCCAAAGCATTGCAGTGCAATCTCTTGAGAACACCTTAATACCCAAAAAGCCCCATGTTATCAGTTCTAGATCACTTGCCTCTAGGGACGAGTCAGTCATGGAAGCAACACCCCTATTGGGGGTCATCAGAATCAAAACGATTCTGATCAAACGATCAAAAAAGCTGATAATTAAAATTATAATCTTACTCTTACAAAAAGCTTCTGACAAACAGTTTGATTCAGAAGAGCAAGACATTATCCAAGAAGTTTCTGATGCCCTCATTTGTACCACATTATTCTATCAGTAGTCAACTTTAGCACCTGCATTTTTATAAAGTATCTTTTATTAGCCAACCAGAAGGATCAGTGTTTGTAGTCCTACTGTAAACAATCAGTGGAATATAACAATAGATTCCAAAATATGACGCCAGAAAATTAGGATACAGAAAACCAGCACATAGTACTCATGTTAAAACTGACTCTGAAGAGTAGAAGACGAGGAAAAAAAGGAAGGGCAGTTCTTCAGAGCTTCAGGTCTGGAAGAGGCCAAAACACTTTTATTTCTTTCTTAGAACAGTGCAGAAAAGATATAATTTGTTATTATGAAATTTGTTATATTGTCATGGTGTTGTAAAACAGCGTAAAAGCAACAGAAGGTTGGTTAGGAACCAGAAATACCAGTCCAGAAACCCTAGAGCAAAAATAAGACTAAAAAACCCACCCATAATGCTAATTATACCACAAAATGTTCATATTGATTACAAAAATTTCCATCATGGTCCAAGCTCTTTATACATTATAAGTAACTGCTGAGGATGGACAAATCAAAGCTAACAAGCTAGCCTGAAGTTGACCGTTGAGAACCTGACGGCACTCTAATACAGTGGCACAAACCTTGACACAGATGGACATCAGGTTCTGCAGCCACTGCTGCTATCTGGAGCTTCAGCCATGGATTTCAAAGTTAGGGTGAGTAGAGCTACCTTTGTACCCTTTACTGCAAACCCAAAGAATAGGAAAAATATTAGAAACCATGAAGGAAGGAAGGGTAGAAGGGAGAAAAGACTTTTGTCTTTGAAACTTTCCTTTTATGCTTTGGTTTCCATTGCCTACCCCAAAATGAACTTTTATATTTGGTGTACCAATCTGAAGTTTTAGGAACCAAAGCTGTGCTGTAGGCCCATCAAAAGGACAAATATTTTCGAAGTATAACTTCCTGTTCCAAGTTTAAAGTTATCATGATGTGATAAAGAAGCAGAACACAACAAAAGCCTGTAAGATTTAGATGAGATACAAGGAAGAAATTCTTTGCCGTGCGGGCGGTGAGCCCCTGGCCCAGGTTGCCCCGAGAAGCTGTGGCTGCCCCATCCCTGAAGGTGTTCAAGGCCGGGTTGGACGGGGCTGGGAGCACCCTGGGCTGGTGGGAGGTGTCCCTGCCCGGGGCGGGGGGGGCACTGGGTGGGCTTTAAGGGCCCTTCCAACCCAAACCGTTCTCTGATGAGCTGAAAGTATGAGCTGAAAGAGAACACACTTGAAGGTTCTAATCATTGTGCTCTAAAAATATAAATGTGGGTCTGAGATCTATTGTTAACTACCGGAGCTCTTGAGAGTACAAAACTCCTCCTTTAACTGGGACCTTCGCATACGTGCCAGTAAGCATTTGTAAACTCCTGTTTCTGAGGAACCACGCCAGAAGCAGTGCCCAAGATTTTCATAATTACTTTAGTATTCTGTATCATCCCTTCAGGGAGTGAACTGCAAGCTCCTCAGGGTAAGAACGCTGGTCATTCTTTACCATGTTACTATGAGACAGTAAGTAAAAATCTCAGAACTGTGAAACTCCCAATACTGTGGGCTTTCATTTAAAACAGTAAAGTTTTATTACAAAGTGATAAGATGAAATATTTGATCATTTCCCGTTGGGAGCGTGTGCAGGGGAAATACCTCTGAAATGCTTTCCGGCCTTTATTTCACTTTAAATATATTGACTGTTTCTAAACTATTAAGGAATTTAAAACTTGCTTCCAGAGATTACTATGAAAGATGATTTAAATTAAGTATTACAGTATATATGTTACATCTGATAAAAGAAAGACAGTTCTTATTTGCGTTTTAAACTTCTTTGGAATGAAATTACCTAATACACATACACGAGAATAACATCAGACCAGATAATATGCTCTGACCTTTCTGTTTTTGATTCACTGTCAGCTCGATAGTGTTCAAGGTCTTGGTAAAGAGACTGCAATTCTGCTTGAAGTCCTTTTTCCCGTTCTATACTTCCTTCGTAAAATTTAATCTCCTTTTCCATTGCTTTTACTTTTTCTTCCATCACCTTAAATTCATGAAGTATCAAATAGCTGACTCCACAGTATTTACACACTGTCTCATCCCGGGACATCTAGAAAAAGATAAAATTGTAAGATTGTTTGTAAGAAACAAGTTGAACAAAAAAAATCCTGAGTGACACTGAATAAAAATCATAAATCTGAATAGTTTAAGCCATTTACTGCTCTGGAGCATTTAGGATCCGATGATGTTACTGCTTTAACAAATAATAAAGACAAAATTCTACATTAGCAAAATGAAATCAAGCCATAGCAGTACTTTCACTTACTGGAAACTTCACAAGATATATCAACTATGCAATTTACGATGTGGGAACTCCCGCTGGAATTCTAAAGTGAAGTACCTCTGAATTATGTTTGATGTATTAATTTAAAATAAAATGCTGTGTTTTACAAAGTTATCTCCTTAATGAATTTTGTGATTGCCTGAGCCAGAAAAATGTTATTTACTGTGGTTTTTTGGACAACTCATATTCAATTGAAGTAGGAAAGATGAAAAGTGGAAAGTGAATAGAATGATGTAATCCAGCAATCTTTACAAAAATAATTGAAATGAGTAAGGGACTAATTATTATGATGCAGTGTCCATGGCACTTGAGTGTTGTGGAAAATGTAGTCCATTTACTAGGTATGAAGTATTCATCACTGATTAAAAAAAATACAGAGTACGTAATACACACCTAATTGAAAGACCATTTCTTAAATTGAGAAACGTACTTTTGTAAGTGATCAAATTATTAAGCTTTGCAGTAAGCACGGCTTCATAAATATGAACAGATAGACGTGCTCTGACTTTGGTATGTACTTATTACTCAGTATATCAGTCATTTCTATGTATTTTAATCATTTTCACTTCCAGAAAAAAATGCTCAGTTTAAAAGAGATGCAGAACTGAACCTGCACAAGAAGTGGATATCGAGTAAATAAACTGGCCAGACCAACCCAAGCAGGTCCGACACTTCAGGAGGGGACACACAAGCGTCTGCTCACCAGCGCAGCTCCTGGATCCCTCCATGTGGTGGGTTTTACCCTGCTCTCGGGTCACAGCATAAATGCATTTGAGAGGAGATGGTTAGAGTTAAGGCTAGATCAGAGGACACTCTCAATACAGCTAAAGAGACAACCTCAAAGCAACCAATATAAAAAGGTATCGGTAAGCTTGGAGACACGAAAGATGGCAAACGCATGGCAGTGGGAAGAACAGCTGTGTGTTTGTGTACTGCGAGCATAAAACACCCTTTAACCCTTCTTGCAATTATCAACCATTACATGGGTTTTAACACAATGACTGGCAAAAATCGGAAAGCTGGAAAACTGCAAATAGTTTAAGTCAAAGAATGTAAGAATCCCTTGCGTGACAGAAAAAGAAAAAAAAAAGATATTTTGAGACATTAGGATAAATTGAAAGAAATCATACTTAGATGAAAGAACACAGCTTTCGAAAATTATAAACTAAAGACTCATTATCTCGTGATTCAAAAATCTTTAGCACTTTAAATATAGCTTCATAAAAATGATATTTCAGGATGTTCTGGAATTACCAGGCCAGGCTTTATTTTCCGATTTCTTAGTTTTCCCCCAGTTTAAAATACCCCTAGTTACAGTTGCTCTGAATGAGCTGAAAATGCAAGTTTATTTTTCCTGGCAGCTTCCAACTGTGCTTGGAAATATGAAACTGTTATTCAGGATAACTACCATAAAGTTCCAAAGCACTAAAATTACTATATTGAAAAAGGACAAAATGAGCTGTTATAAGGAGCACAGGAGGGGGGCTCTTATCCCCAAAAGAACATTGTGCTCTCTTGCAGCACCACCACTGCTGTCTTTCAAACAAACAGTTATAGAAATTTCACTGGGTACTAAGATTAAAAACAAAATAAAACGATTGGAGTCCTGAACTGGAAATGTTTTACGCAAGCACTAAAACTTTTTTGTTTTCAAACTCAATTTTGTTACTGAACTTAAAAATAAATTAAGTCATAGAACAATAAATATTCTCCATCTGGACGTACTGGGAAATGGGGCCCAATCTTCTTCATGTCCATTCCTCCGGTGAAGTGAAAACTCGAAAGGACTTCAGATCAGGCTGGATTTTTAAAGTATTTGCTACATAGTCAAAAATCACAAGGCAGCCTGATGGCTTTATATTACTGCAGTAAGAAAAGAAAGTTCTGTCTTTCAATCGGAACCTCGCTTCTGTGCATGCACAATTATTCCGCAACCACTGCACTACACTGTATACAGACAGGAACTAGTGGTGTGGTTTGGGCTGGACTGGCCACTGAAACCTCAAACCAGGACAACTAGTTTTAAAATGTCTATTTGTAGTGTAAGTAGCAGTTTCTTAATACCAGTAATGAATTTGGCATGGGTCGAGTGACGCTCAACAGGCAAGCTAGCCCAAACTAAATTCTATGCTGCAGTAATTAACACCAATAAACAAGCTAACTAATTTAAATCCAGCACACGTATGCCCAACACACCTAGAAAATCAACAGGAGCCAGTTGAAAGTTAATAGCTCCGAAGAGCAAGGCCTGAACTGGGCACAACAAGGGGAGTACCAATCTGAATTCTCATCCTAATTCAAGATTCCTCTTTTATGCCCATAGTGGTCAAATCACAAGCAGGACCCTCCCCACCCCACCCCCCCCCCCCTTACATTATCAGCATCACAACCTGAGTTCTCCTTATTGATACCTAAAATATCTCCTGAAATTCCTGAGCTGGTTGGACATTGTTCAGGAGCTACTGAAGCCTCACACAGACAGGTACAGAGAAATGCTGTCAAGCTGTAGATGCCGATTTCATTCAGCCAAAATAATGACAAAGCTATCTTAGGGCTACATCAATTTAAAGGTCACAGCCAGGAAGGATTTTATAGCTTTGAAGACTACTTACAAAAGAAATGGTTTTGGATTTTGCAGTTTCCAGGAGAAATAACATTACTTCATCTGTGTATGTATTTCTCTATTGTCACCCTTCAATAATTTGTGAACCAGAACGTTTGGTCATTTATAACCAATTCTGACACTGAGGGCAGAAATATTGAAGTGTCTAAAAGTTTTAGATAACCAGGTAGGCAATAAAGACTTCATAAGTTCCCTGCTGAAGCAAACTCTGGAGTGTGAGTGCAGTCCTTATCAGATATCAGATAATCCATATAGTAGGGAGCCTTATAAATGGTCTGTCTGGGAGAAAAGATTCCATTCGACCTTGTATCTTAGACACCAAAGCTGATCAGCCATTACACAAAAGTCTGTAGGAAACAAATTTTCATTAGTTCTTACGCTTACAAAGCTACCTTTTCTGGAATAATACTGAGTAACCACTAAGAATGTGTATTACATACACAATGATTTATGTTTTCAGATTCCATATGTCACTACTTACACTTGATCAAAAGACTTGTCATCTTCTCAAATGCAAAGCAGGATAAAAAAATAATCAGGGGAAAAGCAGAGTTTGGAAAGAACAGAAAATGAAACTATCAGAGCTCCAACTAGAAAAGAAACTGTGTATGTCCTTAGCAATGAGAATAAGCAGTGAATAGAAAAAAAACAATTAGGAATTAAAGAAAAAAGGTAATTTTAGTATTGTGTTTTTGGTCAGCCTGGAGAGGGAAACTCAGGGCAAACAGGACTTGAAAAGGTAACAGAGGGATACTAAAAAAGTCCTGCTGTGGGAGATAGCACGATGGTACTGCGTGCACAATAACAACATAAAAAGAGAAACAAACTCACAGAGGACAAAGTGCTTGAACTAGGAAGATATTCGATCCATAAGATTTTGAGCTACAGTTCTGATACACATTACACCAGATGCTATAAAGAAAGGATAAGAGCCATGTCCAGAATAAACCATATCACAAGGTAGCAGTTCTAGCTGTGATATTCCAGCAGCTGTTCCACTACAGCATCTGTGGGAGTAGTTTCAACTCAGAGCTGCGTTCGGTTTTGGAAGAACTAATATTATTCCATGGTTACATAGATTTCTTTAGCTACCAAGGGCAAGTGGAGAACTGAGCCAAGATGGATAGTCACAAAAATTACATTTGTCTGACTCAGTACCATAAGCATCTGTAGAGCATAAGTTATAAAGAAAAAAAAAAAAGAAAAAAGAAAAAAAGAAGAAAAGACTTTGGTGGTCTGGACCATTTTTAGCCTTTTGAATGACAAGGCAGGAATTTATACCATTTCCACTTGACTAAATAACTACAGGGAGTGTCAGCTTGTGCACAGCTATTTTTCTGCTCTGATATTTCAGATTCCACCCACAAAAATTACCACGAGAAAGAGCTAAATTCTTGTCAAAAGACAAATAGTCTACTTTCTCACTTAGCAGCGCCTTGGTATTACAACATCCAGCATATGGATCACTTATGCTAGAAACAGTCCGTTACAAGCAGCTAATAAATAGCCATGATTCTTAAAAGCCAGAACTTAAGTCCTCAATTAATGAGATGCTTTTAAAAAGCTAGGAATATGTTTCTGTGCATTGCTGAAATAAAAACACAGAGCCATGAGCACAGATGTACTCCTTTTACATTAATTTTACAGTGCAGGGGAGGGAGAGCCTAAGGGAACGGCAGCACTCGTCGTCCTCCTTCCATCACCCACTGCTCCTCAGGCACACAACGCTGTAACAACAGCTCTTGCTCCCTCCCCAGTTTTCTGTCAGGACTGAGACTGCTTTAGCAAGGACTGGCCAAATAAAAAAAAAAAAAAAAAAAAAAGAAAAACAAACAAACAAAAAAACCCAACAACCAAACACAACTGTATTTGTCTAAACTATATTTGTAGAAAATACAGAAAACTCAAGAAAATAATTTAAAAAATCATTATGCTGCAGCTGGGTGCTCTTAAATTATTTCTGTATATTGATTACTTTATTCTATCTCTACCTGATTCTACCTTATCTACTTTCTTTTTGTTTTACTCCTCCTCTGCCATGCTACTTTCATTTCTCTAATGCTGTTTGTCCCTCTCCTGAAAAACTAGCTAATCCCTGCTACGCACAAAGAAATCATTACTCAAACTACACAATTGATTTTCTAGGAAGAAAGTGAAGTCTTCTGCTGCATATGCAAAACTGAAGAGTTATTTGATTGAAATTGATCTTTGTTTTTTATTATTCAAAGAACGATTTTTAAGAGTCTCAGTAGAAACTTCACTTCTTTTAAAAAAAGTTTATTGTGTGTGCAGTTTTCAGTCAGCATCTACTCAGAAAGTAATACAGATTGTAACGCTAAGCCATGCTGCACACATAATTATTTGCTCAACTTCCATAAAATAGCATTTGCAAAATAAAAATCACAGTACTTGTTTCGAATACACATGAATAGCGTAGAAATAGGCGTGTAGTAAAAACAGAACGTCCTGCTCTCAAAAGTTTCATTCAAAACATGCCCTGAAATAATCAGTTTGTCACGACAGGAAATAATACTCGGATTTCAGGTAGCTTTAATTTTTTCCTGCCTGTGAGTAAAGCAGACTAATGAATCATAAAAGTTCCTGCTAGTAACTGCACACCCTTTAGAAGCCCTGCAAATCTCTCACACATGTCCAACAGGCCACGCAGAGCGTCCCGGTACTGGGGAGCTCTGTCCGGCCGTGTTAGGGCACACTCCAGCACTCCGGCGCAAGGCAGAGCGGAGAGTTTCGCTAAACTCATCCGTTGTGACAAAACGCTGCCTGCGCAGACAAAAGATAGTTTAGCCCATCATTAACCATATGTTTGTCTGACAATCCTGACTTTTTGCACCTGTAGTTGGAACTGTTGGGGAGCCCCTCCTAGCTACAAGCCAACTGCGCCTGATGCAAGAGAGACTGCGATCCCTCCAAGTCATAGAATCACAGGATGGTTTATGTTGGCAGGGACCTTAAAGATCATCCAGTCCCACCTCCCTGCCATGGACAGGGACACCCCCCACTAGACCAGGTTGCTCAAAACCAGGTTCCTTGCAACATACTTGGATGCTGGTCACAGGGAGGGTAGAAAAGCTTGAATATAGCGAATACAGCCTTACGAGTAGCGCAAGAGACAAAAATGCTTTGCTGCCCTAGGCGACCACCAGCGACTCCAGAATTGCCACATTAGGAACAGAAGATCATTATCCAAGTTCAGCAGATCTGCTTGCACAAATCCTCCGATACCACAATATGCAGTGGTAACAAAGCAAGTTGTCTTTACTATCCGGGAGCTGGTTTTCCCAAATCAACTATGGGCCCATGGCTAATCAGTTCACTGTTGACAGCTTTCCACCTCTTCAGGTTGTAACTTGGGCTTGTACCAAAAATAAGCAGATATTGTTTAACATTTCCCAAAGCACATTACAGCCACTCAGAACATTCACGTAGCCAGAGCTTGTCATCCCGACAAAATCTAGAAGTTAAAAATTCTATAGCCAAATACTGAAAACTTCAGTGGGTATAAGGGCAACTTATGAATATCATCTTAAGAAGCACTCCTACAGTACGTGACAACAGGATGCTGACAAGACCTCCTGCCATTCCGCATGTAAAAGTTACCCTGTTCATCTGGAGGGCACTAATGGAAATGCTGCTGCTTCTGAATCCATGTTCATATCCATACTGTAAGTACTAAATACATCGCTATGTTGTTCACTTCTACAACACTAGACTTGGTGGACAGGACAGATTCTTTCGCTAACTGGAACTATGTAAGAACGTATCAAAAAAAATAACCCCAGGTTCAAAGACAGCAAGAAAAATTAAAGATAACACAATGTGCTCTTAAAGATACCATAATGTGCCCAACCTATAGCACACATGGGCAATCTAATAAGTCACCATTTGCTACTAGTAACGTACGTGATGTTCTGTGGATAGCTGGATAACATGGAACATCCCGTACTGATGTATAACACAGCTTGAAAGTTCCTGCCCTGCTTGCTTTCTTAAGCTCCTAGGGTGAGAGAACTACTAATCTGTAAGGGCATCTTGTGCTCAATTGAATTTTATGATTTATGCTAAGCAAAGGTTATTTATTTGCCAAATAAAATATAAAATTAAATATAACTTTTTGTTTGGTACTTTGAGGACTCAGGGTCATTTTGCTGCTGGTTTGTTTCCTGCTTCAGTAAGAATTCCAGGGCAAAACTGCATCTTCCCATCTACTTACACTGAACGGACACCACCACCGCTGAAACAAACAGAAGTTTAATCAATTCCCAAGCATATAAAAGATTTGTCTACCACTAGCAACAGACAACTAACAAGGTGCACTAGGACAGTTGTCTTTTCTCTTGAGGAAAAAAACAACAAAACAAACCGACCCCAAACAACAAAAATAGAACTCCCCAAAAATACACATCCATAACATTGGAGTAAAGGAAACACTAACTCCTTTTTTACCATCCAGTGCTCTATGATACCTCTCAGTCCGAGTTTGATGGCATAAACCTTAAGATATGTAAATACATGAAAAACTAGGCGTTACAAGCCAGCAACCTCTGCAAGGTTCTTTCCACAGTCCTGTGACAATACAGTTAAGGAAAATGTAGTGTTCTACTGAGGTAGACCAACCAACTTAACTCGGTTACCTAAAACACCTGCTATCTGGCACACCAGACCTGCAAGCATCACCTCCCAGAAGTACGCAAGCATCCCTAAAATAAGGCTAAGAGGTAGAGAATACCATCCCCCAAAACTGCCACAGAAGGGAACGTAAGCTATGGCTTGGACTTTGCCATTGACCAACTTGGTTATCCCCCTCCCGGGAAGTCACCAGTTCTCCTGGGGCTGCTGCTGAAACGGCAGCAGCTGTTCTCCACATTGACCATCCCTACCACACCATGGGGCATAGCTTCCTTCGAAGCTTGCACAGAAAACCCACTCCTGCCCACTTCTATCATTGAGAAACGTTGCTCAGAGAGGTAACCAAACTGCTAACAGGCATAAAGTCATAACTTTGGGGTTTTCTAATATTTTTCAGAAACAAATCATGATTTAGATCTTTACTATACTTAGTTTCTGAGAAATATGCAACTGTAAATACAAAAAAAAAACCACTATAAGCTTTAATAACTGACATCTGGATGTTTATTTACCTGTTGGGTTTTTTTTTTTCATTTAGCATTCCTCTTGCCATGTACATTGTGTGAAAAAAAGCATGACAGCAGTAGAAGGAAGGACAGAGAGAGAGAAAAAGAAGCAGGACCATGTAAGATTCTTACATGACTTTTCTAAATTGATCAAAACCTGAAGAATCTAAGTCCTTTCAAATCTATAATTTCATCAACAAAATGCCAAGAATCTCTTCCATTCTAGATTAAATTTTAAAGGAATTTTTAATAAACATAGTGGGGAACACCTACTGGATCCAGTCTGGAAATAGTCAATTTATATCAACTTCTGCCCTGACACCCATGTCTTTACTCCAACAGGTCTTCCTCTCCGGCAGACTTTGGCAGTAGAACAGGCTGCAGACTAGACTGTTCCAGGTTGATACAAGATGCTGCCTTCCCTTTCCATGCCATCCTCTAGAAGAGCGCAGTTTTGGAGGCAGCGATGTCACTGCTCCAAGTATTGATACACAGCTGGTGAAGTTCCATCTGCTAGGAGCACGGAGAAGAGGAATGACAACAGCTCTGGCCTGCATCCTTTCTTTTGAGACAGCTACTTGATCTCTTGTCAGCACTACAACCCAACCTCCAGCAAGCCAACCCAAAACAGCACCTAGCAGTGAATATTCTTCATTCTGCAGCTGAAATCACAATGTTTAACATACTCCCTCCAGATACACATGCTCCTTTGGCCTGCAAGCTGCATGTTGGGAACACGTGCTCAGTTTGGCAGAGCAATCCACAGATGGTACAAGTTCTGCTTATGTTAGAAGCAATCTAAAAGAAAAACTCCAAAAGAGATGCTATAAAATCCAAGAAGCAGGGAATGCGAAGGGAATAGGAACATGTGTACATAAAAGGTAGAAAATACAAGGACAGGAAATTGTGAGCATGACTTGTAATCCAGCGCTGTATCTTGTAACTGTACTACAACTACAATGCAAGCCAGCTGAGTGAAGACACAAGCAGCAGCAAAGGATATGTAAAACCCCGACTCTTTACTGATCCCAAAATCTTGGGCTGTCGTTGCCTTAGAGCTCACGTACCTCACATTGAGGTGACGGGGTAGGATGGGACAGGAACATACGCCTATTCATGTACATATCTAGAAATATTGTGCCTTCTACATACAGATCTTTTTGTTAAGCACGTACTGCAGGACTGAGAGGGATCTGAAGAGACTGCCTGCCCAGTCCTCCACTCCAAAGCAAAAGCTTGCCTTACTTGTCCCCCGCAATACCACTGGAGGAATTCCACAGCTCCCCTGGGCGAGCTGCTCCAGTGCTTAGCTAGAGTTCTGTAACATTCAACCAAAGCAAGTCCAAAAAGGTGAGGATAAGATTAATGTGCAGCCGGAGATGAAGGACAACCACCATCTTCCTACACATGTGAATACTGTTACTGTGCCCTCACATATTTTCTGGAGTAAGTAAACCCAGTTGTATTACCCTTTCCCAGAAAAACAGGATTTTTAAGCTATTTTTGCTCTTTGCTAGATTCCCATCAGTTGTGTTATTTTTCTTAAAGCCTGCAGCTCAGAGCTGATACCTCAACAGCCCTGAGCAGAGGAATAACGACGGCCCAAGTTTTATGTGCAATTCCTATACTAATACATTTAATACTTGCATTTTTTGCAACATCGTTTTATTAATATTATTCTGCTTATGGACCTGATTATAGACCTCAGTGTTAGGTCTGGCAAGTAACAAGGAAGCTTCATCAGTTAGTATGTATTTTGTATTAATGCACTGGACTTACTCTTTTTAAATATGCCTTATTCTTACTAAAAAGATGAAGTTTAATGCTGTTCCCAGAGTGCTCACAACCCCTCCCAGACTGGCATCAGTGTGTTCCTTATTGTAATCTAAGATCCCAGCTCAATGAAAAACAGCAAACACCGACACTCCTACTGAAAGAAATAACGTCAGCCCCTTTCTGTTCCCAGTTTGTGCCTGGGCTCACACCCGCTTCCTCCTCGTGCTCGCACACGTGTAGCACACAGGTCAGGAACTAACTAGACCAGGAACTGATCCAAATGGAAGACAGGCAGCTGAAGCGCCACCAAACTACAGCCTTAAGTTATTAATGGAAGTATTGAGCAGTACTACACCCAGAACAATTCCCCGATGTACTTCATCCAACAAAATGGCACAACTGTTTTTTTCTGAGAAACTTGAACTGATTTTTGCTAACCGCCTTATCCTGTTGATGCTTGCAAACTAATTTCTAAATAAGCAAACATATCTGGTATCTTTCCTGCTACCAAAACAGCTGCTCATGAGTCTGTAAATTTCCTGTGTTCTTCTCCTCCCCTTCTTTAAGGGCACGGATTACATTTCCCTTCCTTTGGCTATCTTACCCATCCTTGAATTCTCAGAAGTCATCATTGACGTCTCAGAAATTGTCTCGAGAGTTTCCTGGACTATTCCAGGGATAATTCTCCAGGCTGTGCTAGCCTGAGTACATAAAACTTTTCAATTACTTGTTGATTATGAGACACATACCAAAAAGTGAGGACAGCAAGGTGCTTTATTGCCAAAGTAAAAACTTCATAGTGTTACAAAAAGTGACTTGTGTTCCTCTTGTGTGCATCACAGCATGTAAAGAGCCTCCTCATAAGTTAACCCATATAAATAGCAGCATTGTTACATTTGTAATAATCTGTCTCCCAAACAAAAGAATGGCCTCACACACAAAGAGAAGATACAAGAAAAGGGGAACATTCTGTTCCTATTTGTATTGACACTCCTTTAGAACAATTACATTATGCTCCGCAGTCATTCCAAACTTATGGCAACAAATCATGCCGTACAGTGTAAAATGTGAAACTCACCTGGCAGTGACACCACCATTATAGAATGAGTATGTTCCTCTACAGCGTTCCTATAGCACTAGTGCGTAATTACACTTCATATATAATGATGAAGCCTGGAACACACCCAATCTAAAACCAGGACCAAAATGTACCAGATAATGTACCAGTGTTCAAAGGCCAGTGAAACACCCCTAAATTACTGTAGTATCTGGACTCCAAATGGTTTGGGTTTTGTACTTCCACCATTCCATACCTTTCGGATCTCCTCGGGCAGCGCGTGAATGGGGACGTGCCGCTCCATGGTCTCCCGAAACTCCGCGGCTGGGTCAGGGAAGCTGCCAGAGGTCACAGGGAGGGTCAGAACCTGCCGTCAGCAACTGGAGCCCCACGATTCCTCTAGCCCACGCGTGGAAATGCAAGCGCAAGGATGCTACACGCGGCCCAGGCCTCCCCACGTCCGCACCGCCTGCTCAGGGACCGGGGAGCGGTGGCGGCGCGCAGGCCGCGGCGGGGGCGAGGGAGGGGAGGGGGAAGGAAGGGACGACCCTCCTCGGGCTGGGGGAGGCGGCGGCGCGGAGCCCCCGGGCCGGGGCAGGCGGAGGGAAGCGGGGTGAGGGAAGGCAGAGGGGGCGGCCATTTTCTTACCGCGGCTTCCTCCGTAACCACGGCAACGACGCACGGCCCTGCGCCTGCGCGTCACGTGGCCGGGGCGCGCGGCTCCGCCTTGGCCTGGGCCCGCGCAAATGCGGCGGAGTCTATGGCGGAGGGAGGGGGGGGGGGTTGGAGGTTGGTGAGGGCCCCAGACCCGTCCAGCCCCGGCACGGCGACCCGGCCCGAGCTGAAATTAATAACCAGGAAAGCTGCATGGCCGGGGCTGGATGTGGCTCTGCGGGAGGCGGGGGAGACGACGAAAAATGGCAGAAATGCCGGCCCGCGTGCGCTGCAAGGCCTCTGTTGCACTGGGGCCCTGGGCCCAAACCGCCCCCTGGGCCAGCTGGGGTCACGGAATCAGCCACGGAATTTTCAGAGTTGGAAGGGACCTCTAGAGATGATCTAGTCCAACTGCCCTGCCAAAGCAGGATTGCCCGGACCATGGTACTCAGGACTGCATCCAGGCGGGTCTTGAAAACCAGAGAAGGGGACGCCAACCTTCCTGGGCAGCCTGTGCCAGGGCGCTGCCACCCCAACCGTAAAGAAGTGTTTCCTTGGGTTAGAATGGAACTTCCCATGTTCCACCTTACGCCTGTTGCCCCTCGTCCTGTCACTGGGAACCACTGGAAAGAGTCTGGCTCCATTCTCCTTCAGCCCACCCTTTAGATACTGATAATAGTAATGTCTCCCCTCAGCCTTCTCTTCTCCAGGCTAAAGAGTCCCAGCTCTCTCAGCCTCTCCTCAGAAGGGAGATGCTCCAATCCCTCAATCAGCTTTGCTGCCCTACACTGGACTCTCTCCAGCAGTTCCCTGTCTCTCTTGAACTGGGGAGCCCACAACTGGACACAGTATTCCAGTTGTGGTCTCACCAGTGCAGAGGAGAGGGGGAGAATGACCTCCCTCGACCTGCTGGCCACACTCTTCCCTGTGCAGCCCAGGATGCCATTGGCCTTCCTGGCGACAAGGGCACATTGCTGGCTTGTGGATAATTTACTATCTACCAGGACCCCCACATCCTTCTCCTCAGAACTGCTTCCCAGCAGGTCCACCCCTAACCTATAGCTGTCAAAGCCGAGGCATGATTAGAGCACAGGTCCTGTGAGGGGCGGCTGAGGGACCTGGGGGTGTTCAGCCTGGAGAAAAGGAGCTGAGGGGAGACATCATTGCTCTTTACAGCTCCCTGAAAGGAGGGGGGGTCGGTCTCTGCTCCTATGGAACAGGCTCAAGTTTTGCCAGGAGAGGTTTAGGATGGATATTAGGAAAAATTTCTTCACAGAAAGGGTTGTCAAGCACTGGCACAGGCTGCCCAGGGACGTGGTGGAGTCGCCATCCCTGGAAGTATTTAACAGATGGGCAGACGTGGTGCTGAGGGACATGGTTTAGTGGTGGACTTGGCAGTGCTGGGTTAACAGTTGGGCTTGATGATCTTAAAGGCCCCTTCAAACCTAGATGATTCTATGATTCTGTGTGCTCAGCCTCCGCACCAACCAGCTCTGCGCTGCCAGCTCTCCGTGAAACCCACTGGAGTTCACAGCGAAGGGGCAAAAGTAAATGAATCGGGAAAAGGTGTGAGAATGGGGAGTTTGCAGTATAACCCCACTTCAATGGAATTAACGTCACATTCTGCTCCCCTCTCCATCACTGGTTATTCTACGTGCAGCCCCTTTGAGGCGGGCCAGAAAACCGACTTTCCGTGAGACTCCGCTTTATCGCATCCCATCAGCCGTGCCACAGGGGCCACCTGCGCCATCCCCATGGTCCCCAGCACAGGAGCCAGCATGGCCTCGGTCTCTCCACCTCGACCTGCCGCAGAGCTGTGATGCTATGGATGAGGGGCCATGAGCGCAGTGGGGCTGCTCCCCTCCTAAAGCAGAATTCGAGCCTGCCCAAAGCAATTCCTTCATACCCAAGGCATTTTCTATATGCCCAAAGCAGTTCCTATATGACCAAAACATTTTCTATATGCCCAAAGTAATTCCTACATGCAAAAAGCAATTCCTACATGCCCAAAGCAATTCCTACAAGCCCCAAACATTTTCTGTATGCCCAAAGCAATTCCTATATGCTCAAATTCCTACATGCCCATAGCATTTTCTATATGCCCAAAGCAATTCCTACATGCCAAAAGCAATTCCTTCATGCCCAAAGCCTTTTCTATATGCCCAAAGCATTTTCTATATGCCCAGCGCAATTCCTATATGCCCAAATTCCTACATCCCCAAATTCCTACATCCCCAAACCAATTCCTACATGGCCAAAACATTTTCTATATGCCCAAAGCAATTCCTACATGCCCAAAGTTACTCCTATGTGCCCAAAGCAATTCCTACACACCCAAAGCATTCTCCATATGCCCAAATTCCTACACACCCGAAGCATTTTCTGTATGTCCAACGCCACTGCGATATGCCCAAAGCATTCCCTACAAGCCTTATGCAAAAAGATACACCCCCTCAAAAAAAAAAAATACATTTCGGGACAAAACCGGAAAAGAGGCGGTGGTGGAAAAAAAAAAGAGATGAGGCGCCCTTCCGCTGCCCTTGTTAACCTGCCGTTAATTTAGGCCCTTTAATTGACGCCGCGAAGGGTCGGTCTCTGGGGCGGGGGGGGTTAAGATAGTGAATTTTAGGGGGAAAAAGAGGAAAATTGCATAAGAAAGGCTGTTGCAATGGTAGAGGGATGCAAAGGCCGGGGGGGGGGGGGGGGCGAGGGAGGGCACCGGGCGCCCTCGGGGGCGCCCGGTGCCCTCCCTCGCCCCCCCCCCCCCCCCCCCCCCGGCCTTTGCATCGCAGTCCCACGAGTGGCTGCCCCCCCCCCTCCGTCCCTCGCGTGTGTCGCCGGCGTGACCCGATCCACGTTGCGTGCCGACCTCCGCGCATCGTTAATCCCCGGTTTGGCAGCAACCGGAGCCGCATGTCCCACACACACACACCCCCACACCCCCCCCCACAACCCAACCACCTCCTTTAACCTCTTCGTGATCCCACGCGAGGTCGGGGATAAGGGATGGGGGTGTGGGGGGGGGTGGGGGTGTCTCGCGTGGGCATGTCACCCGAGTCATGAACGAACTCGCCCAAAGGTCGGAATGAAGAGCTGTGGGGTGGTGTTTAAAAAAGAAATAAAATATAAAGTACGGGGGGGGGGGGGGGTCGCAGCGCGCTGCACCCACCCCCCACGCGGTGCCTGCCGGCGTGTGGGGGGGGGGGGGGGTGGATTGCGTGTGAAGGGCTGCTCGCCCCCCGCGGAGGTATTTAATTAGGAGCGGCATTAAAAGCGAGCCGGGGAAGGGAGAGCCTTTGATCGGCGCGGAGAGCGGAGCGCGGGGTGGGGGGGGGGGGAGCTCCTGGCCGCGCCTTGGCGGCATATGTTCCCCCTGCGTGATGGCGGCGGCGGGGGGGGGGAAGGAGCGGCGGGCCGGGCGCCCAGCGCCTCTCACGCGATGGCGGCCTAACGTGCCGGGGAAGGGTGTCGTGCGGCGGCGATGAGATCAGCGCGGATCACCGCGGCGCTGCGGGGGGGGGGGGGGGGGGGGGGGGAGTGATGAGGGTGAGGGGGGAAAGGCGGCCGTCACGCAGCGGCCGGGAGGTGCAGGGAGGGAGGGAGGGAGGGAGGGCGGTGGAGCGGTGATTGCTGCCTGCCCGACCCCCCCCCCGGCTGCGCCCGCTGAGGGGAGCCTGTCCTGGGGGGGGGCTGAGGGGATCCAGATCTGGGGGGGGCTGAGGGGATCCAGATCTGGGGGGCTGAGGGGAGCCTGTCCTAGGGGGGGCTGAGGGGATCCAGTCCGGGGGGGCTGAGGGGAGCCTGTCCTAGGGGGGGCTGAGGGGATCCAGTCCGGGGGGGCTGAGGGGAGCCAGTCCGGGGGGGCTGATTGGAGCCTGTCCTAGGGGGGGCTGAGGGGATCCAGTCCTGGGGGGACCAGGGACTGAGGGGAGCCTGTCCTGGGGGGGCTGAGGGGATCCAGTCCAGGGGGAGGCTGAGGGGATCCAGTCCTGGGGGGACCAAGGAAACCCTGGGCTGAGGGGAACCTGTGCTGGGGGCGCTGAGGGGATCCAGTGAGTGGGGGGCTGAGGGGATCCAGTTAGTGGGGGGCTGAGGGGATCCATTCCTGGGGGGGCTGAGGCGATGCAGTCCTGGGGGGACCAAGGAAACCCTGGGCTGAGGGGAGCCTGGGGGGACTTTTTTGGTCTTGTTTTTACAAAAGCACGTAAAAAACACGGTGGTTGAAATCAGATGATCTTTGAGGTCCCTTCCAACCCAAACCGTTCCATGATTGTATGACTGAGGAGAGCTCCTGGGGGGGGGGGGGGGGGAAGCTGAGGGGAGCCCATACTGGGGGGGGCTGAGGGGATCCAGTCCTGGGGGGGCTGTGGGGAGCCCGTAGTGGCAGGGGCTGAGGGGATCCAGCCCTGGGGGGTGAGAAGAGCCTGTCCTGGAGGCGAGGAGAACCTGGCAGGGGCCATGCCGCTGCCGGCCCGGAGGCTGAGGGGCCGGGGGCCCTGGTGGGAAGCACCACCATGGCACCACGCTCCGCTCCGCAGCGGCTGTTCCCCCCCCCGCCGCAGGACGCCGCCATGAAACCCCCGCTCTGTCACGGCCCCTGCGCCCTGCCCTGCCGTTCGGGGGGGGTCTCGGGTGGGCTGAGCGGGGTCTGTTTGCCCCAGCCCGCGGGGCAGGGAGGCCCGGCCGGACTCCGGCCATGTCTGGCCCAGGTGTCCTGGCTGCAGGCCGGTGTGCGTGCCAGCCTGAATGAGCGGCACCGCACGAGAGCAGGTTCCAGGCGGGCGCGAGCAGCTCCAAGGACAAACCAACAGGCAAAGAAATGAGTGCGTGACACGCAGCAGTCATAAGCCAGCTATTTCCATTGTTTTCCGTCAGGCTTTGTACCTTCTCAAACACACGTGGAAAGCCTCCCGCTGCTTAGAAATCCCAACCCGGAGGAGCAAAGTCCGTGCCAGTGGGCAGCTGGGGGAAAAAGGCTGATAAACACGAACAGCCGCTTCACACACAGCAGGACCGGCCGGGGTGTGTGCGTGAGGGTGAATAGGTGTGCCTGCGCCTGCAACATTGCCTGGGTAAAAGTCAGACTTTCATACTCGCCCTCTTGTTTTTAGGCCGTCCTTTCATTCGGTCGATATAAAGACCAGTGCAGGGAAGCGTTTTTGCAGTGTTGTCTGAAAACAACTCCCCTGGGAAGCTGCTTGGCGGTTCCGCTTGTTTTGCTAGGGACAGAGCAGAGCTCACGCGCTTATCGCGTAGGTACGTGGGGGCTTCGCGGAGGAGCAGGAGGGGTCCCGGCGCTGGGGCCCGCAGCAGAGGCTGACAGGAGGAGAGATGGCAGGAGACGTGCAGGGGGAAGGACAGGGCTTGCACGGGGTACGGCAGCGAGGTTATTTCTGGTGCTGCGTGCACATCGTGTTAGTTCCTGTTTTCAAGCTGTATTGCTTGCTAGATCTGTTTGGTTTGCTGTGCTGCCCGCCCGGTTTGCAAATGTCACAAGGTGGGAGAGCAGCCTCTGTGGAAGGATGTTTGGAGGAGGGATCTGAACGTGAGGGCTACCAGGGAGCCAAGGTCGGGCAGGTCGTTCTGTGCAAAGGGACAGCCGTAGAATGGAAGCTCTCCAAAGTAGCGTGAAAATGATAAAATCAGGAAAAAAAACGTGAAGGAGCAGCGAACTGGCAGTATGTGCAGAAAGGCAGAGGTGAGGGGATGGTACCGGACTCCGAAGGTGCCGTGATGCCAGCCCAAACAGCAGAGTGAAACGGGAGCGTGCCAATGACAGCGGGGCATGCGAGGCAGGAATCAGATCATAAGGGAGGAGATCCCAGTACTCCTGTTGTGACATTGCCAAATCAAAGTCAAGCTTTTGGCTGCAAGAGCACATGAGGTGAATCAGAGAAGGAATCTTTATGATTAAGCAGCAGCTGAGTGCCAGAAGTGAAGAGCTGTCAAGGATAATATGAGGAGTGTATGTGTAGAGGACAGTGGGTTTATTTGCCACGATAGAAAAGGATTTGAAAGGGAATACAAGAAGCTTGTACTAAGTCTGAGTTGGCAGCGAGAGAACTTGGGAAGGGTGCCAGGAAAGCGTCACAGATACGAGCCTGAAGTGAGAAAGGAATACAGAGCAGAGGGGCAGATTCGGCAGTCGAGCGGTTAGGAACGGGCACGAAGGACAAGAGGGCATGGACAGCCAGCTAGCAGGACACAATTTGGGGAGGAAATGACCAAACAAAAGCCCAAACCCCTGGGAGATCGGTGCAGAAGGGTTCAAGATATTGTTCTTTATCTTTAAAGCATTCAAGGACCTGGGCTCAGCATATCTGAAAGATCACCTAATGCTCCGAGACAGGACGATGATGATTGTGGCACTTCTGATTGCTCCTCGGGCAAAACAGAACTTTTACCATAAGGGTGAGGTTCATCTGTGCAGGACTCAGCAGTTTCCCAGGGGTCTGCTAGGAAACTCCCACGGGAACTCAGAAACCCCATAAATCTTTCCCCTTCCTCCCATCCACGAGCAGGGTGATCTGCTTTTTCCTAATTTAAACACACAATCTGTAGGGAGGAGAACGTTTATACTGTTGGCTTTAAAAAAAAACAAACCAAAAAAACAACAACCCAACAACCCTGAAAGTCCTGCCAAAATAGAAACTGCACACAAAGCCCTCCCCGTTGCAAGAGGGTGAGAATGGATGAAACAAGACAGATGTTACATTCTTAGTAAGCTACTGGAAGAAATATCAGGCAATGATGAAGGAACTGTGGAGTCATTGTGAAACAGGAAAAGATAAAGAGAAAAAGCAAATGCAGGAAGCCTGGATGTTTAGAGGCCAGAGCGTACCGAGGAGGATGGTGAGGCTGAGTTGAATCTAGGAGGCAAGATCAATACGTGTACATCATTTTGAGATCCAGCATGCAAAACCGATGCATTGGTCTCCCAGCCTACAAGGAAGGGAATGGGATTATCCATAGGAATGAGGAATACTGAGGAGAGTCTGGGTTTGCAAGCCCTGAAATTGTATTATGATCTCTACTCTTGACACAGTTCCGGGGCTTTTTGTGGGCTCAGCTCCATCTCCTGATGCTATGGGCACCCTTTTAAAATACTAAATAACAGCATAAGGTACTTTGCAGTAGATTTGGCTACTCCTTGCTCCACTTCATGTTCTTATCTCATGATTTGTGATTGCAGTGTAATGTCCTGGCACATCCTGATAGGAAAATGCAAATGTTGCATTTCCATGGCATGGCCTGACAATTTAAATTTATCTCCCACGAAGAGATAACACCATGTGTATGTTGATTACATGCTGTTGCTACAACCGTGTTAAAATCCAGCTGTGTTCATACCGTGGTGTGTGGAACTCGTAAGAAAATAAGATTTTTCTTGCTGTGCTTTAGAACCTGTTTTCTCTTACACTTGTCAGTTAAACCCATTGACTTCAAAGACCCCATCCAAAATGAGGGCCTGTATTCTTATCACCCAAAATACAGGTAACATTTACTGCAGTGCAAAAGTGGTGGTTTCTGGGATCTAAAGATAGATACTGGGGTAAATGATGGCCAAGGGAGTTTGACTTGATTCTGCTCCCTCAGCCCTGTGCACCGTCGCGACTAACCGCGCTGCCGTCAGCAAATGCACTAAGCAAAAGTGAGTTGAGTGGCCATGGCCTGGGGCCACCTACGGTAACCAGCATCGCGTTGCTGCTCTGGTGCTGGCGAAGCTGGCAGCTGGTGGGAGCTCACGTAGTTAAATGAATTGTGGCAGGCATCACCATCGTTGTGCAACCTGGTTTAGGAGAGGCCTGGAATAGAAAGCAGCAGAAGTTACCAGGTGGTTGCTTCAGGTCTCCCGTAGCACGTAAGAGGAGCGTGATGACCTGCTCAGCACCACGATTCATTGCATTAATTTAGCTCTCATTCCTGTGAATTATCTGTCAGCAAGTCGTGATTTACGTAATCTGTTTGCTACTTGTAATTATCCTAAACGGTTTAAGCAAAGGAAATTTTAGACGAAATACTTGCTTTAAAAGCTCTGTGTTTCTTTGCCGTTTGTCCTGAAAAAAGCCATTGAAGAATTTGGCACAGTTATCAGCAGAAGGCTCAGACCGTTGAGATGCACGAGTAGAGACTGCAGCAGGTTGTCAGAGGTACACGCAAAGAGGTGTTCGTAGGTCCTGCTGAGAGCACACCTAGTGCCAGCCGGGCTCGGGCTGCAGCCTTTCACCCTTTGCCAGGCTCCAGGAGAGGTTCAGCACATGGAGTGACCTTAGTTCCGCTGTCTGATTTCTCCACTGCTTCACCCCCAGGTACGCTTCGTGGCAGGTTAACGTCTGGCTGTTTACCAGAGCTTGGTGCCTGTGGCGTGTGTTTCAGCTGGCTAGCGGCGCGTCTGTAGGGAGAAGCAGGAGGTCAGCAGTCCAGAGGCGGGGACATGTCATGATGTGCAGAGCAAAGTGCTGCTGAGGGCTGAATGCAGCTTGTCTTACTCACCTGACAGCAGCAGGCCTCGTCAGGAGAGCCAGCAAATAAAACTTGACCCGTAAGAGGAAAGAGATGATTGTGAAATTGGACGGCATTTCCCTGTCACTATGGAGTCACTAAGGGAACGGGTATATTTTATTCTTGTTTACATAACATTTCACCAGTAGCTTTGCACCCTTCTCTGGTGAACTGCAGCCGCAATTTTCAAGCCACATGGACACGGCATGGCGATAAAACTTGCCAGAGCTTTTTTATGGTCTGAAATAAGGAGCCTGCCCCGGCAGGCACAGGGCTGGCTGCGCTGCGCCTGGGCTGGCCGCAGGATGCTGCGGTGCAGGAGGCTGCCTGGCGGTGGGCCGAGAGGAGAGGTAGCTGTGGCCTCCTCTTTGCCGAAAGCCCACTGAGGCTGCAGCCGCTGAGGTACACGCGAGGGCAAACTGGAAGGTTGCCCAGATGTGTCACGGGGGTGAAATTGCTCCCCAGGGAATCCGGAACAGCAAGGTACAACCTACGTTTCGTGGGTACGTTGCAAGACTGAACGTCGCTGAGAAGTCGGGCTTGAACTGGGGTTCCACCAGTGTGACTAAGAGGGTGCTGCCACAATTTCTGGGTCCGTCTTAAAGTGCAGTAGCTCATGGCTTAAAACCAAAGGTCCTCGCATTTCATTCAGGACTGTACACACCCACATCATACCACACAAGGGGACGTTCGCAATACTTAATTCGCCATTTATTCACAATACTGTGAATAAAATAAAAGTGAATTTATTCCCAGCGGTTGTGACAAGTGCTTTAGTGACCCTCCATTTCATTGTAGAAACAATTTCATTGCAAAACGGTTTTCATTTCATGTTGTGATGGTGAAAAGCGACAGAGTCCCCAGCTGCACCAGTAAGAGCAGCAGGCTCCAAGCACGGGGCTGTCACCAGGGATTAGTCGTGTCCTTAGCCACAGGAAAGCCACCAAGAAGAACAAATCTTGCATCCTACAGTTTACAGGCTCCTTTCACAGTCAATGTTTTTCTTCCCTACAGAATGCAAAAAGTACACAAAAATGTAAGCTTCCTGACCTTTACCTGATGGCCTTTCTTTCCAAATGTGAGAGAAAAGGCTGTGGGTTTGTTCCGCAAGGTGTGCAGAAAGCCTTCTCCAGCCAGTCCCCCCAGCTGCTGGCGAATGGGTGAAGGCCGCTTCCCTCAGCCGGGTTTGAGGTGCCCGGCAGCCCAGCGGGCTGGGATCAGCTCACCAGGACGCAATGCGTCCCGCCGTCCTTGCGCTCTTCCTTCTTACCACTCCTCTGGCGGGGCGCACCACGCTCAAGAGCAGAAGCCCCCTTTCTAGGATCCAAGTCAGATGTGACTCAAAGGCCCTGTGATTTTGGGGGTTCTGCAGTGTTTTGCTTTGTGAGCTGGGATTAGTGCTGGCAGAACAAAAGCGCTCCCATGCTGCTGTTTGCTCTTTGTGCAGTATCCCTTTGGGTACACTTTACAGTATCGGAGCTGATACTGTCGTAGATACTCGGCGTAGTATCTTTGAGTACAACAATGACACAGTCACACAAACGGAGGATCAGCGCTTCCTATTGGGGATACAAGTCACATTCCCCACCCCAAGATTAAAGGCACATTAAATATTTATATAGCTGTCACGCCTAGAGGCCCCATCAGGATTAAGGTCCACAGTACTCGGTGCTCTAAAAACTTACGATAAGAGCAGTCCCTGCCCCAAAAGAATGCAGCCCCAGCTCAGGCTTACCCACTGCCCTGGGAGCTGTTTGCTGGAGCTGCCCTGCCATGACTATTTCATAAACCTTCTGCGTGCGGAAAGACCAGTTGCGTTATCAGTGGTACTAAAGGGTGGAGGCTTTGTTTTAATGCTGCGTTCTGCCTCTCGCTTGTTTTACAGACGAGGACCCTCCACCAAGAATGCCCGGCTGCTGTAAGATGCACCGTTCCTGAAACGGGCAGGATGGGAGCTGGGAAAAAACCAAACCGTACAGCACAGGGGATGCTTTCTACATTGAGAGGTATCTCTTCTCGTGGAACAACCTTTTCCCCAGTACAAGAGGAGGATTTCTGGTAGGCAGAAGCGCAGTCCTTGACTGTGGGAGGTCTGCATTCAATTTCTGTTCCTCAGACGTCCTGGGCAAGTGACTCTGCTTCTCTCTTGTGCAACTCCTTAGCTATCAAGTATTGCTGCTTCGCCCAGGCGTGTTGCAGGCGTTAACGCAGCCAAGGAGGCAAGCCTGCCTCGGGCGGGTGGCCTGCACGCGGCAGCGCGATGGGCGAGCTCGCTCACTGCTGGGCACGACGGTAACCGCCGGTTTCACAATTGGAAGAGGCCTCGGCAGCAGCAGGGCAGGAAGCAGAACCAGTGGCTGGAAGTGACTAAGGCCGGGACTGGGGATGGGGCGAGAGCAGCAGTTTCTGGTCAGGGCAGCCTGGCATTGCCTGCAGAGGAAAGGCTGGAATTGGGTGATGTTGAAGGGAAATGCAGCGGTGGGATTTGGACCTCTTGCTGGCAGGGACAGCGGTGGCATCAATAGGACTTGTCTCCTAATACAAGTCTGCCTGTGGAAATACAGCCTCGCCAGTAAATAAGGTCTAGTACTCAGCAAACAAGAATGTGTGTAACGTGCCCCTAACCATCATCTTCATCCACGTCTGGAAGATTATTGAACATCTTCCTCTAGCAACTCAAAGCACTTGCTCCCCAAGGTGCCTGCCGGGTCCGAAGTGGGCAGCTTTAGCACAACAAAGCAAGCGAGGCAGAGCTCACCTTTCCCTCCAGCGTGACTTGTGGCTCACAGCGCACCAAGGGAAGATCCTACGCGAGGCGCTGGGCACAGCTCAGCGATTCAGAGCCAGATGCAGTGCATCACTGCGGGCCGAACTGCGGAGGAGTGGATCGAGTACAATACCTGCTGCTACTGCTCATTTGTGCCCTGCTTTCTGTTGCTGCTGCCTGTGACCTGCTTATCCACGTGTGCGTTCCTGTGCGTTACCGTGGGGCAGCACAGTGCAGCGAGGAGCGCTCGGGCGTTTGTGCCAGTGTACTCGCTGGGACTTCATTAGCCTCCGGGGATCTGCTTGTGCGATGAATTTAGGTCTCTGATAATCTGTTCCTAGGCTGCTGCCTTGCACTCTGCGTGCATGGATAGCAGTACACAAGTCACTGGCTTGATTTGCCTGTGTGTTTTAGCAGGTTCCCCCAGAGATCCCAGCACTTGCTGGGTGACTGGTGAGCTCTCCCGCCCCCGCGCACGGAGCAGAGGGCTGCTCTGAACAGCTCTGCCGAACTTTGTCCCCCTGAGAAGGGAGTTCATCCCGGGGAGATAAACTGCAGCCCTTTTCACCCCTGTTCCAGGAACGGGCTGTCACAGTCCTGGCCGGACCACATCTGCACGAGCTGTATTTTCGTGAGGCAGCCTGAGGAAACTGTGCCAGAGAGCTGGTACGAGGCACCGGGAACCTTTCCCCAGCTGAAAGCGAGCGATGCCACGCCGCACACGCTGCTGCACTGCATGCCCCGTGCTGTGTGTCTTCCCGTGAATGTCAAAGTGCCTGGAGCTGCCATTTTGTTTATTTTAAGGATGGCAATGACTAACATTTAGGTATCGCCTTTCGAACTCTTAAAAATAGAAGTTAAAAAGTTGCTTCACGTAACCCTGACCACGTAAGACCTTCCTGGCTGAGAGGAAGAGACCAGCCACAGTAGCAACAGGACATGAGTGTTTTGCAAATTAACTCTGATCCAGAGAGAAGCATAATTACGAGTTATTTATACAGAGCCTTTTTCCTTCACAGACTGCCCAAAAAACGTGGATCAGCAGAATGATTCCCATTTCACAGCAAGACAGAGGCGGGTTGCTCAGAGAGCAGCAGGGCTGGCAGAGGATCCGGATCCTTCAGTTGATTTCATCCTACTTGGTTGCAGCTTCCTTGCCTTGTAATAGATGTATGATCAGTAAAAGATAATTCTGTCACGGTGTTAAAGGCAATTAGACATACAGGATTCATCATTTATGTTTTCAAACATTTAAAGCTCCCTGTAGAGCGACTGCCTTCTGCCAGTTCTTCTTCACAGGGATGACAAAATAGTCCCTTCCCCGATCTCTCGCAAACCGGCCTTTCCCAGCTGTGTGTATCATCAGCGAATCAAATAAAGACAAATCTGGTCTCTCATTTCCAGTTATGCCTGTCTTGTTCTATGGCACTGCATAATATGTCAAGAAACCAGCGCAGCTGATCTGGCATGTCATTGCTGCAAAGGGAAATTAAAACAAATACAGATTTATGAAAGAAGGCCCATTTTTGGCACCAGGCGAGGATTTCCTGGCTGACTGCTAATACCAAAGTGCAGATCGTCTATTTTATGTTAGCAAAGGGAAATCCCAGCAATTCACGCCACGGCATTAAAACACGGGATTCTAAAAATAGCGTTAAAGAGCTGGACTGGAAGCGACAATAAAAACGAAAAAGAAAACCTTGTGCTTTTCTTTGCTTGCTTTTTTTGAAAGTAAGAATGCTAAATTCAACCCCAAGAGCTAATTTCAAAATGACGGGGCCTGAAAGCCGAGATGAGAATATCTAAATAGCCACATGGCTCGTGCGGGATGGCTGCGGGAGCCTTTTCTCCCTGCTTGGCATGGTTTCTGCTGCAGCCCCGTCCTTGGTAAACGGCGAGGGAGACGGGGCCACTGGCCACTGGCTTGGGAAGCGAGGACAGGCAGGGAGAGGACTGATGGGCCACGGACAGTCTGAGAGAAAGGAGACACCCCAAGTCTCTTCTTCACTCAGTTTTCTCATGGATCTCCCTGTCCTCCCACTCAGAGTTTCCCCTGGAGGTCCAACTCTGCCCTTCCTCTGTACCCGAGTGTATTCGGGGGCTTCGCTGTCTCCCACCTCTCTGGGCATCCCCACGCTCAGCCCTGACACTTCGCGCCAGCTGACACATCCCTTGGAGCTTTTACCAAGCTGAACCAGCGCCCTGCAGGCGCAGATCCAAGTAAGCCCCAGCCAGGGCATGGCGCAATTTAAGGTTTCAAAAGCAAATTCGAGAAATCGGTGCAGTTCCCCCAGAGCCAGTGTCCAGTCTGTGCTGCGTTTGGAAGAAGCACGCTGAACGAGGTCTTGTCCCACGGTGAGCCCCGCTCAGTGGGACCTGGCTGGTGCGGGGCAGAGATGCAGGGGGGAGATAAGTGAACGCTCAGGGTGAGCAGTCAGCAGAAAAATCATGGCAGTTCAGAGGCACGTAATCCAGGCTGCATGGCTTTCAGAATTCAGCTTTTTATTTATGTGCTTCATTGGAGGACACGTAAATCCTCACACAGAAACATCATAAATCATCAATTTAAGCATGAAAAAAGATTCCATGGAGGAGCAGAAAAGAGCAGACATACTTCTGAAGAAGACTGCAGGGGAGGAAGGAAAGTATCCAGATAGGCCCGAGACATTCCAAGCCTTTGAGAATTCCCCACAAATGCCAGCTCGCTTTCATTTTAAAAAAAGTAATGAGTTGAATTTCACGGGGTTGCGCACTGCCTCAGGTACCCCGGCAATCGCCTTCCATAAGTGGGGGCTCTGCGGGGGGATGGCAGAAGAGAGCACGTTGCGTGCTGGTGAGCGGTGACAGGAGGCAGAGTTTGTGGTGGGATTCCAGCTGGATGAAACGATTGCTGCTGCACAGGGACATTTTTCTATTTAAATCTTACATTTGATTAAGATTTTCAAAACCTGCTTCTTTAAAAAGGCGGACGATTTCCCAACCTCCGTGCGCTTTATCACAGTTCCGTCATTCCTTTTCAACTGCTCGTTTTTCCCGTCATCCTGATAATTAATCCACATTGATACCCATCGAATTCAGATACTTCACTCTTTGGCAGGTAGTGTTTGTTGCGGTACAACCGCGGCCCCTCACTCCAGGGTGCAGGGTGTGCACGGTAGGAAGGGATGAGAAACAGCTTCGCTGCTGAACCTACCTCCTCTTGCAGTCGCATTCCCTCAAACCCACAGGGAGAAGAAGAAACAGGGAAGAATCTTTCCTTGCTGAGGACCCTTCAAATACCATTGGGAGACCACGCATGAAAACACATCTAATGTTCTCCCACCATAACGTGGGAAAAATTAAGCATCCCTAGGCCAGAGAAACGATGTCAGGGGCTGCAGGTTTCTCATAGTTGTCTTAAATACACAGCGTCCTTAAAAATACCAGCTCAGTTTGCTCGAGGATGGAGGATGGTTGGGACTCGCAGCGCTGTCCCTGGAGATGAGCAATCCTCGTAGCGTTATTGTCCCAAGGAGATCCTCTGGGCGTTCTCCTGTGCGTGACTCCCTTTGCAAACGCCTCTTCTTTGGCAGGTTGGGAAAGCAAAGTTTATGAGAATTTCTAGCGTTCTTCCCTTGGAAACAGAGTTTCTCAGGGAATGATGCTGTCTGAGTGGAAGAGGTCAGGACCATGCGGTGGGATATTTATACAGCTGGCTGATCACATTGCCTTTGTATAGTTTTTCCAGAGGTCTAGTTGTACATGGACCTACCAACTCATTCTCAAACCTGACTTGTTAAAATTCATTAAGTAAGCACTTTGGTATGGCAAAGCAGGATTGCTTTGCCACGTTTTTTAGCATTCCTGCTAATCCATAAAGTTGAGCGACTCAGAATGTAAGCCACAGGCAGAAGGAGCTAACGAGGTCCTCCTGCAAGGGTCTGTTCTCCGTTGGGTGTGTATACACAACTGCCATTCATGTTAATTGGCCTTACAGAGGCACAGCAAAAGGGAAATGTACCCTAGAAGACAAAAATAATGTACTTATTTGTCCAGACGGTTAGTGATCCCCTGTTTCACGGTTGGGGTTGGTGACAGCCTTATTTAGTACAATAGCTATAGCTATTTTTGCTTTACCTTCTCTCAAAAGCCACGAGATACGTTGCAGACAAAAAGATTGCCAAATAAATTCGGTCATATTATTTACGCTGTGACAGCGCACGATTTTGTACAAAAAGAAAAATAAAACCCACTGCTAGCAGCCTGTGTCAGGGGAGTGCTTGGCATCTGCTTAACTTTCAGCATGTATTTGAACTGTAAATAAGATTTAAATACATTTCTGACTTGGGCCTACGCGACTGATGAGATCAGAAAAAAAATCTCATCTAACGACGCGAGATGCTGGAGGGTGTTGGGACTCTTGCAGTCTTGGCACCCAATGCTTTGCGTGCCGCCAAGGTGGCCAGCTACAGTCAGGGCTGCTCCAGGGCAAGAGAGGAGGGAGAGCGATGTCAAGAGCTATCAGAAAGGCTCCTCGCGGACACAGCCTTCCCCCCCGTTGCCCCCGTAGCCTTGTGCCGCCGGTGGAGCTAATCTGTGCAATCTGTTGCTGTTACCCAGCTAATCCTCCCCCCGTGCTCACACGTCCATCGAGTGCTCTTCCCTCTGCACCCGCTGCCCTCAGCGGGACTCTGAGCCTCTTAGGGCAAAGATCATCCTACTGCTTTGCACGCTGCCTTCCGCTGCGGGGTCACCGTTCTCCGGCAGTTACCGTAATTCAACTCTTTTCAGTTGTTAGTCCTTCCCGAGGCAACCTTCGTAGCCTTTCCTATCCTTCCTCCTCAAGAAGAACTGCTGCTGTGCTGTTATTACAGTCCCTTCACCACAAACATGACAGCAATGACTTTGTGCACACGGCTGCAGGACGGAACAGCAGCTGAGACCTTACTGCTGGGTGAACGGGGAGCCTTCACAGGACCTTGCAGCCTCCCTTTCCCGCTGCTCGAAAGGGACAGATCACAGAATCACAGACTGGTTTGGGTTGGAAGGGGCCTTAAAGCCCATGCAGTGCCACCCCCCGCCCTGGGCAGGGACACCTCCCACCAGCCCAGGGTGCTCCAAGCCCCGTCCAACCCGGCCTTGGACACCTCCAGGGATGGGGCAGCCACAGCTTCTCGGGGCAGCCTGGGCCAGGGGCTCACCACCCGCACAGGAGAGAATTTCTTCCTCAGATCTCATCTCAATCTCCCCTCTTTCAGTGTCAAACCGTTCCCCTCGTCCCATCACTCCCCTCCCTGACCCAGAGTCCCTCCCCAGCTCTCCTGGAGCCCCTTTAGGCACTGGAAGGGGCTCTAAGGTCTCCGTGGAGCCTTCTCTTCTCCAGGCTGAACACCCCCACCTCTCTCAGCCTGTCCTCGTAAGTTGTTGATTTTCACCTTTAACTTCAGTGCTGGAGGAGATCTAAGCAGTGCCTCCAGACTCAGCCAGAGCAGCTTCAGCGCTGCTAGGAGATGACTGGAGCTGAACCAAGCCATAGGCTGAAATTTGTTCTCATAACTATTCAAATAAAGTATTTCCATAGTCAGAACCAATAACTGCAGTTTGTGAAGTGACAAAGGAAGTCTTTCTTAAATACATTTCACGAGAAGGAAAGGGAGAACATAGTGTGAGAGGTTTTGTTTCGGGTCACGTTAAGAAGCCAGCTTTCGTTAGCTGATGTTTGCCTGCATGGGAAGGAGCTGGGAGGGACAATGTCCTTCTGCTCCTCACCGTCGGAGGGGCAGGAGAAATTCTTGGGAAGGGGCAAATACCTCTTTGATCTGCAAGGGCCAAGACAAGTCAGCGTTTCATTAGGAACCTCGTGTGCAAGCAGCATCATGAACAGGACTCAGATGCTACTTACTGGAAGAGTAAATGAGTAATCCAGCACCCTGTTGTGAAGGTGGACTCAGCAGGTGCTGTGAGCTCTCCTGGATAGCAGAGAACACGGACGGGTCTTCTCAAGCCATGCAGGAGGTGCCAGATCTGTGCTCGCTGCCCAGCAAGGTGTCGTGTCCCCCCTCCCATTGCAGGTGCCTACTAAAGCGGTTCATGCTCAAGCAGACCTGTACTCGTGACACATGCAAAACTTGAGCCGTTAAAAGCCATTGACATGAAATCCACAACAAATTTTCATTCTTAGATAAGGCACATTTAAATCAATCAGTTTTGGGTGGGTTTCTTTTTTGTCATTAATGAAACTACACAGCAACAAGAGGCAATTCCCTATGACTAATGGACTATATTCCTCTGCCATTCAGCAGGGCCTGGACAGGCTGGAGAACTGGGCAGAGAGGAACCTTATGAAGTTCAACAAGGGCGAGTGTAGGGTCCTGCATCTGGGGAGGAATAACCCCATGCACCAGTACAGGTTGGGGGCTGACCTCCTGCAGAGCGGCTCTGTGGAAAGGGACCTGGGAGTCCTGGGGGCCAACAGGGTGACCATGAGCCAGCAATGTGCCCTGGTGGCCAAGAAGGCCAATGGCACCCTGGGGTGCATCCAGCAGAGTGTGGCCAGCAGGGTGAGGGAGGTCATCCTCCCCCTCTGCTCTGCCCTGGGGAGGCCGCAGCCGGAGCACTGTGTGCAGCTCTGGGCTCCCCGGGTCAGGAAGGACAGGGAACTGCTGGAGAGGGTCCAGCAAAGGGCTACAAAGATGATGAGGGGATTGGAGCATCTTTCTTATGAGGAAAGGCTGAGGGACTTGGGGCTTTTTAGTCTGGAGAAGAGAAGACTGAGGGGGGATCTTATCAATGCTTATAAATCCTTAAAGGGAGGGTGCCGGGGGATGGGAACAGTCTTTTTTCAGTGGTGCCCAGTGATGGGACAAGAGGGAATGGGCACAAACTTGACCATAGGAAGTTCCATCTTAACATGAGGAGGAACTTCTTCCCTGTGAGGGTGGCAGAGCAGTGGCACAGAGCCATCCCAAACCCGCCTGGACGCCGTCCTGTGCCACTGCTGGAGGTGACCCTGCTGTGGCAGGGGGTTGGACTGGGGGAGCTCCAGAGGGCCCTTCCAACCCTCACCAGTCTGGGATTCCTCTGTCCTCTAATCCCACCAACCTCTACCAAAGGATGTCAGCAGTGGACATGGCTCTGCATTACCATGCATCACACTCGTAAAGGAAATTGTGAAAACTCCATATCGTTCAAAAGGTCAGGTAGTTTGGAGGTGTCCTGACAAGGCGA
Organism: Pluvialis apricaria; assembly: GCA_017639485.1. Lineage (NCBI taxonomy): Eukaryota > Metazoa > Chordata > Aves > Charadriiformes > Charadriidae > Pluvialis > Pluvialis apricaria. Next base: position 5,167,176 of record CM030014.1, read on the forward strand.
GTGAGGCGTTTGAAGCGCTGGCAGAGGAGCTGCTGGCTGCACGACCGGCCCGGGAGCTGCGACGCAGCCTCCCTCACACACATCTTGCTGACCCAGTCAATTGCATCACTCTGTCTCTTGAGGCAGAATCTGCAGTTTTCCACATGGGCCCATATGGTTCGTTAAATTGAATAATGAATTCCTATTTCCGGAGGAGAGGAGCTCTCCAGCAAACTGATGATTCTGGGGATTTTGGAGGGGGACGCCGCCGGGGCTAGGGAAGAAGGTCCATGACAAGCAGAGGGGCAGACCAAAGGCTTTCCTTCTCACCCCTGCAGGAGGGTGCCAGGCCCACATATATACATCTGCGTTCCTGGGTGTTTTCCAGCTGCTTTTTGGAGAAGGCTCGACAGGAAATTGATGCCACAGGGCAAATAGTCATTCTTCCCGACTTCCCTCCCAAAGCCAGCACAGATTTGCACTGGCTAGACGCGTTTCCTGCAGAGCACCGTGGCTTCCCCAGCAGCGTCCGCAGCAGCACGTTCAGAGCGTGGCAGATATGACCAAAATGCGTGCAAGTGTGGGAAACCAAACAAACAAAAGCCTGCCAGATGTTTGCAACACAAATCTAAGGACCGCAGAGCTCACGGGAGAAGCCGATGCTCGCGTCGCGCTTCCGAGCCAGGCTGGAGAAGCTGCCAAGCTTGGAGCTGAAGCAGGAGCGGGGTATGTTGATGCCGCGTCCATTAGAGTCAGGTAGACAGAGGTTATGGTTTGAGGAACCCATGACAATTTATTGTCATTTTGACAATTATTCCATCACCCAATAACCCTTCCCCACCCGGGAAGGGGAATCAGGAAAACCAAGGAAACCCGAGGGCTGAAACATAAACAGATTTGATAGAATAAGACTAAATAAGTAATATTAATAACACTAAAGAACCAATATTGATCCTGGTACCAATATAAAATACACAGGGGTTACCCTCAGCCCATTCTATCCGTAGAAGCTGTGCGCTCCCAGCAGTGACAGCACATGTGGGACACTGCGAGCGCTGCGGCGTCGGGAGGAAGGGAAGGGCTCAGGGCTCCGGCACCGGGGCAAGGAGTTCTCTGGATCACCGCCATCAAAGGAGAGAGCCAGAACTTCACAGCAAACTTTCTAATTTATGCTGAATGTGCCGTTCACGGTATGAACTAACCCTGTTGGGCAGTGTGGGTCAAGTGCCCGGGTCTCGCTCCTCCTCATCCCCGCACCTGGGGAGCTCAGAAACACTGAGACCTTGAAACCTGCAGACCATAGCTGTAAAGGAAATATTGTCACAAATTCAGACACTCGAGTCTTCTGAAAGTGCAGTTTTCCCAAGCATTGGAAGAGACCTTACTGAAAAGTAAAATTACCGAAAGAGAAATTAGTCCTGCGTCGCTCAAACCAGGACAACATACTACTGCGTTTTCCGTATTTGCATCCTGGAGTTGCCTGTTGGAGGGAGAGGTTGGAGGTGGTGAGAATTTCAGTCTTTGGAGGCACCGAGGTGTCTCGCAGCCGCAGCCGCGCTCCTGGCCACGGTCCCTGTCCCTCAGCCGAACCACCGGAGCGGGCTCTCGCTCAGCCTTGTGCTGCGGGGCTGTGGCACTGACCGGCTCTGCAGGGAGCTCAGCGTCACTGGCACTCGCTTGGACCTTCTTACTGTTCTCCCCAGGGTTTGCCTTCAGCCTTGGTTGTAATCCTGCCCGAGCCTGTCGCCCAGCTTACGCTCCGGACAGCAGGCGGCATTTCCAGGGAAGAGGAGTTAATGGATAAGAACAACCTATTGCGGCGTTTGTAAATGTAGTCGTGCCTACTTCAGCTGTTACCACGCTTTTGAAGCGTTACCAGTGAAAAGTCATTTATTGAGAGCTCTTGCAGCTTTTGATCCAGCCCCTTGTGAGAGGCTCTCAGCAAAACACGCCGGCTGGAGGGGAGAGGCAAAGCCTGGTTGCCAAATACGTGCTGTGCGCGTGAGAGAGAGGGAACGAGAAAGAGAAACAGCCGTGTACCACCCTGGAAAGAGCAGCCAGACCTAAGGACAGCGTTTCCTTGCACTTTGGTTAACGTTCAACCTAGAGGACAAGGTGAGGAGCAAGGCAGCAAATTCTGTCTGCACCACGAGTGATTCAGCCCGAGCTGGGCAGGACTGCAGCGGAGCAGCTCGTTGAGCAACAGCCCAGCACGTGAAGCGCATGGAAGACACAGGCAAGACCCAGCGTATCAGAAGGAACAATCTGAGCGACTCACACGCCGAGTTCTCGTGTTGTAACAACCTCTGCGAGCAGAAAGAGAGACGTCTGGGGAGGGTGGATGAACTCTGCATGGTGTCAAGGGAGCCTGGTGCATGAGCCGTGGCTCTGGCTCTTGCAGCCCCTTGCTGCCACCAGCAGCAAGTTTATTTGCCTTCTGGCCCCAACAGCGATGAGGTGTGGGAGCACGTTCCTCCTCGAGGTAGCTCTATTCAACGCACACATGGGCTGGGCCCACTGGATATTGAGATAGAACTAGCAGTAGGTCCATACCAGCACTGGGATTATCATGAACTCATAGAGTGGTTTAGGTTGGAAGGGCCCTTAAAGGCCATGCAGTGCCACCCCCTGCCCTGGGCAGGGACACCTCCCCCCAGCCCAGGGTGCTCCCAGCCCCGTCCAACCCGGCCTTGGACACCTCCAGGGATGGGGCAGCCACAGCTTCTCGGGGCAGCCTGCGCCAGGGGCTCACCACCCGCACAGGAATTTCTTCCTTAGATCTCATCTAAATCTCCCCTCTTCCAGTTTAAAGCCATTCCCCCTCGTCCTGTCTCCACATGCCCTTGTAAAAAGCAAACCTTTGCCTGGGTGCAGCCAGCAACATTTTTAGCCTGCCTTCAGGACAGATTTTTAGCACCAGCTAAAGAGAAACATGCTAGCGTCTGTTCCTCACAGCCAGGGGAGGCGAACAGGAGGACGGGAGTGCCAAGGAGCCTTTTTGATGCTTCTGCTTTCAGCTAAAACCGTTGCTACTCCTTTGTTCTCCCTTGGCGTGAGCATCTGCCCGAACAGAACAGTCTCCCCGTGGCAGCTCTCGGCACCCTGCGAGACGTGTGGGTGCCTGAGACCCCGGGCTGGGGCAGCCACCACCGCCCACGTCCCACACCTCGTCACCAGCAGCCTGGGCAGAGGGGCACCGGGCCACGTGCCTTCCGAGAGGGGCGTGCAGGTGGCTTCTGCCTCTTCTCTGAGGGCAAGCGAAACCAGAAGATGCTGGAAGAAAGGAAGCGAGAGCAGCGTGAGGTTTGGGAGGCTCCATAAGCACGGGGAGAAGCAGGCAATGCTCTCCTTTACGCACACGTGGAGGTGTGCAGGGCTCACCTAACGCAGCCCGAGCTGCTGGAATACAGCAGCGCTACGCTGGGACAGCTTTTATTGACATAAAGCCACTGCGATGAGCAAGGAGGGTTTCCACTGCCTGTGTTTCAGGCCTAGATTCATCCTCTTTTATAAACAAAAGACACATAAATCACCGGTGAGCCAAGTTTCACAGCCCCTCCTCAGCCCCGCCGAGCGCTGGCAGGACTTGCGAACCCCGGTGCTGAGCACGGGGAGGGGATGGGGCTGCGTGCCCCCGGGGAGGAGCTGCCACCGTCCCATGCTGGGCCCGGGCAGGAGATAACACGGGAACAACTCGTTCCCAGAAGCACAACTAGTTATGAAAGAGCAACACCAACTGCCTGGTTTTGGCCGTCTTTTCCTTTCAATCAGCTATTTGGGTGCTGATATAGGACCTGACAGCGCTGCTAATTACCACCTGCCCCGTGCAACACCGGGTGCCCCAGCACATACCTCCTGCACGCTCGAGAAATTTTGTCAAGCTGCATAAATATCACAGAAACACAGAATCCCAGACTGGTGAGGGTTGGCAGGGCCCTCTGGAGCCCCCCCAGTCCAACCCCCCGCCACAGCAGGGTCACCTCCAGCAGTGGCACAGGACGGCGTCCAGGCGGGTTTGGGATGGCTCCAGAGTGGGAGACTCCCCCACCTCTCTGGGCAGCTGTGCCACTGCTCTGCCACCCGCACAGGGAAGAAGTCCCTCCTCATGTTATGATGGAACTTCCTATGCTCAAGTTTGTGCCCGTTCCCTCTTGTCCTGTCACTGGGCACCACTGGAAAAAGACTGTTCCCATCCCCCTGGCACCCTCCCTTTAAGGATTTATAAGCATTGAGAAGATCCCCCCTCAGTCTTCTCCTCTCCAGACCAAAAGCCCCAAGGCCCTCAGCCTTTCCTCATCTGAGAGATGCTCTAATCCCCTCATCATCTTTGCAGCCCTTTGCTGGACCCTCTCCAGCAGTTCCCTGTCCTTCCTGACCCGGGGAGCCCAGAACTGCACATAGTACTCCAGATGCGGCCTCCCCAGGGCAGAGCAGAGGGGGAGGATGACCTCCCTCGCCCTGCTGGCCACACTCTTCTTGATGCCCCCCAGGATGCCATTGGCCTTCTTGGCCACCAGGGCACATTGCTGGCTCATGGTCACCCTGTTGGCCCCCAGGACTCCCAGGTCCCTTTCCACAGAGCTGCTCTCCAGGAGGTCAGCCCCCAACCTGTACTGGTGCATGGGGTTATTCCTCCCCAGATGCAGGACCCTACACTCGCCCTTGTTGAACTTCATTAAGTTCCTTGGCGACTGAACAAGAAATCTCCAATACTTCTAAAGACGACTTCACAACTCAAGCAGTAAATTAAAATTGCCCCTCTAATAGCTCCTTCACAAGGAAGTCCTTTACCAGAGTGGAGCCCACAGAAGAATTTGCCTTCTCCCTCCATCACAGAGGTCAGACGTGGCGTTGAGTAACTGAGGGAGGTTGAGCGGAGTTCACTCCATGGCTTGCTGCATATTTGGCTGTCTCAGCAGTTTAGGGCTTACGCTGAAGATATGAGGTGATGGTGTCCCTGCCCATGGCAGGGGGGTTGGAACTAGATGATCTTCAAGGTCCCCTCCAACCCAAACCACCCTGTGGTTCTATGAAAAGCGAGCAGCAATGTGTGGTAGGTACAGCCAGTCACCGTTATTGGAGGCACGTTGCCAGCGGTGCTGCTCTTCTGACGGCTGCGAGCGTTGAATGCCTTGTGGTGCCCAACTGATGCTAGGGACCGGCCAGCAAGCCCGGCTGGGACACGTGGTGTGCTTTTAATGCAAAACAATGTTCCTCATTTAACCGGTATGCTGCTTGCAATAATTATTTGGGTTTGGGTATTATAATGGCCTCCAGAATGTGGTAAAAAATGTAGACTCCTATAAACACTTCTGCGGTTTTATGGAATGTTTCTAAAATCTGCTTCCCATGCTCAATGCTCTGGAAAATGTGCAGGAATGAGAGAGAAAGCACCTGAAGTGTCTCCGTCAGCAACAGTCTTCTGACTTCAGCAGATCACAGCTAGAGATTATCTGGGAAAGGCGTCAGTCGGTGTGTCGGCCTCATCGCTACTTCCGAGGCAAAATTAAAGCCATTTAGTCTGACTATGCAAATACTGAGTTCATGGGAAATAAACAGGAATTTGGTTCCATAGTGGTATTTACTGCAAAATTTCCTTACGCGGCCCTTCGTGCAGCCTGGCCCCACAGGCTTTCTGTTACGGTACCTTCCATAAAAACCTGTCCGGGTGGGCAACAGCGTGACCTCTTGCATAAAACTGAGCTCTTTAGGATTTTTCTGAAGGAGACCCTGGTTCTTACGCATCTGTACGTGGTTTGTCTTGGCACGCAAAACAAAAGAAATCCTATCAGTCTGTAGTATTAAAATACCATCGCATTTAAATATCAGGCTTTACTTTTTCCATGAAGGGAAGAACATAAAATGCCTTACAAACCTAGGCCTGATCCACAACGCTATTGCAGCTGTTTAAATTCTTGCCCTGCATCCCAGCTCCTAAAGCAAACCGACGGGAGGTAGGCCAGCCTGTCCCCGCTCAAAACAGCTCCAGAACTGAAGATCCCAAATTTGGTGAATGAGGTTTTGAGGCTAGATCTTGATTTCTAGGGGTATGGTCTCTTCCCTGTGCTCCCCGAGAGATGCCCTTCCTTAGCGCTGATAAAATCGCTGCTACTGCTTCTTTATGGCTGTGATAGGATCAGGCATAACCGAAGCTGCAGGTAACAAGCACCAAAGAATGATATTGTGCAACAGCCCGGCCGAGAGCTCTTCCGCTGTGTTTATTACAAAGCCTTCGTTCCAGTGGCCTGCGATTCATATGGATGAGCACACACGGTCTGTGAAGGTGTACGATTATTCACGCTAATCTCGTTTTACAGCAGCTTTAGCTTTGTGATGTTCTTTTTGGTGGGCGTTAGTTCATCTTGCCATCAGTAGTGTCAGCGCATCAGATACTACCTATTTTCTGGCACGAGACCGACGCTGCACTCTCACATTTAGGTACCACCAGCCCAGATACTCTTCCCCCAGGCTGTTTTCCTGGGAAATTTTACCACGCGTCCAAGTTCATGCAAGAGGACAGCAGCTCCAGAATGGCTGTTTCTGGAGGTACTGGCACTGCTCCCTCTCTCTGAAGCACCAGGATTTGGGGGGTTTTCTATCAGTTCGAGGAAGGCAACTTGATACTGTCCGACAGGGAGTAAGTTTCTGGTGTTCCTTGGACATCTGTGCAGCCAGACGGTAAGAATGCTCTTTTTAGAAAGAGAAGCAAGAATTTCACTGGTGGGCAATGAGCAGAGCCGCTGCTGAGAACTGAGGTGGCCTGTACACTACGGTCTGGCCACACGGGCAAGTTCTGCAAGATCAGTGAAAGCTCAACTAGACTTTGGCATTGGCAGTACAAGAGCTCCGGGCACTGACAGCCAGCCATTACATTCCTATCCCGGAGCCTTTTTAGGATGACATACTAACATCTTCCAAACAGGAATCAGCTATAGAGGGGACAGGGAAGGAGAGTCGCTTTGCACGGGTGCATAAAGAATGACCAAAAGGAAAATAAGGAGCAGATCACAAAACTCTCGCCTAGAATGGTGTGACAACGGCCATCTCTAATGAGGGACTATAGTCACATATTTCTCTTCCAGATCTAAACAGCTGGGATTGAATTCTTCTAAGTACTGAGCACCCACAGCCCCGGAGAGGGCAGGACAGTCCGCTGGTGAGGACACTAGTTTAACAATGGAGTTTGTTCTCTCGTACTGGCAAAAAGATACATACAATCATGTACGAAGCTATTTATGCTCTCTGGACCTTTGTTTTCCATCTTCCTTACCGGATCTCCCACAGCTTGGATCCAGCAAGGTTTGAGGGGCTGGGGATGGTCTGGTGGTTGGAGACATGCTGTAGTTACCACAGGCAGAAATGACTTAGCGGGTGTAAAAAACGTACGCGTGATGTACACAATAAACGCGTGATGTACACAATAAACGTGGGATGTACACAGTCAGGCCAGAAGAGCCCAGGGGCTGGGAGCAGAGAGCTGGCAAGCAGCTCTGGGAAGAATAACCTTGCAGATGGGAGCGCAGCTACCCCAAGTTGAGCTGTGCCCATGGGGAGGACCATTCAAAGAAGAGGATTTGCTACTAAAGGTTAGCAACGTCGACAGGGCTGCGTTGCTGTTAAATGAGAAGGGTCGCAGGTATCTGTAAGTCTTCTTCCAGGCGCATCTGACCTGCCCAGTCACAGCCAAACTGGGAGACCTCCTCCTCTGCAGTGCTCACATGGGCAAAGCCACACCGGGTGCTGGGAGGGATGCAGCGTTCTTGCAAAAGCCGGGCATTGGGAAAGGCCTTTCAACGCGAAGAATGATATTTGAAGCAAAAAGCAAAGAGCTAACGATAAAGACATTTACATGTTATGTGCCGTCTGCCCGGGACGGCCCTGGGGAGCCCATGTCCTGCCCCAGGTGCTGGGCTTGTGTCAAGGCAGCTCTGCTCTCTGCTCCTTTTCCAGCTCTGTCTCTTCCCTCTCTCCGGCAGTTTTTGGGCTGGAACGAGGAGGACCAGCAAAGCCGCACTGAGAGGAGCCTCTTGCGCTGGGCAGTGCCACCCAAGCAGCTCAGTCCCGGGAACTCAGGCTTCTCCAGACATCGGAGTGAGCAGAACCACGCGTCGGCAGCAACACACCCGTCAGGCAGGGAACAAGCAGTGCTCATCAGATAAAAGCTCCCAGCCCAGCTTCTGCACGGATATTTCAGCAGAGAGCTCAGGCTCTGCTGACGCAGCCAGACCCCCTGCACCAGCGGCAAATGAACTGCTTTTCTTTCCTGGAGACGGAGCCATTGCTCTCGTTCTCCTCACCCTTGCCACCATGCTGCACGCCAGCTCTGCCGCTCACCGGCACAGGGCAGAGTGCGGCATCACGACGTGAGCTCCCCACTCTCTGGCCTGAGTTCACAGAATCATAGAATGGTTTAAGTTGGAAGGGACCTTGAAGATCATCTTTCTAACCCCCTGCCCTGGGCAGGGACACCTCCCACCAGCCCAGGGTGCTCCAAGCCCCGTCCAACCCGGCCTTGGACACCTCCAGGGATGGGGCAGCCACAGCTTCGTGGGGCAACCTGGACCGGGGGCTCATCACCCGCACAGCAAAGAATTTCTTCCTAATACCTCATCTAAATCTTACAGACTTTTGTTGTGTTCTGCTTCTTTATCACATCATGATAACTTTAAACTTAGAACAGGAAGTCATACTTCGAAAATATTTGTCCTTTTGATGGGCCTACAGCACAGCTTTGGTTCATAAACCTTCAGATTGGTACACCGAAACAGCTGATTGCCACCCCTTCACACACTCTTCTTGAAAGCCAATGTACGATACAACACATTAAGTGTTCTTGTTTTCCCATTCCTAAATAGAACGGCTCAGTCTGTCTGACTGTGAAGGTCACAGCGTTTCTGAGCGGCCCACGTTTGGTGCATGCCCATGCCACAGAGGAGAGCTCAGCTCCCACGCATCTACCACCGCCTTTCAGCTTGGTTAATACAACTCCATCACTCTTCAATTCCAAATCGTAGAATCACAGAATGGTCTGGGTTGGAAGGGCCCTTAAAGCCCATGCAGTGCCCCCCCCTGCCCTGGGCAGGGACTCCTCCCACCAGCCCAGGGTGCTCCAAGCCCCGTCCAACCTGGCCTTGAACACCTCAAGGTAGGGCCTCAACAACTTCTCTGGCCACCTCTCAGCCATCTGAAAAATCCAGAATCAATTTTTTTCAATCAAATAACACAGTCAACCTTTTGTTTCCCACAGTTGAGATACTGCAAAAGTTGGGAAACTGTGAAAATGGAGGAGAGCGAGAGAAACATGCACAGAGTCATATAGCCCAGCATATGTGACACAGAGCAGAGAGGGAAGGTCCCTTCAGGGAGGGTTTGACAAGGTTCTGCAGGAAATCGCTGGAGCCTGCCTGCTGGCACGTTGCCTCCCATGGCTTTCCGTGAGGAAACTCGGGAAAAACGGCATCATTCAACAAAAGAACAGCACAAGAGCAGCAAGGTCCCCAGTGTCGAGGCTCGCTGTGCTTTGGCACCTACACCTGCATGGATGGAAGATGCTGAGAGGCCAGTGGGACCCTGCAGTGCTCTGCTTTCTGCCACCAGCATGGGCATGCGGTCCTTGTGGCTGTTGTTTAGGCTGTGGGAGGGCGAGCCATGACAGACCACAGATGACACAGAAATCCTTCACTGGACAGGGTCTGTTTCCAGAAGGTTTTATACTCTTCTGTGTTCTTCTGCCCTCCTCTGAACATCTGCTGGTGGCAGCAGAAAACAGTGCCAGCCAGACCTCTGCCACGATCCAGCATGGCCGTTTGTACGAGGCATCGTGTGCCGAGGCCAGGGACTGCTGCCACGGAGTACTTTGGACATACAAGCCAAGATGAGAACAAGATGTCTGTACATCGTGCTACGGCAGGTTTTGCTGCTCTAACGCCCCTGTGTAAAGAAATGCATTAGAATATTTGCCAAAAGATTGCAGGTGTGGAAGCTGTAATTTAAGGGGACTGGCAGTAGAACTGCTTCATATACATCTATTTTAATTTGAGAACTGTTTTGACAGCTCTTTGGTAATACCCCATTTGGGTTTTGCTCTGTGAGCGGTGTTCAACCGGAGCTATTTATAGAAGAGCAAACGAGGCGCGGGGTGCAACCCACAGGAGAGCAATGACGGGGCAGAGGGCTTCCTCGGGGCTGGCAGCGCGCTCGTCCTGCGGCAGTGGATTACAGCAGAGGATGGGTTGGGTTGGAAGGGACCTCAAAGACCGTCTAGTTCCAACATCCCACCATGGGCAGGGACACCTCCCGCTAGACCAGGTTGCTCAAAGCCTCATCCAACCTAAATCCATGCCGATGTGTCACGGAGCCGCGTAGCGGACAGGGTTTTAGGGCAGACCTGGATTGATGGTGTGTTTGTGTCCCAGGTGGGTGGCGTGGGCTGTGGGTCCCCTCCTCCCAACCCAAACTGCCTGAGCCAGGAGGTGCCTTGGCTCGCTGGAAGGACTCAGGTGAGCATCTGCCCGGCAGTATGAGGGAGGGCCCAAGAGCAGGACCCTCACTACCGAGCACCATCTGGGTCTTGAGATCCATCCATGGAAGGCAGCAAGCCTCAGAGTCCAGTTTGGTGCCATTCGTGTGCGTTGTGCAAGAGCCTGGATGAGGTCAGGTTGGAGGGAGGGCGATGGAGCAGGGGGTGTGCAGGGCTGGCAGCACCCTCAGCACCTCATCTCCAGCCCTTTCCTGGATGTCAGGTTTAACTGGAGAGTGATGGATTGGGCACAAAAGCTGCCTGGTGCTGAGGGACACGTCCATGAGCAGGACAGGGGTCTCAGGGAGACACACCTTCTTTCCACTGCTGTGCTCTGGCTGAGGGTAAGCAACAAAAAGGCAGAGCCACGAGGCCGTCTGTCTTTAGTATAGCCCGTACAGGCCAAACGAGTGGTTTTCACAAGCTCTCCAAGCTCAAAAAACAAAACAAAAAAAACCCACAATCCAAAAACCACAACCCAAGCAGCCCCAGTTTATGTAAACGACGATGTCACTCCTTGTCAGCTGCTGACCTCCAACGAAGCTGGTTTTAATAACCAGTTGATACTTAATTAATACGGACGCTCATTAAATTTAAATTCAGCACGCATTTGAGGCACGGCTCTGGATGAGCAGATGCCCTCCCCAAGCGTGGTGGCCTGTGTGCCTGAGCCTGCCTTGTCCCCGAGTGTCACAGATCCGGCACGTCGGGTGCCAGGGAGCCTGCTGCTCGCTGGAAAAGCCGTCCCTGTGCGACTGAGTCCATAACGGCAGCTCTCGTAGGAAAAAAAAAAAAAGAAAAAAAAGCCCCCAAAATAGCAAATACCGACTTGGTTCTGTAAAAGCATTGCAGAAGGATGCGTGTGATAGCCCTGCAGCTGTTCTCAGCCCTGCGGGACCCCACACCGGGGCATCGGCCGCGACTGAAGGCACAGCCCGGTTTGGGGCAGGAAGGAGCGAGGAAGAGGAGAGGAAGGCGTGAGGAAGAGGAGCATGGCCTGGGGAAGCCCCTGGGGCAGATAAGCCTGAGGCACGGCATGACGGCACTCTTGAAGCACGTAAGAAGCTGCTGCAGAGGGAGGGGTACAAAGTGCCCATGGCTGCTGTGGAAGGGGGTGTGATAACCGGTTTGCCTTTCAGCAGGGAAGAGTTAGGCTCATCGTCGGGCTTGGGCATTCACGAGGCTTCTGCATTTGTTGTGCAGCCTGGAGAAGAGAAGGCTCCAGGGAGACCTCAGAGCCCCTTCCAGTGCCTAAAGGGGCTCCAGGAGAGCTGGGGGGGACTCTGGGTCAGGGAGGGGAGCCATGGGACGAGCGGGAACGGTTTGACACTGACAGAGGGGAGATTGAGATGAGATCTGAGGAAGAAATCCTCTCCTGTGCGGGTGGTGAGCCCCTGGCGCAGGCTGCCCCGAGAAGCTGTGGCTGCCCCATCCCTGGAGGTGTCCAAGGCCGGGTTGGACGGGGCTGGGAGCACCCTGGGCTGGTGGGAGGTGTCCCTGCCCAGGGCAGGGGGTGGCACTGGGTGGGCTTTAAGGTCCCTTCCAACCCAAACCATTCTGCGACTCTATGATTTCCCAGCTCTGAAGGATTTCAGAAATACGCTGGGCTGACTTTAATCGGGGCGAATTCAGGAGTGAATCCTGCCTCAGGACAGGCGCGGAGGTGCTTTTGTGACACACGAAGCGTACTCTGATTGCTCCTGAGCAGGGAAGAGCTGTGACCCAGACAGCGCGCTGCCAGGTGAAGCCTTGGTACGAGCCTGAAGCTGTCCTCCCGGTAAGGAAAGGAAGAGGAATAATCATGATTTAACGAGGCTGCGCTGGACAGGCTCTGGGTATCAGCCGAGCGGTGCTGCGCAGCCATTGGGACCAACCCCCACCACGGGGGGGTTTTCACCAAACTCTATTTCATTTCATTCCCTCTGCTAAGAGGGAAAAAAAAAAAAAGTCCCATCTCCAGGGGATGTTTTCCATCCAGGTCCCCCAGCGCAGCCCCGGCAGAGCCGCCTGTCCCCAGACAGACCCGAGTTCCTGGCTGCCACTGCCGGAGCTGAGCTCGTGTTGGTGGATGTTCCCTCATCACCGCTTCAGCATCGCCCGGCTCCTGAGGACAGGGATGCAGCGGGCGAACCTGGTGTGGGAAAAGCACCTGAGAGCCCCGGTAAGCGCTCAGCATCGGGAGCAAAGAGCAGAAGGTGGTTACGTGCAACATCTCCACCCATGGCAGCAATCAATCCACGAAGTTTTCATCCATCACCCAGCGCTCTCCTATGGGCTTAGTCACTGTTTCAAGAAGCTGCTGGCACAGGAGAGCTTGGAAATTGGCTGAGGGCATGAGACACAGCCCCGGCCCTGCCCGCAGCCCCTATCAGCTCCACTGAAAGCCCCGGTTTCAGGGCAGCGCGGTCCCCGGCACAGCAGTCCGCGGGTACTGGCTTTCGCGAAGGGTTTGATGACAAGAGCGTGGCTTTATCCAGGTAAAGCAGCTATAAGTTTAACTTAATTCTTTAGCTTTTAAATCCAGGCTAAAACGCAAGAATTTTCAAAACCTCCCCCAAAAAACTAGACAAAACCCACAAACGCTTTACAGCGTGCCCGCCAAGTCCTGCCCAGTCTTTCCAAAGACGCAGCTCTCCCTTCATTAGCAGCCCGTGAAAGCCAGCGGTCACGTCAGAAACCGTGTGCACGAACGGTTCCAGCAGCTGCATCCGCATTCAGGGGCAGAGGCTGTATTTGCATCCTCTGACACGACACCAAGAGTTAGGTGGAAATTTAAGAAAAAAGGAAAAAAAAAGGAAAAGGGGAAAAAAAAAAGGAAAAGGGGGAAAAAAAAAGGAAAAGGGGAAAAAAAAAAAGGAAAAGGGGAAAAAAAAAAGGAAAAGGGGAAAAAAAAAGGAAAAGGGGAAAAAAAAAAACGAAAAGGGGAAAAAAAAAAGGAAAAGGGGAAAAAAAAGGAAAAGGGGAAAAAAAAAAGGAAAAGGGGGAAAAAAAAAGGAAAAGGGGGAAAAAAAAAGGAAAAGGGGGAAAAAAAAAGGAAAAGGGGGAAAAAAAAAGGAAAAGGGGAAAAAAAAAAGGAAAAGGGGAAAAAAAAAAGGAAAAGGGGAAAAAAAAAAGGAAAAGGGGAAAAAAAAAAGGAAAAGGGGAAAAAAAAAAAGGAAAAGGGGAAAAAAAAAAAGGAAAAGGAAATTCCCTGCCCTTGTGAGAGCCCTGCCCTCCCTTGCCCAGCAGCTGGTGTTCACAGCCCCGCACTCCTGCCCATCGCTCCCCGGTCACCAAAAGAGCCGCGGGACAGCAGGTCCCACCCATGGCCAGACTCCCCCGGGAGGGGACACCGAGCAGGTTCTGATGGCGAAACACCCAAAGCTTGCCAGAGCGCGCGAGAAGCACTGGGGATTGACACCTGCCCCTTCGCAGCGCTGACATCCTTGCAAGAGTGCCCATAACCGCGCCTGGGGGCTGGATTTCTGCCAGTTTTGCATTTTTCTGACTGTTGACAATTTCTTGCCATTGGCACCTTCCTTTCCAAGTCCTTATGTTTCCTCTTTCCCTTTCTATTTGTGGATTTTTTTTCCCCTCACTGGACGTTTCCTTGAGTGTTTCTTGTGATCCCTTCCCCTGTTTCTGTTCCTGCTCCTTTCGCCCTCCCTTCCTCCTTCTCTTCCTCACAAGAAACCAATTCTCACTTTCCTTAAATCACTTCCTCCTTCCCTTCTTACTCGTTCGTCTCCTCCTTTGCTTTGCTCCCCGCTAGCGCTGGCTCCGTGTTGGGCTCTGTTGGCTGCGTCTTTTTACTTTCATCTGCTAAGATATATACAGAATCACAGAACGGTTTGGGTTGGAAGAGACCTTGAAGACCACCCAGTGCCACCCCCTGCCCTGGGCAGGGACACCTCCCAGCAGCCCAGGGTGCTCCAAGCCCTGTCCAACCCGGCCTTGGATATTCAGCCGGGTGATGCCGAGAGGGTATTTCTGGGCAAGTAATCAGACAGCATCTTCCCTTCCGGTATCCAGAAGGTCCTGGGCACATTTTCAGTTCAATTCTCTCTCTTGTAGCACCTTCCTCTCATCTGGGATCAGGGGGGAGTTACAGAAGAGGTCCTGTATTTAATGTCGTGCCAGCTGGAGCCCAAAGTGCATGTCCTTGCCACAGCTGTGGGCTGAGCCTGCTTTGGTACACCAAATCTTTGGGAACCCAGCAGAGGGTCCCTTGAGAAGCCACCACAGCACGGAGATACAGCCAGGCACGGCCCTGGGATGCTGCGCCATGGATAACAGAAGTGAACGCCGTTAGGGACTTCCCCACCGTCAACCGGGATGGCCAAAAAGAGAAGTTCACTCCCCGACTGATCCATGACCTGGTCTCGGAGCAGGCCAAGAGGTCCATCCCCCGTGCGTGTGGACAGCAGTAGGTCATCTCCTCTAGCCTGGACCTGTGTCCTACCGTGAGCCCCTCCCGGAGCGGTGCAGGCCCAGGCTCCTGCGATGTTTGGTTGGGTGATTGCTTCTTCTTCAAAACGCTGCTGGGAGAGAGACTGCAGATGCCTTCTTGGGGAGGTCCTGTAAACGCTCCGTGCTGGTCAGCTGCGGAGGTATGAGGATTGCACAAAGCCCGACAGACAAAACAAACCCGAGTGCGAACTGATGCACGAGAACGTGCTCCTTGTGGAAGGGGGGGAAAAAAAAAGGGCAGAAGATGATTTATAATAGTCTAATTACGCTTGAAACAACTTGTACCCAGCTAGCTGGAGAAAAGGGAGCCTGAAGGAAATTGAGGAAAGAACAATCCTTAGGTCAACCTGACATTTGTTGTCCAGTCTATGGGAAAATATTCTCCTAAAACCAGACTTTATAGTCATAAGAGAAGAAAAAAAAAAATTTAATGGAAAGGATGTATTTGGTTGCCATGATGTTAGAGTGTGGTGATGACACCGTGGACTGCCAGCGACGGAGAAGCTCCAGCAGCAGCCAGAGATGCTCCCGACTTCCATAACCCAGTTCTCGCTACTGTGTGAGAACCTCAGATTTCCACACAGAAAATAAAAATAAAATAAAATATAATCACAAACAAAACAAAACAAAAAAATCACTAGGGGTTTTGATAGCGGGCAGCAAAAAGTCTCATCATGCGCTATGATTTGTCAGAGCCTCCTGACTCAAAGCTTGGCTTTCAGTAGCCCATCGTGGGAGGTCTCAGCCCTCGGAGCTGTCAGCGTTGAATTCCCCTCCAGCAGAAGGAAACCCCGGGCCAGATCGTGACCACCCTGCCGTGACACTGACAGCAAAATATTCTCCTGGCCTTGTCTCACTCTGCCTTTCCCATCAAAGTCAAGAGGAAAGAGTCTCTTTCCAGGGCTGAGGAAAGAAAGACTTTAGCAAGCTGTCAGAGAGCTGCAGAATTCCTGTGGAAGTCCCCAGGAGAGCCATCCAGCGTGAGTCCTTGCAGCCCGCTGCCAAGAACCATCTCACTGCACCGATTTAGGGTCTCACTCATCACCACCACCACTTCTAAACCCCCCCGCACCAAGTCTGGAAACGATATAAACCGATTGCTACGTGTGGACAGCAGAAGCTGGGGCATGTAATCCTGAGGCAGCGTAATCCCAGGTATGAGGGGGTGTTTTTACCCCACAAGGAGGACATTGCGGGCGGTGGAGCAGGTTGCCCGGGAAGCTGTGCAGCCTCCACCCTTGTGGGTGTTCAAGAGCAGTCTTGGTGAAGCCCCAATCTACCTGGTCTGACCTCAGAGCTGACCCTGCTTTGAGCAGGAGGTTGGTCTAGACACCTCCCGAGGTTCCTTCCCACTTGAAGGACACCTCCTGAGGAACCTTCCCACTATGATCACCCACAGCTTCCACGATGCTCGAAACCACTTCCCCAAACGCGTCCCGCAGAGCTGTCCCAAGAGCTGCTATGCCCAGAGGTGCACGGTCTGCACAGCAGTCCTCAAGCACCTGTAAGGGAGGGAACGGGGACCATCTCCCGCTCCAAAATTATTATTCTTTGAAGAAATCTAGAAGCCTGACAGCCCCAAACATCACTGGTACAAGATAGAGAGGCCAAAGCAGACGTGCAGCTGGGGTCCCTGCCAGGGTGTTCGACAGCCCAGCCAGGCTCAAGCCTGTTAGGAGAGCTCTCAGTGTGCCCACACGCGTGGGAAGAGCGGATGGGAATCATAATGCCCTGGCTGCTCTCACGTGTCCTCTTGGGCAGCTGGGACTTGAACGTCTCCTTGAGGAGCAGCCTCCTGACCTTCTGCCCAGCTCCCAAGTCAGCACACGCTCGAGCTGTTCCTTCCTCCCAGCCACCGAGACACTTTTATCCCGCTGTCCAGAACAGTTTGGTTCACGACAAAGCCCTCCGTCATCGCTCGCCGTGCCCAGGCACCACCAGCAGCCGAAGCAGATGCAGCCCCATCTTTCACCATCACCTCCAGGAGCTGGGAGCGTTGACCTGGCAGGGTCCCCACATACCCGCGTGGGTTAGTGGAGCCCCCCGGGATGCCCAGGGTATGCACCCCATCGTACAGCCCGCGCTGGTTTCCCACCGGTCTGGAATCACGAAGCACAGCCCAGAATGTCCCTCTCGGCAGACGCGATTGTCACGGCCACCCCCACCCCACCCCACCCACGAGTTGCGCTGATCACCTTTTCATAACGACACGGCTTTGCCCAAAGCGTGTGTCATCACCTACAATTTCAACGACGACACCGTGAAATCTTTAGCGCAAATACTCATTTTCACCTAGTTTCCTCTTCGAATTCGTGACAAGTGACGCCGCCAAAAACGAGGCAAGAAAACACTTTTATTAGTTCATACCACGGCAAACCCCCAGGCTCCGCCGGGCAGCGGCGGCGCAGCCCTGCGCACGGTGCTGCGGGGATGGGGACAGGGACAGATCCTGCCCCAGAGATCTCCCGCACCCGTCCAGGCGAAAGCCGAGTTCAGAAACAGAGCAAGGGGGAAGCGGGAGGGGTGGGAAACCTGGTGACGGGCACTTCAATAGACCGTCTGCCGTGGCCGCGGGAGGGTTTCGCTTCGGTTATATTTATGTATGGGGGTTTTTTTAACGGAGATATAACCACAACTGCAGCAGCCCCCGTAGGCGAGCGGGAGCCTACGTTAACCTCCTGTTAACGAGGTTGGGATCAGGCCCTTCTCTCCTGATGTTCCTCTCAGGGGCAGCCCCGGAGCGGGATTTAGGAATAACCGGTTTCTCAGCGTATTCTGCCCAGGCCCCCCTTGAGCAACCTTGAGGTGCTACGGAAGGAGCTGCGATGATGCACGTAGGAGGCAATTAACAGCCTGCTCGCTGATTAGGGCACGCTCTGTTCCCGCCGGGCTCTGCCCCGGTGCCCGCACAGCTCCGTGGCTCCTGCCCAGGTCCTGTCCCGCAGGCAGCCCCAGGGCAGGTTGGAAGCCAGGGGTGATCCCTCCACTCGCCCCGGGGGAGCTACGGAGGGACGCCAGAGGGTTATCGACGCATGGCAAGGTGGGCATCGGCAGCACGCGGTGACACGGCACGCCTCTGCCCGTCCTCCGCTGCTGCGGACCAGCCGTGCCGAACTTCAGCCAGCACGTCCCCGTGACCGGCCGGGCTCCCAACAGCGGCAGCAATGTGAGCTACGGGGTCAGGCGTACATGGGCGCGAAAGGGGAAATCGAGTCCTGCGCCCTCCGCGCAGCACCACCCCGCTCCACGCCGCGCGATGGGGAGCGGCGGATCCGATAAGCCTTTGCGGGACGGTTTATACACTTGGAGCAGGTTGGCATGGAAACAACATAAATATTTTCAAGCCGTTGTCAGCAGCGCGTGGCCGGAGCTGGTTATCAGCGATCCCCACAGCCGATTCAACGCGCTCGTGAAGAAAGCCTGAAGAGGTGAAGGTTCAGGAAAACCATCCCGGGAGCATCAGCGGGCAGTGAGCACGGGGCTGCGGGAGCAAACCGGCGGTGAGGAGGAGAAGGCCCCAGAAAACCAGGACCCCATTATGACATCCAAGGAATAAATATCACCAGTTTCCCCCATGAAGGCTTGAGGACCACGGGAAGTCCCCGATACTCAGCCCGCGGCTTTGTAGCCCCCAGCGCACCCCCTCCGACAGATGTGTTTCCCCACTCCCGGCAGCAGTCCCACCTCCCGCACGGATCCTGCTTATCCGAGGCTCAGACTGGCCAGAAGCATTTGATGGATGGTGGGAACTACCGAACATGAAAGCCATGAGAGCATCAACCCTTATTCAATATCTTTCTCTCTTAAGTAACTCTTAAATCTCCATTCCGAAGTCGCTTCAGATCCCAACATGAAGACACTTCTCCAACACACAGATACAGCTGTAAGTGCAACCTAACAGTCTCAGACAACCAGCTGGTGCTGCCGGAGCAGCTCCTGGCCCCAGGCGCCCCCCGAGACGCTGCCCCGGGCTCCCGGCAAGGACAGGGACAGGCACCAGTGTCCCCCATGCCATGGGCGGCAGCAACGCTGGTGCTGTAGGACGCAGCGGGAAGCGGTCCCAGCGCAGCATCCACAGGGCACGCAAGCAACTAGAGCGAGCTTCACCTTCCCACCCCAGTTCCAAGACCCAGGAGGCACAAGAGCACACCACCGCCTCCCTTCAGCTACTGCGGGGGAGCCCGATCGTTGCCAGAAAGAAGGGAGAGCAAGCCAGAAGATTTAGCAGCTTTTAAAAGGAGACAACCTCAGCTTTACTTCAGCAGCAGCCCCCATCCCTTCCTCCACAAACCACCTTACCTTTCCAGCATCATCTCCTGGGGAGGCCAGGACCAGCACCTCCGTGTTGCACATCCCAGCTGGTCGCTCCCGTCCCGCCATGACCACGTCTCCTCCAAGACAAAGCCCCTCAAATCTGAGCTCCCCCCTGTGCTGCCGAGAGCCTCGGAAGAGATTGGGAGTGAACTGGAAGCAGCTGTTTGCACCTTCCCCCTCTTCCCACCTACCAGCTGGTTTGAGCTACTGCAGGCAACGAGGAGCAACCCAGTGGGACAGAAACAAGCAGGAGTGCCGGTGGGAGTAAATACTTCTCTCCCATGGCAAAACACATTTTTATGAGGCCCCAGAGAGAAAGCGGATATGGAGCAGGTTATCCCAAAAGCGCAGCTCCAGGCTCAGCTGAAGAGGGTTTGTGGCTGAGCCACAGAACACCAAATCTGAAGGTCCCTTCCCACGCCAGAGACCCACCAGAGCTGCTCCTCGGGCTACCAGAGGCACCCAAACCTCAGGCGAGCGCTCCTCGGCCACACCTGAGCTAATAAAGCAGGTGTAGCTTTTATAATGAGATACATAACACTTTGTAAAGGTCCTAATGAGGACAGGGCATCTCGGGTACATCTAACTCAGGCTGCTTGAGGTGGACAATTATAAAGTTAATCTTGCAGGGCTATAAACTATGTCACCTGCCATATAACTAGAATTTTGCAATGCTAGCCAGCCTGTTGCAGCTCTGGTAAGGCAGCAGGGAGCTGAGCGTGCCTGTGACGAGCTCCTAATGACTCTGGTGGAACGAGCCCAGGTGATAATCAGTAGGTGAGCTGGCTTCCAGGGTGGCCCGGTGGCTGGTGAGCATGTGGCACGGGCTCTGCTGTGTCACGGTGCTTCAGAGAAAACCAGACCGAGCTGAGAACGCAAACTCTGTCAAGGTTTGGAATGGAGGAAATTGTTATTTTTAACACTGCTGAGAAGGACCTGGGGGTGTTGGTGGGTGAGGAGCTCCCCAGGAGCCGGCAATGTGCACTGGCAGCCCAGCGAGCCCCCGGCATCCCGGGTGCATCCCCAGCAGCGTGGCCAGCGGGGCAAGGGGGGACTGTGCCCCTCTGCTGCGCTCTGGGGAGCCCCCCCTGCAGCGCTGCCTCCAGCTCGGGGGGGCCCAACAGCAGAAGGACACGGAGCTGTTGGAGCGGGGCCAGAGGAGGGCCCGGAGATGCTGCGAGGGCTGAGCCCCTCTGCGGGGAGGACAGGCTGGGAGAGGGGGGTGTTCAGCCTGGAGAAGAGAAGGCTCCGCGGAGACCTCAGAGCCCCTTCCAGTGCCTAAAGGGGCTCCAGGAGAGCTGGGGGGGACTCTGGGTCAGGGAGGGGAGCCATGGGACGAGGGGGAACGGTTTGACACTGAGAGAGGGGAGATTGAGATGAGATCTGAGGAAGAAATTCTCTCCTGTGCGGGCGGTGAGCCCCTGGCCCAGGTTGCCCCGAGAAGCTGTGGCTGCC
Organism: Pluvialis apricaria; assembly: GCA_017639485.1. Classification (NCBI taxonomy): domain Eukaryota; kingdom Metazoa; phylum Chordata; class Aves; order Charadriiformes; family Charadriidae; genus Pluvialis; species Pluvialis apricaria. The sequence goes on from CM030014.1 coordinate 5,187,892, forward strand.
CCATCCCTGGAGGTGTCCAAGGCCGGGTTGGACGGGGCTGGGAGCACCCTGGGCTGGGGGGAGGTGTCCCTGCCCAGGGCAGGGGTGGCACTGCATGGGCTTTAAGGGCCCTTCCAACCCAGACCGTTCTGTGATTCTATTTACTTAACTTTTCCTAAATTTCAAATCATAGCGCTGAAATTATTCTAATCCGACTTTAGAGAGGGTTTGTTTTCCATAAAGCATAGTTAGATAAAAACCCTCGTGCAACAGGTGCAGCAGCTCCACTCAAGTGTGCGGTGCAGCAGACAGGAACCTCTCCAAACCTCCGCAGGCGCCAGCTCCGTTGAGCTGTGCCGTGACCCCACGGTGTCACCGCTGGGGTCCCTCCTGGCCACTGCCAGGTCTTTCCATGTAACGTCCCTCCAGTACAGGTTTCTGCTCTGATTAAATGAAATGAATTTTAAATTTATTGACTATCAGCCTCATTAAGTGACATTAACAGAAATTTCCACCCTGGATCAAATTTCAAACCTCATCCAAACCAGACTTTGTTTGGGGTTTCTTCTCCAAGAAACCCATTCCCCAGAGCTACTCCCCCTTTAACGGGGGACGCCCCACAGTGCCGGGGTCAGTGGCGCAGAGCTGGCCCCCCCAGCCCTGCTACAGCCCCAAAAAGCGGTAACCTGGATGTCCCGTAAGCTGCTGGGAAGCTTTAACCCCTTGTGGGCTGCGTGCCGGGCCAACCTCTTCCTAATTTCACTGAGGGCTGACCTCAGAAAATGATGGATTTATTTGTGTTGTCCTGTTTAATAATCCAAAGTATGAGCAGAATGTTAGTTTTGTGACCCCTCCCCAATCTTTCTGAAATACAGTAATAAAAAACCATGGTTGGGTGAATATCTTATTTAATATACTTGGGATGACAATGATCTGGTTCTGATTATCTAGAAACGGCCATCCGTAAGATTTTGAGATCAGGGCATAAGCAATTTTTGAGCTGCTCTAATAGGCACAGAACACAACAGAAATTCTACACACGCATTTTTAAACATGAATATTTACTAACATAAATAAACAGTGTTTTATAACAAAAGGCACAGATTTTCAACTATAAACAATGGAAAAATATTTACAATTTGCACATACATAATCAAACAGCAAGTGCACAATTGGTCACTTCAGATCTTCTTTTCTATATTTTGAGATTTACTTCCTTCCAAGCAAGTCATTTAATCAGTTCTGCAATGTCCAATCTTTTATTTATTTATTTATTTTCCACAGAAACTGCTACCAATGCCAGGCAAGAGTTTATTAAAATGAGTAATTTAGCAGCACAGGTTTTCAAATGGAGACAGTGTTGCTAACTTCTTCATATTGGATAATAAAATAAGGGTAGCTCTGATCATCATTAAAAATAACAAAAATCTGAGGCTCAAAGTAATTGTCCACGCAAGAGTCATAGAGGTCGCTGGTGATGCTGCCGGGGTTGACCGGTGGAGGTCTCCTCATGGTGTGGTTACCCACCGTGTACCTTCCAGTCAGGACTTTGGCCAGGAACATGTAATGAACTCCTTTGGGTGACCTTTTGGAAAAATTATGGGAATAGCTTGCCTTTCGGGCAAAGTAACTGCCCTGTCCAAACATGGTGGCATGCTTCCCACAGACACGCGGGTCGAAGTTGTGCTTGCAGATTCCATCCACCACGTCCTGGGAGGTGCCGTGGAACAAATGCCTTTCGTTCATTATCCTGTCGAGCCCAGTCATTTTTTTGGACATATATTCCTTTTTCCTGGAATAGAAAACGGAAAGGGAAGATGAGTGTTCGCTGCAGATCTGCAAGGGAAGGGCAGTTTTCACTACAGCTCCTCAAGTATCAGTATTATTCTCTGGAACAGCAGAGCTGTAAGAGGAGATCTGAAAACGTTTCTGTACAGATAACAGAGTGGGTCTTCCACTTTCAAATAAGGCTTTTGTGTGCAATAAGTATGTTTTAAAGGTGCCGAGCGGATACTGCTGGAAGCAGAGCTCCCTCACCTGCACCACAGCAAAGGCAAAGCAGCTCGAGAAGTGCCTGCTTATCTTTGCCTCAAATGCGGAAGGAAATCTTCCTCAGGGTGAAAACAAGGGCTGTGCGAAAACTAAATCCCACTCCAGCTTCAGCAGAGGCCACGGAGCAGAATTACTGAGACAGGGCGGGCGGCGAGGCCCTGGGCCAGGCACGAGTACTGTAAGAAAGTCAGTCTCTGCTCCCACAGCCCGCCCCTCCGCTTCTCCGGGGATTCTCCAGGTCTTGGGAAGGGAGAGAGAATCCACCAATCTCAATTCCTATCCGTTACGAAGCGGTCAATGGATGGTCAACTTGCAGACACAGCACCTTCGGTGGGAACGGGACTGACTGGCGTAGGAGTGGTCTTCGCCAGACCACCGTAAGACCGCGGGTGACCGTGTTCTGGGGAACGAAGGCACTAACAGCGATGAACTTCAACACAGAGATCATCTGATGAAAACAATTTCTCCTAGTTCGGCTTCAAAGCGAACTGGAAGATTTTTCACCTAGATATCTCAGATTTGTTTTGAAGTTTCTGTGAAGATCTATTTCACAGAAGTTATCAGCAGATAGTATATTGAACCACCTACACAGGAAGTTTCAGCGTAAGATATTTTTCAGATAAAGTTGTTCAACTGAAGATACCCCTTTTCTACAGAAAAATCTGGAGTTTATGTATTCTACTTTATATTTATACTTTATGTATTCTACTTTATATTTTTAATTTATATTTTGCAGGCCAAATTACATATTTTAAGGTATTTTTCCACTATTGCATAAGAATGGTTCTTGCATTATCTTACCTTTTATATTTCTCCCAAAGAAACTGATTCTGCACTCTCAGGATTTTCAAAATTTTATATTTGGTCTCTGGCACAGTCTTGTGAAACAGGTTATAAATGGTTCTATAGCTTTTGTCTTCCTTCAGAACAGGCACTTGGATGAAGTCCTGAGCTGGATCCATGCTAATCCAGGTTTCAGGGTAGAAGTTCAGAGAGGTAACAGCAGCGGGAGATAATACGTGTGAGGAAGCCGGGTCAGCTGACGGAGAGGGTACCGGCGAGTTGCCACCTAAGGTCCTAGTTGGGGAAGGAGAAAAAGTTTGGGCTTAAACATTCACGAACAGAAGAGCTTCGAATCACACTTATTTCATCGCCAACGTATCTTAAGCAATTCCTGCTCTTCAGTTCTGTAGCAATTTACATATCTTTAACGCTTGTTTAAAACAAGCACGCCGGCTGCTTCTGCTGGTTTAGTAACTCCTCCATCCACGGAAACGAACAGCGAAACCTTGACTTTCTGGGATGCTGTTGCACGCAGGGAAATCTTACGGCTGGGTGGTGTTTAAAAACCCGCTATCGGCATTATTCACATTCTGGGGTTGCAAACTACAGGCAGGCAGAACGCTATCAAATACAATTATTTCGTAGGTTAGCCATAAAGTATGAGGGATTTTAACATAGCAAATAGGACGTACAGAATAAGAAAAGATTAATAACGTGGCACCGTTTGACCTAATTTTCCTAGAGTACAATATAAGGAGTGGAAACGTATACTTTCATGTATACAGTGTGAATAACGAATAACCCCAACTAATAACATTTTACAGGCAAAGCTTGCCGCTCTGTCGCTGCGGTCCGTCGAAGAGGAGATGCTGTGTTTTTCAGTACTACCCAGTATCGTGCCGAGGAAGGCTCTCGTCTTTTCATTTGCACAGGCCAGATGTCGATTTGCATTTGCAGTTGCTTATTTCCATGCGACAGCCCGGCCCCTGTTCCCCGTTGGGAACACTGCCAGGCGGGGAGCGGGAAGGGGTGAGGGAAGGGGAGCTGCTGCCTGTAACGGCCGCGGCAGGAAAGCAGCAGGGATGCCAGAAACACAACAGACACCAGTAAAATCCAGTTAACGACACCAGCTGTGGCGTGGCACGACTTAGTTCTCAATAAATACCTGCACCTCAGTGGAATTTTTCACACTCTTGGAGCTGCTAAATTTAGACAAGAGTGTGGCATTTGTGGCTTATGTTCACCTGATCATAATCTGAACAAGCAAGCCCCACTCAGCTGAATAATCCTTACTTATTGGAGTCTCCCACTTACGTCAATGAAAATACTTTGAACATGTAAAGCTTGCAGGGTCGGGCTCTGGTTTTCACAGCTCTGCAGCTCCTGCAAGCTGGTGAGGTTCCCTTTCAGTTGCAAGAATACATAGAACTGTCTCAGCATTTCACCAGATGAGTATTTTCCCAAAGTATTTTTAAAGGAGAAGCTGCTATTGACTCCAGGACATCCCACAGTGAACGCAGACGGGTGAGGTGCACTCAGAGGTCGGAGTCTGGCTGGAAAGACCCGAGGTGAATCTCTAAACCCCACAGAGAACCTTAAATTAAATTTCATTAAGTGAAAGTTTAATGAACATTGAAGTTCATGAAATTTCTCAGGTCACTTGTGTTCTGATAACGTACCGCTGCCAAAGCGCAAGGAGAAAACCTGTTCTGCCTCGGAGGAAATGGGGAGAGTGAGTCCTTTGTCTATTCATGTTGGGCAAACTGAGGTTTGACAACATCCAAGGCCAAATCCTGCCTCCCTGCGCATACGCAGTTGGATTTCGCACGCAGGAGTGACATGCAAACTCAATTCCCTGCGCTGTCGCTGTAAAAAGAAAGTTTACTGGAGAACAAAAGCCTCTCCAAGCTCTGCTAAAGGCAAAGCCATTTTCTCCTGAGTGACCCTGCAGGAACGAATCTTCTGTTTTCCCAGCGTGACGCTGCCCGAAGAGCCGCGGACCCGCGACTTCTGCACGCGGCCAGTCTGCTCTCGAGGCACACCGACACGGAGCAGCTGCCGATGGTCCCCGCTCGTTAGCCTGCTCTCCTCTGCAGAGCCAACAGAATTATCTTGATAAATAAGAATTCTGCTGCTATTCACGTCTCATCTACAGCAATGTCAATTAAGGTTGCCTTTCAGAATAATTAATGCTAGTGATATATGAGCCTGAAAGAACTGTGTGTGATTTTTTTGTGTGACCCAGAAATAGTTTAATGCGATTTTCTGATTGCAGGTTGCGTCTTTTAGGTCTAGAAAAAAAAGCTGGGGGGGAAAAAGTCTATTTTTAAACGGATACATTTGATTTGGATCAGGGAGACAGTAAGCTGTAACAGCACTCACACTTTTCAGAGCAGACATACTCTTTAAAAAAGTGTTCACGTGGCTTTCACCCGCTGTTCACAGCTAAAAAGAGACCTCGCTTTAGTTGCACGGATTTGACTCAGCTCAGAATTCTTCTCACTGTTTATTAACAGCTTAACGGAAACCCAGAAGATGGATTTTTCTAAGAATTATTACTAAAATAGCAGTCTGCAATATTACAGTGTGCATTTAATTATTTTCTTTCCCCTCCTAAAATCAATGGGTAAAATATATTACTGTAGAACCTCATTCATTCACACTTGGACTGGAAGACCAAGCACAGATTAACAATAAGTTATGGATTAATGAGGAAGGCATCAAACACAATAAAAGTAACTGCAATCCTTTGGTCTACTTCATTCATTTCTTCTGACTAGTGTAAATTATTTGTAAGCATTTATTACACAAGGGAAGCCATTAAAAAGTCAACATTTGTCAACCACTATCACCCACTTCCCACAGTTTCTATTCAAGTACTCTTTCCCAATTTTATAACCGATTTAAGCAGTAGTGGGGGGAGGCAAATAAAAAATCTCCGGTAGCGTGGTGTGATAAGTGGAGGCAAATACTGACTTCTTAGGGATGGCTCCCACAAATACCACTCTTTTGTTCCCTGCTAAGAACTGGTGGATTTTTAAGTAAGCATTACAAGGTCTTTAGATAAAGAAAATAAAAGAATGAGGTTTACTGCAGAACAACAGACATTTCAGAGCTTAGTTTATAGATTGGGTAGCTGGCAGGAATAGTTATGGTCAAGCCTTCATGAGCATAGAACCCTCAAGAGTCCACTAAAACATGTAATTTTAGTGTATGTCAAAATTATAGACTTACACTGTAGTTAAATAGTCACTGGTAGCAAAACATCAGAATACCTGAAATTCTTATTTTTCATGAAGATGATAATCAGAATTGTTATAACCAGCAAGTCCACGCTTGGTCTTTCTACCTGCATCCTCCCTCTTTAATAATTTTGGGTTTCCTTCCTGTAAAACCATATCTAAAAATGTTTCTAACCACCACGCCTTTTGAGGCTCTGACCAAATTCACATTCACCTCGCAATTAGAAGCGGTAACGACTCTGCAAGCTAATGAGCATTCTAGCCCTACTGCAGCAGTTAAAGCTCCTTTGATGGGCCCAGCATGCCAAGCTGCCAGTCAGACTAACGACTTCCACCCCTTTGCTAACAGGACAATATGTTCCTAACTACTGAACTCTGACAATAATATTTCCAGCTGTGCTGCTGAGATCACCAAAATGGCATTTTTATGAGATGTAATCAAAAATGACTACAATGCAACACCTTCCTCACTCTGCCTTTGATGGGCCAGCGCGTTCACCCCCAGTTGAGATGACAATAAAAACAAGGCATGCTTTAATCGTGCTTGAAAATTATCAAGTGTTTTTGAATGCTCATTTTTATGGGACCTAGAACTGATAGCCCGGCAATCACTATAGCCTGCGAGATGCTGAAAGCTGGAGCATACCTTAGCAAACCCAAAGTACATCTGTGCTTCTGCTGTTCTGCAATCCACAAGGTACGTTCTAACCTTTAAATAAAAAACAGCCTAGTAGTAAGGAGTTCCTCAGACAATATTTATCTTGAAAAATGACAAGCGAGAGCTGCCAATACGACTGAGATTTTTTATTTTTTCTTCTGATTTTTCAACCCAGTGATGCCTCTTTCCTTGCCACATCTTAAGGAATAAAATTCTCACGGACAGAACAACATGGAGAACAAACGCAAAGTTTCCATTTTGCTGGGATACGTACTGTAAAAATGGCATCAGCACAACGCATGAGCGAAGAAGGGGTCTCCTCTTGATTTCTCTCCTGAAACACGCGTTTTGCTGGAATCCATCTTTGATGTTTAAGATATACTGATTATGCCAGGTAACAAACCGAACCTCTTTCAGACCCCGGCAGCTGGCTTCTTCTATCAGTCTTACAACAGGCTGTTTCAAGAAAATTAAAACAAAAACATATACATGAAAAATAACGCTTAAAAATTAACATTTTTGCCACAGACCTCAAAGAATCCCTCTCTCTCTACTCCCTTCCCCTCTCCTCCCTTTCCCCTGCTCTGAGGCACAAGTACACTTAGAGCACTGAAAAACGTTCTGTTACCTGTTTGCAAGACCTGCCAACGAGGCAGGTTTCACAACTTTCCTACGTAATTGGTGCTGGTGCTATCGTATTTTTACATGTCCAATGTTATTCCCAGCATATAGCCTAAAACTCCCTTGACACAAATTACTTTTTGTCTTTGCTTGCTGAATGTGAAAAGCAGAATGCTGCTGTAGAACAATCTTTTCTATATTAATATATTCTCATCTATTTTTTTTCTTTCCTACACTAGAGAAACCCACTTCTTTTAACTTCTCCTCCCAGGTCAAACATCCTAAACTGCTTGGTATTTGTGGTGCTTTCTTCCAGACTCTGTCCAGTTCTTCTTTTTTTTCTTTTTTTTTTTCATTTGCAAAGCCCCAAACTGTATACAGTGCTCCCCACCAGGCTGATAAAGTCAGCGTGACACATGAAAAAGATGAATGTGATCTAGTTTGCAGTGGTGAAGGTATTTCTGGTACTGCCAAAATTATAAAACGCTGATGAGGTTTTATTCAAAATATTATGTACAGCTCTGGTCAGCCAAAGATGAGCTCTTAACTACCACAGGTATTTACGAGGCTTACTGGAGAGCTTACTTGAAGGAACAGAAGAAGTATTCTGGTTTTGTCTAGCACAATCCTGTTTGACAGTGGCTGCGACTGCTGTGCCTATCATTGGGGTTAAAGAGTTGGAAGAGAGAAGGCCTATTTAAAACCTGATATAGAAACCCGTGGCTGTTAAAGACCAAAGGGCGGTGGCAAAACTGGAACGAGTGTGCATAAACCATGGGTGAACAGATTTAAACTAGACGTTTAGGAAGAGGTCCCTAAGGAGCAGGGCTGGCAGCTGCGAGCCCGGCCAGCTGCAGCAGTCTGCAGTGCAGCCTCCGAGACAGCAAGGGAACGGATCCAGCAGCTCTGGAGGCTCACGTCTGCCTTGTGGGATCTTTGGTGACAGGTAAATAAATTAAAAACTGCAAAGCTTAATGGTAGTGGTGTTAAAAAGGCTGCAGAAAGCTGTCCCCCCGGTCTTAAAATGGGATTTCTAGGCATTAGAAAGGGCTTTGTTGGTACTGACACGGGCCAGTTTGCTCTCAGATTTGATAATTTGGTCAGCCTTTGTGTCTCGGATGTTTTCAGGGATAATTCAAGGTGCGGTCCAGCACAGCAGAGTTCTCTTCTTACTGCTTTTTCAGTTCAACATTGACCTTCTTCATCATCTTCCTCAACAATAACTCTGAGTAACTTTCCTGAATCAGAGACTCATAGAATCATAGAATGGTTTGAGTTGGAAGGGCCCTTAAAGACCATCCAGCTCCAACCCCCTGCCCTGGGCAGGGACACCTCCCACCAGCCCAGGTTGTTTGAAGAGGAAACAGACTGAAACTGTATATATAGTTTATAGTATATACTGTACACAGAGTTTTGGGTTACAACCCAAAAGTAGGATTCTGGAACATGTTAAATACCTCTGAGTATTCTCTCCAGCCAAAGTGGTCCCTGCAGAAGTACTTCCAGACAGTGTAGTAGTTGGAGCTGGAGCTGGGGCAGGAAGGTGTGGACAGCCGCCGCATTTGGTCAAACTCAACAGTTTCATATAATTTCATAACATTCAAATCCACCCAAAACTCATGTCCCCTGGAAACAACAAGAAAAGCAAAGAATTCTCACCTTCTGTAATCCATTAAAAAGAGCATTCAGAGGTAACAAAACACACAATCAGAGCTACAGTTGGCATAGTCTTCCTCAGACAGACCCTTGCTCTGGCTGTCCTCATGTCACCCAGTGACCATGAGGATGTCCCCTGAGCTTGAAGTGGGCACAACACAGGCACAAGTGCGAAGAGCTGCGAGGGCAAAGGAACTCTTCAAGGGTTTCCATGGACAGTGGCGAAAAAAACATGGTCTTCAGCACAGAAAGCCAACAACCCATACGCAGCAGTCTTCCTAGTCCAGTGGTATTTATTCAGTATTCATGAATGGTACGAAAATCAATATACATATCCTTGACATTTTAAGCATGCTAAGTAAATACAACACACAACCATATTTGATGAAGCAGCCACACACTATTCAAAAGGTTATTCTTGTGAAAGTTAGTGCTTCAGGGAAGAAAAGAAAATGTAAATGGCTCCAGATGAGGAGCATCTGCTGCCAATCCCCCAGAGAGTTTGAGTACCTTTCATCACGTGCAGCAGAAGTGAACTAGCATAATATGAAAAGGAAACATGATTTCACAATTATGGAGCCTACACTGAGGAATACTGCCTTTTTTTTTTTTGGAGTAGCTATATTGCTGCTACAAAAACGAGCGCCGGTATGCAACTTCACGTAAAGCCACTGGCGCTTTCAAAAGGACCTAACAACAACAGGGTGCTGCAAATTAAGGACCAGAGTACACCCTTTATCAAAAGGAGAAAATAAAAGTGCATTTTCCCTACACTTGACAAAGTCACGTTTAACAGGGACTGTGGAATGCCTCAGCAAACGGCTTCTAACACTGTTTCATTAGGCAGTGTTAAGAGAGAGGCATAAATAAAGAATGTTCTCGCGTAAAGCATGGAGTTCTAAAGCTCTGCTGATCATCAGACAATCACTGGTTTATTAGCAATCAAGAACTTAAGAAATTCACAGAAATTGGAAGAAATGACAGTAATATTCATTCCCAGCCATTTTTTTATAACCAGGATTAACATAGTTCCAAAATAATGCTGTTTACATATTTAGTTTTCTACTTTTATAATCTCTTTACAAATTGTCAACTTACTGCTATTCATTAACAGTTACTCATCTTTGGCAACTGGAAATGCAGCTTTTGAGACTATATAAAATATTTTCTTTGAATTCTTAAGAGTAAACATAAATCAAGCTGATACTTAAAATCTACAGTTTATTATTAAAACTTTGGCACATCAATACCGTAGAGATCAAAGTACTGCGTATGCAATTTGCCACATGAAGTGACAGCCATTCTGAACATCTATATGATTTTATGAATACAGATTTGCTTGAGAATGGCTGCAATTTTGCTAGCTATTTCACACTCTGGTACAGTTGCTGAAGTTTTCTTATGCTACTTTCACAGAAAACTACTGAAGAGTTCCCACTTTGAAAAATGACGATCAGCTGGAATGATCCTTCATTTCTCAACAGGAGGTGCAGGTGCGTTGCTGTTCTTAGTGTTTATCATCACCAATTAATTGCATTTGGGTCTGTGAAGTGCTAAGCACCGTTTGAAGTATTAAGTGCTGTCCTGACACAGACAAAAGGACGACGCGTCTGTTCCGACGGGCTCACCATCGGGGGACCTGACCCACTGCCGGTTGGGTAAATTTAGATTGCTCTCTTTGTTTTCAATAAGTTTTCATATAGACTTAAAGATACAGAATAGTCCCAAAAGTCAAATCAAATGTCTTAAAAATGCAACTCCGTGAGCTGCTTTTAAAATTCTTTGGACACAAAAGCATTCTTTTTGCAGTCCCCCCCAGCCCAAGCCCAACCAGCACGTGTTTTCTCTGACCCATTTCAGGGATGATTCCCTTCAAGTGTGGCTGTTCCTGTCCCTGTCCGCAGCAGGGACGGCTCCAGCCAACTTTCTTCCCCTTCGCACCGAGAACTTACTACCCAAAAGGAACATCTTGCCCGTTCCCTGCACAGGGTTCTCTAAAAACTGTCATAGAGCCCCACTAATTAAGACGAAAATTTTGTCAGGACAACACTATCACACCAAACCCTTCGAAGGTTTAACAGTGTGTTCCCTACTTGCGTCAACGGCACACAAAATCAGTACGGTTAGAAGACGAGTACAGGAGGAACCCAGCTATTCTGCGTAGGAGGTGTCTTCTAATAACCCGTGTCTTCCCACCGTAGCTGCAGCCCACCGCGAGGAGCTGGATATACTAATTAGAGTTGACATTCCACTGCCCACTACTGCTGGTGCAGGGGCACCCGCGCCGCTCCGGGAAACGCATACCACAACAGCCCAGCAAGACAAACGTCAGATACAAGACAGATGGAGTCGGAAGGAAAAGTAGCGCTAACCAAAATAAATGACCGGTACCAAGGGACTGAAATGAAATGTAGGGCTTAAAAAAATACACACACGTTCCGGAGTGAAAAAAAAACTAATGAGAGATCACCCCACCTTCCTGGTATGCAGGCATTTTGTTCCATAACAACAAGCTACAAACTACTTTATTTGAAAACAATGTGTGAAATCATGAGGAAATCATCTCTCCGAAATACCAAGCTGTGTTATCATTTAAAGTATTTGCAGGCAGCACCACGAGCATGATTTTTTGAGTGAATATCTTAATTAATATTTTTTTAATGCTGCTTTAGGAACATTTGCTTTTTCTTATCAAAACACAGCCTCAGAATTCTGAATTTCAGTGCCCAACAAAGCTGTTATTTTTGAGAAAAGCATGTTTCGCGACTGATATTGTTTATATTATCCTTTTGGAGTGAGGAGTTGGACTCACTGTTTTGGAGTTGTGTTGCATCACAAATCTAAGTCCTGAATCAAGACCCCCAGATACTGTGCTGCATATTGTATGAAACAAATACCCAGAAAGATATTTCTCAATACAAAACCTCACAATTCGAGCATTCCTTCTCCCTTTGATCTCTTTTCAAGTCAAATACTCTAACACGGTTCTCCCTACTCCAAAGATCTGTGACCTCCAAGAAAGCGCAAAGAAACCGAAAACCTTTCCTTTATGAGTAAATTATTTTCTTTTAAAGGTGGTAAACCCCAGAGGATTGTTTGATTTTATTGTAACTTTCTATGTTGCATGTGTTACAGTGGAAACCCATAACGCAAAAATGTTTGCAGTAGTTCTATGCTAATGCAATACAAAGTAAAGAGGATCTGAAAATCAACATACACTCTAAACATGATAAAGATTACCCACTAGCATGCTGAACTCTTTTAAAAGTAATCACATACTGGTTACTATCCTAAAAAGTTAAAGGTCTGTAAAATCTTGAAGACGGGAAAACAAATTCCACAGGCGCTTGAAACGTGGCTGGCTTCCAAGACGTGACTCGGGAATTTCTAACATGGGCTTAACTGCGTTAAAACGCAGCCTCCAGCAGCCCCACACGGCTCCGCAGCACCGCGGGGAGAATCAAAGCACCGCACCGGGGGGGACCCTGTCTAAGGACAAACTCTTTCGGAGATGAACACAGTATGAGAATGCTTTGCCTCATGCTCTTCACGCAGAGCAAGCAGATCTGCAGGATGAACTCCTAAACCTCGGGGTTAACAGTGCATATGCAAAAAAGGGTATTTGTGTGCAGGCATGTTCTAATGCAAAACAGGTGGGGAACGGTAGGGTTTTTACATGGCGTGCTTCTAGTAGTGCTGTAACAACATCAAAACTTCACATATGATTCCAGTAAAACAAATTGCGGGAAGTTTTTTCCTACAGCAAACAAAATCTGTGCACAGCTAAGTGTGCATCTACGTTATCTCCTAAGACTCTGTTTGAGATTTATAAGGCTGACAGGTAATGAGAGCTTACCGTGAAAATAGCTTCTCTGAAGCTAAACGTTTTTCTGCGAAATCTGTATAGAATGTGCCAAACTATTTCTCAGTACTGAAAAATGTAATGATTGTCTGCTGTTTGGAATTTTTTACATTTTTGGAGCTCACAGCTTCTGCCTCTTCTATATCAGACTCCCCTCCCCTGCAAGCAAACGGAGAAGGACAGGATGGTCACCGCTCATTGACTTATGCTGACAATTCGCTGTAACAAGAGCCCAGGCATCAAGCACCGAAACAGCTGATTGCCACCCCTTCACACACTCTTCTTGAAAGCCAATGTATGATACAACACATTAAGTGTTCTTGTTTTCCCATTCCTAAATAGAACTGCTCAGTCTGTCTGACTGTGAAGGTCACAGTGTTTCTGAGCAACCCACGTTCGGTGCGTGCCTATGCCACGGAGCAGAGCTCAGCACCCGCACACCTACCACCGCCTTTCAGCTTGGTTAATACAACTCCATCACTCTACAATTCCAAATCGTAGAATCACAGAATGGTTTGGGTTGGAAGGGCCCTTAAAGGCCTTGCAGTGCCCCCCCCTGCCCTGGGCAGGGACACCTCCCCCGGGCAGGGACACCTCCCCCCAGCCCAGGGTGCTCCCAGCCCCGTCCAACCCGGCCTTGGACACCTCCAGGGATGGGGCAGCCACAGCTTCTCGGGGCAGCCTGCGCCAGGGGCTCACCGCCCGCACAGGAGAGAATTTCTTCCTCATCTCAATCTCCCCTCTGTCAGTGCCAAACCGTTCCCCCTCGTCCCATGGCTCCCCTCCCTGATCCAGAGTCCCTCCCCAGCTCTCCTGGAGCCCCTTTAGGCACTGGAAGGGGCTCTGAGGTCTCCCCGGAGCCTTCTCCTCTCCAGGCTGAACACCCCCCCTCTCCCAGCCTGTCCTCCCAGCAGAGGGGCTCAGCCCTCGCAGCATCTCCGGGCCCTCCTCTGGCCCCGCTCCAACAGCTCCGTGTCCTTCTGCTGTTGGGCCCCCCCGAGCTGGAGGCAGCGCTGCAGGGGGGGCTCCCCAGAGCGCAGCAGAGGGGCACAATCCCCCCTCGCCCCGCTGGCCACACTGCTGGGGATGCACCCGGGATGCCGGGGGCTCGCTGGGCTGCCAGCGCACATTGCCGGCTCCTGGGGAGCTCCTCACCCACCACCACCCCCAGGTCCTTCTCCTCAGGGCTGCTCTCCAGCCATCCGCCCAGCCTGGATTTCTGCTTGGGATTGCTCCAACCCACATGCAGGACCGTGCACTTGGCCTTGTTGAACTTCATGAGGTTCGCACAAACCCACCTCTGAAGCCTGTCCAGGTCCCCCTGGATGGGACCCCTTCCCTCCAGGGGACACCAGCTCTGGGTAAGCACTGCAGCTTAAAACCCCAAAAAGCTCTCTCTAATCATTTCATGAAGAAAAATGTGGTCGAGGTATTTCTTGGTATGGTATCCTCTATCCATTCCCCTTAGCTGTGAATAGCGAGAGGTTCAGCAGTTTCAGGAGGTAACATAGCAAAGCTTTCCCAAAACTCAAGCTTTTATTAAATTAGGGATGCTTTAAAAATGGTATTTTTATTTTTCAACTTGGTAAAGTGTTTGGAATGCTACTTCCCGTTAATTTTAATAGAAAATTGAGTGACCAAAATAGATGAACCTCCCAAAATCTACACAACTGTTATTTTTTCCCTGAATACTTTAACGAAACACTTTTAAACTCCACACACATTTTCTACCTAATAATAAATTATTTGGAATAACACTGCATTATGGTATACAGCTCAAAATTTTAGACAAATGCGTTTAAGTGACCGCATCTGAAAAACACACTATGTGCCCAAAAGCCTACCTGATTTTTTTTTCCTAATTATAACATTGGGAATAAGGAAAGATACTCCTTTGCAAAGCACCCTGATTCATATAAAATATGTATTCCTCCAATGCTCATTCTTTACATTTACAGTCTTTAATAGTGTATTTCTCTATTCAGAAGTATTAATTCTTTCAAATTACAACATTTACTGGCTTCTAAGCTCTGAAATCCTAAAATATATTTAGCAAAGTTGTTTAATAATAGCTCTTCAGTTAAAGCACTTCCTCTGTATATTAAAAAGCCTATTACCAGCTTACATAATGCAAAGCCATGAAAAAAAAAGAATTGTCATTACAGCAAGTGATTGCGTGATTACATTCCTGGCTTCAGCTTTGCTTTAAGACACCAGTGATGAAAGCAAATGCGACAACCGCACTTCTCAACTGCCCAAGGCCTAAATATAGGCGAAAGACCCCAAATTTAGGGTTCAAGAAGAGTAAGAATGCGAGATGGTCAAGGTTACGTCTGATATGTTCTTTAGCATAACATCACTTTATCTTCAGTACAGCATAATGATTTACTACTTCTGAGGTACAGCGTACAGCATCTAGAGTAAAGGCTACCCGCTGCAATGTATAGATTACAGGTGACAGAGACTGGGAGAGGGAAAACCCAACAATAAAGCAGCAAGGCACACATCGCCTTGTTTTGTGCCCGAAGGCAGGATGAGAGAGCACGTACCACATCCCAGGCACGTGATTGCCCAGCTAACCACCGCTGGGAGATGCTCACATGCAATGGCGATGAAACACTCGGCACTATGATGATGACAGAGGCAGAACAAACACACACAAACCCAGCAATTAAAATCCTTTTTTGTGCGCAAGGGTGAAACAGAGCCATCCCAACACTTCCTCCCAAAACGAGCTCTGTGAACGGCGTCCATCGCTCTTTACACTTTCCTTCAGCAGTTTGTGTTAAGGGAAAGGAGAGTTTTGTAGCGAACATGCTAAAAACAAATCTAGTGTTGTTATTCATGGACTTTGAAGTCTCTGTCGGGAAATATCTGTCTGGAGAGGAGCAGGAAGGAGGTGATGAAGGCTACAGTTTGTCAGACGTTTGGGAAAGCAGGGAATGTATTCAAATACCTTGGTGGGGCACAGTGTTACTCCCACTGCCTCTCTGCATCATGCAGCAGGAACAGCCTTCAGCACAGCTTGAAACCAGTAATAAAAACAACGCTGTCTTCTTCTACAGAAAAATTTATTCAACCTCTCTGCAAACACCACAAAACTTTGCCTCGTCTTGTTTCTGAGGAAGAAAATTACTATCCGCATTTTCCCCTGGAAAAACAGATGCAGAGAGAGACTAAAACAGCTTCTCCAAAGTCCCCCAGAGAATCTGCGACAGAAGTGGGAGCAGAGATTTCTTAAGAACTTCTCTTCACCAGCTAACCAAGTAAAGGTATCTATTTATAAAATAAAGCAGTTCAATGGAAGTATTTGCACTGAAAGAATAAGCATATTGAACTCTTAAGAACACAGCACACAACCCCAAATTTGGCGTTGTACAACAGCACAGCTCAAAATAAATTTCCACAAGTGCTTTCAATAGCAGAACCTAGTTCCTTGACTAAGTTATATTTTCTCTGCACCCTAACCATAAAGAAAAAAAAATAACACAAAGCCCTAATCTCTTCAGGACACTGAAGTGAGTAGGTACTAGCAAGTTACAACACTGAAGGCTTTTGCGAGATGAATGTAGCCTGCTAAAATAAGGGTATTTGCACTCACTCTTCCTCGCATCCTGCTGAAGAGCTTCAGTCTACTGTGTGAACCTTCTGTGCTCTTTCCATTCAGTAAGACAAATGTTTGCTAGATGTTATGTGCAAACAGATGACTAGGAGAAATATTTTTTTGTAAATACTGTGAAAACGCATGTGGTTTCGAACTCTTCTCCCAAGTTCAGTTATATGTCATGAGTCTTACCGCAAACAGGGTTCAGAAAAAAAAGAAATGTAGCGATCAACAAAGGTCTGTACAGGAAATGAAACTCAGTTCCCATCAGAACAGCTGTGATACAGAGCAAGACTGAGAGTTAAACACCACTTAGATGATGAAACTGTTGATTTTCTCCCTATGACTAAACCAGTTCCTCTCTACAATGGCAACAACCTGAAAGCTGCTCAGGGGAACAAATGAGCTTGAAAGATCCAAACAGGTACGAAACCCTTTTGTACTTAAGGTTCAAAGATTAGTCAAATCGAACTCAGCTACTGTAGGAGTTATAAGTCAGGCGTTTACACGTTCTGGTGACCCCAAATCAGCAATATTTCATCTTATGTGTAGCAAACTCAAGTTGCAGACTGTAGTCCAGCTCTGGGTGAAGGACCAAGCGTTTGAGCTCCACTGTATGAACCTGAACTCCACTTAAAAAGAAAGATCTTATTAAGGTGGTGTATTTTAAGCAGAGGTACTGCATTAGGAACATCAGCAGCCAAAATCTGCTCCCATTGAAACCAACACCAATTCCATAGGTAGTAACAGCACGGGCCTGGGTAACACTCATGAACGGACATTCTCCAAACAGCTCTTCACACCACAGCGATAAAAATGCAGCCAAATACAATTGCTGTAATGAGCGTGAAAGAAAAACAGGAACCTTCCCTCACAGAAACAACACTTTGCATCAGGGCAAGAACAAAAACAAGCTGGTAAACACGATCCCGCAGTCTTGATCTTATCAGTATCGCATCATTCTTAAACTGAAGAGAGGGGCAGCCGGTGACAGGGCAGGAAATTAGTTTCATATTTTACTTAAATGTTCCCTCATCATGTCACGTTGCTTCTCTCTGCTGCAACCATAAGCCATGCTGGAGGCGTACAGTGAGAACGACTCAGAAAAGAGAAAGGTGCTACAGAAAGATTTACCTTTACACTTAAAGGCTCCATCATCAGGGAGGAGAAAAAAAAAAAAAATAAATATAGTAGCTTTACTGCTTTTCCTATAATTTATTTTTTAAAGAAGTTGGAGAGGGTAGGTTTTCTCGCCTTTACAGTCGATGACTGGGGGTGCTTGAAAAATAACGTTCTGTAATGGTCTGGCCTGACTCGCATATTGGTACATCTGAGAGAACTATTGGGATATCAGTTCAGATATACACACAGCTTAGATCAAAGTGTGGCCCCAGATCTTTTCTGGCAGGGAAAAGAAAACAAATAAAACCTCCACCAAGCGGTCTGACACACGGATACCATCTCTGGATCAGGAAGGCATCGAGGCATGACTTCTGGAAGACAAGAGACTGTACCGAGAAGTATGTTTGTTCTGTTCCGCTCCTCCCAAGAAGCCCACCCGTGGCCACTTTTGGGTTAAAATGGTCCTTTGCTGTGAAGTACTGGTAAGTTCCAAAAATCTGCAGCAATGAGGATGTCAAATAGATTCAAATCTTCCAAGGATTATTGCACATAGCGTATTTCATAATTCAAATCCAAGTTACATCTTCTATTTGCAGCGGAGGACAAGCATAGACGTCCTTGTCTGAGGTGGACTGCTGGTTTCAAAGGTCTCCTACCCACACCGGTTGGGGATATGTTTTGCAGAGCGTTTTGTTTGTTAGCTTTAATTTTTATATCGGTAGATGTTCTAGAGACATCACAAGCCCAGCTCTGAGTGGCAACAGAGCTGATACCCGACAGGGTTGTCACATCACGAGAGAGGCATTCGCTTTCACAAAGCTGCAATAGGAACACCTTCCAAAGCGCTTGGATGGAGCCCCATTTTCAAAGTCCCATTTTTCAAAAGTGTTCTGCACAGACAGGCCTGTTTTGTTGGTTTTTTTTTAATTCTATCAAACCTCAGGACTTAAAATACCTCTGAGACTTATGATAAATAATGAAACTGCATCAATTTCATCAATGTTTTCCATAAGATGGTCATATACAAGGCTAACACTCACTAGTGACCAATTCTGGATGTTTCAGTTTCTGAATGTTCCATCCAGTGTTCCATGGCACACCCTCCACGTCCAGCTTCCCAAAAAAGGACTCCTTTATACATTTCACTACAAGTTCCAAATTTTGCAATTATTACTTAGCTCAAATCCCTACTGATTTCAACAAATACATGTACCAACTAGGAAGGAACTTCACGATCGCTGCTCTTGCTAAGCAAATAATTGCAACAGACTCTTTCTGTTCCTCACGCGTACGGAACCGGGCAGGCAGATAATG
This sequence comes from Pluvialis apricaria, assembly GCA_017639485.1. Taxonomy (NCBI): domain Eukaryota; kingdom Metazoa; phylum Chordata; class Aves; order Charadriiformes; family Charadriidae; genus Pluvialis; species Pluvialis apricaria. The sequence goes on from CM030014.1 coordinate 5,206,785, forward strand.
CCACACCACCGTGCCTGCTGGATTCCCTGCGAGCAACTCTTCTGAGCAATCTGTTTCGCCAATTATAAATCTTTGTTTCAGAACTGTTTTATTACCGTAAGTACAGAGGGAACAGACCGACCTCAACCTGAAGCCAGGTGACAGCTGTTTCTAAAACTGTAATCTGTTTATTGACGTGAAACAAGAAAAGGGATATATGAGTGGTTGCCGATTCCTACTGCAGCTCAACATAACACTTCTAACTTCCCTAGATTTGTATAGCTAGAAGCCAATTAGTTTTATTTCATATGTAAATGATACTATAAACTGGAGCAAACAGGAATTCATTGAAGCGTACTATTATAAAGCACAAGGCAAACACTTCTAAAATCACTTCACATGCTTTTTATTTAGAGCCTCTGTCTTGCATTCCTTCTAGCAAGGAATTAAAAGAAGTTCAAAACCACTCAGCTGTGTATGTTCAGGAAACACCACACAAAATCGCCAGGCACAGTGAATTTCAGCTGTTTTCTCATCTCCGGTGTTATCAATAACACATGAGTTATCTCGCACACTGTGGCAGCTGTGCAGATCAGAAAGATAACTTCTGAAATTTAACTATTCAATTGGTCAGATGACCTGCAGAAGTCCCTGAATGACTGAAATGCTTCCACTGTGCTCTACGTGATTTTAAAATCATACGAGCGTGTTCTAACAGCATCAGAGAAAGAAGTTATTCCGTGAACACAAGAACGAAGGAAAACTAGTTTCCTTTATGTTTATTTTTGTATTTACCTTTTATATTTACCTTCCCAGGTGCCTCCATATGCCCATTGGGGAACACACAGTATTTACTCTGACTTCATCCAAGAACCACGCATGTACACTGAGTAATTAGCTCCCAAGCAGAATATGTACCATTGGAGGTCCACCTGCTTTTCCCAGACTGGAGCCACTTCATTTTGGCCTCTCTCTTCTAGCTAGAAGGAACCATTTCATAAAACTTATAGACATTACAGGGGAAAAAAAAAAAAAAAAAAAAAGAAATCAAAGCAACTATGAGCGGGTGTTGTTTCACATGAGTTGGGATATGCCAGGGTACACACAGTTGAACAGACGCTGCAGTTCCCATGGCGCGCAGGGGTGTCTCTTTGCAAAGGGAAAAGGTGGAATTTTCAGCCAAGGAGGGGGAAGTGATGGGCCAGGAACTGCAGAGCGGTTTTTAAACAAATCCTCGTGTAATCAGTAATGATGTTGCTTATTTTGAAAAGCAACGCATGCATGACTGGACAGGTGTGTGTGCGGGGAAAACCTGCTCGGTTCTGCAGCCAAGTATTTCCCCTTACTAAAGAGCATCTTAAAATATCCCAGCTTGGGTACTCTCATGCTGGAAAGCAGTACTTGGCAGGGCTCTCAAACACTTCGCTGCAAGCTGGAACTTCTCCAGGGCCTCTCCTCACACATATGAAGAAAAACGAGTGCTTTAAGTATTTTAACCTGCTTAAGTTCACATTCCCCTAGTTGTTTAGAAAACTTGGTATTTGGCTCTATAGACTTGACAGAATTAAGAAAGCAAAAACATAAACAATTTATTAAAAAGTTTGATATTCAGTTTGAGACCAAACTGCAATGAGTATGGAGGCAGTCACATTGCAAAGAAGTAACTAAACAAAGCTCACCACTTCTCCTACTTTAAGATCATGTTCCCTTTGGTGAAAGACAACAACTGAATGTATATTTTAAATTACTCATCTCAATAACATTGAGATGAAGCAAGTTTTATACAAATAGCTACTTGAAGAACCTCATATTTGAATTTAAAGCTTATTCTCTAATTGAGCCAATAGCCCAACACTTTCTTGGACGGCGCAACTTTCTTGGAGCAGCACACAAAGGCAATATTATGCATGCAGACTGTAACGATGACTTACTATGCCGTATAAACTGTGTTTAAAACAAAGGAGAATAAACAACTACCACCCGCTGGTTGTCAGGCTGGCTTCTGCAGGGCCTTTCTTGGACATGCAAACTGCTGAACGGACATTTCCCTGTTGTATGCAATCTGTATAGATAGGCCTGTAAAGCTAGTCTGACCACAAGAGATTAATAGCTTTAGCCAAATAATGCGGTAACCATGTGAACGATGAGCTGTTCTAGCATGTTTGCAAGCCTCTCAGCAAGGTTCAACACGCTGCTATCTGCATCTTGTTGCCAGGAGACACAACATCGCCCAGGAACACGAGGGAAGGCAGGTTGCAGTAACCACCAGTGAACTCCATGAAGAGTCACACTGAGTCCCAGCAGTCCACAGCTAAAGGTTTAGCAGGTTGTTCTGATAGAAGATGACGTTGCGTAAGAAGAAACTGGTGACGACACCTAGTAAAACCCCATAGATTCTGAAGTATGGGGTAAATGCTAACTCAAAAGCATGTTAAGACTTAGTTTTAAGGCACATCAGATTCAATGTTTGAAATCAGCAGCTCTGTCTTAAAAGTTTCACTCCTAGGTTCTGGCTGGTACTTATCCACAAGCACAAAGCTCTTCCAAGGGATGAAATACATACAAGAGTTACAGAAACTGCCAATTTGTCATTCCATGGTAAGCGCATATTATAAATTTACAACAGCCATCCAACTTGGCATGGGGGCATGATTTTGTAGCACTGACTGAAGGAAAGATCTTCACGTCTTTTAATAGAAGAAAGAAGTACAGGCTATAGAATTAGCAGCTCGAAACAGAAAGTAGTTAGAAAATACTGCTGTTTAAAATAATTTTAGTCTCAGTAGACTACTTTTACCTGAAGAAAACAGTTAGGCAGACACCCACTGGGCAGCCAGTTCAGCTCAGCGAGCTGAAGTCTAGTTTGTATTCAAAGAATCCGCCTCCACTTGGGCAGCAGAGTTTCGTGCCGACGCAGAACCAGCAGCAGAGCTCTGGCCCAGCACACCTGGGTTTTCTGAGACCACGCTGCGTCTCTGACTTCATTCACGGGAACAGAACGTCACGTGTCTGGCAGCACACCCGCTAAGGTTCTTCCCACCCGGTTCAGACAGACAGAAACTCTGTGTACCGAGAGACCAAAATACCCACCAGACTGGAAACCTGCAAAGTAAGTGTAAAGGCGGACAACGCTATTCAGCCAATTTTACAGGCTGGAGATGACTAAGCAATTACGGAGCATTGTTTCTTTTAAAATTAATCATTCTTAACGCCATCATTTAGAACACGTAGATCATGTGTGTAGCGATGGATTCTGTGATACAGGCTTCAAAAAGAAAACTTTTTGCTCATTTGCCCAGAACTCAAATTTAAATTACTTGCATGGGCTTGTCTTATTTCTACATTTGCTGTTTTGTTTTCAGAAATCATTTAAAACACTTGGAAAAAATGGAAGTTTCTCTGTTGTAAAATGTAGCACACTTTATCTGCTATGCAGTTACAAGATTTTTATTTTTTAAAAAAAACAGACTGGCATATTTTTTCAAGACAATTCTATAAACTGTGATTATTCCCTATTACATATAATTCTTATTTCCAACTTCACTTTCATTTTCAGCATGGGGTATCTATATTCTGGCATTGCCATCAGTAAAAAGGATGGACCCATAGGCTGATGGAGCCTAAGTTTTAGTGCCTAACCCAACATCCAATTAGGTAAAAGTAAAGACTCACGCAGACTTTTAAGCACTAGAGTGGGTCCCTGGTGCCTAATGAGAAACCTCAGCATAGCAAATGAAAATTAAAACATTAAAGAAGAAGGGATGTACTTCTTCAAGAAGTGGAAGGAAGAAGATGGAGTGAGAACAAATCCACAAGGGCTCAGACAGTAAAGGCAATTTGAAGTTTTTCCTGTACAACTACAGAAGCATCGCTCTGAACTGACCATGACAAGGACAGTGGCACCGGGCTCACAGATTAGGGCAGGGCAGATAAGACAGGAGAAATTTGCATTGTATGCTTCTTCCAGGGAAAGGAAAAAAAAAAAAAAAAGAAAAAAAAGAGCAGTCTACACCCTGCGCTCATACAAACATGGACTTTATAGATCCAATGAACTTGTAAACATCAGCACCTCCCACTACTACTCAGAATGGAACCTGCATTATAAAACTTGAAGAAGTTTTCTTTTAGATCTCAGGTTGCAGGATCACGCCTAAATTGGTAACATAACCAGGGAAACTTAAAAGCTGTTTTCTAATTTCAGAGAATGAGTAGATAAACACTACTCTGCATAGAGGAAACAATAACTTCCAATAAATAGTTTAACATTTTTAGATTAAAATTTAAACTCATGATTAGCATTTCTGAAGGTGTTGCTCAGGTTGTTCATAGTGAATTAGCTGAAACATCACCATATATTAGCAACTATACAAAATTTCCAGTCAAAGGACTTAACAGAGCACTTATACGATTTTAGTTGCTTAGAATATAATTATGAAAACTGTGCTTGGAGTGCATACGGTCAGTCTGGATTCACAGCGACAGAAAGCAACAGCTGTATCATTCCTGTTTCAATCGCTGCAAAGGCTCATTCATGCTGCCACTTTTTCTAATACGGAGAGAAGACTAATTAGGAACGTCAAGAACAAGTACAATGTTACACAAAGTCTCTGTCAACTCTCTGAATTCCTACAGAACTGAAGTTTTCTTACTTCACACACTTCAAAGTCCTTCAGCTTCAAAGAATACTTTCCAAATGATAAACAGTAGTTTTAATAGGTGTGCAAGAATGTTCTGTTGTGGCAAACTTGTTAGGCAACATCATCACAAGGTTTGTAAAACACTTGTATACAAAACCATCAGGAAAAAAGAACACACATTCCGTTACATTTCTGTAACCGCTGCTCAGTTAAGCACCCTTGCTAGTAAGGGAGTAAATTCAGTTACCTACCGATACTTCACTTTGATCCTATCATTGTCAGGGTTGCAGTAGAGTCTTTCCAGATGCTCCTGGGAATCATTGGTCACACTTTGCCAACTCTGGGTTGCTGTCCTTCTCACTTGCCAATGATAAGGCAAGACTGTGTGATGTTTGGGACAATCACTGCCATAAACACAAGTGCCCTGGAGAAAATCCACACAGATTTCTATTCCGTCTTCCTGATGGGTGTGATATTGCAGCTGGTTCAAGAGCTCAAATACCAGATCAAGAGAAGCTTCTTCACTTTTATCCTGGAATATCCCAGCACTGAATTTATTGCTTGGGTTCAAGTTGTATTGCATCGGACAGCTATTCTCGTGGAATAAACCAGATGTGTAGCTTTCCAGAATCTTGTCTGGGAACAAAGGACAAGCTGCACCATCACTAGCAGTTGGGTGCAAAGGATGATCCTGGAATGATTCATTACTATTATCAGCAGCAGTTCCAGGAGTAGTTTCTGGTGAGAAGCCCTGCTCTCCTGACTGGATATCCTCCTCGGGATGCCCAGAAGGATGAGCTACTGGCAATTGACTCTGCGCATCCGGAGCTGTTGGCATCAGCACAGTCACATTACTTTCTGGTTGGGGGCAAGAAGTACCGAGGTCCAGAGTCTTTTTCGCAGCAGGTTCACATAGATCACTGTGACTGCCACCTTGGCCTCGGGGCACAAAGACCCTATCCAAGGTCCCAGCTCCCAGTAAACTGGTAAAGATTGGCCGCAAAGCCCGCAGAGTTTCTGTGTCCAGTCTCTTCTGCACTTGCTGCTTCTTCTTGAAGCAAGGCTTCACTGGTGGTATCTTTTCAGACAGCCTTATCTGAGGAGGAAAGTCCCCTGAAGGAGGGCCCTTCATTCCTGGGCAGCGAGCCTGCTGCACAACACACGCTGGCTTTGGTTCGGTGTCCATCAGACCCAGACTTTGCTCTCTCCAAATCACTTTCAAATGTCCCAGAGCCTCACAAGAATCAATCTAGGGCAGAAAGGAAAACAAGACAGTTAATCTCTCTAATTGCTCATGGTTGACACGAACAAGATCACCCCTGGAGAGGATTTCGAGCCAGCAACAGCTAACTCCTCCCCTCTCTGTGACTGTGGGTAGCCCCTAGGCACGTAAAGCATGAAACCAGCTAAACTCAGGCTAATTAATCCCAAACACACACTCATCATCTTCTCACACATGAAATCTCAGAGACACTCAGGCACGCACGCACAGTCCCCAGAGGGGGGGCAGGAAAGGGGGGGGATGGTCTGATGCCCTTCTCCTCCTCGTGATAATGTTTAATAATAAACAGCGCTTTAGTTCATTATATTCCACAAAAGTGAACATTGCATCGTTCATTTTTGTGCCTCCCTCACACACAGACCTGAGAACAGAAGCACTAGCAGACATAGAGCCCTGAACGTTCCCACCACGCTGCAACAACATCCGCGCACCATTTCTTCTCTCCCCAGATAAAGGGGCAAACGTACCCGTTCCCGTTGCGTTCACACGGATCTTCTCTCGTACCGTCTCACACATCCACCCCGCAGCGTTGCCAGAGAACTGCTGGCTTCACTTAAACAGAGAGCAAACTTCATACTGACTTCAGCAGGGGCCAGGATTTAATGTTTGGTTTCTTAGACACAGGAATTCAAGTGCTTACACCCTGTTCCTCCTGCGAGGCATCTGACAGTGACAGTCTGGGCCGTGTCCAGACACTCCCACCTCACACACAGCCATCCTCACATGCCCACGCACTCCCGCACTGACTCAGACCCGCAGGCTGCGCTCCCTCACCCTGCTCTGACACACCGAGCTCATTTGCCTCTCACCAGGCGAGTCAACAAGAATTAAAACCGGGCAGTAAAGAAAACAAAGGGGTGCTAGTTACTCAGGAACAAGGGGGAGGAAAATTATTTGCAAGATGAAAATTATTTTTTTTTTCTAAAGTACAGACAAATACTATGTCTCGTACATCACCAGAAAGCAAGCTCTACACCTTTTAATCAGTGATCTTGCAATATTTGATTACATTTAATTAAACCCTCTTCAGTCTCCTCGCACGTAGCCTCAAAGCTCAGAGTGGAGCACATTAAGGATTATTTCCTGGATAAACACATTCCAAGCAAAGTAACTTCCCACTACAAAACAAAATCCCAGAAAACAGATAAAATTTGGCAGTAATTTCTTCCTACTGACGATTTGCTCTGGAAAATTTCTCACCGAGTCTTCCTTATTTTGGAACATTCACGTATAAGGCTTTTGCATTACCCTGGGAAACAGCACGTCAGGATTGCCAGGAAAACGAAAAGAAGTTGTACCTCTCCGGTTTCCCATTTTTAGATTAAGTTTCGAGCCACCGGTGTTAAGTGTTTGCCAGTTAAAACAAACTCCGAAACTATTGGTATCTCTGTTATTCTTCCACAGACATACCAGGCGATTCTCTCGCTAAACCACCGAGGGTACCTCACACCTTGAAGTAACCTCAAAGGTTTTAGAATTCTCCGCTCCGAAAGGGATCCGACGCTTCGCTTCCTCGTGCCCAGGTTTAACAGCGCCGCGACACGCAAGAGGATCTGCCAGGGTTCAGGGAGCCCTGCTGCTGCGCCGAGGAGCTAAATAAGTAACTTAAGGGTCATTTTTCAGCCCTATCTTTCGATACTGGTATTGCTCACTCGATCATCATTCAAGTCTCGCTGCTATTTTTAAAGAACTGCCTGGCTGTACAGAGTTGAATCCCCCCAGCGACTCTAAACATGGGAAGCAGTGGGGGCGAGGAATATCGGAATTTGCCGGCATTTCCATTTCAGCATTTCAGCATCCCCAACCAGCCGCTGCTATTTAGAAGAAGCAACGCTAACAACCACCAAGAGCAATGCCACACTGGCGCAACGCATTTCTACAGAGGAAGCTCTCGGTGGCAGATTTCGGTCCCTAAACACCAGCGCTCTCACGCGAACCGCTCCTCCCCTGCTGAAGAAAGCAAAGCCTAGCGGTCCTAAAACACACTTTAAAAGACAGAAAATAGGAGCGCAAGCCCCAGCAGCGCCAGGGGCCCGCGGCCCCCGAGAGACGGACGGGCTCCCGCCGCCCCCCCGCCGACACCTACCGGCTTCTGCTCCCCTCCAGGGAGGGTCCTGCGTTTTGTCCCAATTTAAGAACGCCGCCGAAAACAAGATGAGCCTTCTGGTGGTGGTGGCGGCGGTGGCGGTGTGTGTGTGTGGTGGGGAAATGAAAAATAATAAGCGAACTGCCTGCTGCCGCCGGTATTTCCACCTTAATAAAAACGCAGAGCCGCCTGCCTCTCAGGTCGCAGGTCCCGGGCTGTTTCTGGAGTTGCCTTCGGGGTTACCCGGAGAGGGAGAGGAAGGGAAGAGGAGGAGGAGGAAGGCCGCAGCCGAGCGCCGGCGCCGCGGGAGCTCAGCCGGGCTCACCGCCGCCCTGCCCGCCCAGCGCTGCCCCTCAGGCCGCCCGTCCCATCCCGCCCCTCAGCTCCCTCTGCTCCTCGCATCTTCTCCCCGCCTGGTTTAAATATCGCTTCCCCGCAGCGAGCGGCGGCGGCGGCGGCGGCGCGGCCCGGCCCGGGGAGGAGCTGGGCTCCACCGCCGCCCCCGCCGGCACCCGGCCCGCCCCGCCGCGCCGCGCCGCCCTGAGGAGACAAAGGCGGCGGCGCCCAAGCGCGGCCCGTCCCGAGCTGGGGACGGCCCTTCGCGGCCTTTCGCCTCGCTGAAGTCCCCGTACCGAGGCCGGAGCAAAGTGAAAGGGCGGTGACGAGATCCTCCCCAACAGCAAAGGGATAAGAAGTCCACTTTCGTGTTTGATTCACCACTGTGTGGTGAATTTCGTGTTAAGCGCTTCACCTCTGCAAACCTCGTGTGTCCCCCCAGCGTCTCACCGAGTCGGGTGTCCTCAAACACCTGCGTCGGGTGTAAACCCCTGAGTCAGCTGTCCTCAAACTCCCGAGTTGGGTGTCCTCAAACTCAGGAGCTGGGTGTAAACACCCAAGTTGGGTGTCCTCAACCCCCACCCCGAGTTGGGTTTCCTCAACCCTCCGAGTTGGGTGTAAACCCCCAAGTTGGGTGTCCTCAGACCCCCAAGCCCGGTGTCCTCAGAGCCCCGAGCGCGCCAAGAGAAGTGACCCAGAACACGCTGGCGCCTCGGCCCTTGCTGCCGAGGGGTCACACCACCGCCGGGAACCGACTGTCCGCGGGAAGGCCAAAGCCTCCACTTCACACAGCACTGAATTTCATGGTGTAACTCACTCAAAGAATGCTAATTAATGACTAAGTCGTCAACCAGAAGTCCATCCTGGAACAAAGTCACGGTGACTCATTTTGTGTGCCCGCACGGCCAGAGCTCAGCCCCCATCCCGGCTGCCCCGGACACACTCGGGAAAAGAACGCACAAAGTGCAGCAAATATAATGGATTACAGTAAGTTACTACTTATTCACACAGCGTATTTTATCAGTGGACTTCGTTAAGTGCATGGTTAACTTCCTTCTCTCCAAAAGCCAGGAGCCTGCCGTCCCCTCCCGGCTGCAGGCTGTGCAGGTGATGGCCGGGGACGCTCTGGCGAGCCACGCGCCCGGATGCGGTAGTCCATCTCCACGGGACACGGCCATCAATTCACTCCGACTCCACACCACCAGAACCCAGTGCGGCTGCATCTCTAACTTGGCCAGAGAAAAGAACTTAAAGAGGTAAATAACTTCAGAAGCTAAAATTTATGTTGATGGAACGCCTATTGTATTATTTGTGTTAACTGTTTTCTGTTTAAATAAAGCCACTCTTCCATTCCTTATGCTCAGTGATTTTATGAAATGACGTATACAGAAAATACAGGCGTCTGGAAAGAAACTGTCATTTTAAGAGGGCACGAGCTTTGCAGTGTGTTTTGAAAATGCTGCACAGCTGCGTTTATAATGCAGGGAGAATATGCCATTTCTACAAACAAATTACAGAAACGGAGCTTCGTGCAGCCGGAGCTGACTTCTTATCGAAGGAGACAACAGAGGCTGAGTAAAGAAGACATCTGTATCTACAGGAGCTGAAAACAAATTATCATCTGTAAATTAATTGAACTCTTGAGTGTGTGAAACATCAGACAGGCACAGCCTTACACTGTCTGGACTCGACAAAACAAGAGCTTTACCGAGCACGGTGACTGGCAATGTGTCATATCCTCAATTACTGAGAAAGAACTAGATACACGCTTGCATTTATCTTCTATTACCAGAACAGAAATTATCTGTTTGGAATAGCTTATTTCACGCATAAGATATAAATAAGCAGCACATATGGCTGAACTGCACACTAAGGTACGCACGACTCCCACTGCAGTGGGGTTGTAAGGACATAACTGAGGGAAGACGGAGGCCCGGAATAACCATCTTTCTCAAAACAAATGTATAATTAAAGGAAATACATCACAGCACGGCAGCAGATCATACACCCATTTCTGAGGCTACCCCACACAAATATATAAAGAAACTATGACCACCATGAAAGTATGATCTCATTTTTAAATACACGTTTAAATCTTAGGCAAGAGAACGAAAGCTTTAATTATTTCTTTCAGATGGTAGACTGCATCAGAGTGAATGCAGTAATTTACAATTCTGACTTGCAAATAATGGAATAATCAGTATGCACACTTCACTTATTTGCTGATGAAAGAAGGGAAATGTCTTTGACTTAAATGTCCACGCTAAAAAAAAAGTTCTCAGGCTCCAACACATTTTTTTCCAGTGACAGAAACAAGAGCTCCTTTTTCTACCTCAATACTTGCACAATGAACATTCTGAACTTCTTAAAACACACCCCATTACGGGAAGGTTAACTGTCCTTTTCTGATGTTTTATGTTGTGAAGTCAGCAAATGGTGGGAACTGGAAGGACGCCGCGGAACAAGGCGGCACACAAAAGGTGTGCTGCATCCCCTCAGCTCCTCTGAAGCCATTACATCCCACGTCTATCTTGCACAGACTCTCGCTCTCTGCGTTTCCAGCAAGGAGGAGGAGGGAGAACAGTCACTGCCACAAGCTCTTATTTTAGCTCAATGTATTTCTGCCAGATAATCCAGCAGAAAAGCAAGCCATTAGACTCCACATCCTCTGTCTTCCGCAACTTCTCCCCTCCCAACAAGTTTGAGTAGTATATCCCACCGTTTTAAAAATCAGGCGATGCTAAGAAGGTTCCAATATAACCCAATTAATATAGAGCCAGAAATCAGTCTAACCTTTTCCGTAGTTGTATTTCACACATTCTCAGGATGCCTTTACCTTGCAATCTGCCCCTTTGCGACCTTTGTTAGGCTGCTGTAATGGAGCCCTCCCTTTAAGGTACACATTGTGGAAGAAACAATGGGAAACTACTGTCAACTTACTTTTCAAGGGAAAGTAAAGGTTCCTGAAGGAAAGTTAAAAAAAAAAAAAAAAAGAGGGCCATGGTGATGCTCAATGTGCCCAACAAAACTGCTGGCAGTGGCTAGCAGTGGGTGTGGGGAAGCCCTCATTAAAGATTAAGAATTCCTGCAGATGCAGTTTTGGGGATGTTGTGGGTTGACATTTTTGGGGAGCAAAAACAATGCCTCGTATAGACCAACATGTTTTAAAACCTTTTTCTCCCGATTCTTTGTAACCAGGAAAAGAAGTTAATGAAGCTAAAAATACTTCCCTGCCTTCAGGATATCTTTCTAAACTGCATTATCCAGTTCAGCCAACTGTCCACAACTTTTAACATTTTTACATTTTCATTTTCTCAATTATGGACCAGGTGAACATCAAAACTACTGACAAGAAAAGGCAGGATGTAATGTGGTGTTGTGTGGCACACACCTTAGTGTCTAAAGTAGCCTTTCCAGAAAAAGTGATTGAAGGTCATCACGCAAAACCATCAGTACTGCAAGACTACTTCTCATTGATAGTACGATAATTCATTTAATTGATAGTATGATAATCACAAAACCACTGCTATCACTCCAAGTTCCTGCTACTCAACATAGAAGTTGCATGATGAAACTCATGTGTATAGAAAGTTCAAAGTTAACTTATTTTGAGATTACATGTAACACCATTCTTAGGTGGTCTTCACTGATTTTAAGGCATCAAAAAATTCCTCTCATGAGGAATCTCAGTGCTCCAGTTCCCAATGTGCTCACACTCTGTATGTCTAAAATAATCTACCTCACTTTACCCAGCAAATCAAGAAGAGTATGAAGCTGACTTCAGTAGTATGAAAGTTTCCTTCAAAAACTTCTCTGTCATTTCTCCAATTCAATCAATCACTACATAACATTTTACATTTTTTTAAAAATTGCTTTTTAGTGCTGGATTTTCCACTACATACAAGTAAAGAAATCAGTACATATTATTACTACATAAAATACTGAAATATACAGTTCCAAGCTTGCTTTCTTAATAGTATCATTATTAGGAAAATATTAACAAAATTACATTACATAATCTTAATTGTCTGCTATAACAATTAAGCAAAAATACAAAATGAGACATATCCAAGGTTAAGCAACAAGTCAGCGGCGACTGGAAGAGGACACAGGTCCCCTGACTCACACAACAGCCCCCGACACACTGGATCAACCCCGTAGCACTTCAAAGTCAAAGAGAACATACAGATGTATATGCCTCTTTCTTTGCCATGTAGCAGCAGACACGAATGCTGAAAAAAAGGAGGAATGAAAGTTGTTATTCTTAAGCTACCGAATCATTATCATTATTTGCAGTTCTAAACAGACTACAAAGTTATACCACCTTTATTTTAGTAAAAATACTAAACTTCTGACTTTGATTTCGCAGTGCCAATCAGTCTATTAATGTTTTACAGGACTGAATAAAAGATGTACATTTATTGCAGAAACCAATACGAAACCCAGGAATTGCATTACGTAGCTAATTTTTGCTGTAATGCTCTAAAATTAACCAAAGAGACGGTTCTTTCCCATACCAATGTTTGATGACAAGTGCTAACCACTTTCAAATAACACTGTTCTGCCATGTACATGTGCCAGCAAGTCAGGTTAGGTAAGTACCAAGGGAAAAGAAATGTCAATGATGCAGACATTTTGTAAAAGTTAACAGATGGGAAAAGAGCATCTCCGATCAGTTCGCCCTCTTACCGAGATGTGCTAACTCTTCCATACCTTTTAGACTTGCAGTCATCCATTTTTAATCATATGTCAACAGACTCAACCTGTTATATAGAGATTTATTTTTTTCTCCCTAACAAGTTGTATAAATAAAATATTTGTAAGTTTTATTCTCTGTGCTTATTTCTATCCTCCCTCTTAATATTAAGACTGGTAAGTTTAACTATCTTTTTTCTTTTTTTTTTTTTTTTTTAGAAGTGAAAAAACTGCTTGCTGTGTTTACATGAAGGTGAACTAATGGAAGCCAGTTTCACTAATGAAGACAGAGGAGGGCAGGAAAGGTTTAGTCCCCACCTGTATTCGGGTAGCCTTTTCTGGAGTGACACCTAGTGGGCTACGTCTCGCTATGGTCTCGCCTGAAGATGAGGAAGACAGAAATGTCAAGGTCCAAACATGCCGAGATGAAATTTTGTATTAAAAGCCTCCCTCCACCGAAAACGCTCAACGTTGACCGAACTTTGGCCAGGCTGGTAGGTGTAACTCCAGGTCGGAAGGAGGAACTCCTGGGAGTGGCACATGCCTGGAAAAGCCGCTGGGACCCTGCTTTGCTGGGGGGCACAGAGGGCGGCATCTGTGTTGTGTATCTACGTTTTTAAAAACGGCCAACTTCCACACACTGCCAGGATGAAGAATTGCTTCTGAAAATGCCATTATATTCAGAGCAAGATGATCAGTAAATAAATAACTATAGTAATTACTATTCCTCCTTGTGCCCTACGGCTATCAGATACAGCCGGGAATCTTAGATAACTCAGCAGCATTGCCTATCTGACTGGTAGATGCATTTGGTTCTTCGGAGGACAGCAATGACCTAAAACCACAGTGTTTTTAAGAAAACATAAACACAGATTGTATTTCTGGTACTATCTGCAAGCAAGTAAAAAAAATAAACCCTCATCTGCTTACACGATAATCTAGAACTGGTGTAAATGGAAGAAGGTGGCTAGTTTATAGTCTTTAAAATAAAAATCTTCTTGCTAGTTAAACAACATATTCACTGTGTGGTGATGATTTTTTAGTAAAACCTCATATTCTTCTCTTTTACAGTGCTCAAAAGTACAAAAACCACAGTAGTTCCAATTCATCAGTATTAGTAAATGAAACCTTTTGAATACAGACCCAACGTTTACATGTGCAACCAGCAGTAACAAAAAATATTAATTCCCTTATTCTCAAATTTACCTTCTTTTAGTATCTTGTACTCGTAATTAAAGGTTTTAAAAGCACACCATTCTGTTTCTCTTATTTAATAAAACCTGAAAGTTTGGCAAAACCCGCATTTCTCAGAAAAAAATATCATACGTTACACGTATGAATAGCACCACACTTCTAGTTATTTTGCTGACTATCAGATAATCTTATCTCTGTAAGTGATTTATGATTCATGTATTCGAACAGGGCATGCATGATTCAAAAGCGGGCCCTTTTCCTGGAAAATTTGTTAGTTAATAATTTCTGCAGAGATACCTTACTGTCCTAGGACTGCACTCTTAGGGAATGGACCTAGAACTTTGGCCGACTCATGCAGCAGAACACTTTAATGCTTTTAGCATATCAGTACAGTAACATTATGCAACTTTAGCTGAAGCGTTACTAAGAGTTCCCATCCATTTTATGAAACAAGAAATAATTTTATCACAAAATAGAAACAGAAAAAAATTGTATCAGTCATGCTCAAGTCAGCAGTCTCGCAAGAAGTCATCTTCCTAGACGGAGTTTTCTTCTGCAGCTGTACTACCCAGTGCTGTACCACTCTGACAGGAAAATTAATGATGCTTCAAAACGGGGGGGGAAAAAAAAAAAAAAAAAAGAATTCCAAAACTTTATTCTTAAAATGCACGTAGTGAGCATTTGCAGGGCATCAGGCATAAATGAGGAACAGGTAATACATTTCACTAAAAAACCTCAGAAGTCTAAATAGCATTTTGTGACCGGAGTTTGAAGAGAGCCTTTCATCAGGGTGAACGGGACTTCTGGAAACGGCGGCTCGTTCAAAATTAAACTGCCCGACTTGCTCACCCACAAAGTACCACGGATCCACTCATGTATCCGTGACAGACCGGAGAGACACTCTGGGACATTAAACTGATTAAAGCATCCATCCAATTTTAAAGTTCATTTAGATATATGAGTTAATACATCAAATGACAGGAAATATGCCCACAATGGGGACACGTTCATTTGGTTTGTTTGGGGTTTTGTTGAACTGGTGCACCCTCTTGTGGAAGTCTCGTAAATCAGTATAAGCCATGTAGATTTAGTTAAGGCCAAGGCAACACTTTGCATGCATCCTTAACTAATATCAGCAATACAGACTGGGTCGTGTAACACCATGGAACTTTTGAGGGTTTTTGGAAGGTTAATTCTAAAACGCTGATGATTCTGGAACACATGGGTCCTGCCACAGGTAAGCACTAACGTGTGGATGGCAGTGCTTTGTTTCTACTCCTTTGGGCTGACTCCTACTTAAACTAAACAGAATGGGAATGTTCCTTTAGAATACAGTGGTGGCCAACTAAAATTTAAAAAGTTCTAAAATTAACAGCTAGTTCTACCTAACACACAGGTAGTTTAGTATCTACATGCAAATAACGTCCAATCTTCAACCAAAAATTCCAACAAATTATAAAGGGACACCTGGAAGGTAACAGTACCATAGTATTTTACATTTGAAAACAGCTAAGAGCTGCTCACCATAGCAAACCTTCATTAGAGCTTTAGTTACCCAGTAAAACACTGATTCTACACAGACCTGCAACGGCATTGAAAAGTTGAAGGTGTGAGTGAAGATGTCAGTAGACATCTCTTGAAAAGGTCAAGTCTTATCACAAAAAAGGGAGAGGTATTATAAATTTGACTGCCCTTTCTCTGCATGATTCAAACAGCAAGGAGGAACATAGCTGCATTCACAACTTAAATTAAAAATAAAATAAGTGAACAGAAGAAATTAACACCAAATTCAACAAACGCTTTTTCTTCTAAGATAGAGGAGATGAAGAACAAGAATCTGAAGCTGAGGAAATATCGTTACTATTTAAATCCTCAAACTTAATTATGCCTCCTGAAAATGGCAATAACGGAAATTATTCACAAACATATCACGCGCATCCAAGGAGCTCGGCATAGTTCCAGATCAGCTGTAGCAACACAGTAAAGTTCTAACCCTGATTAATGATAGAAGACCATCTGGAAGAAAATGGGATGAGTCCTTCATTTTGCCTAATACATATGTAATCAACCAACTAGAAAAGACACACACATCGCTTCAGAAATCCTGCATGTCTTCCTTCGGTACAGCATGCCATACAGTCTGTCTCAGTGTTGACTCCCAAAGCCTCCCTGCTGCGGATATTGTGAGCAGCTGGATGGATAGTCTGCAGAACACATAAATAAAACCACAGCGTTAGATAATATCAGGCAGAAAACAGCAAAATGATTGCTATATTCAGCAGATGTTCTTTGTCTGAATTAGCCTGAAGTGACTACGAGTAGGAGAGATGATCTGCTCTACGTTTTAGAATGAGTATATGCATATGAAAGATTATTTCTTTACGGAAGAACTATTGCGTGGGAGTACACTATAAATACGTTACTTCTAGATTTCAGCAATCTGTGCGTTGCTGAATTCAGCATTCCAGAAGGGTACAGGATACCGCCTCGCTATATTAATTCTATCCATGAAGACTTTTTCTTTTACATTTCCTAAGGTTTTTAAACTAGAAAAAAAAAAACATTGAAGAATTTCCTCTAACATACAGGTCCAGGGTGAGTCTAGCCATGATTGACTAGCTAGAAAACACAAAGCTAATTCTGTTTTCTACGGATGAATTTATCTCCAATCTATACCAACATGGCATGAAATAAATGTACCTGAGTCAATTCTACCCAGAGTTAGCTCAAATCTGCACTATGCACAAAATCACCACAGGCGCGTAGCGGCACTGCTGCTGAGAGTTCCACACAGCTGTGCTGCACAAGTTTTGAAGCGCTTTCCAGTAACATGGCCTTAAGTTCAGTAGATCCAACCTGGAGAAGCACTAGACCAGTGTAGACACCGGAGTGGCTGTCTGGAGTCAGCCTGGCTCCTCTCCTACTCATCAGGTCGAGCTCTGCACCAGGCTCCCTGGATCCCGCGCTGCCGCCGCAGAGCACAGCTGCACGTACCTCGACCTTGCTTCCCTGCGACACGTCCTGCGAGGGAGGGCCAGGCCGGGCGAGATTGCTGCCCCAGCTAGGGAGTGATGCTCTTCTCGGTGCTAGCACTGCTACACCCAGCCTGACTCTTACAGAATCCTCAGTATTAGTATCAATCGGATTTCCTTTTATCTCCAGACTTTTTATTAAGTGCAACTGAGCTCAGCCATTACCTAAAGTTCTAAAGCTGCTGGAAATGATTCCTATGTACTTCATTCTGTAGAGAACATTATAGTGGAATGGGTATTACCATGATGAGTTCATACGTTTGTGAAGTGCAAGGCTAGTCTGTGTTACATATGGTTGCAAATAACCATTCAGAAGATGAAAGTAGTCAGAAATATCCCCTTCTATTCACTCATCCAAACATTCTTCACATGATACTTCAGCTTCTAGTTCATCCTTCTTACTTTAGGTATTAGCATTTTAGGAGCTATCAGCACATGGATGGCCAACTCTTCTGACTACACACTACCGGCTAAAATTTTCCTTTGGCTAAGATCCAGAAGACATTGGCCGAATTCAAGGCTGCAGGAATGGGAAACCCCAGCAATAACTCACAGGTGGAAAGCAAGTACCATGAGGTCCTCCTACACTGCTAAAGGATGGAGCAGTAGTGGGTGGGCGGGTGCCAGGATGACACATTTCAGACTCAGAAATCCCATCTGGCTGACTTCCTCCCACTAACAGGGATTCAGACTGCTGAACTGGACCGGCATAATCCCACTGCGGATCACCTGATATATCCCCAGTGCGGGGACTACACGTGAACTGCTTATAATCTGCTTGCTGTTAAAGAGACGCAGGCTGACTATCCCACATTTAAACCATTGTTTCTGATTGCCCGGCATCTTTGTGCCTAAATATATAATCACAGGCAGCAACTAAATGGATGGTTCCAGACTTTGCTACGTAGCCAGCAACAAACCTGGGCCCTACACCAGTGCTTCGCTGCCTCAAATCACACCCTTAGCTCATTTTGCCATCCCCCTGCCTACCAACTGTCTTACACACACACGAAACACAATGTGGTAGGTCTGCTTATGCTAAAGGCTCATTCGTTCAAATTCCTCAGCCTCTTCCATGCAGCCCTTGTGCAGAAGCATTAACGACACAGCTCCCAGACTAACTTACACCCTGTATTTCTCCACCGCATCGTAAAAGGCCAGTGTGACCTGTAAGAAAACTTACAGCTCCTCCATGTTAGGTGGCACACTCAAGAGCTGCACGTCTAGAATAGTCCTGCTGAGCAGGGGAAAGTTACGGTTCCCCAGTGGCCTCCACACAACAAACGGCTTGACTGCCATCCTCGGATCACGGCTGGCTGGAAAGCATACGTGTGCAGCGTCAGTCTGCACAAACCTCCACAGGACCCAGAACAGGGAATTTTGTGCTTGACCAGAATAAAATGTGAAAGATATGCAAAAGGATGAAATAAAACACCGTAATTTTGTATTTTCTGCTTTCAGTAGTTTTTATTTGGATTACCTGCAGGATATGCCTTCAGATCTCAAAGCAACCTGGGAACCAGATCTTGATGTTTGAGAAACACATGCCCCAAATCTTGAATATTAGGTTCACTCTTACCTGTAGACTTTAGTTATTTTCCAAATATTGCATTTGATATTGCTTTTCAAATGTGTGGCCAGTTCCATGCTCTATCTGGGATAAATGCTGAGCAAGCCAGCCCCCTGAGAAACTATTAATAGACATTACTTCATTCATTTGGTCTACATGCAGAAGAACCTATCAACCAAAACTCTGCAAACACTAAAGGAGGAAACTGGAGCAGATGAGACCATTTCAAGATACCAAAAATGGGTCACATATGCTACACTGAGCTCCCTTCAGATACAGCAAGCGTCACAGAAATCCAGCAACTTCCAGCTTTTAGAAATTAAAGGTGAGCATAGCAATCTATTATTTCAATGCAGTGTTCTCAGAAGGTAAAAGAGAACAGCTCATGAAGCACTGGGTAACATACTCTGCTTTGTTCATCTCAATGATTATTGCAACTATCTCACCCCTTCCTAACACAGAGAAGGATAACTCAGACATTCTCCTCCCCTTACAGTCACAGATTCTTCCCAAATTCACACCCAGATAAGAAAGCTATCCTTCTCAAAACTGTGTCTGGAAACAACACTGGTTCAAGACAGTGCCATTCCTTGCCAGCCCTGAGACTGCCCCTCCAGCTACAACAGCTGTGCTCTTTTGGGGGCTACGTTCTCAACCAGATCAAGGAACTGATATGGCTGAAAAATAATACAGCCAGATTATGTCTCCAATTTTAAACCTCAGACACCACAGAATGCTTCAAAAAAAAGCAAAGCAGACAGAAGAACTGAAAAGCTTCTCGTCCACCTAGTTCACACAAAGACAGCAGAAGCTGCTCAGTTTACGAGCGCCATGCATGTTTACTCAAAGAAGGTTTTTCTTTTGTACTTCAACAATCGCCAATCAGCTGATCCAAAACTCAGAACACTAATCCCTTACTGCATGATAAATTTCAAACCATCCAAGTAAACACAGGGATTTCAGAGTATTAGAAGAGCTCAATTTTGAACAAAGAGGGGGTTTTCAGTCTTAACTATGGTGAAGCTTTTTCTCTGCTCTGATTTAATTCTTGGACATAGTTTTAGTCCACTGACTCTGGAACGAATGCCATTGAGAAAGTTAGTTTGAATTTAGATTTAGACATGAACGTGAACACCTAGCAGTTTTCAAAACGATGAAATTTATTTCCCAACTAACAAGTGTTGGGGAGGAGAGGGGAGATGTAAGAGCAAACACAGGAAGAAATCTGTCCAGATTTCTTCTACCTAGAATGAGGACAATACACAATAGACAGCTGCAAGATTGTCTTAGTCACAAACGTTTCAGACTGTATCTACACTACTAGGAAATGTTCTCAACTTCAGTGAATTACTTAAGTTAAAACAACAGAGTAGACAGATGTCTTCCAGATATGTGAAGTGAAATGGTTCAGCTAGAACAATTAAATAAGGGCAAAAGGACGTTATCACCCCCAGAGAACTTGGCAGTGAAATGATTACCGAAATCAAGTAATAGATATTGCTTCTGTGCTTAACAAAAACCCTTTTAGAGAAGCAAACAAAACCAGAATTGTTGGGAAGTAGGCAGCAAAATTAACGGCTGCAAGGTCAGCCAAGTTTATGCTTTACCTTTGGATGCAGATTCACAATGTAGTTGCATATGGAATATAAAAAGGTGTCTCATATGAGTGGGATCATTCCTCTGGCTGTGGTATGATTTAAACTAAAACCCCATATAGTACTAGCATATAGATAATGAACTGAAAAAGATGCAAAAGACTGCACAGATGCTGCAACTCCACAGTACAACATCAAATTCAGGGTAAACACGGACACAAAGCCGAAGGCACACAATGCTTTCTAGACTAACTTAAAAAGAGGAAAACACACACACTCCCAAGTATAACAGAATATACACCACTGGGACTATTGAAAAACACACATGCAAGCATCTGGAGACAACATCAAAGAAATTAGACTCTCCTTTTCTGAAAGACAGCTGGATTCATTGCTGTCTTACATTCTATCTCCGGCTGAAATAAACAATTTTAAAATATCAGGTATCTCAAATGTATCTCTGAAGATTTTCTCTGACAAACTAATGTTACAAAAGCAAAGAACAGAGAGGGTGTATCAAAGTCCATGTTGAGAACATTTGTTTTGTTACAGAGATATTAAGGGTGTGCACTGTAATTCCACACAGCACACAATGTTCTACATTACTTTTACGAACGTGAATTGTACAAGAACACAGAGATCAGCTATAACCACCACTGGGGTGACACGTATTTCAATCAAAAATATTATTGTCTGTGGGGCTCCAAGAAGATTCTTGACATTTAGTATTTCGTTTTGATACAATTGTTACTGTTGGAACGTAATAGTGATCGCTACCCTGAAAAAGACACCTTTCTGTCTGAAGGTTTTTAAGAATTCTTCTGTTAAACAAGATGTCAGCTACCACAGTAACTAAGGACAGAGCAAATCACTTAGCTGTAAGAAATACTGGAATGTCCCAATACTAACACTAAATGACAGCAAAAATGGTCCCATTTGGTCTGTTCACACACAACGTATTCATCTCAAGGGAGTTTTTTCCACAGGTTTTGCAAGCTAAAAACCAGTTATCAAGAGCCTTTGAATTAGATTAGAAGGACTGCATATATCATCAAGCCGTAAGAGCTTGTAATCTTTTCAGCAGAGCTATGCCAAGAAAGAACCGTAGCTCAAAGCAATACAGAATTTCCAATACAGAATTTCCAATACAGTTGAGAAGTCTTGCTCCCCAAAACAACCTCTGTGTGTTCCCAAGGGTTTAGGCAGGCGTAGCTGGGCAAGTGTAATCAGAATCTGACAGAAAGGTCACCATATGTAACGTGAAGAAACCCAGCAAATATACTCTGGAAGAACTGCTACACAAGATTCTGTAATATATTAATTTGATGGAATGCATAAATAAAAAGAGGGAGAGAGAGAAATAAACAGATGTTCAGAAAGTTACTGACCAATGACCAATAATAATCGAGATGTTCAAGACTGTTGGCTATGTAAGTACAGCTACATAACCTCTGGCACCCACCTTAGGAATGCCCAACTCCTCCCACCCCGCACGCAGTTCAGGCATCAGTTACATCCTAAGTATTCCTGCGCGGACCTGCTGGAGACACACGGGAGAAAAGGAACCCTCGTCTGATCAGAACAACTCCGTATTGCTGTATTGCTCTTTGCTACTGAAGCTACAATGACTCACAGTTCTTCAGTCCCAGGGTACCTATTCCAGTGCTGTTACGGTGACAGAAAGAGCCACTATGACAGCTTTCTGGTTCTGTTCTTGACCCACCTGAGGTTGCTCCCTGTCTGTGCTGTCTCACGGGAATTTCCCCTTCTGCACATTTGGGATTCTTTCAGGACTTCAATGCCTAAAGGAAGAAACGGCACAAATTAACCAACTGAACAACCCCTAGAAACAAGTTATGGACTCATTAGGGTTTTTTGTTTTGTTTTTCTGTAAGATAGTCATATTAATGAAAATCATTCTTAGACCTTAGGACATTAAGATTCATATTAGCACAGAAGATGAAAAATAAAACTTTGCTAAAGAGCAGACTTATTTACTGTTAATCACCTACTTTGGAGGTTCTACTTTTCAATCCAACACAAATGTGGTTTGGAACCTATACTTCACACGGGTAAGTGGCAACAAGAAAATAGACAAAATAATAAAATACACAAGTTTCCCAGCAGCGGCTCGGAAATGCCACTGCCCTCATTTAAAACTTTAAGCTTGGTCTAGCTTAGAGATTTTGAGAAAAAGCGAGAACAGTAAAGATAATCCATGTATTTCCAGAATATTTATGACTGCTTCTGTGTTTTAGAAAGAAATTTGGTAAGAAACATACTTAATAAGTTACAAAATAACAGCATCAATATTTCTATTATCAGGAGAACTTGCTTTTGGGTCACAGAGCCATTGTTACCCTGATTTTGGTGCCTTATGTTCCCAATGGCTTCTGAATGAGGATTCAGACAAGATGCAGACAGCACAATGCAGATTTAGGCACTTAAACAAAAACTTGAATTGTTTTGACAGGAATCAGTGGCCCAATTTACTTTTGAGGAAGCAACTATGACATACTTAAAGTGAGTATGAAGCTTCAGTGACAGTTTCGTTGTATGCAGTGCTTTGCTTAAGGCTACAGTTTGCCAGTGCCAGGATTTTTTTAAAAAAGCAAAGTGCTCATTTGTTTTTTCAAGGAAATCTTTCATCATTTCACTGCCTAAAACAATGCCATACTTCATCTTAACGGAGAGGCTGATGGTCACCAGGAGATTTTGTTCCAAAATTACAACATCCTTCCCATGTAAACCCAAACCAAGAGCAAAATAGGTTTAATGACATTCCACCACAAGACAAAACTAATTTACCCACATGAGCAGAAGGAAGAAGTGTGTGCAAAAACACAGTCGGTGATTGCATCTGAATCTTAAAACAATCTCAAATTTAATCTTTCCCATGATTTCCAACTACTTTATATAACTTTGTCAATGTTCTTTAACTAGAAAATTCTTATGATAGGTAACATTGATCAAATAGTGATGTCACCTAATCCGCATTTAGTTTTAACCAGTTTTACAAAGAAACCAAGACCGATCTCCACTCCTGTTGGAGTACCATCCCCAGGACAGATTTCAGAATGCCATCTAGTGGGCAAGCAGCATTTCTCGCCAGTGGAAGCCAGAAACAGCTAAAGCCATTTCAGAACAGGCTGATATAACCCAGAGACGCAGGGAATACAGAACAGAGACATTGGAAGAAAGAGGTATCTGTGTGTTTCATATAACAGACAGTCATCAAAAAGAAAGAAATCAGTGGAAGTCAGGCACCTTCGCAAGTCCAGTGAAATGCACGCATGCATCTTTAGGTGGAATCCCCATCACTGGTACGTGATCTGTGGCATCCCTCCTGACTGCAGGTGGGTACCACTGCCCGTGCGATGAGGAGCAGGGCGTGAGTGAGGGGCGAAGGCTCCTTCCCCGGCTGCCATCATCAGTACTCACGGGTGCTTCTGCTGGTACTCAGAGCTCCTGCACTTCATCAGCTCGGCTGATGTGTCAGCTAACCCGGCTTGGGAATCCCTGCTGTAGGCGTATTTCCAAGCCATGAAGGAAGGTCTCGCTAGCAGAAGCGTAACTCCCGTAGTTGCCTGTAGATAATATATTAGTGATATCATTCTGCCAGCACGTTATGTTCAATACACTTTGCATCATGAAAATCCAGTGTTCCGTTTGGTCTTGGATATTTATTATGAGGTCAAACAGCAGTCTTCCTGCACTTAAACTTTTTATTAAACCGTATCATGATGAAATAAGACTTTTGATCATATAAATTTAACTTGATTTCCAGCTAGCATTTCCTCATTCCATGCATCTCATACCTTCTCTTGCAAGCAAAGAATATTAGTAACTGGGAGGAAATAAGCAGGAAGAACAACTTTAATCAAATTCTAAAAAGATACACACTTTATTAAATGAAGTTTCCTCAAAAATGCTGGAAATATTAAGGAAAAAGCACTGTTGCAAGAGACAAGGAGCGCGACCACCATGCCAAACCATTGGGGCAACCTCGCTGAAGCTGGATCGCACTGGTGAGCCCTCCACGCTTTCAAGAAAGGCACTACTGTCCATCCCCCAAATTTCTGGGGGCTCCCACACGCCATTATCACAAACTGTGGGGGGACGGTTACTAAAAGCTGTGCGGACCAACTGCCTGGGGCTCCCCAAGCTGGTGTATGCAGGGGAGAGATCGGAAAGCACTTCCAAAAGTTAAAACAATAAAGAAATGGGTTTTAGAAGTATAACTAGACTTGAACGTGTTAAAAAAAGCGCAACATGCCAGCAATTGCACCAATTCTATGGAGGCTGGGGTTTGGGGTTTTTTTTTTTTCCAGATAAGAAAAATACACAGGGAAACACACCGGTTCCCGGCGGTGCTTCGCCGCTTCCCCCACTCACACCGTTACCGGCAGCCCCGGCGGCAGCGCGTCCCCCGCCGCCCCCCCCGGGTACTCACTTGCCTCAGCCACCGGGGCCCGCAGGCCGCGGCCTCCCGGGCGCTGGGCCGGGCCGGGCCGGGCCGGGCCGCGCCGACCGACCGACCGGCCTCCCGCGGCAGCCCGGGGCGGGGAGCGGGCGGGCCCCGCAGCGGGGCGGCCGAGGGGCCGGAGGGGGAGGGAGGGCCATAACGGCCGTAACGGCCTTAACGGCCGATCGGGGCGGCGCCTTCCCGCCACCCGGAAGCGCTGTGGGCCGGGCCCGCCCCCGCCCCGCTGGCGCGGCCCGACCCGACCCGGAAGCAGTGGCGGTGCGCTGACGGTGCCGAGGGCCCCGCGTCCCGCCATGGCTCCCAAGGGCGGCCCCGGCGGGCGGCAGCAGTCGGAGGAGGACCTGCTCCTGCAGGACTTCAGCCGCAACCTCTCCGCTAAGTCCTCCGCGCTCTTCTTCGGCAACGCCTTCATCGTCTCCGCCATCCCCATCTGTGAGCGGCGGGGGGGCGGCGGGGGGCCCTGGGGGAGGGCTGGCAGGCCCTGAGGGGGGGCGGCGAGGGACCCCAGGGGGGACCGCAGGCCCCGAGGGAGAGCAGGGGCTCCCCGCAGCGCTCCTCGGGCTCCTGGCCCGCTGCCGGGTGCGGGTGGGGGTCCCCGGGCTGCTGGGGCTCGCCTTGCCCCCGGCCTGGCCGGCTTTGAGCCGAGTCCGGGGAGGGATTGTGCGGGCTGTCTCCGTGCCGGGGGGGGGGGATCGGGTTTGGAAGCCGGTGCCGCTTGGAACAGCGGGCGGGGTGGCTGGTCTGTGGTTTGTAAAGATGGACGAGGTTGAACACTGACGTGTCAGCATCAGGCTGCCTGCGCCGGGCTGCTGCTCAGCCGAGTTTGACGTGGTCCCGTAAGGCCCCTTTCAGCCAAAAAGCAAAGCAGATTTCTCTGGTCGAAAGTATTTTTTAGTGCAGTTCAGAAACACCCGAGTAATTTTGCAGGAACTGGGACTGGTCTGGCAGAGCCAGTGCCAAATTGCAGAGCTAGTAAGCTGTGTAGGACTCCTGTGGGGGCATTTTTCTTGGAGAAAGAAATCACTCAAAATGTCGTCTTTTTTTTTTTTTTTCTTTTTTTTCCTTTTAAGGGCTTTACTGGCGGATATGGCATATGGATCTTGTTCAATCTGCAGTCCTGTATAGTGTAATGACCCTCATCAGTACCTATCTAGTAGCTTTTGCGTATAAGAATGTCAAGTTTGTTCTCAAACACAAGTAAGTTTCGTGGCTATTTGAAGTAGAATTTTTTATTAAGTAACTTAACAAAACTGACATTTACAACTCTTTTTTTTAATTAATAAGAATGTCTGAAATGTTACTCCAAAAACTGAAGTATCTCCTAGTTGGTTTCTGTCGTCTTTATTGTAATTATGGAATAGACAAGTCTTGTCAGCTAAGAGTAAAATGAAATACCAAAACTACCTTCCTTCTCAGTGGGCGTTGCCACAAACTATATTTGACTAATACTTTTAGTAACTTGATTATTACTTGTTGTCCCTTCAACTTGGCAAAACTGTTCAGTGTCCTGGCTAAGGTTTATTCTTCACAGTAAATACAACTTCCTATTATCCTGGGTTTCTTTGTTTTCATTTTTCAACTTCAATGGTGTTTCTTACAGAGTAGCACAGAAAAGAGAAGACGCTGTTTCCAAAGAAGTTACTCGCAAGCTGTCTGAGGCAGACAATAGGAAGATGTCTCGTAAGGAGAAGGATGAAAGGTAATCCTCTTTGTTCTCTTCTTTCTCTCCCTTGTTGTAATACTGCCTGGTATCTCTGGGGCTCTAGGTAGGTTTTTAGGGACTGATGCTTGGACACTAGGTTTGTTCTGTACTTTGGTAAGTAGAAGCTGTACTGCCAGCTCTCTGTTCATCTGTAAAGCCTTTTTAAGGTGAGTTATCAATGAAAGGTCTCAAACGTTGAAACCTTTGTCAGTAAGGTCCTATGAGGCAACCTCTCCGACCTTGAGCTGCAAAGCAAAACAACTTATTGTACAGGCCTTCTAATAACTCTCTGAAAAGTAGGCATCACAGCTGTCTTCAGAAATAAAAAAGTTCCTTTTCTTAAGGGCAGGCTAGTGCATTGTGTTTTGCATAGTGACATGGAAGTTCCCTCAGAACAGCGTTTCCATATGCTGCTGGACCGTACTGCTTATCACTGGTTGTGCTTGTTACCCCTCGTGGTTATGATTGGCTTGTGTCGGTATGCAGAGTTCCAACTGAATACTCATACTGATACCCAGGCTGTGCCTGCTGAGGGTATCGGGAGGCACGTAGTATTACAGTAGATGCCCATTATGTACAAGACCCAAAGACTGTCAGTTCTTTGGAGCAAAAAGCTCTGTCTTCCCTTGTAATTTCCAGACACGCATCTAAGGGGTACAGACTCACAAAAAAGTGTTGTTTATAAAGCGCTAGGTTTGATGTGCCTGGTGGGAAAATAGGCATAAGTCACTCAAGGGTACCAAGTGCATCGTATATGCAGGGTTTTGTTTTTAACTAGTGAGTTGACTGGTAGTTTTTGCTGCGCGCTGTCCTGTAGAAGCTGGCTATAACACGAGCAGCAGTATGTGGTTTACGACACCTCTGGGCATCACTCACTTCGTAATGGTGGATGTGTCAGGATGTGCATTAATTTAAGTATGTTTGAAATAATGTCTCTACTTGTGCTTAGAATTCTGTGGAAGAAAAACGAAGTGGCAGACTATGAAGCAACAACTTTCTCCATCTTCTACAACAATACTCTTTTTCTGGTCTTGGTCATCATTGCTTCATTTTTTGTGCTGAAGAACTTCAACCCCACTGTGTATCCTTTATTACCGTGCTTGAAACGATCAGAGTCCTATTCCTACTTGTTGTCATTAGTAGCTGTATTTGTCATATGGGTTGTGAGATTACTCTGTTGATACGTGCAGTTCATTGTAGTACCTCAGCTTTGAAACACTTCAACGTAAAAACAGAGTACAAAAAAAAAAGTTTAGCATCTGACACAGGATGTTTTAAGGTTATCACTTGAACAATATACGGAAGTTCTTATGGCTTTGCCATTTCAATTGTAATTGTGGAATGAGGAGGCAGCTCGTGTTCTTGCAGAACGTGTGTCAGCGTTAGTGGCCGGGTGCTCTTACGCTACAGGATTATTTAGTTTCAGTAACTTCAGAAGTAAATTTTTTTGTTACTTAAGTAAATGAGTACTGCCAATCAGGGCCACGTATGTTAATGAAAGATCTGCAGTATTTAACATTATTTAGAAATACTTTTAAGAGAACAGGCTGAACTTTATGGGTGTCTTAAATTTGAAGTTAAGTGGATTTCAAGATCATGCTAACAGTCTTGACTGTAAGCTGTATTTCAGGTTACGATGTTGCAATTTTAAAACTCTTAAAGAGAAAGACCATTCCAATCCCTTGTTTTTCATAAAACTTCTGCTAAATGTTCTGTACAAAAGAAGTGGTGTCTTTACAAGTATATGTCCTTAACCTTTTCCCTACAGCAACTACATTCTTTCTATAAGTGCTTCATCTGGACTGATTGCTCTGCTATCTACAGGATCCAAGTAGACAAAAAAACGCACACCAATTTATTTCTGTGAGAGGGTTCAACTGCCATACAAAAGTTTAAGGATGGAATAGGAATACTTTTTTTTTTTATAGCGTGACTGCTTGAGGGTATGGGGAGGGGGGAGGGTTTGAATCCCAAATGAATGAATTATATTTACTTTTCGTATCTTTATGTGGTATTATTCAATAACTGAATTAATCAATTTTTTTACTTTGCAATGAAAGGAAATGGTGTGTGAGCAGTTACCAAACAGAACATTTCTGAAGCCCTGCGTAGCAGCGGTGGCACCACAGACTATTAGACAAGTGCACCGTAGTGGGCTGCTACGCTGCAGCACAAACGGTTGTGCTTGAAACCTGTAACAGAATTCCCCTGTAAGTCTGGTGACTGCTACAAGAGCCAAACTCATTGATCGTAAAAAGTGACAATCCACCATTTATCATTGTAATTTGAAAAGTTTTAATAAAAAGGAGGCTTTTTTGTCATTTAGTTAATTGTGTTTCCGTTCTTAATTTTTAAAAAATTGATATTTTCACGGGCAAGCCGCGTGTGTAGGTCTGTGAACTCTCTCTGCTTCCAGAAGAGAGGAGTCTTCTACAAGTCAGCATATGTATTGTTTTCACTGGAAGTACTCCTCACTTTGCAGTAACTTGGAGTCAGGACAAAACCTAAATCTCCTAGAAAAATGCTTTTGAAGTGGTTTGAATGTACTGTTTTGGGTTTTTTTTCTTCATTCATCTCTAAAGTCATAAATAAAAAAAAAAAAACACCTGCCAGTTTTCCTGGCACAGCTTAACGAAAATGATTTAGCTGGCTTTTTATAATGGGTTTATCAGACAATCCTTTTCCTTTTTTTCATGCTATCAGTAAAGCAGCTGTTATTAAATGCTAAACTCTACTACTGTTAATGGAGTTATATTGTAGAAGTTACAGATATTGCCATAACAGACTTGGAATCCTAAACAGGGAAGAAAGAGAAAGCTTATAGTCAGATTTAATGTAACAATTACTTTGCTAATCTTTCCTTCAATAAGACTTGTGTTTATGTAAAACATAGTAAAATGAAGACTCTGAAGTGCAGGAGACAGTGTATCTGGCGTGCCTTAAAGTATGCTGAGTTTGTAATGTCTCTATCTAACAAACGCAGCCAGGGCAGTCTCACAAAACTGTTACCTGACTGCCCAGTGCCTGCTGACTACTGCAGTACCTCTCTCCAGCATCCTTTGGGATTGGCGTTGGGTGAGGGTCCTCAATCTCAACTCACCACTGTGTAATTTAGTTTTACTTTGCTTCCCCGTGAAGGTAATACTATTCATGTGCTTACATCATGAAAATTCCAGTGGGTTTGGTGCACTTTAGAACTGCCATTGAAACTACTTTTCTAGTCGCTCATTTAACACTCTTCTTCAAACTAACTTGATTGTTTTCCCTCAAAATAAGTCGATTTTTCTTTATCGTTTCTGCCTGCTTATTCACTACTGAACGGAGACTTTCCATATTGCTGGTGCCTGCCTTGCAAAATATTATTTTCCTTGGCCTGTCACTTATTGTAAAGGATATAATTTGTATGTATTTTATTCTAAGTATTTAGCGCACGTAAAACAAATTTCTAACAAACTTACATAAATGGTCAGAATCAAACATGAGGCCAAGTTGGCCGCTCTGTAAGCAGCGGGAGTTGAACACTGCTGTTTTGCTGGTTACTGGTGATTTGCTCAGCTCCTACCAAAAAGTACACAGTTCCGAAATTCAGGCACGTGAGCAGAGAATGCCAATATACTCATTTTCCTGTCAGCAGTGGTAGGGGTAAGACTGCCCTGTCGGGTGTTTCAGAAGATGGCAGGCGTATTTTCCAGGAAATCTGTCGTCTAGAGAAAAGTGATTTGAAGCAGCGCTTTCTTCTGCTATTACTGTCACTTCGCTGAGTCTTTTATTAACAGCTTTCCCTCTTACCTTAGTTTTCTGGTATTGACAGTTGCTGAGGCCTGGCGCATAGTGTGTGTCAGAATTTTTCTGGGGAGAGAAATGTTGCAGCATTGACAACCCGAAACGAAAGCGGGTGGGTGGGTTGGGTGGGTGGTTGTTTTCTACAGAAAGCCTCGTCCTTTCTGTGGATTTCTTCCCAGAAAAGCATTGGGGGTTTTGTTGTTGTTTTTTATTATTATTATTTTTGTTTGCTTTTGAGTTTGGTTGTTTTTTCCCTTGCAATCCCTGCTCCAAGCTGCTCCCAGTTTCTTCAGTGTAATGCTGAACGTTAGCCTAAAGCTAGGCTGCTGCTTGGCATCAAGGCCGGGTTGGACGGGGCTTGGAGCACCCTGGGCTGGTGGGAGGTGTCCCTGCCCAGGGCAGGGGGTGGTACTGCGTGGGTTTTAAGTTCCCTTCCAACTCTAACCATTCTGTGATTTTTTGTTTTTATGATCCCATTGCCCTCAGAGCATTAGGCAAGCTGACTTTTAAGCCTTTGCTCTAAGTAAGGGACAGTGCCATCTCATTTTCAATTATTAAAAAAAAAAAAAAAGTTGGGAATTAATTATTTTTTTAATACATTGTTGGATTCCCATGTATCTGAGAAGGGAAAACATTAAATTGTATCTCCAGAGGTATAAAGGAACTAATCTGCTACTGGGAAAAGAATTACGCCGTTACAATAATAAAGCTGTTTTAACTGTGTAATGGTCAAAGCCTTTGTGCTGGCCATGAAGCAGATTTTAACATACCTGACTAGTTAATTTTCACCGCTAATACTGCAGAGTTAGGGGACGTGGCCCAGGGCAGTGAGAGCAATACCGGGGAGGTGAGAAGCACTTGGGCAGCGGTCTCCACCTCAGCTCGCTGGGACTGACCAGGGTCGTTTTGGAGAGGCCGGTGGCTAAACTGCAGTGGGATTTCAGTGACCTGTCCGGAGGATGTTCACATTGTGTTTATTTCAGGCCAAACTGTTGCATACGAGTGCTGTCTGCCTTAGGAGACCAACTTCTGGAAGTACCTTCTCCGAGATGCGCAGCCATAGCAGCCCTTCGCGCCCCGGCTGCACCCACTCCTCTGCCCGAGGACACTGTCCCTTGCCCGACCTGGGTACAGCTGAAGATCGGTGTTTCCCTCTGGAACGATACGCATCCGTTTTCAATGTAAACCCTCGCTGCTTCAAAATCAGTCTCGCTGTTAGTAACAGGTCTCTTAAGTATAAAATTAGATGCACAAAAATGCTTTTATTGTGTCCAAGCAGAAGTCAAAGTCAGACTGCGGTTCTGGATATACAGCAGCTAAGTTCATTTACACACACCATAGCTCGTTGGGTTAAATACAGGAGAAGACAACGCAAGTGCCGGTATCCGGCCACGCGGCCCGCGGGAGCGCTGTGCGCACTCTGCGGATACCCTGCAGGTCAGGGGACTAGAATACAAGGGTCCTACAAATGCTGGACGGAGCTGCACCCCCGGGAAGTCTGTGCCCAAAGTACGCGAGTCGATACGAGTGAGGAATGCTGAAGTCATAGGTGCGTTTTACAAAGCAAATTCACGGTAAAATGTGACGTGGTTCTTAAGATGGGCAAATTAATATATAAGTGCTTACTATCAACTCCTGTCGAGGAATGAAATGCTCACCAAAAAAAAAACCCTACCTGTTTAAGATGTGTCTTAAAAATACTATGCATTTACTTATGCCCGATTCCAGAACAAGTTAGAGAAAATGTAGCCCTGCACCAGAGTATGTACCTGATTTTTTTCCTGGTATTTTTCAGCAGCTATATAGTCTATATATTTACAAGTATCTATATCCTTAAAAGCTCATGGATATTGAAATTTGCAATAGCTATGTCTACAAGCAGGCAGAAGTAGAGGCAGGTTTCTATAGATGCAAATCCCAGTATTTTATCATGGCTTTCTTCGTTTAAGGTTGATGTAGAATTAGAATTTTGCAAAGAGCCGTTGTTCTTATTCACCTGACATGCGTTTGGGTTTCCTAACTGTGCTCTTCCAGCTTGTGCTCAGAAATACTTCCCAGGAGCACTCCACAGCGGAAATAATCGTGTAGTTAGGAGTTGAGCTATCTAATTTCTAACTAATTCTCTGTTTTATGTTCTTTATTCAACTACAAACGAAATCTAAAGCATATATTCAGCATAAAAAAGGAAACAGAAAATTGGAGCTTGCCCCTTCTATCTGTTAACCTGAAGAAACTTTATAGTTGAGACTTCCCAAATGTGGTTTTATTAAAACCTTAAGTTGTATCTGGCTTTTCTTCATTGAAAAAATAGATCTGTACATCCTTCTTTAATTACCAAGTACCTGAAGGTTATAAATTATTTTTTGCTTTACACGTGTTTTTCACAGCACAAGCATGAGGTGCTAAGAGTAAAGTAAAAATCAATGAATTCAGTTGAAGGTAAGAAAATACAAGATTATTCTCGGTTAGAAGAGAGATCAACTGTGCTTTTAAATTTCACTGCAGATTAGTAGCGACAGCACACATCTCGAAGGATCCAGTGACAGTAGACACGGAGCAGCAAGCTGCTGAATGATTCTCATGACCGGATATTAATTCGGGGCTGTACTTCTGTACAGAGCACTTTTTAAACCATGCAGTCCAGGTAATTCATGCATTGCATTATGATCTGTAGTCCTTCTTGCTGTAGGGCTTATTTCCCAGAATATTATCTATTTCGTTTACAATATGGGATGTCATCTTTGGAAGGACCTAGGGGTAGAAGAAAACCTGTGTTTAATCAAGCTTCCATGAAAGGCTTTTTAAAATTTAAATCTAGATTTTATCAAATAACGTTTCTTCTGTCTTTTTTTTTGCGTGACAGCTATTTAAACATTCATCTAAAACCTTTCTCCCTTAGAGGAAGAACGACTGCAGTATCTTTACCCAGTGAGAGAATCACAGAAGTGCTCCTCAGCTTTTTGAGCACGGTGGAAAGCGAGCTGGGGGCAAGAACGTCGGGGGAAGCTCTTCTTGTGAAAAGCAGCAGAGAATAATTAAGGTGGGTGCAAGAGACATGTGCCCTGCGGGAGACTTGGCGCAGGATATATCGCAACGTGGCCTGGAATCAGGTCGCTTGCTTTTTTCAAGTAAGCTTTCAGAGAAATAGTAGAACTATACGTTAAACCCGCTGATGCCACCCTCTTGTTGCTGGGCATGGCTATAGCTACCACAAATGGTGGGAAGTCATGGTGGTGCACCGTAGGTTTGCCTTATTAATGTGCATAACTACAACTGGAAGACGCCTGAAACAAAATACAAGCTATTAAAACTATATTAAGAGGAGGAGGGCGGTAGTGGTGAGGTGTGCTGGTGTCACCCCCAAAGGGAGCTGGGCAGCAGCCAACCCCCCACCTCTGCTGAGATGCCACCACCACTTGCACTTGCCTGTATGGCTCCAAGGTTCTCTATCAGCTGCTCTGGGTTGGAAGATCCTAGAAGAACAGAGCTCACTCCCTCGTTTCTCAGGCACCATGCTGGGAACAAAGTCACAAGATGGTCAAGAACACGGGCTTCAGGACACGGCATTACTCCAGACCCTAAAGTTTGTCAGAGCTTCTATCTCTACTTGCAAAATAATGACAATATTATTTGTCAACCTTCACTTTACTCCTCCGGCACTACCAGGAAGAACATGTACAGTTAACAAACCATAGAGCAGCTCTTCCAGCATCTCGTCTGAGCCTGCTCCCCATCCCAGCAGTTGTCTTTACTGCGGGCTTGGGTTTTTCCCCATCACGGATCACAGGGATTCACCTCTGGGCTATTTGAACCAGGGATGGTTTTTCTGACAGATGTGTGTGGTAAGTCTCAGCCTTGGCTCATCAGCAGCACAAAGATAATTATTTTAAGAAAACACAAACCCTCTCTTTTTCAGCCCAGCGTGCTGAACAACTGATGGCTTCCAG
Source organism: Pluvialis apricaria (assembly GCA_017639485.1). Lineage (NCBI taxonomy): Eukaryota > Metazoa > Chordata > Aves > Charadriiformes > Charadriidae > Pluvialis > Pluvialis apricaria. The sequence goes on from CM030014.1 coordinate 5,241,109, forward strand.
CCGGGGAGGGACCATTCAGAGAAATGGGCAGGTTGGGGTTGGACATCCATGGATGGCCCAAGATATGCTAGCCCACTTGTCAGTCAAAGCCCGATGATGATGGTGGACACAATCTTATTTTAAGTAATTTTTAGCTTTACTACTTAAAAAACGATTGTTGCTTTGTGTGAGGCTAACAGACCAGGGGTTACTTGAAAAGTAATACGTGGCATTTCAAGCCCATTAAAATGCTCCAAGAGCTGGAGCCGCTCTGCTGGGAGGACAGGCTGGGAGAGGGGGGGTGTTCAGCCTGGAGAAGAGAAGGCTCTGCGGAAACCTCAGAGCCCCTTCCAGTGCCTAAAGGGGCTCCAGGAGAGCTGGGGAGGGACTCTGGGTCAGGGAGGGGAGCCATGGGACGAGGGGGAACGGTTTGACACTGACAGAGGGGAGACTGAGATGAGGAAGAAATTCTCTCCTGTGTGGGTGGTGAGCCCCTGGCCCAGGCTGCCCCGAGAAGCTGTGGCTGCCCCATCCCTGGAGGTGTTCAAGGCCGGGTTGGACGGGGCTTGGAGCACCCTGGGCTGGGGGGAGGTGTCCCTGCCCAGGGCAGGGGGTGGCACTGGATGGGCTTTAAGGTCCCATCCAACCCAAACCATTCTGTGATTCTATGAATATCCTGCAGCGTGTTTTGTTTTGTTCTTTTACTTTGTTCCTTGAAATGCATTAGCCTTCTCCTAACGTGGTGTCTCATTGTCCATCTTCAGTCTTTCCATGTTTCTGCCATTTTGTCCCATAACCCAGGATAGCAAATAATCATTTGAGTGTTTTAAATAATAAATAGTTCTATAGCTCTAGGCAAAGACAAAGCCAACGCATCTTCTTACTCATTTACCTAACCGTCACTGACATGTGATCAGATGAAGGGAGCACTAACAGAGTCCCCGTAGCTTTAGGGGTTTGTACAAGCTTTCACCCACACTCAACTCTCAACAACCCGTAAGGCACAAACTTTCTGTCTGCACCTCGGAGTGTCGCCCTTGGCGCTGCGAGGGTGTGAGCCAGGTGACGCACGTGTGACGGCAGCGACAGCGAAGGCGCAGGGACGTCCCCCGCTCCGTCACCTACCGACGGCCAGCTGCGGCAGCGTGCACCCCAGCCGCTCGGCGATGGGCGACAGGTCTTTCAGCTTCACCTGCTGCTTTCTGCCTTCCTCGCTTATGATTTTCTCTTTCAGCCACTGGTAGCACTGCAGAAGAAGTACATTGCAATCGACTGTTAGCTTTAACCTCCCGAAATGGAACATTTAAGGCAATTATAAACAGCTCTTAAAAAGTCACAGTCAACCCAGAAGGTAACAGAGGCTGAAGAACACAATGCTTTGCTCCCCAAAGCAATTACGCCAGGACGAGGATGTCTCCTGCGAGCGCCTGCGTCTCTCTGTCTCTGGCTTTATGCAACTGATAGACTTGGCCTAGAACCTGGAACCTCCTGAGTTTTATTTTTGACCAGCGTATCCCATCACAGAGCAGAAAAAAATGAAATATTAGTCAACTTAAGAAAATTTTGACACACAGACACTCCCCCCAAAAAAATTGAGAGAACATCTGATCTTGTTCAAGATTTACTATTACCGTTCAAGATTAGAAAATGAGTTAAAGGGAGCTGAGATTTCAGTTTTCCCAGCTACAGACTTGAAACGTGATTCTGCTTCACTCGTCAGTTTAATTTGGAACCCTTTCTGCCATGCTACCTGCTAAGCTACCTTTCACCAAATATTAATAGTGTCTTTTATTTTGGGAAAAAAAAATCACAAATGCAATGAAACACCAGATTTTAAAATGCTGCCCTTTGTAAGCAAGTCAGCGTAGACTGCACCTTTCCTTTTAAAAAGCAGCAAGCTGAGCAAAATCCGGCACGGGGACTTAGATCAGTCTGCTGGCACTGGTCGGGCGGCGTTGGCTTTTGCCCAGCAGCTGATACAGAGCCTCAAACAATCATTTTGGTTGGGTTTTTCTCTAAATCCATGACATTTTTAATGCTCTGCTGTTTTTCACACCATTAAACAATACGCCTGCCGCAGGCAGGGTATGGGAGGAGACCCCACAACGCCCAATTAGAATAAAATCAGGGTAATTGTGGGAGAAGCTGTGCGTGGTGAAGAGGTTTTGAAGTCACAGCAGCTGTATCCATTGGCTGGGAGCATCGAATGCAAGAGAAACCCCGGGCTGGTGCCTTCCCGTTGGCGCCGTGCGGGCGATGGAAGGGTGGTGAGAGCATCCTTCTGCAGAACCTGGCGCCGGTTGCCCCCTGCCCCTCCGCCAGCTCGCAGCCATCACCCCACCACAGCGGGGAACCCGGAGCATCTTCGTAACCCAGATTCTCCCGCACTTTGGAGCGCGGTTGCCAGAGAAACCGAGCTGATCTATCGATACAGCAGCGCTCGGGCCAGCCCTCTCATGAGGGATGCGGTTTTCCTTTGTTGTTTTCCTGCCCTCACAAAGGCAGCACACCTACTTTTCTCAAACAGGCAACAACAACAACAACAAAAATATACCTTTAGTGCAGCCCTTGAGCTTTCAGGGACCCCGTTGCCGTATTTCCCTGAGATGATCCCACAGGCTAGTGGAGACCATGTCATTGCTCCCACCCCTGCAGAGAAAGCAGAGAAGGAGGTTTTAGGGGACTGGGAGAAATCAGAGTTGTATCAAAAATAGGACTTTCAGTTAAAAAAAATAAAAGCCAAACAATTGCTGCTTGTTTCTGTTGCTGCTGGCAGAGATGTTCACTTAATGATGCATCAGCAGCATCTTCCTGGAAGACACCAACTGGCTTATTCATCCAAAACCTTCTTGTGAGTGCCTCCAGCCCCATCCTGGCTCCAGCTGCAGCAAAGCACCTGAACTCCTGCTTCTCAGCCCAGGCACCTCCTACGCCCATGCTGCCTTGAGTCTCAAAGAGTAAGAAGCAGCCGTTGCAATTAGTACCATTTCTATCAGAGGCATGGTAAGCTGTTTTTTTTTTCCTTTAGGTCATTAGATAGACACTGGTCTGTTCCCTTCAGATCCCGGGGAGGAGAGCATCATTCCCATCTAGAGCCCCAGGGCAGCCTGCTCCGTGTTTCTTTCTGCAAACGAAATAGCCGAAAGGCACAGCAGTCTCAGTCTTACCTATTTTATGATATAATTCTGGCAGCTGAACCTCCACTTTTTCTCTTTGGAAAAGATGGTACTCAGCTTGTTCACACACGGGTGGTATCATGTTAAACTGCCGGGCCACGGAGTAGGCTTCCTGCAGGAAAGAAATTAGTAGATTAAACACTTTGTGAAGTAGAACGTAACTTACCGGCCAGCACTCCTTGAGTATGAGGGAGCCAACAAACTCAAGTTTCGCTATCCCTTGGGAAGGCCACGCACATCCCCATGAACGCCACTATGCCAAGGCAGAAACACAGCCCCATCCCTGGCTGTGCTGCCCCTGCGCCCGCCACAGCAGGGCACGTGCCCACCTTCTGCCTCCTCCTGCCCAAAGCTGCTTCAGCGCCAGTGCAGCGCCAGCCCAAACGACTTCTCCTCTGCTCTGCTCTGGGGAGACCCCGCCTGGAATTCTGCGTCCAGCTCTGCGGCCCCCAACATAGGAAAGACATGGACCTGTTGGAGCGGAGCCAGAGAAGGGCACAGAGATGCTGCAAGGGCTGAGCCCCTCTGCTGGGAGGACAGGCTGGGAGAGGGGGGGTGTTCAGCCTGGAGAAGAGAAGGCTCCACGGAGACCTCAGAGCCCCTTCCAGTGCCTAAAGGGGCTCCAGGAGAGCTGGGGAGGGAATCTGGGTCAGGGAGGGGAGCCATGGGACGAGGGGGAACAGTTTGACACTGACAGAGGGGAGATTGAGATGAGATATTGAGAAGAAATTCTCTCCTGTGCGGGTGGTGAGCCCCTGGCCCGGGTTGCCAACAGAAGCTGTGGCTGCCCCATCCCTGGAGGTGTTCAAGGCCAGGTTGGACGGGGCTTGGAGCACCCTGGGCTGGTGGGAGGTGTCCCTGCCCAGGGCAGGGGGTGGCACTGGGTGGGCTTTCAGGTTCCTTCCAACCCAAACCATCCTATGATGCTATGATTGTATGATTCCCAGCTGGGACGGTTGGTGCCGAGCTTGTTTGTCATGTTTTGACCCCGCTGCGAGAAGCAGGCAGCAGCAGGAGGATGGTCCTGGCATCTCTTAGAATCACAGAATGGTTTGGGTTGGAACGGACCTTTAAAGGCCATCTAGTCCAACGCCCTGGTCAGGGATATCTTCAACTCGCCCAGGTTGCTCAGAACACTGACCTGGAATGTTTCCAGGGACGGGACATCTCCCACCTCTCTGGGCAACAACAAAGGCTCCTGACAAAACATCAAGGATGAGCCATCAGGACACTGGTTCCCCCAGTCTGGGCTTTTCCAGGTAAAGCTGGTTAGGAGGTCCCTGTGGCCGAGCAGGGATATTTCCCATCTGCACCTCTGGACAGGACACACGTAGAGCAGTGCTCCCCATGGGGCTTCTCCCCTGCTTGGGGACTGTTCCCACTGCAGCAGCAGCTCCGATAGTCCTGTGGGTCGCAGAGCTGCTGCTGGGAGCCACTGCTTAAACGGGGCATCAGTAGCTGCGGGCACGGACATCAAACAGGCGCTTTGCCAGAAGCCTTAAAGTCAGCCAAATACAGCCAAGATGAAACAACCCCCAATTAAATGAGCGCAGACACCCAAACCCCCTACATCAGCCCTACATCGTCTTCTCCTACTTAACATTGGGCTCATCTCAGAACAGGGTTTAAAATTATTTTAGGTGAAAATATGCTGGCTGGAGTAAAAGGCAAACATCCCCAGCCCAGAGCCACGCTTGGGGTTCAGCTCCCAGCGTGGCTTCCAGCACACCCCGCAGCCTGGACGCAGAATTGCCAAGTGTCAACGCTTTCCTAAAAATCGACTTTACCATGATCTCCATAGCGCTCCAGCGCGACGTTCCCCAGTACATCGCCATGCCTTGATTTATTACATGTGTCATCGCTCGGACAATTTCTAAAGGAGGGGATAAAAAAAGAGTGTGAGAACTGCACAGAGGCCAATTTTTCAGCACCAAATCCTCCCAAAGACACCTATAAATGCCAAGTACGCCGACAAGCCTGAGCAGCTTTGCGTTAAACACTGCTTCTGCTGTGTTTGTTCTCTTGGGGATGTTCTCTCTGTGTTCTCAAGCGTGGATGAAAAAACATTGACAGCGTGAATGTAAAGACTTCTAACCTGCAGTTGTTTAAAAACCTCTTTTCCCAACTGGCTGTTGCCTACCACCACCTTATAATATTCCTTTTAATATTTAACACAAGAGGGCAGCACAGTCGAAAAATAAACTAAAAGATAAATTAAATTTACTTTAAAATTTGTTTACTCAAAGCATGTATCTGCTCCTGCTTCTTTTTACTAGGAATATTAGGACGCTGGGGGTAAAGCTGCAAAAGGGGATGGTTAACGCCGGCTCCACCAAGGGCCCCGCCACCCGCGGAAGGAGCAGGTGGCACCTCTGCAAAACCTTTTGTAGCTCCTTGGTGCAGCAGTCCCATGGTCCTCCTTTTCCTTTGGGAAGATGGAAGCCTGCGAGGCTACGTGTGCTGGGACAGGATATTTAAATTCCATCCATCAGACCTCAGCCGAGCAGCCCTGCCTTTTTGTAGCGGGGGGAAAAAAAAACCCATCATAAACTTCAGTTTGCAAGAAAAGCAGGAAAAAAAATTATCCCTCATGGTCGCCCAGGAGGTTACAGAGCCTGGCAGGACGCCTCGCTAGTGCTATAAAGCAAATAGCCCTTGCTTACTGTTTGTAATTCATTTTTAAGCCTGATTTCTCCCTGGCAGCAGCCTGCTGGGTACACAGTGTGGAGGGGACCCCCGGCAGCGCGTACGCGGCGCATCACTGCTGCAGAGGAGCCGGGGACCGAGTGGGGTCCCCAGGACTGAACGGGGTCCCCAGGATGGAGTGGGATCCCCAGGACCAAGCGGAGTCCCCATAGCAGGAGGCTCTGAGAACTGGTGGTGTCTGCAGCCCTGGGGTCACAGTCCCCATGAGCAATCATGAGAGGATAAACAACTGCCCTGGCTGCGGTAATAAATCGGAGGAACCGATAGTCTACATCCATCTGATGAGTTTCTGACCCATCAAACGAGGGTGGAATGACGCTGCTGAGAGGCAGGACTGCACGGAGAAGCCCTGTGTGTTCATGACGTCCCTTGGCGTGTCTGCTGTCGCTTGGACAATGACTCCGGGCACTGCTGTCTCAAGATCAAGGGCCTTTTATATCATAAGGATTCTCATCCTATTTATGGGGGGAAAAATACAGGAGCTTGGCAGAAGGGAGATTACACTGCCAATCTTGATGTTATTGTGAGATTCCTTCTGCAGGCAGTGACAGGCAGCTAAAGATGTTGAAGTCTCCATTTATAACCTCGGAGGGCTGTACAAGAGACACCGTCCCTCTTGTGCCGGGCGTCTGCCTTCCCACTGGAAAGGGAGATTTCCTCCCCAGGGAAACGTTGGCTTGAGGAGTTTTTTTCTCCCCCAATGAAGAGTAGAGTTTTCTTTTTTTTTTTTTCTTCTTTCTTTTGGCCAAAGCCATACTCTTCTCTATTTCTAAGCATTTTATTCTTGGGCACATACTGGTCCAACAAAATGCCCCGTTGTCAAGCAGCTACCCCGCTGCCCGCAGGCGTGCTGCGTGCGACGGGCAGCTCTCCGGCAATCCCTCCCTCCCTCCTCGGCAGCGCCGCCTTCTCACTGGGTTTACTTTTCTATTTTTGCTGCACTACCATTTAGGAATTTTGATAAGCGTTTCATCATACGCCTCTTACACAGTTTGGTCCATGCTTGTTTTCATTTCTCCCACACCTCTACTCCTTTCAAGAAAAACTGAAGTCAACCCAGGGAAAAAAAAATAAAAAGGTATATATCTTCTTGTTTACCCGAGCCTGCTCCCATGGGAATGGTGATGGGATGGTTTGTGAAGAGCACGTGCCTGGACGGCTTGGTCTGCCAGCTGGGTGGCACAAATGGCACCACTTAAGTAGGAAGAGATTTTTTTTAAATATAAATGAATGTTTTTAAACCCAGAAAACAGCCTCCAGCAGCATAATAATAATAATGTTGAGGTAGCTTAAAGTTCCCCGATAGGAACCGTGTCACCTTCCCCCCCCTGCTTGCCAGTGCTGTGGATCGGGGCTGGCCATGCAGTGACACAGTGACAACGGGGGTCTCCCCAGGCGACCCCGGGGACCCTCCTTCCCCGTAGCCGGAGCTGCCCTGCTCGTCTGCTGGAAAAGCTGCTCGGGATGAAAAAAAGCATCTGCTAGCACAGTTGGGGGATCGGATCTCCAGCCGGACTAATGAGGCACGAAACACGCAGAAATTCAGGAGCACAGCACAGATCCTTCCCATCACCCATCTCCCGAGGTCCCCATCGGGGGAGGGCACGCGATGGCAGAGCCGCCCGGGCGCCAGGGGCAGGGTCACCCCATGGGTGGGTGACCCCAGCGAGGACGGCCCCTCGTCCTGCGTGCCCCGGCGGGGCTGGGACCGGGTCGGGGGCGAGGAGGGACATGGGCGTCCTGGCCAGGGACCTGCCAGACCTGACTGCAGGCTCCTGCAAAGACCCTTCTGCAGGGTACTCATCTTCAGACTTTTCCTGAAGCTAATATTGCATTGCTTTTATGATGAAAACCTTGTTTTAATTTGCTCTGAGACCTTTAAGAAAAGCAAATACATTTCTGATTTTCAGTTTAAGCAAGCTTTGCCTGCTGCTTTGGGGACCAGAGTCACCTGCAGTAAAGAAATCTGTATTAAATGCTCATCTTCTCCCGTTAGATCCCCTCTGCCCACGCCACCGAAGGCAGCCTGAGCCAGACCGTGACCAGCCCAGGGGAGCGGGACGGGATTCTGCTCCGGCTGGAGTGGGCCAGGTGAGTACATCCGAATGGCTGACCCATCACCTGCAGATGCCCACGGACACACAGAGCACAGCAGGCAGAGGACCCCGAGGGACAGCAGAGACACCTCACCTGCCTGCGTGCAGCAAGTGATGAAAACAAAATGAACATTCAAAGTTTATCCTCTGATTTAGTCGGTTGTACCACACTCTTTGCTCATGCACAGCCCCTCACATAGAATCACAGAAGGGTTTGAGTGGGAAGGGACCTTTAAAGGCCACCTAGTTCCACCCCCTGCCATGGGCAGGGACATCTTCAACCAGACCAGGGTGCTCAGAGCCCTGTCCAACCCAACCTGGAATGTTTCCAGGGATGGGGTATCCTGGCAACCTGGGCCAGGGGCTCACCACCCCCGTGTTGGCATGAGTGGCGCAAGCAGGGAACATTCAAGGTTACCTCCAAACCTCTCCCCTGGGGACGAAAGCTGCACCCTCCCAAGGTCACTGCTGCAAAATGACAGCGACTGCGGAGCAGCTCATGGCATTCCTGCCCTTCCTGAAAACACCTCGTGACCTTCCAGCCACACTTTTGGCTGCGTCTCCTTCCATCCACCCGAGCCCGCTGCAACTGCAACACGGGCAAGACAACTGCCTGCACGAAGTTAGGGAGCAGCTATTTGCTCGCGGGCAAAGCGCCGGCACGTAGGGAGACGGAGCGGGGATCGAGTGTCTTGTGGAGGTAGCTCAGCACTTATTGTGCATGCCAGATAGCGCAGAACCGACAGATGGTTCAGCAGATGCTCTGGGATAGAAGTGGCTTAGTAGGTGAACCATAAAAAAAGCATGAAGTACATAGAAAGAATCAACACCACACCATTCATAATAAAAACGTCCCTTTTTTCACCCTGCTCAAAATCTCACCAAGCACCACGGTTTATACCTTATTGCCAAGCTCCGGCGCTGCTGGCAGTATCTGTAGCATCTTAAAAGCTGCAAACGCCCGAGATCAGCTGTGCGGCGCGGGCATGGGAAATATATTCTGCACTGCCTCGTTAGATGACAACTGACTGAGCAGAGAGGTCGTTTCTCCCTCCGAGGTACAACATGTCATGTTCCTTGACCTCATCAGCTACTACAAAATCTGCCCTGGTCCTAACGCCCCAGGCCAGTTCCCTGAACCCGCAGCTGCTGGCACCAGTCGGCTGGGGCAGCGGTACTGCCGCCCACCCACAGCTCGTGCCGGGTCACGCAGCCCCGCGTTCGTTAAGAAAATAGGCACCACGCCGGCTGAAAGGCAAGGCAGGAGCTTCGGAGGGCCCTGACTGTCAAGCTCCAGCTTTGTTTGATTTACATGTACTCATCCATGACAGCTTCTGCAGCCTGCGAGTCTTTCTTCTTGCTATTTTTTGTCGAGCTGTGAAGCTGATCTTCTGCCACGGTGTGAACGGTTGTGATAACTCCCATGGGAGAAGAGAAGGGATGGCAACCGGTGCCCATCAAATAGGGCACTGACCCCAAAACGCATTGATGAAGCCGCCTGGGTAACTGGGCTCTATGGCCACATACCAAACATGAATATATAGTTATCAGCAATGAAATACAAAGTGCACAGAGAGTCACAGATCTTGGAAGTTCCTACATTCGTTCCTCCCGCCTGCACTTAATAAGGACCGTTCCCCCCAGGAGCGCTGAGGCTGAGCCAGCCCTGGGCAGAGCATCACCACTCTCCCTGCCCGGGGGGACCCACTGCGTCCTGGGGGACCACGTCCTCTCCCAGCCCTTGGCCGAGCCCACCAGAGACACGGCTTGTGCTGCTCGGGGCGGGGAACCCTAAAGTTTGCCAATTGCTCCTCCTTTCTGAGCATGCACGGGGTCACACCCCTGGTTTTAGCACCGGGAGAAGCGTGTGCTATCCGGGCAGCCCAGGGGACGGGGACAAGGATGGGGACGGCCGCGCTGGCACACTGCCCTCTCTAGAGCTGGCCGCACCAGGGGCAGGGATGTACAGGTTTCATTTGACACAGAGATTTGCCTTAAATGGAAACACAAATTCACTTTATCTGAAGGAATTGGGAGGAGGAAATAAAGAAGCAAACAACATTAAAGCCGCCACTGGGACATAAAGGAAACTTCAATTTCCTTCCATGAGACTCAAATTCATTTCATTGAAGTGTAACTATATAGGGCTCCAGGATATCACAAATGAGGTATTTCATATTTAAGCTGCCTCACCTGAATACTTGAGAAAAAAATGTTTTTCATTTCCTCCCATCATCAGTCTAAGCCTGTAAGCCAGGATCAGCCACGTTAAACCCTTTATTTCAAGCTTCCACTAACCTTCCATGGGGGTATTATTGTCTGGGCGGTTGGCGAAGACGACGTCCACGTACTCCAGCTGCAGCCTCTGGAGAGAAGCCTTTAGCCCTGGAAACGGCAAAGCAGAGAGAAGAACCTGCATGGTCAGAGCAAGGCGGGAGCGCGGCGGCACAGAGCTGACAGGTACAAACCGTATTAGGAAAAACAGAGCTCGTTATATTTATATACATATCTGCTATATATACACACAACCACATAGCGTATGAGAAGGATGCTGCCTGATGTTGTCCCACATCTACGCAGCCATATTAAGAAAACACCAGTTTGGCCGCATGCAGAGTTCTCCCCCCCCCCCCGCCGCCCGTCCACAACAATTTGTTTGATTTGGGGTTTTTTTTTTTAATTAGGCTGAGATTTGGATTGGAACAGACAGCGGTTACGCAGCGTGTCCCTGGCCAGCCCGTCAGGAGGCTGCTGCCGGGGACCGGCTTCAGCGCTCCGCTTCTGTTCAGAGTTAATTTAATCAAAATCGCGTGGCAGAGCCTTTCTGTGCAAGCCCAGGGCTCCCGTCCGTCCCACCTAACGCAGCCCTGCACCTGGGGGGGACCTTCCAGAAACGCCAGCCCAGAGGGGAGGACGGTGGCACTCGGTCAGATACGTTATGATGAGCAGATAAAGCACCACGGAGGTTCTGCCCTCTCTGCAGGGTAAAAGTGAGCTGTGCCCGCCACCGCATCGCGCAGGGCAGGGCAGAGAGGGTTCTGCAGAGCAAGGAACCGCATTGTTTCACCGCTACAGTCCAGGACTGCCCGGCCTTCAACAGCTTCTCCACGAGGATCTGATGGGAAATGGCATCAAAAGCCTACATACATATATATATACACACATATGTGTGTGCGTGAGGGAGAGAAGAGGATTTCTAACACTTATTTTCTATGAATCTTCCCAGGAACAAAATGTTTTTATGAATGTTCATGAAGAAGGAGCCAAAATAGAGCAGTCTGAAAATGTTCGCTGAGTTTTGGGATGAAAAAAAAAAATGGTCGTTTTTACCAAATGTATTTATAGAAAATACCTAATGTTGACCTTAACATTGTTTGGTATGTTTTCTGTGCAGTTATTTCAACTGCTGCCAGTGTTTTTCTATCATTTCACGAAGGACATCCACAAGAAATGGAAAATGGAGGAGTTTGGACCACCTGTGACATGGCTGCCACTTCCCCAAGCATCTCTGGGTCTAGTGCCACCAGCGGCCAGGACACCATCTGATGGGTTCAATGAATGAAAGTTGAAAAATGTCGCTAAAAAACTTTCTCCAGCATCACCTTAACATGAAAGTCATATCTTAATGTAGCTGAATTCTGTAAATACTAAATAATTAAAACTTCCCAGGATGTACAAGCTGGTTACTATGAGGCAAAACCAGCTGCTCTCCGGTGACACTCCTTATCTCTGTGAAATAGCTCCTTTGAGATGGACGACGACCGAGTCTGCACCCCAGGGAGGAGGAGGCTGCCCTGCTCACCCAGTTCATCCCACCTCACCCGCGTGGGACAGTATTAGCCAAGGTGTGGTGCGGGTGGCAGTGGCGTCCCAGGCGAGGGGTGGATAATATAAATATAATAATAATATTTTCCATATAATCTATGTTTTAATGTACACTGAACAAATCCTGGTTGTTGAAAGTTGTGGCGAATGGGCCACTGCAGACTGTGGTGATAAAACGTGCAAAGGGCCAAATCACAGTGTCACAGAATCCCAGAATCCCAGACCGGTGGGGGTTGGAAGGGCCCTCTGGAGCTCCCCCAGTCCACCCCCTGCCACAGCAGGGGCACCTCCAGCAGTGGCACAGGACGGCGTCCAGGCGGGTTTGGGATGGCTCCAGAGTGGGAGACCCCCACCTCTCTGGGCAGCTGTGCCACTGCTCTGCCACCCGCACAGGGAAGAATTCCCTCCTCATGTTGAGATGGAACTTCCTATGTTCAAGTTTGTGCCCGTTCCCTCTTGTCCTGTCACTGGGCACCACTGGAAAAAGACTGTTCCCATCCCCCTGGCACCCTCCCTTTAAGGATTTATAAGATCCCCCCTCAGTCTTCTCTTCTCCAGACTAAAAAGCCCCAAGGCCCTCAGCCTTTCCTCATAAGAAAGATGCTCCAATCCCCTCATCATCTTTGTAGCCCTTTGCTGGACCCTCTCCAGCAGTTCCCTGTCCTTCCTGACCCGGGCAGCCCAGAACTGCACACAGTGCTCCAGATGCGGCCTCCCCAGGGCAGAGCAGAGGGGGAGGATGACCTTCCTCACCCTGCTGGCCACGCTCTGCTGGATGCCCCCCAGGATGCCATTGGCCTTCTTGGCCACCAGGGCACATTGCTGCCTCATGGTCACCCTGTTGGCCCCCAGGACTCCCAGGTCCCTTTCCACAGAGCCGCTCTCCAGGAGGTCAGCCCCCAACCTGTACTGGTGTATGGGGTTATTCCTCCCCAGGTGCAGGACCCTACACTCGCCCTTGTTGAATTTCATTAGGTTCCTCTCTGCCCAAAAGCACGTTAAAGCTGCCATTTCTGGTGGGCAAACCTGCTTTGTTGCAGACGGATGATACCTTCTGATAAGCCAAGATCAAAGCACATCTCCGCCTGTTCCGCCGTGCAAACTGCCAACAGGCTGTTTCCCGCCGTGCCATCGAACTACTGACACCACGGCACGCTAGTAATATAGATGAGCCTGAATTTTTCTCTTCTAATTTGTCTTGGCAGCAAACATTAGCTTAACCAAACACCACTGTAAACAATTAGGGTTCATCTCATCAATCAAAGAGGAGGCTAATTACCCCAGCATCCACAGTGCAATAAAGAGAATCACTTTTCGTTGCTGCGGCGGTCGCAGCGTGCTGGGTGAGGAAGGGTGCTGCTCCCTTGGGTTACCAGCATCGCCCAGCGAGGAGCAGCCGCTCGCTGGGCTCCCCCAAGGACCCTGGCACAGCGCGTAACATTTCCCGGGAGCCCAAAGAACACGTTTTGCACATCCTTCAGCAGCGGCAGATACCAGTGGGTCGAACAGCAGCAAGAGGCGGGCGGTGTGAAGCCCTCCACAGGCAGCTGAAGCACAGGTACCAAGCCTGATGCTTCCCTCCTGCCCCCCGAGAAGCCGGAGGAGTAACACCCCCAGTAACTCCCTTCCGCGCCGTTACGCAGCTTTTCCCCAAACCTATGCTATTCATACTCGGGATTTACGCAGAAGAAGGACCCAAGCGCCCATGCTGCTGGCTGCTTTTCTGGCTCTGGGACCCACTCAGGATCTGCACAGGGGGGAACTCTCAGCCCCAGGGTCCTCCTGGGGGGTTTCGGGGTCTGCCCCGGCCCCTGCCGGGAGCCAGCACAGGCAGGGACCTCTCGCTGGGACAAGGTCGTGGCTGATCCTTAATATGGCAGAAGCGCATCTTTTTATGAGTGCTGCGGTATTTGTGTCCTGCATGTAAAATGCTGCGCAAATTATAATTATGGCCATGGTCACTGCGCCTGGGTGCCTGACCCGACACCCATTTGCCCTCCAGATAGAGCCGGATCGGGTGAAACACACTTGTCCATGTAGAAAAATGTATGTGCTCTCACTCCTTCTCCAACAGTAATGTATCCGGGAGAACAAAAAAAGCAAGCGGAAGGAAGATGAGGAGCAGGCATTAGATGCAGCAAAGACCTGGGTGAATACACTCCGATGGATGAGTAAGGTAGCGCACAGCATCACTCAGCAGGATGTGGGACGGGATGCGAGGAGCTGGGCATGGCGACGTGCACGAAAATGGAGCACCTGAGAAGAAGCAGCAGCGAGAGCAAACCACAGCCCCCCCCGGCAGCCGGGACCTGGCACCCCCCAGAGGTTATTTCTGCCGGCTGACATCGTGCCCTACGTCCCCATCCCTCCCTGCACCACCAAGGAGCCCGCACGGCCACGGCCACGGCTGCCCACCACGCGCTGCCACCGGGAAAGAGCCGGAGGGGGTGTGTATGTGTCCTCACTACGTATCGGCAGAGCGGCTCGAGACCAACCGAGCCTTCCTGCCACAGGGACCGCATCCAACCCTGCCGCGGTGGTAGGGATGGCGGCCGTCCTTGAGGACAATGGTGCAAAGCTGCCGGGAACCTGCGTGAGGAAGCGGGCGATGAAACCCCCACCGCTGCGGGCAAGAGATAAATCTGCAAGCGACGCACACGCAGCCAGCCAAGGACAACATGCTTGCTTATTACAGCAAAAAAACCCAAAAGGTTATTGCTGGTTATAAAAAAAGGTTATAGCGGTGTAGAGAAGGCTTTTTGAGCGCCATGTGTTTGCTCGCGCTTTTTGAAAAAAGCCAGAATAATCCTTCGGTGAGTTTTGGGCAGGGCCAGACCACCCTACCCCACAACACGTACCTTCAATGATGTGCTTTCGTGAAAGCCCTCTTTCCGTTTCAGCTCTGCAAAGGAAAAACAGGTAGACAGCTATTAGGGTGCTGAGGTGTTAACGATCGGGGAGCGCTGATTTTGTATTCTGGTTTAAATATCCCAAAACTGAAGTTACAACTCCTACAACAGGGAGATCCTGTTGGGTTCCCAGCCTCAAAGACAAGAGGATCTGGGACGAGTAATACCACTGTTAATGTGGTAACAGCTTTGCCATGGGTATCGCCTGACCCTATGGCTACCGTCCGGAGGGGTAAGGATGCTGGCAGGACAGCAGGGGCCAGGCAGCGTGGGGATGGGGCTGTGCTCTGGCCAACCATGCTCCACTGGCGTCATAGAATCCTACAATGGTTTAGGTTGGAAGGGACCTTGAAGACCACTGAGTTCCAACGCCCCTGCCCTGGGCAGGGACACCTCCCCCCAGCCCAGGTTGCTCCGAGCCCCGTCCAACCCGGCCTTGGACACCTCCAGGGATCATCTGCCATGTCAGAGCAAGGCAGCATCCAACCTGCCCTCCAACCACGAAGCTGGCAGACAGCAAAGCCAACAAAGCGCTTCTTCCAACACAGGCACACAGATACAGCCAAGGTTACCCCCAAAATCATTAAACACCCCCTCTGCCGGGGACTGGACCTCCTCCAGGCAGGTCACCTCGCCGAGGCAAGGTAAAAATAAACAGGACCCACACAACCGTGGCCCATTGTTCGTGTATAAACTAGATTCAGAGGCGAGACATGGCTTCAGAACTGTTCTTTCTGACTGTTTAGCTTTGTCTGTGTCTCTAACACACCAGGCAGATCCTGAGCCCACTGCGAAGCAACCGCACAACGGAGTGGCCCAGCCACTGCAGACCCACCTTACCAAAATTCATGGCAGTGTCTTAGTTATATCCTGGCTCTCCCAGAGAAGCAGAGGACAGTGTGGCACCTCGTCTTCAGTACCCCATTATATAACCTCAGTGAAACAGGGGGACAAAATAACTACAACCATTTGCACACCACCTCTGAACAAAGTCTCCCAGAGGCAAGTTTGCAGTCACATTCGTGGTATGGTTGGGTTTCTCCTCAGACACTCCAGTAGTTTTGAAAAATCCCCATTGAGATTTTGTTCTGGGGCCAAAAACCAACCTGCAATGGAAAGGCGCTGAAGAAGCTGTGGCTGCCCCATCCCTGGAGGTGTCCAAGGCCAGGTTGGACGGGGCTTGGAGCACCCTGGGCTGGTGGGAGATGTCCCTGCCCAGGGCAGGGGGTGGCACTGGATGGACTTCAAGGTCCCTTCCAACCCAAACCATTCTGTGATTCTGTGGTTCTAAAGGCGCAGGGTTGAACAGCAGAGATGGTTACACCTCCCGGCGCTGCAGCCCAGCTCAGGGTGGGAGCACAGCCAGCGTGGCACCCTGGCCGCTGCAGGGGACTGTCACCTCCGCCAGGCTCCAGCTCCTTAAAAGACTTGGGAAGATGAGGAGAAAGAAGAGGATGGCAAGAAATCCCCCCCTTCGAGGTGCCATTACTCTCCACCCGGTTGCATGGCTGTAAAAGGGAAAAGCACGCAGCAGCAAACACCACGAGGAGTAACTGTGAGACTTACTTTCCACCCCAGTACAGTTTTGTTGTTATGACCAGGCTGGACCTCCTGCGAACAGAACAGAAAAATCACTATTGTTTAAAAAAAAAAGAAAAAAGATAATATGAATAACGAAGCGGGATGCTGCCCATCGACGAGCAGCCGCACTCTGGCTCCCGGCAGCGGCGGCCGTGCCTGGTCTCGCCGCCCTGGGCTCAGAGCAAGCATTCGCACATCGCTATCATCCTTTTTACACCAGGTCTAGAGGCCACTTCTCCTTCCACGCTCAGGTCTGCTGCGGGCAGGGAGCGACCGTAGGCTGGTGTTTGGGAACCGAAGCTAATTCAAGTGAAGTCACCAAAAAAAAGACCCATTTTTTCATTACAGAGTAAGCAGCCTCCAGAGCCCTTAACCACGGGCTCTGGTGCTGTTCCCTCCTGCTATCCAAGGCCAGTGCTTCTCATTACCACGCAATATTCCCAGAGTTTTTAAAACCCCAGGAGTGATACAGTCACTGAATTAATCTATACATTCTGAAGTGATATTAAAGATTTATCATTCACAAACTACCTTGCTGCATAACTGTATGTGTACAACACACAATTTCTCCAGCTTTTGCTAGACTCAATTTTGTTTTCTGCCACAGTACCCGGAATATTTCTTACTGAATTATCATCCCCCTAACACAGGGGACTGATTTTGGTGAGAGCACTGCTAGGACCCGCTCTTCACTTGAAGGCTGGATATGACACACACAGGAGGCCTTTAAAGATTATGTAAATGCCCTCAAAGCTACACAACATATGCTAATGTGCATCATTTAAATTAGGTATCATCTCCTACCCAGGCTACCCAAGATGAAGGCCCATCACAGCTTTGCATTCTTAATACACTGGCTTATGTACACGGATAAGGATGCTGAGACAGAAATCATCTGCCTTGGTACACCGTGCATGGAGAAGATGATGGGTGTGCTCGGGAGTTGTGTTAACTGCGCTGCACACAGAGACGACGGTCTCGTGCAAGGGTCGGGGCAGCACCGCAGGCTGATGATCACAGCTGGTGCGCACTCCCAAAAAACCAGGAGACCATTTTTATTTGGCACTTGAAAGGTCTGGCTGCCTGCTCCATGCACGGCCCTCGCACCCCCCAAGCTACTGCTCCTGGGCCAGCATCACCTAACGTGCACCATTTTTAAAGGCCAGAAGGTTTCTCCTATGCCCAGGGGTCCAGCGCGGTTGGGGAGGCAGGGACGGTACGGTACCTCCAGCCCTTCTTCTTCAGGATGTTTCCCAGGATGACCTCAGCCCTGTGTAAGAGAGAGAGAGACAGAGAGCGCGTGTCCCGCGTGAGAGGAGGCAGAAGGATGCTCAGCAACGGGGACACCATCCCCACTGCCACCTACCCCGGCTCCCCCAGCCGAGGCCACCCCGGTGCCAGCCTGCAGCGCTGCTCTCGGCTGTGCCGCTCTCCCCTCCCCTCCGCGGGTGACAGTGACCCAGGACGGGCTGGGACGGGTCCCCTCCGTCGGTACAAAGCACCTCGTCCCCCCTTCCCGTGGGGATGGACCTGCACCCCCGTGCCCCACCTCTGCTGGAACCTGCTCTGGGAAAGCAGAGCCACTTCATCCCCACACCCGGGACGTGATGTCCCAGGCCACCTTTTACACTAAATACAGAGCCGTATAAATCAGCCAAAGTCAAATATATTATGGATGGATATATTTTTCCCCCCAGTCCCGCAGCAACACTAAGAGCATTAGCTCCGCTGCAGCCAGAGCGGTTCCCCGCGCCGGGAGCTGTCACGGGCACTGCCCATTCATCACCATTAAGATGCGCACTGACTTTTCATTTATTCAGGACATTTTCCTCCTTATGCCAACAGCAAGTGGCACGGGTGATACATTTCAGGCTTCAGCTGGGTGCAAGGGAGTTGATTTTTTGATTTTTTGATATTTTTTTTTTTTTCAAGAGTGCTCCAGAAATAAAGGTTTTTCTGTGCCCCCTTGGGGAGAAGGGGGATTCCCAAGCCCCAGCAGACCCCACTCCGTTGGGAGGGACTGTGACCCAGGAGCAGCAGAGCCGGGTGGAGGGGTGCCGGGGAAGCGGAGCGGGACGCTGGGCACTCACTTGCCGGCGGCGTACACCTCGGCCGTGTCGAACAGGTTGACGCCGCTCTCGTAGGCGATGGTCATCAGCTGCTCAGCCACCTCGGGGGAGCAGAAACGGAGAGGTGAGGGGTGGCAGACCACATCCCGAGCAGCCCCACACGGCGAAAAGCCCCTGAAGGGGCTTCAGGGGGGCTGGGAAGGGCGTCAGCATCCCCTGCCCCGGGGCCGAGACCCCTCAGGAGAGCACCCCCCAAGCAGCGCCAAAACATGGATTTACATCAACTTCCCTTTGACTCATCCTGGGAAAAATTAATCTCTCTTTCATAGGAACGTCCTAGGCTTTCTAACAGGAAAGCAGCCAAGAATTTAATAGAGTTATAGAAGATACTCTGCAAATCTGTGGAGTTTAATATACAGAAAGGATATTTCCATGAAAAGAGACTAATTTGTGGGGTTTTTTTGCGGGACAGGCTGCCCTGCAGCTCTCCAGCAGACTTCATGGGGTGTTTAAACGGCTGAAGGTCATTTCATGCGATCCCCATCAGAGCCCTGAGAGGTCCCGGTGCTCCCGGGGGGGATTCTGTACCCAGAGAGGGTTTGGCAGCGCCGGGGGTGCGGGCGCCCGGCCACCATCCGTAGGGTGGGCAACCCCAAGGATGGGGCTGCGTTTCAGTCCTCTTTTTCCATGCGGGAACACTTGACACGGACTTATCCTAAATGAGGAGGGCAGAAGAGCCAGAGAGCAAATTTATAACCAAAACAAGTCGTTTCGCTCCAGCCTGCGACGCCAAGAAGCGGGAAGGAACTCAGTGAGCCGCCCTCAGCAGAAGAAATACCACCAAAGATCAAGAGAATTGAAAAAAGCAGAAAAAAGCAAAAAAAAGCAAAAAAACCCCAACCCTTTGAGTTCAGACTCCTGGGCCGCTTTCCTTCCGCAAAAGTTATTTTGGGGTTTCTGCCCTGTAGTAGAGGGAGGGCTGCCGGGAGGTCACGCTCCTTTTGATGGCGAGCATCCGCAGCGTACCTGAGACGGAGGGAAGCCCACGAGCTGCCCAGCGCTCGGGAGGATTATTAACTGAGATTAAGAGCCATCTGGTCCGGGCAGGAGTGCGTAGGAAACCCAAGCTCATTTTCATTTGTTTCATCTTATTATGTAAAAAATAAATCATCCGGCAGCTCCTTGTAAGCCGAGCCCCTGCCTGTATTTATGACTGTTGCTGATTAGATACGCGATGCAAAAATAGTTTCCAGTTTCAGCTCCAGGAATGGTACCGCTGCCAATGGTAAGGAGGAAATATCACTCTAAACGGCATGGGGAAGAAGATTGCTTTAAGGGATAGATGGGTTTTTTATTAAAGTTGATCTCTGGAAATGTCAGATTCATTAAGGTTTTTTTGTAGCAGAAGCACAAGCTTTGTATTGCTTTGCATAGTAACTCTCTGCCATTCCCCCGTACAGAAACAGGCTCCTCTGATTTCCGTAGCCATGGTTTCGTTTAAAAATATCTCATATTGGTTTTTACTTTGTGCATTATACTTACACCAAGCATTACTTACCTCGTCTGAGATCTGACCTCCAAAAGTGACCCATGTCCCTGGAAAGAACAAAATAATCTGTTACTATGGGAGGTTTTTGCTGACAAAAACTCACTCTACCAAAATTCAGGGTCCTTAGGATTAAATGGCTTCAAAATGGGGTTAACTGGCTCCGAGGCTGCTGCGTCCCTGGGTGAGCAGGACCAGGACTGGGGCAGGCGCCGGAGCCCCCTCTCCCCGGGGGGACAGCGGGGCCGGGGAGCGTGTGCGAACTTGAGACTGGCACGTGAACCCGCTCGGGGAAGTGCCGGTAAGATCCCGTGCTGCCAAAATAGACAGTTTTATTGAAATCTGAAGCTCTTTGCAAAACTCGTTTCATTTTCCAAAGCTTCAATTTGACAAATTGGAAAAAATTCACGATGCTGCTGAAACATGTCATTTGGGGGATGAAACTCTTCCTAAGTTTGTGCTTCAGCATTTAGCATCATACAAGTCAAAATTAGGAAAAAAAATAAAATTAGAAGTATTTCTATTGACATAAAGTATTTAAAACCCATCCAAAGTGCCTTTTCCCCAGGAACTTTTCCATCAAGCCCACATCCGACACCAGCACGGACGATGAGCAGCACTTTCGCCGGCCAGCTCAAAGAGTAGATGCAGTTTCGACGCAGCGGCAGACTCTGGTCTGTTATTAGGAACAACTTGGGGCGTTATTTCATTATGACCGCTGCTTCAAGAAAAAAAAAAAAAAAAGAAAAAAAAAGAATATCCCGTGGTGGAAACAGTGTGGATTTAACTGGATATTCCTAAGCTATAGGATTATTATTTCCTATATAAGTTTTATATGTGCATATATATAAGAAATGCATATTTCTTAAGCCACTGGAAGAAAGGGAGGGCAGTGAGCTGGGGAAGCGCCAGGTCACATACGGGACATGGATCAGACAGCATGTCCTCGCCCTGGCAGACATCGCTCCTGCCCTACTTATCCGACCTTACACAGCACCCTACGGAAAGCGACGCTGACACACAGGAGGGGAGGCTGCGGCACCACCCGTGCCTTTTGCCAGCTTGTCACGACGGCGCTCTGGTTTACAGCGCAACTTTTCCCCGCGCTTTTCAAGACCCACACTCCAGCTACGTATAAAATTACATCTTACTCATTTAATGGATGGGTGAAAGCTCATGTGGCTCACGGAAAATCCTCCAGAATCTAAAATTCTGCCTTATGTCATCCCTCCGTAAGGAGGGCAGAAGGGTTCAGGCCCTGAGCTGAAAAATTGAGTGCGGTTTGGGCAAGACGGAAGAGAGATCACCATGCCGGGGAGGAGTCGGGCTCAAATGCTGTTAAGAGGGATAAAAATTAAGTGCTCCCTGCCTGCCTGCTTGCACTTGCAAAGGGCCTGGTGCAATAGATACGTAACCGCTCCCACGACTTCATTAAAAATGAATGGGTTAGCTCATCGCTCAGAGCGAGCGTGGAAGATGAACCTTGAGCAGGAGTCAGAAAGCGAAGCGCGTGCCTGCTGCTAATGCTCCGGCTGCTTTGATCAGTCCCTGGTTAAAAACAAAAAACAAGAAGAGTCGGCTCTGTGAGGAAATTCTTGCTCTCTTTCCCTCAAAAAAAAGGTCAATCTGAGGTTTTTTATACATCAGGTTCCTTTGAGTAGAAATAAAGTTCTTTTTAAAGATGTGTGTTTGCTGTGCATTTAAACTGAAACTCCTGATTTCCTGCAGAATAACCCGAGCTCTGCAAAAGCCAAATTTTCACAGATCAGGAGTGTGTAACACAGCTAATGCTACCAGAATAAAAGTGAGCAAAGAGCACATATTTCTAACTAATTGTGCATTTACTTCTGCTCTCTAGAAGGGCAATAACCGGGCGACAGCAGCACCCGCCAAGCCCAAAGCCACCCCCGGCGGCCCCTGCTCCACCGTGCTGCTTAGAGACCTCGGGAAAGGGACTTTCTCCTGTCATTAAAACGCTCTGGCCCTGTACAATATAGATAAAAATGAAAATAGGTTTCAGTGTATCGTTAAGCTTCTTCATGCAGATGAAAAAAAACCCAAACGAAGCCCGATTTCCACGCTGAAGCTTCAGAAGTGTTATTTTGATAGGAATACATTAAATATGCTTTTCTTCTGAAAAATGTGTTGAGACTGTTAATCCCAAAGTGATTTTTTTTGGCTTAAGTATGCGTACAGGTGCCCAGCGCAGGTGAGAAGAAAAGGAATTAAAACACTCACGTGTTTGGGCAGACGGGGAGCAGCCCAAGGGCTGGCGATGGCTCACGTAAGAGCAACGAGCGCTTTACCTCTTTAAATATAAGTAGTAAATATGTGTAATACTGGGTACGCCTGCCTGTCTGCCCCCTGTGCTCCCAGACCCCAGTGGGGGGGGATCGAAGGTGCCTGGGACCCCTGAACCGTGAGCATCATCGGCACCACGGGGGTGGGGAATCCTTGGGGTATTTTTTTTTTTTGCCTCGATAATCGCCATACCCAGCCAGGGAGGCGAGTTTTTGCTCAGCAAGGTGATCGTTAAAGCATCAGACGCGGTCAGGAAAGCGAGATGGGGTGTCAGGGTCCCAGCTGGAGCCCAGCGCAAGGAAGGCGACGCGCAAGTCCCCGGGCAGTCGGTGTGGGTGGTGTGGGGCACCCGCACCCGAGGCAGCTGGGCAGCCGCTTTTAAAAAAAGAAAATAAATAAATAAAATAAAAAAAATCACTCCAGAAAGCGCAAGGCGCACTTGGCATTTCAAACAGCGACTGAGGATGATTCACAACCTCAGCCAAGGAGAGTATTTTGGAAGAAAAATATACTAGAGAAAGATATGGGGTTTTTTTAATCATTACTTTTCCCCTTACCAAGTCATCATCTTTCTCTTGTCTACCCCAATTTGCTGTTTATAAATGCGTTCCCCCCCAACTGAGCCTGGCAATAGAAGGTAGACCTCCCACTCCTGCCCCTTACCCATCCCAGAATCCCAGACTGGTGGGGGTTGGCAGGGCCCTCTGGAGCTCCCCCAGTCCAACCCCCTGCCACAGCAGGGTCACCTCCAGCAGTGGCACAGGACGGCGTCCAGGCGGGTTTGGGATGGCTCCAGAGTGGGAGACTCCCTCACATTGTTCCCTCGCACTGGAAAGCGATTTCCCAGCTGGATGTCCTCACCTGCGACAGAGGAATTTCTGTCCTAAAACCAGTTTTGGCTCCGTTTCCATCACATGCCAGAGCCTAGCAAGGTGGGATTACTGCTGGGTTATTTGCCGATGCAAACTTCGCCGCTCACTAATGTCATTGCCAGCAGATGTGTCACCTCTGCGGGGGGGCGGGGGGGGAAGAAAAATAAAGGGTTCCTGGATGCAAGCCAAAGCTTCGCCTCCTGCCAGTGTGATTTTATCCCTGGCTTGCTGCTGGCGAGGACGATGCCGCATGGAGATCTGGCACATGGGGCTGGTCTGGCGCTCGAGCAACCAGCAAACGCTCAGCCCTGCACGCCGCCAGTACCTGGGTGCAAACGGGACGCCCTTCACCGCCGTCCCCGTCCAGCCGACCGCCAGGGCCGGGTTAATCTCCCACACCGGGTCTGCGAAAGCTTTTCCCCAGAGCACAGCACCAGGGGGGCCGTGGCAGAAGCTGAGCCCTTTCTGCTCACAAAACGTCTATTTTTGTACCCGACTGCGAGGGCAGGGTATCCCGCAGGGGGCTGGAGGAACCGCCCCGTTTGGAAGGTTTCTTCTGTGCTTTTGTACGTTGAATTGGATTTGGGAGTTCGGGATGGCCAGTTTCACCCTGCACCTCGTTTCCTTGGAGTCAGGGCTAATGACCTTGTTGGACGCTGTCTCAACGTTTTCTAAAAAAAAACCAAAACCAACAGGCGGCCTCTACAGGCAGAATTTGCTCTGAATTAACAACAAGAAAAATGTGACCTTATTTTTTCCCCCCTGCATGGCAATTGCATTTCGGAGCCAGCATCAGAGAGGGCCTCGCGCCAGCCCAGGGTTAGACTATTCAGATTCCTCATCCAAAGCCTCGCCTGGCGTTCGCTCACCCAAAAGTGGAGGTGACAGCCCAGCCCGGAGCCGGGCTCAGCACCGGGATGCTGCAGGATCCGGGTCAGGAGCAGCTCAGCCCTGCGGAGCCGCCCCAGCTCCGGTGGGAGAGGAGGGAGGTTCAGCAACCCAGGAGTGATGCTCAGCCCCCGCAGCAGCGACCCTTCCCAAATCTCTCTGCTCAGGAAGCACGCTGCTGACGCAGCTGACCTCATGTGCTCACTCGACACCTCACCTCGCAAGCGGCACCCAGCGAATTAATTAATTAGAGCACGAGCTGGGAGAAGCAGGACATAATTAAAGGGTGCACATTGCCTTACACAGTCTACCTTTGACTTCTGTCCCGCTTTGCTTTTTTGTGCGCTTTTTGGTACTACAGGTTGGAGCACGCTCCCACCTTGCTGAGATTTTGGAAGGCTTTTAAGGAAGATCGCTGAGTCTTCAGAAACTTTAGTAAACCTTAAATTAGACTTTCATGCAGCAGAGAGTTTAGGGAAGCACATTTATCTTTTAGGGAACTGCAAAAGAGAAGCTATTTAGAAAAGTCATACAAGCCGGTGCCCAAAGCAGCCACGCGATGGATTTGCGGTGGGAGGGGAGGTCGAGCTGTGCCGCAGAAGAAATACCCATACGTTCAAGAGAAGGTGGCAACTGAATTTCAGGCTTTCGAGTTCTCCTCTCCCCAGACCTTGGGCAGAGAAAAACCTAATGAAGTTCAACAAGGGCGAGTGTAGGGTACTGCACCTGGGGAGGAATAACCCCATGCATCAGTACAGGTTGGGGGCTGACCTCCTGGAGAGCGGCTCTGTGGGGACCTGGGAGTCCTGGTGGCCAACAGGGTGACCATGAGCCAGCAATGTGCCCTGGTGGCCAAGAAGACCAATGGCATCCTGGGGGACATCAAGAAGAGTGTGGCCAGCAGGGTGAGGGAGGTCATCCTCCCCCTCTGCTCTGCCCTGGGGAGGCCGCATCTGGAGCGCTGTGTCCAGCTCTGGGCTCCCCGGGTCAGGAAGGACAGGGAACTGCTGGAGAGGGTCCAGCAAAGGGCTACAAAGATGATGAGGGGATTGGAGCATCTTTCTTACGAGGAAAGGCTCAGGGACTTGGGGCTTTTCAGGCTGGAGAAGAGAAGATTGAGGGGGGATCTTCTCAATGCTGATAAATCCTCAAAGGGAGGGTGCCAGGGGGATGGGAACAGTCTTTTTTCAGTGGTGCCCAGTGACAGGACAAGAGGGAACGGGCACAAACTTGACCATAGGAAGTTCCATCTTAACATGAGGAGGAACTTCTTTCCCGTGAGGGTGGTAGAGCGCTGGCACAGGGTGCCCAGAGAGGTGGGGGAATCTCCCGCTCTGGAGCCATCCCAAACCCGCCTGGACGCCGTCCTGTGCCACTGCTGGAGGTGACCCTGTTCTGGCAGAGGGTTGGACTGGGGGAGCTCCAGAGGGCCCTTCCAACCCCCACCAGTCTGTGAGTCTGTGACCCTGCCCGCAGCCCAAGGGCTGTAGGGGTCACTGCTTCTGGACCAGGCGTAGATGTTCAGCTCCGAATTGATGCCCGGCAGCTCTCCCTTGCCCCGAGCAGCCACTTGCTCCCTCCTCAGCCCTGGCTCATCCCGCGCAGCTGCGCTCACAAAGGCTCAATATATTTAGATGCTGCTGCAGTTCCACATGCTTGAAATTAAAGAAAAGCTCTGCAAAATGTTTTGGGTTTTTTTTTCCTGCTGCGACTTCCTTCCCATAGCTTTTCTCCACCACCACAACATTAGCTCTTGGTGAACTCTAAGGATGATAAATAAAACCTCTGAACCAGATAAGAACACAACTCCTTTCAATGCCTGGATCTATTTTAACCAGAAGAGCTCTTCTTGGCGGAATAGGCCTTATTTATATGACTTGTGATACAGGGTGACTTTCACAATTCGTTCTATTTTAAAATCGAATCTCAAAGTGTGATGGAAAAAAATGAGCTAACCCCCTCGGGCACCTGCCCCGTGAGCACAACCGGCAGCAGCCGGGGACGGAGCGGGGCGCTGGAAGGGGATGCCCATCCCCTCAGCAGGCACCAAATGCAGGCAGAGCACTGGTCCTTGCCCACTCCTGCCTTCACCCGCTCGCCCCCGGGGCAGCAGCAGGGGAGGGAGCCCCACACACCCAGCCGCCGGTGCCTCCACCTCCCCACGCCGGCACCTCTGACCCCGGGGGAACGCAGAACCCCCTTTAACACGGGGCTGGAGGGGCCCCGGCAGAGCAGCGCATCCATCCCTGGGGGGTCTCTGCACATCCCCGGCGTCTTTACCCTCCCGATGCCCCAGCCTTGCACCACGGGAAGGGGCTCGCAGCGAGAAAAAGGGCCGCCTCCTTTCTACAGCGTTCAGGTTTTTTAATATATATATATATGCACACATATATGTACTTTAAGCATTCTTCACGTGAGCGGTTCAACTGCCATCAAAGAAATTACTCGCATGAGTAAAGCCATCAGGAGCTGCCCAGTCCATCGCACATGCTCCTCACCGGCAGCCGAAGGCCAACAGCACCGTACCGCAGCCGGCGGGAACCGCAGCATCCCTGCAGGACCTCCAGGGCCGGCACATATGTGCCACAGTGCTTACGGATGTGGGACAAGGCCTGAAAGGCAAGACTCCAAGGACTGTCCAATTGATAAACGGGGACGTGCTGGAACTTGTAGGCCACAAACCCTGGGAGGACAAAGAGGGTAACAGAAAACTACCGACAGAATGTCGACTGATGAGCCATACCGAGATAAGATGTAACAAGCTGTGGAATGAAGGCTTAACTGCTGATTGTGGAAACTTACTTAAAGTGTCCTGTGTTTGTTACTAACCAATCAGGGGTTGCTGAATAGGCGGTGTTTGGCTTTAAGAACCAATCTGTTTGAAACACACAGATAACGAAAACATATATAAATGCGTGATTGTGTACAATAAATCGACATTTTGCTTGCATCAAGCTGTGTCCCATCTCTGAATCGCGGCAAATTGGTGACCCCGACGTGATACCAGGGCTCAAAAGCCACCTATCTGCATGGCCTGCTGCGAGTCCCGCAGAACGTTGAACGTGCTGCTGAAAGGAAGCAGGAGCCGCCCTGAAATTCCTCCAGAGTAGAGAGGCGAGCTGTGGGAAACATGGGGAATCAAGTCCTCCCCCGAGAGAGACGTGTACGAGCTTATGAAAGCTCTCCTTCAAAAGCATGAAAAGAATGTTCCCGGGCACGATCTCAAGGCGATCCTTAAATGGGTACAGGTGAACATACCTGCTGCAATTGCATCTAGTATTTTTACGCGGGAACTTGGGGATGATGTGGGGGTGAAGCTATGGGATGCGGCAACGACGGGGAATGCTGAAGCACAGTGTATGCTCCCATGGTGGAGAAGCATTTTTGAGAAGCCCAGGAGAAAAGTCACAAAGACAAAGCAGAGAGGGAAGAAAACTCTCCTGCGGTACCTCCATTGCCGTCGGAGGACCAAAAACCCTCCAAGCCCTTGGAGGGCTGTGCCGCGGGTTACCCCCCAGAGGAGGACTCCTTTGATCAGGGGCCGGTGGACCCCGAAGAAGAGCCAGATCTATACCCTCCTGACCCACACGATGTGTGGGCTAACATAAGGCGCCAAGCCTTGAAAGAAGGAGACCTGGATATTGCTAAAACGATAGTGGCCCCCGTGATTTATCAGGGTCAGGGGGCACAGTGGGAGGCCTTATCTTTTCCAGTAATTAAAGAACTGCGTCGTACCGTCACCGAGCACGGGCTTTCCTCCCCTTATTTTGTGAGCCTGTTGTCTTCTGTATTTGACACATATGTTATGACTCCTCATGATTTAAAGTCTCTAGCGCAGCTGTTACTGACTCCGACTCAATATTCATTATGGGAATCACATTGGAGGGGGGGGCTTCAGGCACTCCTCCTCACCTATGTGGGTCACGGCAACGCGGCTGTGGCCGCGCTGACCATAGAACACCTTACTGGTACAGGTCAGCACTCTGACCCGGTAGCCCAAGTTCGGGATATCCCTCGGGAGGCTCTTGAAGCAGTCCGCGAAGAAGCGAAAAAGGCTTTTCTTAAAATCCCTGACTCACAGAAGCCGCAGAAAGCCTTTACAACTATTACTCAAGGACCCGGCGAGCCCTACATGCAATTTGTTAACAGACTAAAACAGGCTTTAGAACGTCAGATAGACAATACGGAAGCACGGGAAATATTGTTATTGAAATTGGCTGTTGAAAATGCTAATGTGGATTGCAAAAAGCTATTGAAATCTCTCCCTAATCCAAACCCCACATTGATTGAAATGGCAGAAGCCTGCAATAGAATCGGCACTGTGGATCACAAATTTGAGGCTATGGCTGCTGCCTTTGCAGCCATGTGCGGTTTGTCAGGCATGGGAAATTGTTACGGCTGTGGCAAGCTCGGTCATTTAAAAAAGAACTGCCTGGCTATGAATACAGGGGCCAGGCACCAAACCCCTGGGATTTGCCCTAGGTACCAAAAAGGGCGTCATTATGCTAATCAATGTCGGTCTAAGTATGATTTCCAGGGTCAACCAATACAGGGAAACCAGTCGCGGAGCGCGGGGCAGCAACGCGCGCAGACAGAAGTGCCGCAGCCGACATTCCAACCCCCACGGAGAGAAGCAGCAGCGCCTCAAGTCTTCGTCCAGCAACAGCCGGTAGTGCCGGATTGGACCTGGCAACCTCCCACACAGTAACATTACTCGATCCCTCGGTTCACTTATTATCAACAAATACCTCGGGACCCTTATCCCCTAGAACACAAGCGCTATTGTTAGGAAGATCATCTACAACATTGTTAGGACTCTATGTATTACCAAGGGTCATTGACTCTGACAGTACTGATGAAATTAAGATTATGGCGTGGACCCCGTTTCCTCCTTGCACAATACCGAAAGGTAGCCGCATAACGCAATTCATATTGATTCCAGCGGGGACGGACTCCCCCGTTCCCAGCCAATCTCATCAAAGGCGGGGAGGGTTTGGATCTACAGGGAACCCGCAAATTTTATGGGTGCAATCTATCTCTCAAAAGCGACCCGTATGTCAATGTACCCTTATCCGCGGAGAACAGCAAGTAGTGTTAAGTGGGATTATTGATACCGGAGCTGATGTTACGGTAATCTCTCAGGCTAAATGGCCCCCGCAATGGCCTCTGGCTAACGTTTCCCAAGCATTGGCTGGAATTGGAGGAACTGGTAGCAGCCACCAAAGTTTGGAATTAATCCAAATCCGAGGTCCAGAGGGGCATATAGCCTCTGTTAAACCCTTTGTGTTAACCATTCCTATGATTCTGTGGGGGCGTGATGTGCTGCCTCAGTGGGGAATGTCCATTCGGACCCATTTTTAGGTGGGGCCATTGAAGTGCGCGACACCCTAAAATTGACATGGAAGACCGATACTCCTATTTGGGTAGATCAATGGCCCCTACCGCTGGAAAAGCTTTGCGCCCTCCAAGAACTAGTTATGGAGCAGCTAATGAAAGGGCATATCGTGCCTTCCACTAGTCCTTGGAATTCACCTGTTTTTGTTATTAAGAAACAAACTGGCAAGTGGCGTTTGTTCCACAGCCTCAGGAAAATTAATGATGCTATGGAAGACATGGAAGCCCTCCAACCAGGACTCCTGTCCCCCACTATGTATGATTCCTCGACATTGGCATTTGACTGTTATTGATCTCAAAGAATGTTTTTTTAATGTCCTACTGCACCCAGATGATGCTCCTAAATTTGCTTTTTCAGTCCCAAGCGTCAACATGCAAGCTCCATTGCAAAGATACCAGTGGGTTGTGCTGCCACAAGGAATGAAGAACAGTCCTATAATCTGTCAGTGGTATGTAGCTAAAGTACTTAGCCCTGTTAGGACTGCGATGTCTAGTGCCCTATTGTACCATTAGATGGATGACATCCTAGTGGCCGCACAACATCACGAGGTCATGGAGGAAGCTGTAACCCTTGTCACGGCTGCTGTTAACTCGGCAGGCCGCTGTATTGCGCCGGAGAAAATTAAAAAAATACCACCATGGAAGTACTTAGGTTGGCTCAAAGGGCTCAAACTATAGTTCCCCAGCCCTTACAGATACAGATGGGCATAAAAAATTTGCATGATGTGCAGAAATTGCTAGGAACAATCAGTTGGGTCCGACCGCTGTTAGGAATTTCTAATGCGGACTTAAGTCCTTTGTTTGAACTGCTTAAAGGGAATACTGACTTATGTTCCCCCCGCGGTCTTGGCCCTGAGGCCATTGACTCTTTGCAAAAGGTTGCTACAGTAATCACTCACAGACAAATACACCGATGGGCTCCTGAATTACCTTTTTATTTGATTATTCTGAATCCCACTTGACAGCCTCATGCGCTAATATTTCAATGGGACTCTCAGAAATCAGACCCACTGTTGATTGTCGAATGGGTTTTTTTATCAAATCAATCAACAAAAACTATTTCGACACAGCATGAGATGTTTGTCTTCTTGGTAATTAAAGCCAGGCAACGCTTGTTAACATTATCAGGAGTAGATTTTGCTTGTATTTGTTTACCTGTGACGAATACGTATTTACAATGGCTTTATCAGCAGTCAGATGCCTTTACTATGGCATTGGCAGCCTACACGGGTCAACTCACATCCCACCCACCTTCGCATAAACTGCTTAATGTTGACTTTCACTTAATATCCAGGCCGAAGAGGAGCGATCAGCCATTACAAGCTTTTACTGTGCTTACGGACAGGTCTGGAAAATCACACAAATCTGTCATTTTATGGTGGGACGACCAGCGTGGATGATGGGACTCGGACATAGAGACTGTTCCTGGTTCTCCCCAGATAGTGGAACTGACTGCAGTTGTTTGAGTTTTTCGAAGGTGGTCCACACAGCTTAATCTTATTACTGATTCAGCTTATGTTGCAGGGATTGTAGAGCGAGCTGAAGCATCTGTATTACGTAATGTTTCACATTTTGAACTATTTGCTTTATTACAAGAACTTATCTTTCTCTTGGACTCTCGCCCTCACCCCTATTTTGTTATGCATGTCAGGGCACATACCTCTTTACCTGGCTTTATTGCAGAAGGGGATGGACGAACTGATATGCTGACATTACCAGTACAAGTATTGCCAGACCGCGTAGCACAGGCTAAACTAAGCCATTCTTTCTTTCATCAGAATGCTGGAGGTCTCAAACAGCAGTTTGGGCTTACCTCCCAACAAGCGTCTAATATTATCGCCGTATGTCCTGATTGCCAAAGGCATTCTTTCCCGTCGATAGCAGGAGAGATAAATCCTAGAGGACTACAGAGCTTACAATTATGGCAAACAGACGTTATGTATTATCCAGACTTTGGTAAATTAAAATATGTCCATTCCTCTATTGACATCTTTTCAGGTGCTTTGTTTTCCTCTTGTCACACAGTGGAGAAGGCGTGTGACGTCCGCAAGCATTTGATGCATGCTTTTGCCACCTTGGGCATACCCTCTCAAATAAAAACGGACAATGGTCCCGCGTATGTCTCAACTGCAACAAAGGACTTTCTTGACTCATGGGGTATATCCCACACTACCGGCATTCCTCATTCCCCTACAGGTCAATCTCTGATTGAATGCTCCCATCAGTCTTTGAAGCACTTACTGCAACAACAAAAAGGGGGAATGGGGACTGCCATCCCTGAGGAACGACTAAAGAAAGCTTTGTATGTTTTTAATTTTTTGAATTGTTCTTTAATAGATAATAATCCTCCGATAGTTCGGCATTTTAATGCGAATGCTTCACTTGAAGCACGAATTAAAGCTCCGGTGTTCGTTCGTGATCCAGAAACAGGTAAGATCATGGGACTGTATCCTCTTGTTACATGGGGAAGAGGTTATGCTTGTGTCTCCACAGAAAAAGGCCCCAGGTGAATCCCTACCACAATCATCCGGTGAGGACTCCGATCATCCTCCGGATCATTCCCTCGATCAACAAACTCCTGAACCTTCTGGGACTACGAACGACTGAGGCGGTGTGGACTGAATGCTGTGGACTGAAAATGGCGAAATGAATCAATGTAAAGAAGTATCAGTCGCGGAAATCTCTTGTACTGTCTACAAAAGTTGGTAGTACGCTCTATGAAGAAGGTTCTTTTTGTGCAACAGGAAGGGGGAGATGTGGGACAAGGCCTGAAAGGCAAGACTCCAAGGACTGTCCAATTGATAAACGGGGACGTGCTGGAACTTGTAGGCCACAAACCCTGGGAGGACAAAGACGGTAACAGAAAACTACCGACAGAATGTCGACTGATGAGCCATACCGAGATAAGATGTAACAAGCTGTGGAATGAAGGCTTAACTGCTGATTGTGGAAACTTACTTAAAGTGTCCTGTGTTTGTTACTAACCAATCAGGGGTTGCTGAATAGGCGGTGTTTAGCTTTAAGAACCAATCTGTTTGAAACACGCAGATAATGAAAACATATATAAACGCGTGATTGTGTACAATAAATCGACATTTTGCTTGCATCAAGCTGTGTCCTGTCTCTCAGTCGTGCCATACGGATGCTCTTTGTGATAAAACATTGATAAGATAAAATATTGATAAGATATTCTTTAGCTTTCAAACCAGTATGGAACAGAAATAACAAGGTATACGCGCTGGATAAAATAAAATAAAAAATCTGCAGATGGCAGGTTGCCATCCCCCGAGACACGAGCTCTGACACTCAAAGCTCTTGGGGGCATTCACAGACATCTCAGATGTGGTCCCTGCGGGCTGTCCCTCGCGGGGATCGGGCTGTATGAGAAGGATTTTATGCCAAAACCCATGTACGGTTCCACTGGGGTGCTATGGGTGGAAAGCATCGCCTCCCGCTGCGGGCAAGCGCCTCGGCTGATGCACAGAGCTGTTATTAACACACGTAAGGGCCTCTGCCAGGAGCCATCTGCAAGACCGAGCGCCGGCTGGGGCTCTGAGGGAGCATGGGTTTTAGATACTGAAATACAGCAGCCACCACCACTCCGCGGTGGCGAGTGGCGGCAGCGAGTGCAGCGGCCGCGGAGGTTACTCACCCAGGCCCAGGCACGAGACTCTCAGTCCGGATTTTCCAAGGTTTCTAGAAGGAAGAGAAAATAATTAGAAAATACTGTTAAGCGCTGAAGGGACACACAACTTCAGTAAGCCCATGGGAAACCAGCAGCCAGAGAAGGTGAATCTCTGCTTTTGTGCAAATCACCCGTTCTCCTCCAAAAGGGTCGTGTTCTCCCTCGCCAGGGATGCTGGCTGCCCAGTTTGGAGAAGGGTGGATGCGCCACCATCACCTCTTGCCTCACTAGGCTGTGGGAGCAGCTCTGACCACTCGTGGGCCTGGAAGTAACCCCAGATACATTCAGGTGTATCTCACATCTGATGTCGTTTGGGGTCCCGTGAAAAAGGCACACACATTCTCTTCACAATCACAGAATGGTCTGGGTTGGAAGGGACATTAATGCCCACCCAGTGCCCCCCCCTGCCCTGGGCAGGGACACCTCCCACCAGCCCAGGGTGCTCCCAGCCCCGTCCAACCCGGCCTTGGACACCTCCAGGGATGGGGCAGCCACAGCTTCTCAGGGCAGCATGGGCCAGGGGCTCACCGACCGCACAGGAGAGAATTTCTTCCCAATATCTCATCTCAATCTCCCCTCTGTCAGTGTCAAACCATTCCCCCTCATCCCATGACTCCCCTCCGTGATCCAGAGTCCCTCCCCAGCTCTCCTGGAGCCCCTTAAGGCACTGGAAGGGGCTCTGAGGTCTCCGCGGAGCCTTCTCCTCTCCAGGCTGAACACCCCCCTCTCCCAGCCTGTCCTCCCCGCAGAGGGGCTCAGCCCTCGCAGCATCTCCGGGCCCTCCTCTGGCCCCGCTCCAACAGCTCCGTGTCCTTCTGCTGTTGGGCCCCCCCGAGCTGGAGGCAGCGCTGCAGGGGGGGCTCCCCAGAGCGCAGCAGAGGGGCACAATCCCCCCTTGCCCCGCTGGCCACGCTGCTGGGGATGCACCCAAGATGCGGTTGGCCTTCTGGGCTGCCAGCGCACATTGCCGGCTCATGTTGAGCTTGATCATCGTTCAGTATTCATTATAGTAACACCGATTAAGGCATTCGCCTTATTCAGCTCCACTCTTTCTTTTTTTATTCACCCCCATACTTGTCAAAACATTCCCATCCATCACAGCAGACCCCTGGTCAGGTTACTGCCGGGGCTCCCAAGCTCACGAATGCCCCCCAAACAAAACACCCCGCAATTTCCCAGCCCGAGGGGAGGCAGCGGCTCGATCCCTAACACCGCCTGCTTCTCCAAATCAGCGAGATAAAACTATCACCCTGCTCCGCACCTCCCAGGGCCAGGCTGGAGACAAGATAATTAGCCCTGAGGCCGTGAAATGTGCCATACGTTAAACCCCTA
Organism: Pluvialis apricaria; assembly: GCA_017639485.1. Classification (NCBI taxonomy): domain Eukaryota; kingdom Metazoa; phylum Chordata; class Aves; order Charadriiformes; family Charadriidae; genus Pluvialis; species Pluvialis apricaria. The sequence goes on from CM030014.1 coordinate 5,275,468, forward strand.
CCCTAACTCAAACCTATTGCTGCAGTACAAAATACCCTTTTAATTATACCCTCCTGCTTTAACCTTTACGCTACAGCTGGATCTGTGCAATTTTTTTGCCAGATCAAGGTATAATTTTGGGACCTTCTATCTACCTTCCAACTGCAGAGCGCCCTGAACAATCACTGCACTTTTCGCTATCCCCAATGAATTATTTAAAGCCAAATAATAATTAAAAAAAAAGGCCTGCTCACCCACGGTGGAAGGGGTCGAACAAAACACCCGACATTAGCACAGGTCCTGCCCTGCTCTTTCAGCTCTTTCTCTTTTTTTACGCGCTTGCTTTGGTGGCCGTTTCAGGTATTTGTTCGTTTGGCACAATGTCCCTCTTGGGAGAGCGACGAAAGGCATCCCTGGGGAAGGCAGGGGAGCCAGCCCCAGCAGTGCAGGCAGCCCGTGGGGCAGGGGCGCCTGTCCTCCCGCCCCTCCGCAGAGCCCCCTAAAATTTAGCGCTACTGACAGGAGTTTAAAATTTTGGGAGAGACAGGAATTACTCCTCGTGTGGCTATTTGAAATGCTGCAGCTGCGTTTCCAGCACCATGAGCCCCCGGGCTCCCAGCACGGTTGGGGCAGGCATTGACCTGATTTTTTTCCCCTTTTCTATTGTTTTTTTTTCCCTTTTTTTTTTTTTTTTTTTTTTTTTTTTTTTGAGTGAAAGTACAGCTGGACCCCTGCATAACAGAACCCATCCGTGCACAGAATAACACAAACAACACCAGTCATTCCCTGCTCACCAGCACAAAGCATAACCCTCAGAAAGTCAAAAGGCAAATACCCGGCAGCTGCCTGCACGCTCCAGACTGAGCTGCAACCCTTCTGGCAGGGAAGAGGAGCCCGGACTCCCGGGATTGGGGTGTCCACCTTACTTCTGGAGACAGCCCACCCGCTGCACAACGCTCTTTGGAGAAGTCAAGTGCTCCTGGTTTTGGACTCCTCAGCACAAGAAGGACACGGAGCTGTTGGAGCGGGGCCAGAGGAGGGCACGGAGATGCTGCGAGGGCTGAGCCCCTCTGCTGGGAGGACAGGCTGGGAGAGGGGGGGTTCAGCCTGGAGAAGAGAAGGCTCCGCGGAGACCTCAGAGCCCCTTCCAGTGCCTAAAGGGGCTCCAGGAGAGCTGGGGAGGGACTCTGGGTCAGGGAGGGGAGCCATGGGACGAGGGGGAATGGTTTGACACTGACAGAGGGGAGATTGAGATGAGATATTGGGAAGAAATTCTCTCCTGTGCGGGTGGCGAGCCCCTGGCCCAGGTTGCCCCGAGAAGCTGTGGCTGCCCCATCCCTGGAGGTGTTCAAGGCCGGGTTGGACGGGGCTTGGAGCACCCTGGGCTGGTGGGAGGTGTCCCTGCCCAGGGCAGGGGGTGGCACTGCATGGGCTGTAAGGTTCCTTCCAACCTAGACCACTCTACAATTTCCAAACAGTTTACACTTATTTTGTAGAAGAGGTTGAGTTTTTTAAGCCCTAGTTCTCACCGAGCTATTGTTTGCCTTTCAAAGTCTGGCTCTGTCTGTGCAGGCACACGGCTGCGAGGGCACAACTTGGCCGTGGAGCTGTACCCCTCTCTCTACATAGATATAAATATATATACACACACATGTACCCTTTTTATATGTATATGCATATACATACCCTTTATCTATATCTCTTTCTATATATATCCATATATAAATGCATAGATATATACCCATATACATATGGTGTAAGTGAAACCCTCCGGTGTTTGCATGCATTTGCAGGGCACACCACTCCCCCCAGCAGCGGGGTCTGTCTCAGGGTCTCAGCCCAGGTGCCGGCCGGTTGTCCCCATCCTCCTTCCCTGCTGGGCGCCCGTCCCACAAAGCCACGTCAGGGCTCGTCCCTCCGCACTCTGGGCATTTGGAGGTAAAGCGCACGCACAGGAACCAGGCTCTGCCCCGGAGAGCGATAACCAGCTCTTTGCAGAGTCTGGTCCACTAACAAATCTGGGCAGAAATATGGTGTTTGAATTTCCAGAGCTGTCTTTGCCATTTACTTAGCACACGTGACCTGGGTACTTGGAAAATTTTATGTCTATAGTAAAGAGCCGATGCTGAAAATGCCAAAGCTTCGCAGTGCAAGATCCTTCTCGCAAAATGAGCTCAGAAGCTGCTCGGGAGGAGGTTCCCTGAGCCCGCGGTCCTGTCTGGAGAGCATCGCCTGATCGCAGCCCCAAGCTACTCCCATCCTTTCCAGCCCTCCTTTGCCTGCGAGCACTGCACTCAACTGCACGCTCTAATTAGCGGGCAGGCAGCGGGGGCACAAAGCGGCCACACCAACGCATGGAGCCACAAAACAGCTGAAAACTCAGCCCGCTCGGGATGGCTCGCCTCCCAGCACGGATCGCGTGCTGCTTAAAAGCATGCAGCCACTCATTCGGTTCCCGGTCCTGCGGCAGAGCAGTGATTTGTCTGAAATAGCAACAGTTCTCAAAACCTGGTTCTCCTCCAGCCCCCTAAAAAACAACCCACCAAGCAAAAAAATATATATGCCTACATTTACATCTATTTTGCAGGTTCCAGGTGTATGTATATGTGTAGATATATTACACATACATATATATATATACATAGACACACATGCCCGGAATCTGAAAATTGCCACGTAAAATCAATGGTTGGTTTCTAAGTAACCAGACGGTAAAAGCCCATTGTGCTTCCGTTGCACTAATTCCCAAGTCCGAGATAATTACCCAGCTCAGTCCCTGGCGCTGCAGCGGCAGCAGCCCGTGCGAACCACCGAGGACGGCTGCGCTGGGAGAGTGACCGGGACGCCGAGACCAGCAAACCCTGAGGATGCCCGAGGTGCCCGGTTGGCATCGGCTGTGCGGACTGAGCATCCTCCCTGGGCAAAGCTGCGGAAGCGCCCGTGCCCATGGGTACCAGGGCAGAGCACTGCCAGATGGCCGCGGGTCCCTTCCACAGGGATACAGCCCCACAAGGGCACGGGGGGACAGGGTGGGATCAGCCGGCATAGTCGGAGGGGCCCTGCCATCACCTTCCCAAGCGGTCATGGACCGCTCAGGATTTTCCGGGCCAGTGGCGGAAGCTCTCAGCAATATTTTCAAGGCCAGAAATGATCTTTTTATGCAGAGTAATTTTATGATCCGGCACTCAGCTATTGCCGAGCTGACTCTCGCCTGCTTTCCCCGGGGGGTGCTGTAGGGACGTCATTGCCCCCACAACCCACGGCCCATCTCACCCACCACCCCGCTTGGGCCGGATCCAGCGCGGTGCCCTGCACGCACCCGCGGGCTTCGCTGCAGGCGGCTGGGCAAAGCCGGGTCCCACCGCAGCGCTCGGCTCCAGGAGGAAAGGGAGAGAAGGTGTTTCAGTATTTTGTGAGCAGCTATCTGTCGGTTTATCGGTGTTATTGCCCTGGTTGCCTGTCTCTACTCAGCATTTGCTAACGCCAGGCGGGGAGGAGACGGGGTTCCCCCACAGACGGCCACGAGCATCCACGAGCAGTGGTACCCACATCCCGCCTGCGCAGGGGCCAGCATCAGCAGTGCTATTTGCTGCCGTTGAATTCCCGAGTGTGCCATTCCATCTCTGAGCCCTGACCTGGCAGCCCAGCCTGCTGCCGCCACCACTCCTGGGGGGCTTATGCCATCGCTATTTAATCACTCGTTCAGGAGGAAAAAGAAAAAGCTCTTTTTGAATAGGAAGGAGGCCGTTGCAGGAGCCTCCAGTCTCTCAGGATCGCTTTGCCTAACCTAGAAGCAGCCGATTAAAAAAAAATCAACTCTCTTATACAGGGTTTGTGGGTTTGTTTCTTTGTTTTTCTCATTAGCGCAGCTCTCTTGCTTCTCCTCTTGCTGATGTTCAGCATCCCTTGCACTATGCAGAACTAGAACTGGACTAGATGATCTTGGAATCATAGAATTGTTACGGCTGGAAAAGACCTTTTAGATCAAGTCCAACTGCTGTCTAACTCTACCAGGTCCACTTCTAAACCATGTCCTCAGCACCATATCCAGACAGCTTTTAAACGCATCCAGGGTCCCTTCCAACCCCTACCATTCTGTGATTCTGCGAACAGGAGCAGTTGCAGCACTCCCCACAGATCACTGCCCAACCTCGCCGCACACGGAGAAGCACCAGGAGTTTTACCTACTGCTGTTTCCAGCTGCCTGCAGCCACGCGCCACGGCATGGCCGGATCCCCGACCACCTCCCTGCAGCTCCGGCAGCACCTTCCAAACCGCATCTCATTGCCAATCTGAAACTGCCTTCATTTTTTTTATCCCAAACTTGCACCCCGAGCAAGACCCCCAGGGTATTTAACACCTCACCTCTGAATTTATTTTAAACCCAAAACCTGAAGCCGAGCACTACCGTGCTGGCGTGCTGCCCGAGCCCGGGATGCGGCAGAGCAGAGCTAAAGGCCCTGGAGAAACCCCCGTGGGGACGGGATGGGGAAAGGTGCACAGGAGCAGGGGCAGCCCCCTGCAGGACAGGGTTTTTTTGCCGGCAACCCCGCTCCCCCTGCCCACCGCAGGAGCCGTGCAAGCCTCACGGAAAGCACCCGGCTCACCAAAACATTTAATAAAGGACATTTACAGCCAAACTCAACACACTGAAGACCTTACTTTGTGAAGGGAAGGGACGTGCCTTATTTTGTGTGTTATTTTGTGAAGGGAAGGGATGCACCACACCGCTTCTGCTCTCTGTAGCTCTAAGAAAGATGTCTTTAAAGTTTAATTTTAATTACCAGGGAGCAGGTATTGCCCTGTCCCAGTGCTGGGGGGCTGAAGAGGGCAGGGGACAGCGGAAGGGGATGCAAAGCGCCCGAGAGCCCAGCCTTGCACACCAGTTTAGCACAGCTCTTCTTTCCTGCTGTAAACCACAGGTGACGTTTTTCCCTGCCCGCGCAGCCGGGAGTTTGAGCTAACACAACCGTCCCCGCAGCACCGGCAGCTTCGCCAGATTGCGCTGGGTTAACGAGCGCAGGAGATGAATGCCTGATTCATTGAAAACACAGCTTGCAACTCAGAGATGTTGTTAAAAATACACCGAGGTACCAAAACAGCGCGCGGGGAGGGACGACATCTCCCTTGACTAGGCTTTTCCAAGCAGAAGGCACATCCATTTCCCGCGGAAGCGCGGGTTCTTGGGCGCGTTTGATGGGCAGCCATGCGGGAGCACCGCTCCGAGATGCCGGCACCCGTGGCAGCACCCGTGTACCGGCAGCCGCTGCCAAACCCCAGCCAACACCAGGCAGCACGTGTGAACAGCCCCGGCGGGGAAAAGGCTGGGAAGGAGGCGTTAGCCAGGGAACGGCTCCTTCCCGCTGGCAAGGAGCAACTCTGGCAGCAGGACCCGGGCAGGCGGCGCAGCCACAGGGCTGGTTACCAACCGCTCTGCCGCTTGGCAGGTCTCCACCAAGAAAAACCCAAGTTCTCATTTTCTTTTGCCAGTGGAGAGAGTTGTGCATACACCGCGCCTGCTCCTTCGTCATCCTCCTCCATCATCGTCAGGCTCACAGCTGCTGTGACCCAGTGCTGGGGGGATTTTGCCCGGGATGGGTTTTTTTGCCCGGTGGCCCAGCAGGCAGCGCCCCGGCTGAGCCGGCATCAGGTCCGCAGGTGAAGGCTTTGTTCAGGTGCGCAGAGACCTGGAAAATTCTGTGCTCAACTGCTCGCGCCTCTTGCCAGCCTGCAGCAAAGAGCAGAGCGTCTGCCCAGGCAGCAGTTACGGGATTCTTCTGACTCGAGGGCACAAGTGCTCGCAGATTCACTTCGGTGACTAATTCCCTATCCCTTGTTTCCAGCAGATGCGCCGCTCCACATCTGCGGCTCCAGTCCCGGCTGGATGCTGGGGACCAAGCGGGACTCCCTGCGTCCCACCGCAGCTGCTCATTTAGAAACGGGGAGAAAAAGCACAACCAAAACCCACTACACAACTCAGTTTTTAAGCGTGGAGAAACTATACTCAGAAAAGATACTTTGGTTCTGGACCTAACTGCAATGCTGAATAAGCCTGAGTTAATTATTTTGCTAGAAACAAGCGGTTAAACAAGACAGGTACTCTCGGGCTGACACCGGTCGGTGCAGCGACGTGGAGACCAGCCGCCACGAGCATAGATCCAGCCCTAGGTATGTGCTCAGGGCTGCAAAAGCCCTCAGTTCCCCAAAGCTGGAGGGGGAAGGGAAAAAAAAAAAAAGCATTTTGCTTGTTAGCCACTTTGCTGTGAGCACGGTTATGGGCAAAAGCAAGGGAAATGCTAGAGAGATGTATCAGGTTTGAACGATGGACAAGAAGAGCTTGTTACGTGCCCGAGGAGACAGAGTTTGACGCGCACAAGAAAAGCCAAGGCGGCAACTTTTGACTTCAAGAGCTCTTCAGTTCAGCATCAGGAAGTCAAAAAGCGACACAAAGGGGAAAGAGGGGACTAATGTGTTCTGCAGAACTACAGAGGGGTGATGAGAGCAACGAGAGGCATCCGGAATAAAGCCTGACAGTAAAAATGCAGGGAAAATATTACTGTTTGTCAAGCCTTGGGAACAAAGGAGGGGGAAATCCATTCCCAGGGGATTTTTCCTTGTAATGTGGCTCTGTAGAAAGATTAGGTTCTGTCCAAAACATTCATCTTGGTTAAAAAGACAAGAACCCATGGTTTAAAATTGAGATGAATATATGGCAGTGAAAAGGGAGAATAATTCGACTGTGCAGCGATTCTAAAGCCATTTAACTCCTTCTCAGGAAGGGTATTTGACGGGAATAACATCCTACAGCACTGTTGGCTACCTGCAAGTCTGAAATCATTCATCTAATGACAAAGAAAGAAGACGTACAAGTCTGTTGGAACGTTTTCCCCTCGTTGCCAGTTTTGCTTCTAAAAGCATTATTCAAGCTACCCCACAACCTTCCAAATCGTCCCATGCGGCAGCAGCACCCCAGAGCATGCATGGGTACCACTTCATCAACATAAATCTGCATATAACAGCATAATGCAAGTGTTAATTGTACAGAATATCTCTATAAAAAATAAACTTGGAACTTGCTATGGGGGGGGTGGGTTTCATGGGCACCCCCTGGGCTTGCAGAGCCGGGCACGGGGTGGCTCCGGCTGAGTGTGAAAGAGCCACAGCAGCCTAATGGTGGGGTTTATTCCCGTTTTCTAACACGCAAGAGGTAGACCCATCTTCCCAAACCCAGCCCAGCAGAGACTGGGGTGCCACCCAGGGTGCAGGGTGCCATTCCCCTGCCGCAGGGACGGCCCGCCGGCGGTGATTGCCCGGCTCACCAGAGCCACCAGCTCCCCTTCCAGACACGCTCCACTCTTTCTTCTTATTAGGAGGTTTCCGCAGTATTTCACCAAAGCTTTTTACTTCCTCAATGCCACCCCATTACACCGTTAGGAAAGCCTTTTCACTAGAACAGCTATTTGCAAGCCTCTTCCACATCTCCTCCGCTTAAGCAGCTTTTTAAGTAACACTAAACCATTTCTTGCTGAAAAACCAGTCTTTCCCGGTGATGTTGCTGTCCCAATTAGCTCATAGGGTAGGTGGGGGGTGGCCAATTATAATCCCACGGTCGTTAAGGGCTCGACTCACCCAAGCTGAGAAACCCCTTTTGAAGTGGAATTGCACACGGGTAAGAAGAGCACAGCCCCTTCCTTAAACCACCGGTGCCCAGTCCAGCCCCCGCCGAAACCCCATGTAACACAGGTAGAGCAGCGAGGATTGCTAAAGGCTTGAAAAATTCCTGGCTCCTCATTTTGCCTCTTGCTCTCACCCAAAGCCTCTTTAATGGTTTTATGGTAACTTTTAGTTTAATTATTTCCTCGGAAGGGTAAGTGCTGAGAGTGCCGTCAGAGCCGAACAAGACAAAAAGGAATATATAATTTTTATATACACGTTGCGGGCAGCGAGACCCGAGGCAGCCTGCGGGAGCCCGAGCAGCCGCGCAGCCCTGCGCCATGCCCTCCTGCTGCTCGTCCAAACCAGGCTCTGGGCAGCGTCCAGGGCTGTGCCGGCGGTCCCCGCGGCAGAGCCCCCCTGTCCTGCCTGGGGAAGAGCAGGGTTCTGGGAGGGACGCGAACAGGGGGTGGGTGGGATGAGCCCTGAGCAGAGAGCTCCCAGGAGGAGGGGGAACGGGGATCCCGGGGAGCCGAGAGGGAAGCCAGAGAGCAGCAGGGCCATGGGCGGTCCTGGGGAGGATGAGGCTTGGCTCTGGTAGAAGGCATCCAGAGAGAGGATTTGGCAGGAAAAATAAAACCACCATGGTGACATTGTCTCAGGCTGAGGGAGTTGGGGTGTTCAGCCTGGAGAAGAGAAGGCTCCGCGGAGACCTCAGAGCCCCTTCCAGTGCCTAAAGGGGCTCCAGGAGAGCTGGGGGGGACTCTGGGTCAGGGAGGCGAGCGATGGGACGAGGGGAACGGTTTGACACTGAAAGAGGGGAGATTGAGATGAGATATTAAGATGAAATTCTTTTCTGTGTGGGTGGTGAGCCCCTGGCGCAGGCTGCCCCGAGAAGCTGTGGCTGCCCCATCCCTGGAGGTGTCCAAGGCCGGGTTGGACGGGGCTGGGAGCACCCTGGGCTGGTGGGAGGTGTCCCTGCCCAGGGCAGGGGGTGGCACTGGGTGGGCTTTAAGGTCCCTTCCAACCCAGACCATTCTGTGATTCTATGATTAGCCACTGATGAGGCAACGTGTAACAGCACAGCCCTGCACCCCTCTCGACACCCCCAGACCTCGCACCCCTCCAGCGAGGCACCTGGGTGCCAGCAGAGGGGAAGGTCCCCATTTTTTGGCCGAGCACCTCAGTCTCCCCCAGGATGGGCAGTAGCCAAACCCCCTCTGACTCCCTCTGTGCACCCAGGTGGCTGCAGGACAGGGCTTTAATTATGTCCCTAACACAGCTCCTGCGTTTGAAGCCCCACATTTGCATGGGTGCCGGGTACCTCCCACAGGCATTGGGGTAGAGGTGCCCCCCAAAACCACGCACAGAGACACCCACGCCCTCCCACACCGCTGGCAGGACTTCCATCCCCAGCACCAAAGCATCACCATGGGGCATGGCCAGGTCTGCCACCAGCACCGTGTGGGCAATGTCATGGCACACCAGTGCCCAGTCGGGTCTGGGGGATTTTCAGAGCTGACAGTCTTTAATTAAAAAGAAAAGGGGGAGAAGGCGGGGGAGAAAACGTGTCTACAAAGCAGCCTGTGCCATATGGCAGGAGTGGTATTTGTCTCCTGTGGCACAGGGCAGAAAGCAATTGTAATTATTCACTTTTAATTAATTCCAGTGTAGGGGAATGGGTGAGAGAGCCCGTCGATGGCAGCAAACACTGCAGCGCTGGAGGCAGCCGTAACACCGGGCTGCAGGGAACTGTGAGCAGCCACCGAGCTCGGTCCCCGCACCTGCCAGCACCGAGCACCCCTCGGTCACCGCTGGCAGGGGCTTTCCCCATCCCTCCACAGCCACCTCCAGCAAGGGGTGGCCCCCAAAACCACACAGAGGTACCCCAACCTACCCCCAGCACCCAGCCCTGGTGCAGAGCAAACCCATTTCCCCCCCCCGCCCCCAACTTCTGCAAGCAGTGGGGGAAAGAGTAATCCCCTTCTTTAAGACAACCTTTACTGGAATGCCAATAATCCTGAGCAGGCATTGAGTTCATTTTTCTCCCCGACTCACTCCTCCAGCCCCATGACAGCACGGCATCAGCTGGGTTCCAGACACTTCCCATCACACACAGCTGGAAGAGGAGCAGCAGCTCCCATCACAACCCTCCTGCACCCTCCCGGCAGGGATTTATGCTCTGAGCCACCTGTGCTGCTTGAGCAACTCATTAACCTGCAAGTCGTTCCTCCTGTTGTTAAGGGACAAAACAATTACTAGAAAATACCTCCTGGTTATCCAGGTGGGAGATTCGCTTCGTTGCTGCCTTTCATTGTTCAGAGGGGGAAGAGTTTAGGTTTGGTCACTTCCATTAACACACACCCAAATCAGCCCAAACCTTCCATTTCTGACACCGGGCAGTGCTGCCACACCATCAGGTGTCTGACCCTGTGTCAGCCTCTGCCTCCATAACCCCACCAGGTCCCCGCTCGTTTGCAGAAGGTGAGGTGGCTCCTGTTCAATCCAAATTCACCTGCATCCACGTATGGGGTAAACTTCGCCCAGAGCCCGACACTGGACTGAGCTTACCTCCTGCATCGTGCTCTAGCAAACCTAAAGCTGATCCCAGCCGGGGTCCCAGCCCGGACCAGCTCTGGGTGCTGACCATTGCCCCCGCCCTGCTCTCAGCCAGCCTGGAAACATCTCCAAAACAGCCTTGTGTTTGGAGAAGGCTAAAAACAGAGTTTAAGATTTTAAAGCGGTAAGTGATGGTTGAGCTGCTGGGAAGATGAAGCTGCTGAGCAGCTTTGTTTCAGTCTGAGGGGCGCTGAGCAAACCCTGCTTTAAGCTTACCCACTTCCAGTATTCCCATCTGTACAATGGGAGCAGGATCACCATCCTATCTGCCTGTCTATCCACCCATCTGTCTACCCATCAATCTACCTATCCTTCTATCCATCCTTCTATCAGGAATGAGAGGGAGAAAGGGTGAGAGTTTTTTCTGAAGAAAAACAAAAGTTTTAAATAAAATCTCTGCAATAACACATACAATGACTAAAACATTTTCGACTCCACACCCACAGAAGAATCATCAGGCTTAGAAGAGCTCAGCAGAAATCAGATAATGCTGTTTTTCGCTTGTTCCAACCTCAGTTTCATTGCTCTGTGTTGGTGGTTTTGCCCACAGAGGCCAACCTCTACCAGAAATACACAACTGAGGGGATGAATCCTGCGCGGGTCGGTCCTACTGAAGCAGCCCTGGTGGCATGTGACCCCCAGGACCCCATTTCACAAACCCCCGGGGGCTGCCAGGGAGGGAGGGAGGGTGGGGGTCCCGGCTCCGTGGGGGCACCGCCGGCTCCTGGCACACACACCGCGGTGCCCACAGCCACGCCAACAGCCTCAGCGCGAGGGAGGCGTACGGGGGAGGCAAAACCCAGCACTCCCCAGGCATTTCTAAGTATTCCAACATGCAAAAAACATGCAGAGAGCAATAGATGGGGGGGGGGGGGAAGGAGGTGGGAGGGGAGAGAGGGGCTTTGAGCAGAGCAGGGGGAATGGGGAAGGGCACAAAGCCAGCCCCTGGGAGAGGCATCAGCATCTTCAGGTGCAAGACCTGCCCGCATGTGTCTCTTCGTGGATGTTCTCCACCTCCACCACCAGGAAGGAGGGGCTGGGGCAGCCCCAGCACGGCGCAGCCCCCCGGGCACGCACCCGCGTGGGTGGGGGGTGAGCCCCAAGGCGGTGATACAGCACCCCCCCCCACCGCCCCCATCCGATTAACCAAAACTGGGGAAACTGTGACACGTTTTTTTCCTGCATATGAACTGCCGATGTTTTGGCTTATTGCTAGAAAAATGTAAAAGAAAAGTCACTGTTCCCCAAGCTGGCGGTGGGAAAAACAACGTTGCTTAGAAACATCCCCATTAGTGCTCCAGAACCGGTCCTTTCTGCACAGAAAATGAATAAAATATGTAATTTGTTCCCTGGAAAAAAAAAAAAAAAAGAAAAAAAAGAGGCTGTTTCAAGTGACAACAAAAACCTGACAGAAGTAGAGACCCTTTTCAATTGCCCTCTCCCGCTGCGGCACCTCCGATGTCCTTCGCCTGTGACCTGCTGAGTGGCAAACGACTAACTGCGATGCCAGGCTTCGGAGCCAGGCTCGGCCCTCGCACCGCACGAAACCCTCACCGGGTCGGCTGCTTCCCGGCACGGTGAACCCTCTTATCACACCCCGCTTCTCTCCCCCTTCAAATGCCAGAGAGAGCCACCCTGCACGCCCTGAGCAAAGGGCGCTGGTGGCCATCGCAGACCCCCACCCCATCCCCTGCACTAAAATGGGTGATGAGGGGCAGCTGGGGCTCCCCAAATTTCCCTGCTTGTACCCGGCAAGGCGGAGTGGGAGCCCCCCATCCCTGTCCCATGGGGAAGGGGCTGTCCCTCACCCCAGGAGAACATCTGCAGCGTCTCCGGGACATGGGGTGCCCTGTGCAAACCAGCATGATGTGACCGGGAGGGGAAGGGACAGGCAGGAGAAGGCCATCCCCCTCCTGCCTGGCCAAGCTCTCGTATCCACCATCACCCAGCCTTTCCCCAGTCTTCCTGGTGCAAAACTGTTGGAATTTTTGGGTGACACATCTCTCGGGCGCCGTGAGGTTGGAGACACCTACCCCTCCAGCACTGACCACATCTGCAGAGCTTTTGCTCCTCTGAACTTCTCCCAAGACACACAGGCAGACGTCTCCTCAGCCTGGCAATGCCAAACCGGAGAGATGCGAGAACACGGAGCAAAGACACTCCGTATTTCCGAGCGCTCTGGGAAAACACACCATCTCCGCATCTCCTCACGAGTTTCTAAGGTGACCTGTCAGTATCTGCTCGGGCTCCAGAGCTCCCTGCCTCCCCAGGAGAAGACGCAGACCCCTTCACCAAAGGGTGCTCAGCTCTTCCTAACGTTTTGAAGCCGTGTAAATGCTATTTGTCACGATTCATCGGGCTGCAACAGCCCCCAGCGCCGCTTAGTCTCGCTGTGAACCGAGGGCGAGGCAACATGGAGGTGTTAATTCTCTTCTCTAATTAACTTGGGTGGTTTCCTGCTTTGAAGGCTGGGTCTTATCTTGCCTCAGGAGCTCAAAAAGACCTGCAGATTTCAGACGAGCCGTAGCTGCCCCTCAGCGAGCTCCGATGGCAGGAGGTTGTCTCTAAGTGGTGTGGGTGGGAAGAGAGAAAAATAATGGTTTCTGTCTCCCATTTTGTGAACAAAACACTTCACAACATGCACAGCGGTTTCCGCTAAATTACCGCCCGTATTAGCAGTAATTGCAGTGATGCAGAATCACAGCTTTCCACTGTTTTATGTATTTTAAAGTCCTTTACTTGAGCAGAGGGAATGGAGCGAGGGTGGTCTGTGTGCCGCTGGGACACCTGCACGTCCTCAGCAAGCTTTGCTCACGGGCAGGTGCAAACCGCTGTACCCGGCTTCATTTTGGGTAATGCCACAAAAATCGGCACCTTCGCTGCTTTTTGTTGCTGCTTTCAGCCGCCTGTCAGGTCAGCATCGCACTCTGCCCAGAACATGGTTTATTACAGGATGGGGTTTAAAACCTTAGTCCTTGGAAAGCAAGAAGGGTGATTTTTAACCAGAGTCCTACCGAGTATCTTTCCTTACTCTAACACAAACTACCTCCCTGTTTGTCCCGCAGAAATATTCCCCATTTCTAAAAGGAAATTGTTTTGCCCTAATACAAGTTGAAAGACCACCCGAGCTGCCCCATACGGGCACGTATGAAGGAAAGGTAGGGATACTCCTGGCTCTAATGAATCAAAGAATCATAGAATGGTTTAGGTTGGAAGGGGCCTTAAAGCCCACCCAGTGCCACCCCCGCCCTGGGCAGGGACACCTCCCACCAGCCCAGGGTGCTCCAAGCCCCGTCCAACCCGGCCTTGGACACCTCCAGGGATGGGGCAGCCACAGCTTCTCGGGGCAACCTGCGCCAGGGGCTCACCACCCGCACAGGAAAGAATTTCTTCCCAATATCTCATCTAAATCTCCCCTGTTCCAGTTTGAAGCCATTCCCCTTCATCCTATCACTCCATGCCCTTGGAAAAAGTCCCTCCCCAGCTCTCCTGGAGCCCCTTTAGGCACTGGAAGGGGCTTTAAGGTCTCCGTGGAGCCTTCTCTTCTCCAGGCTGAACACCCCGTCCTCTCCCAGCCTGTCCTCCCCGCAGAGGGGCTCCAGCCCCCTGATCATCAAGTACCATCATGGAGTACTGACATTTATGCAAAGTAGCTAATCTCAGGAAATTTTTAACTCTGTTTTCAAATGACCAGCAGCATAGATGAACACGCAAAGCTGTAGCAGAAGCTGGACCAGCGTACATGGCCCAACAGATACTTGAGCGAGCTGAAAACGCAGATTTATTTCCTTGGTTGAGCACGTGCATTCTTAAATTTGCTTTGACACTCAATCTTACACTTGCAGTGTTTTGACCGTGCTTATGTTTGCTGCTTTGCAAACTGCTTTGTAATCTCTTCTGCCTAAGGTGTTATAGAAATGAAATAGAATTGGATTTTAATCATGCACATCTGCCATAGCATGATGAAGGGGCACCTGGAGCCACGCTGCTTTTCTAAGCTATTTCAGAGTGGCAGTGGATGGACAACATGGTTCCACGTGCTCCTCTGAGCATCTTCCTTCCTGTCCGGGTTTCTGCAGTGACGTGGCAGTCCGTGGCTGCCCTCTGGTCCCCGCTGCAGTAAACGGGGTTTGGGGGTGTTGGTGACGATCCCCACCACTGCAGCGGTGATGTTAAGTATTAGGTCAATGATACAAAATAGGAAAAAAAACCCCGCTACTTGTAGAATAGCTACAGAGGCAAAACAGAACAGTATTGATCGGCTGAAAAACAACAGCAGCAAAGCCAGGAGGTGAGTCCTGGGCAATGGAAACCCTGGCTCGGCGGCAGGAGGGGCGGCCAGCCCAGGCGCAGACGGCACGAGGGGACGAGCAGGTGCCTAAATGGCATCTGGCCCCTGTTTCTTGGCTCTCTTCACACTTTCCAACTCATCTCCCGTACTCGTAGGGCCACCGGGTGCGTAGGTGGTCGCTTCAGCTGAAATTCCCCAGGATTTTTTTTTTTTTTTTTTGGCTGCATCCTCTGAAAAGTTGCAGATGACGCACTGAAATGTAGATAAGGCGAAATAGATGGGCCGCAGCCAAGCGCAGGGGGCTGCCGCGCGTGGCTCTGGCAGACGTGCCGGCGTGCTCAGCCTCCCCGCGCGGGATGCGTGCCATGAATGAGGCTCCCGCGTGCGACGCTCTTTCCCACGCCGTCCCTCCCGCCCCAGCTCCCGGCCAGCCCGGCCGAGAGCAGAGATGGTTGCGGAAGATTGCTGCGACGGCAGCAGCTGCCGTCTCTATTCCCAGAGCCGTCCTGGCAGGGAGCGCGGGGTGGGGATGCCGGAGCGGGGGCAGCGCTGGCACTGGCGTTCCCCGGGGAATAGCTCTGCTGGGGGCGGGGGGGGGGGGGGGGCCGATTCCAGCAAACGCATCCTGGAACGGTGCACAGCCCACGGCTCTCCTGCCCCCACCGCGTTTCGTCAGCCGTGGGACCCGAGGATGAAAGAGCAGAAAAGAAAAAATATTTGTCATTCTGCAGTGATGCTTTTAAAGTGCAGAATTTCAAATGTCTGAGGGAATTACGTTATCCTTGTCAAAAAAAACCAAAAAACCACAACCCCACAAACTTACAGTTCCTAAAGGATTTGAATGAATCAAGTTATTTCCAGAAATGACAGAGGATCAGGCAGCTCTCCATCACACCTGCGCATGGCTTAATCCGCAGCTTCCCATCACCCTTCGGTGGTACCCGACCCCGCAGTGCTACAGATCTCAGACCCGGCAATGACCCGGCAAACCTGGACCATGTGCCCAACCCCGTCACAACGCCCAGGTCGATTCCACGTTATTCATGTAGGAAGTTAGTAAGCAAATCATACCTACGCGTAGGGTGCTGACTGTGCTGTCACCAGTCAACACATCCCATGGGGCTGTAAATAATAGATGCCATTTTCTCTCGTTCCGGTACTACTTCAGACTGAAAGAGGCAAAATAAAAAATTTAAAACCCCGTCACTGTTTTTTCCTTCCCCATCCCTTGACCCACCTTGGAAAGTATTAGTCACTAAGCCGAAGTGATCGAATAAGCTGAAACTGGAAAACACACATTTTCTCCCCAGGCAGGAGAGGCTCATTCTGACAAAAACCACAAGTGTAAGGAATGGGAAGGAACCTGCGCGGCCCCGGCCAAATGCTGGGCGCTCGGCACAGCCGTAAGTGGGCTCGCCCCGGCTGCAGCCAGCAGCGTCCACAGCGGGGTCGCCCTGGGAAGGGGAGCCTTTCGCTTTGGTTATTCCGGCATAAATATTTGGGTAAAAGCTATTTGCATGAACTATTCTAAAAATAAGCAGGGAGGGACACCACTGTGAAAAATAACTGAATTTTTTGCTTTAATTACTGCACGGGACTTTGAGCCTTTCAGAGAGAAAGGACATTTCTGACAGATTTTAAGTACTTCTGACATTAAGTTGCAGCACAGTTTCGCCGCCACTGCAGCCAACGCTGTGACCAGGCAGTGCTTGGTTTTTCCGGCAAACATAGGAAAATACAGGTACACCATGAAAGTTTTATAACTTCCTACCCAAAGTATTCCTAAAGCAGCTCGTTTATGTAAAGGGCAGATGTTTTACGATGATTTACACGACCCCTTCGCAAGCGGCGTGCAAGCTGGGCAAGCACAGGCAACCTGAACAGCCTCAGCCCCGCTGCCACCTCTCTCCTGCCCGTTCCCTGCAAGGAGGCCATCTCATGGATTGAACCCGAGGTTCTCCAGATGCGTTGCATCCAGCTGAATTTAAGCTGCCGGCAGGCCCTGCAACAGACTCTCACGCTGCTGTTACACGCTGTAAGCAAAAACCAGGCGTCGAACACGTGCCAGCTTTCCTCTTTGGGAGCTGCTGGATGCAGGACCTCGTTGGGGTTCCACGTACAAAGGGCTTCCAGGAGCTTCAAGGACCTTGCTTTTCCATGTGCTGCTTCTGCTTCTCAAGCCCTGTGTCCCATCGATTATTTCCGTTTGTTCCCCGAGCAGAGCTTTGCCAGAAAATACCTCCCGAAACTCTTTAGCGCGGAGCCTGCAGAGCCCTGACGGAGTGCCCTGCCACCCCGAGCTCCACCAGGCACTGCTCCCCGCTCCCACCTGCCTGCCGGGAGGTCTTCTCCTGCTACAAAAATAGTTTGGGGAACATTTCTAATACGCTTGGGTACCACAAGGAGTGAGTCTCTGTTTGCTGAAGGGACGATGCTGCGTCTCCCGCAGGGAATGCTGCTGTAGGGAACATCGGGGACATCACAGCGGGACTGTGTGTCCCACCAGGTACCGGAGTGAGCCCAGCACACAGCAGACAGGGCCCAGCCTGCCCCGAAAGGCTGCCATCTCTCCTACACACCCAGGGCCACCACACGCTGTCACAGGGGCTCCTTCATCCTCTGTGCCTCCTCCGCAAGGGTGTGCAGTGAGCACAGCAGCGGAGGATGTGGAGACCGAGCAGCTTCTGAGCAACTTCTAAAATGGGTTTGTTGAGGAGCAAACGCCTTCAAACATCTCCAGAGGCTCCCACCAAACACTGCTCTCGCTCCTGCAGTGGTGGGAAGCATCATCTGGACCAGCCTGAAGAACAGGGCTAGGGTAAGGGACACGGTAGCCAAATCCCTCTTTGCATTGGCAAGATCCATTCGAACCATGGTGACTTTCCATCAGGTATCTACCCACCACTGCGCCACCAGATTTGGGGTCATCGGATGTTTTCCAAATGAAAATAAAATGCATGGAAGCTTTGCTGGAGCCGTCCCTCCCCTGCCACAGTGCTCAGCCCAGGCTGAACCCCAGACAAAGGGGAGACGTCCACTGATTTGCAGCAGGGGACATGTCAGCCCAGCTTTAACCTCTGGGCTCACACCAAGTCTCACACAGAGCGTTTTTCTCTTCCTTGCTCAGAATTAATTTCTTAATAAACATGTTCTACAGATGGAGGTTTATAACTTTAGTCTAAAGTAAAAATAAGCGTGCTCAAAATTCAAATTGGATTTTGCCAAAGCAACCATGCTAAAATAATACATTTTAAATATCTTAAACTGTGCGCTTGGCAAGTAATTAAATTAGCAGTGTTTCTGCATTACATCTTTTCTTCCATCCATTTAAGCATTAGATTAACGTTGTCATGCAGATTTTTAAATGGAAAATACCACGCTGCGGGGAACGGCTCGGGACGAGCAGAGCGGAGCAGGGCCGGGTTTGGCAGCCGGTGGGTCGGTCAGGACCCTGCGTCAGCCACCGCCGCCAGCCAGGCGCTGCCCCTCGCTGCCCCGTGCCAGGGGCCACTGCCCCGGGAGAGCGGGCCCCGGTGATGGGTGGCACAGGGAGCAGCGGTGCGGTGACAGCCACCCACCAGTGACGGGGACAACCGCCTGGGCTGCTCCCGTGCCCTTGCACCCCTGCCCTGCGCCCTGCACAGCTCACCACCAGAATACAGTTGCATTATTTAAAAGCTTCCTTAGAATACCATCATTTTGCTTCTGCTTAACACGCCCAACATGAAAACGTGCTCTTTAAAACACCGTTTGTCCTTGAATTCAATCTTGTTCTCCTTAGCTCATTACTCTCTTGGGATTAAAACTGGGGGGCTGGAATTGGTGGCAGACCAAGCCCTGGCTTGTTGCTGTGCCCCCCCAGTGCCACCAGCACCGTAGGACAGCATTCCTGTCCCCAGCAGGACGCAGACGCTGGGACAGGCAATCCGGCATCCCTAGACCTTGCTCTACGTGGTCCAGGACACCGCGCTGGGGGACGAGAAACAGCTCACATGCCATGCTGGCTGGGGAAGTGGGGACTCTCCTGGCATAGCTGGGCAGACATGATGTCAGATGATGACACCCATCAGATGGTGACACTCGTCCTCTATACAGCTATCCCCTGCACGAGCCAGCACCGCTCCCACCGGTTGCATACTTCTCCGTGAACTAGACCTCACTGGAGGATATATAATTAAGCTGATGTTTCCAAAGTCTCTGGTAAATTAGAAACACTTTTATGAAGAATCATAGAATCATAGAATGGTTTGGGTTGGAAGGCACCTGGAAGATCATCTCGTTCCCACTCCCTGCCCTGGGCAGGGACACCTCCCACCAGCCCAGGGTGCTCAAAGCCCCATCCAACCTGGCCTTGAACACCTCCAGGGTTGGGGCAGCCACAGCTTCTCGGGGCAACCTGGGCTGGTGTCTCACCACCCTCAGAGTGAAAGATTTCTTCCTAATATTTAATCTAAACCTGCCCTCTTCCAGTTAGAAGCCATCCCACCTCGTTCTATCACTATATGCCCTCGTAAGAAGTCCCTCCCCAGCTCTCCTGGAGCCCTTTTAGGCACTGGAAGGCTGCAATAAGGTCTCCGTGGAGCCTTCTCTTCTCCAGGCTGAACACCCTGTCCTCTCCCAGCCTGTCCTCCCAGCAGAGGGGCTCAGCCCTCAGATCATCCTCACGGCCCTCCTCTGGCCCCTCTCCAACAGGTCCATGTCTTTCCTATGTTGGGGGCTCCAGAGCTGGATGCAGTACTTCAGGTGGGGTCGCACAAGAGTGGAGTAGAGAGGCAGAATCAACTCTCTTGACCTACTGGCTACACTTCTTCTGATGCAGCCCAGGATATGGTTGGCCTTCTGGCCTGTGACCGCAGGAAATATCTTAGGAAATAACACGAAAAATCCATTTGTCAATGAACTAAACTTGGTGTAGGAGGTTCTTGGCCTGGTTGGGTCTCCAGGGGAGAAGGAGAAACCCTCAGCTGAAGAAATCCCTTGGCTGCGTGCAGGGGATCGGGGCAGAGCCCAAAGACCCCACAGCACTGGGCATCACTCCTCTGGCGGCAAAGCCACACACGGGGAGTTGGGAGGCAGCTGTGCTCAGCCAGGCAGGCACCACCTGGGCAGAAAGCTTTAAAAACACAAGACGACTTTGCTTTATCTGACACCTGGAAGAGGAGATTCGTTTTCAGTGCTTACACTCAGCCCCGCCACCTGCAAAGTCTTCATTGACTGAAGACACAAAAGCCAGGGAGCAAATACGCCTTTGCCAAACTCCATGCACTATCATACCTTTAGAGGTTATGCAGTAAGTAAATGTGTATTCAAATCCAAAGCTCACCTATTCCACACTGGTTTTAACACTGCACTGTTAAACGTGGCTTTTGCGTCAATGTAATGAGATGAGAAAAATCCAGACCACGCCGATCCGGCAGCCGTACCTACCAGCTACAAACTCCTGGAGAGCCATTAGGAATTTGAGAGCAGTGCAAATCTGCACAGATTTTGTTTACTCAACTGGTTCCTTTTTCTCCCTCTTCGAGTTATTCCTCCCTTCTTTGTAGCCATTATGAGCTACAGTCCTGGGGGAAAATGCATTGTGAATTCAGTCTAAATCCACTCTGATCACTGGGTTGGTCTTCATTTACAGCAATAAAATGAAGATCAGATGATGAGCCATAAAAATCAACCTGATGTGGAAAGCTACTGAAATAATATGTAATTTTATGTCAAAATAATTGTGCCATTTGCCTGTGAGTGCTTAAAACTACTCATAATTGCAGCAAGACTTAAATAAACCATGGATTCCTAAATATATAAGCTAGTTATTATGGCTAATGGTTGTAGTATGATGCAAGGAAAAAGAAGACACAAGTCCTGAAATATTGCTAAGAAATACCTACTTTCACTTGCACTCCTCGAAAAGTGTAGAAGCTTTATCTTCTGTTTCCAAACTAGTTTTGCAGCCCAAACCGACCTGGGTGCATTTCCAAACCTGGCGGCTTGGAAGTTTGCTTTTGACTGCTGCAAGCCCACGCTCGCACCGGCTGTCCAGCCGGGCACGTTGCATACAAAGTGTGCCCCTCCATGCAATTCTAGCGTTAATAATACCACGCTTCTACCTAAGAAATATGCACTTTAATAAAAGCATTGCAATTTTTGCTTCTAGCCCATGGGTCACCCGGGGTATGTTCAAAGGAGTGGAAGAAACTGCTGGCGGTCACAGAGGCGAAAAGTCATTTTCCTGATGGTAATCACAGGTCTCAGACGCAGCTCTGGGGCTTTGCAGGGCTCCGTCCCCCACTGGCAGCGGTTCCTCCTCCTCTGCGAGCGCTCAGCAGCTGCGCTGGGAACCTCTCAGGGAGGGGGAACGGCCGTGGGATGTCTCCCAGGAGCAGGTTTGCTCTTCTCCCCCCTCCGCTGAGCCTGGGAGGGATGGTGCTGCAGAGCATCACTCCCCTCCGGGCTGGGTACACGGCCATCCCGCAGCACGGGAAAGCTTTGAGTTAACCATAGGATTGAGAGTTTTGTGTTTGTTATGTACCTTAATTACGTTTGCCGGCAGATATTTATTTAGGCAGAAAAGTGGGACGAGGAATTCTTTGTGCTGTAGTGTTTTTGTTGTGCCTTTTAATGTCTGTAATTGGTGTGCAGAGCCGATGGAGCACTGCTCTGACCCTGGCGAAGTCAAGACCACGGCCGCCTTTCCTGGAAGGGGAAGAGAGACATCCCACAGGAGCCACTGAGGCAACGCACCCACCGCTGCGATGCAGTGCATTAGCAGCATTTTAGTAACGCGCCTCAGCAAGAACCCACAATTTGAGGCACGGGGTGAAGAAAAATGCCTGCAAACTGCTGATGAATTTTTAGCCGGCAGGATGTAACGACCTCCGCTGGAACGTGGCCAGGGCACGGGCCTCGGTGCCACCGGGGACGCTGGAAGGTCCCACAGCCTGCAGCCTGGCTGGCGGCAGCACCCAGGCGACGGGCCAGAAAAAATCGTGAGTAAGAAAAGGATTGACCAGGCCACCCTGCACCGGGCTGGCTGTAAGCGCAGGCGCCCACAAGTCCGAGACGTACCCGTTGCTCTGGGAGAAGGGAGCAGACAGGCAGCAGCACCATGTCCTGCCCGCTTGGACTCCTCCAGACCTTTCATGAAAGCTTGGGTTCGTGCTGGTGTTCTGCCCTCCAGAGCCGTGGCCGGTGCTGAGCGGGTAGCTGAGCACTGCGGCATCGGGGAGAGCTTGGGAAAAGTCTTTGGTTGCTAAAGGTCCTCCAGACCCTGCAAAACGCGACAGGCAATCCTTGCACATCCACTGCTCACCAACTGCAAGAAGCCCTCTCTCCCCTCCGGCGCCTGCAGCAGCAGGGCAGGTCCCCTCGCAGACCTGACCGAGCAGGGACAGGGTTCCCAGGTTGGTCTCCCCACACTTTAATTAGCACTGCCCATCCTCAGAGACCCCCCGTGGTACAGGCGGGAGCCCCCCAGCACGGTGGTGGCACAGGCATGGTGGCCATGAATGGCTCGTGAGACAGCGTTGGGCATCCCGCATCCCATCGGGCGGGAGGGATGGGTTTCCCCTCTGGGGGACATTTCCCAGCCTCTCTGCACCTTGCCCCGGGCGCTGCAGGACCAGCACGGACTATTAACTCCACCAGCTTGCCTTTGCAGTTAAAATTTTTTTGTTTAGGCTCGCACTGGAGTTAATGGTCAAAGCTGCCACCATCAATTATTCATGAACACAAATAGATAGTTGAGCTTCATAAATTGGGTCCCTCGTGCCCGTGTGCGGGCAGAGATCTCATAAAGGGCTATTTTTGAACTGCTGACGGCCCCGAATCAGCAGCGCAGCGGCTGGAGCCGGAGCTGAGCCCCAAGTCCTCTGCGGCTGAGCTCCCCACCACGTCCTGGGCACGGACCGGGCTCGCGGGGAGCCGGGGTGCTCCGGGGCGAGGATTCGCCCTGCGGCAACGCGTGATGGCAAGGCTGCCGGGATGAGCACGGGGAGCCTGGTACAAGTCTCGGCTTGAGAAGTTGTTCTCTGTGGTAGCCACGGCACATCCCAAATCGCCCTGTGCACCAGGATTAGGGCTGGATCCACCTTCCTGGCAGCCTGAATTGGGCTGGCAATAAATTTTAAAAAGAATATGGCAAATTAGGAGGGAGAAGAAGCCAGGCTGTGACCTTCTGATGGTCCAAAGCCTGCCAGCCCTCCTCCCATGCTGCGCATCAGAGGGATGCAAAAATCCATCCTTTGTTTTCAGCAGCGGTGCGGCAGACTGCAATTCTCCAAGCCAAGCACCGCAACCTCATCATTTTTGAGGAAAGACTTGAAGTGATCCCAAATGTTCTCCCCAAGCATCTGGGCAGGCTCACCAGCAGGACCGAACTGGAGCGTTAAAAGGGATAAAAGGGAACAGCCCCTCTCCCCATCGCCTTCTGCGTGGGAGGCAGCCGAGGCTGTCCCCGGCGGTGACAGCAGAGGTGATGGCTGGGGAGGTCCCATCCGGCAGATGCCACGATCCGACGGGGAGGCAGCGACACGCGATTTGGCGAACGCAAAGCAGAGGTTCGCTCACGCGAACGCCGTGGGAGCGCACCTGAGTCCTAATATTTGCAGATGCTCCCCGGTGAACGTACGCTTTTTTTCCCCCGCAAACTTGGTCTTTCACGTTCCAATTCGGGCTCTGGGCTGGAACGGGGCCAGAAACATGTCGCTGGATGAAAAGCCACCCACCCACCAACCCCCCCCCCCCTCCCCGAGCTGGCTCCTCTCCCACCCCCACCCCTGTCACAGGCATAGTCGCCGTCTCTCTTTTTTACGTAATCCCAGCGGCACCAGGAGCGCCTGGCAGGCGGCGTCGGCAGCGCCGGGGTCGGGCAGGACCCGGGGAGCCCTGCCAGGGGGGCGGCAGCAGCGCTGGGGCTCAAAGCGGGGGGGGGGGGGGGGGGGGGGGGGCAGCTGTCTGTATTCGTAGCGTGAAACGAGGGGCAGCTTCGCTAGCATGTCATCTTAAGCAGCACACGCTGTGTAGCTTAGCGTCAGGGCCGTAATTCAAGCAGAAAATGAATTGGGAAGGACTTTGGCTTCAAATGTAAGGGAGCTGAGGACTTTACAGGATTATTGTTGCAGCCGTTGGGGAAAAGCCTTTGGCTTCTCCGGCTACTGGATTTCCCTCAGACTGAGGAACCGGGCGCAGAGATGAACACGAAATATCAGCTCCATCGCCGTTGGTAGGCGTCTTCCCTAACTAAAGGTTATCTCAATTCAGCAGCATCGCAGCTGAGCCTGGAGGTTTAGTCAGCTCTTCCTCCAAATTCCCCTCCGCTTCTTCTCTTGGGGGGAGAAATCAGCTCTAGATATAGAGAGATTTGGGAGCAGAAACAGGGATTAGTCATAAAGATAAAATATCAGCCTTGTTACAAACGAGATGCTATTCCTGATGCAATTCCCCAGGTCTCGGGCAGCCAAAGCCGGGGGAGCCATCAGGGCCGTGCTGAACACCAGCGGGAGAATTCAGCCCTCCGCATTGAAACCTTATCTAGAAATAAGCCAGAAAGGATTTACAAAGGCCCAACTTTGGAGGCTGCAGGAGCGTTTGTGTCATGTGGGCAGCAAAGAATTGCAATTACCCGGCGCGTCGGTAC
This sequence comes from Pluvialis apricaria, assembly GCA_017639485.1. Taxonomy (NCBI): domain Eukaryota; kingdom Metazoa; phylum Chordata; class Aves; order Charadriiformes; family Charadriidae; genus Pluvialis; species Pluvialis apricaria. Next base: position 5,299,641 of record CM030014.1, read on the forward strand.
ACTGATAGCGCCGGGAGCCCGCGGGAAATCAGCAGAGATAACTTCTGACAATTAGTACGCAACGTCCATCCGTAAGCCTAACGAGCAGAAGGTGCGACTTGGTAACAGGTCATGTCTCGGAATGACGTGATCAAAGACACGCTTCCCTCAGACGTGCTGGCGGGGGAAACTGAGGCAGGGAGGCGCAGTGGCTGCAGGAGGGGAGAGGGGTCGCAGGGAGCCCCTGGCTGGCACTGCTCCACCGGGCCCCTACGCCACCGGGAGGGCTGCGGGCATGGGATTCAAGGACAATATATACTGATTTTAAGAGCTGCCTCTCTTCGGGCAGGACCCTCCCCACAGCCGGGACCAGCTGGGAGATGGGACTGTGACCCCCCCTCTCCCCCGGGAGCCCCCCCAGCGCCCCTCCGGCTGGGAACTGGCCCCGGGAGATATTAATCAGCATTTCTGCTCTCGCCGCAAGCACCGCCCGCACCGCTTCTGCTGCCGACGCTGTGCTGGGGAACAAGCAGCGGGAGCGTGCAACGCTCCTGCTAAAAGTTGGTCATGGCTGAACGGCAGCAACGAGCAGCGGGAAAGGCCGGGCTTCCACGCGGGTAAAGCCTCCGCGTTATTTATCAACCGCTCAAGCAACTCGCAGCAAATTGTGCCTGAGCATCCCGTTCACTCTGCTTCCACGCGCCCCGTCTATGCAGTTCCCGGAGAGTTAATATTGACATTTTCAGAACTGCAGGGTTGCCTAAACCAAACCCTGCGCTAAGCTGCACGCACGCCGGAATTTCGTGTGACGGTGCTAAAGCCAGCTTGGCTTTGCATCAGCCCCGATGACCGTAAAATCAGCGTAACAGCAAAACTGCATCCCAGCCCCGCGCCACTCCCCCGGAGTGGGTATCGCTGGCTCCACAGGAGCATCGGCCATGATTCCACGGGTTGGGAACAAGCACGGCTAAAGTTGCCCGGAGCCCTGCACCCCTCGTCACCCTCCCCGCGACCACGGAGACCCCCTCGCTCCGACCACCGGGATGCTCGCGGGGGCAGAGCGTCCCCAGGCTGTTCTCTTCTCCCAGTCCCAATAATGTCACCCATTAGTGGCTGAAAAGGGACATCCTGAACAGGCAAAAGCCAAAGTCACAGAAATCCTTCTCGTTTTCAGCTGAAGGCACGACAGAGAAGCTTATCAGCTGCCCACACCAAGCGCTTCAGACTGAAGTCACAGCCGTTCGTTATTTTTCCTGCCTAGGTTAGGAGGAATAAAATCCTGTAAGCTGCATGAGGCATTTCACAAGAATGCCCATTATTATTTTTTTTTTCTGCATTTCACCTAAAATTGGCTTTGATCTCATCTTCACCGAGTGAGCCAGGTGAAAAGTCAGTAAGCGATCACCATGATGAAATGGTACCCAAGGCAGATCCTTTTTTTTCACTCCATGCAACATCCTGCAAATGAACTTTTCCTGTCCAGCCTCAGACATGCTTTGCTAATTGATTTTTCTGCTCATTAGCACCAATATAAGTTATACTGAGCACTTAATAGAAACCATCTTAACACCACTATCTCAAATTCACAATGTTGCACTATAATCTACCCAGGCAAGTGTTTTCTGGTATGAAATGACAAATAGATATGCCTGCAAAAGCGTTAACACCCGAATGCTATTCAGTTATGCACGAGTTTAAAAATCTATTAATAACCTTAGTAGAGAGCTGCTCTGCAAAATCAGATGCATCCAGGCAGGCAATTCTTTAGAGGCAAAGTAAAGAGCTATTACCCTGCAACGTAACAAAGACCGATACCGTGACCATACCTATATTTCATGCCCGTTTGCTTTGCGGTGGATTCTTTTAACGAAATGTGATGCTGAGGGGTAAATGTCCCCAAACTGCGAGCAATAATAGCCACTGTCCGAAATTTTGCCCGGGCTGCATTCACTACGTTCGGGGTAGTGGTGTTCTGCTTGCTGATGAGTCTGTCTTCACCATTTCGACTCTTCAAGTTGTGCTCTGTGCAGGCGATGGACACTTGCATCGCGCCCCCGGTGCTCCTTCAGTCAGCGTCCAGAGCCCCCGGCTGCCCCGACACCGGCCGCAGGCTGCCCAGCAGCGCGGGGCTCGGTCCCAAAGGCTGCTGAGGAAACCCGCCGACCTTGAACTCCGAGAAGTAGCCGAGGCAGCGGGGGTCTCCGGGAGAGCCGGGCTGCCTCCCTGCGATGCCGGGAGGAGAGAAGCCCCGAACTTGACAAAGCAATGGCAAGCGCAGGTTTCAGCTCGCCCTCAGATCTCCCCCTGCGATATTTGCCGCTGCTCAGACACAAGCATCCATCCAGTCAGGTGCTTTCAGAAACATAAAGCTGTTCCTTCATGATGAACCGCCGGCAGCCGCCGCCACTCTGTCTTGATGCAGGCTTGCTTCTGCGTGCCGGCTTTAAATCAATGCAGGCATGCTGCAAGCGTTGGCTCCGGCGCCCGCTGGCCCGCGAACTGCTGAGCAGGCAGCCTTGCCGGCTGAAGAACCATCCGCTCGCCAGCCGGTCTCTAAGGACCAGCCATATCCATGGGTTCTCCTTTGCCCAGCTGCGGCAGCCCGCTACATGCCCGCGCCGGGGCTGGCTCTGCGGCGGCTCCCGGGATGGCCCCGGCAGGAGCTGCGGGAAGCCAGGGAAGGGGGAACGGGCCTCCTTTGTGCTCAGGGGGAAGGCAGGCGCTTCACAGGCAGATGCCTCCCGCGAAAATAGCTGCCGGCATCGCTAAGCGAGGAGAGGACCTCTTATAAGCGGGGAACAATTCGATGTTAAAATGGGCTAATTGGGGAGGGGGGGAGAAAAGAAAAGAAAAGAGGGGGAGGGGGAGAAAAATGGCTCTGCTACGGCGTGCCAGTGAGTTAACACGTTAATCGCGTGTTTCTGGCACCCGGAGCTGCCGCCTGCAGACCCGGGCTGGCAGCAGTGCCAGGGTTAATCCCCTCTCCCCCCAGCACCGCCAGCCGAATTAACCGCAGCGCAAAGTCTGTGAAGCGAACCCTCCCCGGCCCTGGCTGCCGTGGGGGCTGCAGCGGGAGCATGGACCCCGGCTGGGAGCCCCCGGTGCCCACCGCCGTGTGCCGCTTCTCCCCGAGCGTTGGCTGTGGGCACCGAGGGCAGGGGCAGCCCGGGGGGGGGCCGGGCTGGTGAGCTGCTCCCCAGAGCGGTGGCGGGGGCCAGGGAGGGATGGGGGTGGTTTGGAGTCACCCCCAGGACCCCTGCCCCTCGCTGCCACCCAGCAGAGAGACCCTAGGGGGGCGGATGGGTGGGGAGCAGTGGTTTGGGCACACCACGGGGTGCGGACCCACAGGAGAGGGGGCCCGTGGGGTGTTCAGGGGTGGCAGCGCAGAGCGGGCAGGCGAGGGCTGGGGTCACCCGCTGTCCCTTCCCCATCCCAGCACAGGCCGATGGGAAATGGTCCTCAGGGGACACCCACACCTCACTCCTAAATCTGCCCTCAGACTCCCAGGAGGGCCGGGGTGAGGGTGGGGGCACTGCCGGGGGTCCTCTCACCCACTCGCTGCTCATGGCCCAGGCTGCCCAGGACCCTGTCCCCTTGGGGGTGCGAGTATCTCCAGGGCTGGACACCCCCCAGCCTCCCCAGTGACCCGCCGGCCTCTCTCCCGCTCGAGGCACGCCGAGGTGGAGCAGGAGCGGCGGCAAGAAGAGAGAAGCTGGAGGTGCTGGTGTGGCGATGACGACCTGTGTTGAACTCAGGGTGACAAACCTCCGATTTCCTCCCCTGCAGTGGGGGCACACCACGGTTTTCTCCATCCCGCTGAGGAGGGGGAGTGCGAGAGCGGCTGGGTGGGTGGCCGGCAGCCAGCCAAGGCCACCCACCACCCAGGGTGGCAGGGCGAATAGCTTCTGACGATCTCTTTGCAGTTCGTTTGTCTAATGGTTCATTAACGCTTATACAGCACGTTTCTTTGAGGCTGATCTGGGGGGGGGTGGAAGTCAGAAAATTAAGTAGTAACGAGCTGAACGAACCGCTGCAAGGCGGCATCTCAGACACAAGATTTAGCTTTGAGTTTCCAGACATCAAATCAGTGAGTTAGTATTACAGATCACAAATAAATGCTGTTAAATACCCAGAAAAGAGTGTGTTGTCGGGGGCCACACGCCACAGGGTCACTGACACCAAGGTGTCCCATGGTGGGGCCTCATCCAGGACATCTCCCTGGGACGGGGGGATGTGGCTGGCAGGTTGGTGGTGGCACCCACGGGGCTCTGCCTGGACAGCGCGGCCAGCCCCAACGCAGACTAAGCACACGCTCGGCTTTTGGAGCCCAGCTTTGCCTTTCAGAGACCAAAGCAAGATTGGCAAAACCAGGATAATTTCTCTCTCTGATGGACGTACAGCATCCCCTTGCTGCGCACGGATATTTCAAGAAATAAGACGTATTTTTACATCTTGCTCTATACACGTCTGAAGAGTTCCCGTCGCAGCCAGCAGCTGGCTCTGCCAGTGCTGCCGAGCAGTGTGACTCAGTCATGGGGATGTCCCCAGGCACCATCACCCAGGTCCTGGTCACTGTCCCCGCTGCCACTGCTACCCACGCCATCGGGTGTCCACCCGGGGGAGGGACAGAAAGGGACAGTCACGTTCTGCACTGGCACAGCCCACAGAGCATATTAACTGAAGCCGCTTAGCTTCGGAGGGGTTACAGTCTCTGCCAAAGAAATATGTATTTAAATATGGGATTTATTTCATTTCCCTGAACAAGATAATCACTTCTAGACTAAAACGTTAGAATAACATAATTTTGTAGCATGGAAATCCCGAGCTTATAAAACAAGAGGTACGTGACAGCCTCGGCGGAGGATGGTGCTGGGGTGCGGTGGCAGCTCAGGCTGAGCCACGAGCCTCTGGCCAGGCTCTCCATGCCGCTTCAGTGCCACCAAACCGCCACAGCCGCAGCTATTTGCCAAGGCGTACGTATGCATTTCCCCCCCTGAGGAAGATGACAATCGCTCATTAAACAACTTGCTCAAAATGCTTCATCAAGCAAATCTGTTTTAACACGGATGCTCGCGACCACGTTGGCTTTGCCTTTCCCGTGATCCCCGTTAGCCCCCGCCCCAGGAGCCGCTGCATCCGTCCCGGCGTTCAAAATAAAGACAAGAGCCAAACACAGCGAAGCAGGATGCTCTCGGCAAGCACAGAAGCTGGGAGATGTTTTGCTCCAACACAAATACACATCCCAATGCCCTGCCCAGTCTGTTTCTTTGCCCAGGACCTTGCAGGGGTGGGATGACGAGCGTCGCTGCGGTGAGCAGAATGGAAACCTCCAAAAAGGAAAAAATACTTGATTTGGACCCGATTCGGACCCCATCTGCAGAGGCACGGTAGGGAGCCGGGGCCATGCAGGGCTGACAGCGCCGGCGTACAGCGGCTCTCCGCTCCCGGGACCAGGCAGCAGCACGGCTCTTGCACCAAGAAGCAGGGAAAAAGATGCTTCTGCAGCCCAAAACTTAAAAATAAACCCAGGTCCTTCAGTCTGGGTTGGATCAAACCCTTCAAGCTGATGCAGATCCGGCCCTCTGGCACGGCTCAAGCTGAACACAGTTTCCTTCTTTCTTTCTTGTTTTTTTGGGGTTTTTTTTTTGTTTTTTTTTTTTTTTTAAATTTCACCTTCTGGTGAAGCAACTTTGAAACTTTATGCCAAGTCTGGCTTGAGACTTTGCCTCCCGATGTCTGCAGTCACAGGCTGTTTACACTAATTACTCTGCCTTGCCGTTCTACCAAAGCAGAGCATTTCGCAGGACAAATATCAGCATCTTATACATTTCATTACATTTAAGCTGATCGCCAGCTAAACCTGTATTTTCGGTAACACCGACATGCTGCATATAAATTCTGGCAGGCTCTGTCTGTCCTGTAAGATGGCAGGGCTTGGTTTCATGCCCCTCTTGTTCTCAGACCTAAGCAGCAGGCGGTACTTGCGATGGTCACAGATGTTAATTAAACAATACGCGCTGCACAGGCAACGAGGCGAAGCCAGCTGGTGAGCATGGGACAAAAGGTGGAGCAGATCGCCTCTGTCTCCATCCCTGTGCTGTCCATGCTTTACCAAGTAAAACCTTTTCGTGAAAGAAAACGATTTTTTTCATCACCAGCTGCAAAGTTCACGTTTTTACCAAAAAAATTAAGCAGGAAATTTTCACTGATCTATATAATATCTCATCTTTTGCATGAATAATCTGAGTATTTCTCAATCTTAACCTTAATTTCTTACAAAATTGGCTTATAAATTTTGAGTGCTGATGAAACGAATCTGAAGAGCTGATAAAACAAATCCGTCCCAGTTATCTCCCCGGGCCGAGGCAGCGCGGCTCCGTGCCCGAGCGGTGAGCGCTCAGGAAAGCTGCCCCGCTCTCTGCACCCCCCTCACCGCCGCGGGGACCCCGACAGCTACCCGGCTCCCTTTTAATCCCATTTTTGCTTTGAAAAGGAGCAGGATTGGCACATCCGCAAGGACATGTTGGGGCCGTGAGCCGGCCGGTGACCCTGGGATGTTCTCAATGAATCATAACATAATTAGGGCACATTTTCACCTTATTTCGGTCGGAGGTTTATGCACTGTGGAAGACGCCCCGTGGTGCTCGGCTGCAGGTTGCGGTAGGGAGGAGAGCTGGACACCAACCACACGCAGCCAGTTACGTAAACCCACAGCCCCGCGCGCTCACCAGCAATCCAGGTCACCAATAATGATGCCATCTCAGCCGATTTAAGCTCTTTAACTGAAAATATTCAACTTCACCAGAAGACAGCAACTTAACACAGCGGCGAACGGAGCACCCGTCAGCACCAATGTCAGCTGAGCCCCTCAGCAAAGTTTCTTTGCTAGACGCCTGCCTTTTTAGCAATGTGTCATGGTTTAACCCCAACCGGCAACTGGGACCGCGCAGCCGTTGTGTCTGTGCATATACCGTATCCCGGGGCAGGGGGGAAAGGTTAAGGATAGTCCCCAGTGCGCTCGGGGGCTGCGCCGAGAGCACCGACCGCCCACACCGGGTTACACTCGTGCAGCCTCAAGCCTCTTGTGGGGCTTGTGGAGGGACTTTGGAGGGCTGGTGTCCCCGCTGGGCGCTGGGGACAGCGGGTGCCACTGAGCAAGATGCCTGGGATGCAAATCCAGAGGAGCTCTGGGGTCCCGCGCACCCCCACGCCTGCCCACCAGGGGCTGTGTGCCCCCAGCCCGCAGCTGACGCTTGTGCTGACCCCGGGGCCACGTCCCCGAGGCACGCAAAGGGCATTTACCCCACGGCACAAAGCAGCCATGTGCTCTTCCCGCTGGGGGTTGCTCGTTGCCTGAGCCCCATCTCCTCCAGGGCGTCCCTCGGGCCACGGATGCTCCCTGAGGCGCTGCGGGCGGGGACGCGGGGCTCTTGGAGGGGGACATGGGGGTCTCAGAGGGGGGGACAGGGCTCTTGGAGGGGGACACAAAGCTCTCAGAGGGGACATGGGGTTCTTGGAGGGGAACGTGAGGCTCAAACCGCTTTTGTTCCCGCCGCCGCCGCAATGCTGTGCGTAAGCAGAAGTTCATGGTTATCATTGCTCACTATGGCAGTGCAAATGATCGGCGTTGCATCACCACTGCATAATTACACGCAACATTAAGCACAAAGTCTGAAGCATTTTCCCTGTGCCACAGAAGCAGTCTCTCTCCGCCAGCAGCCACCTGGGCCGGGCTGACACCAGCTCAACTTAACGGGACCTCAGCTGAGCGTCTGCGGAGGAGACCCCACCACCACCCTGCACACCAGCAAAGCCAGCACCTAACCTGGCTCTTGGGTGCAAAATGCAGCACAGTGCCGGCCACTGCATCACCCTTTAGCCACCTCTACCCCCCGCAGCTTTCCTTTTGCTCCCTACAGGGAAGGGACCTCTGGAGCCATGGCCAGAGCAGCACCGGGGACCGGTGAGATGCAGCAGGACAGAAAAAGTCACCACTTCCAGGCTAGAGGCACATTAAAAATATGATTTCAGCATTCACAACAGAGTTAATCACATTGGACATTTTGACAGGTGCTCAGCGGGACTTTGCATGCAATGTAACGGCATCAGCCAAACTTCAGAAAGCTGCAGGGAAGCACCAAAAATTCAACTGGCAGTGCCACGATGGCAGGATCCTGCTCCAGAAGCGGGACCTGGGGAAGGCGGAGTTCTGCCCATGGAGCTTTTCCACCCAAAAAATGCCCTTCTTTTTATTTTACCTAACAGATCAGACCTTCCTACTGCAGCCAGAGGCTGCCCACAGCTGCCTTTCCAAAACCCAGAGCAGATGTCCTAGGCAGTAGTCTCTAAGACTCCAAGTCTCCAAGTCTCCATTACCACAATTCTCAATCTCGTGAGAATTATCTTAATACACTCTCACAAATCCGTGATTTTCAGACTTCCACATGATAACTCTTCCGCGGCGCAGCGGGACGCACTTGGGGAAATTCTGTGTTATGTCCCAATAAAACTTTCATTGGGCCATAAAAGCTCTGATTATAAATACAGCCCGCGCGCGTCTCTCAGCCATTTCACTCCATCTCAATTGCTGTTTGAAAACAGGTTTCCTGCTGGGCTAATTACTTATGATTGCAGCAGTTCCGTTACATCTCCGTAAATTGGGCTGATATGGACACCAGCGAGATAACGAGCGCTGCCACCCAGGAGAAAGGGGAGAAGAGCCCTGGAGTGAGCTGGCGTTAGGACACATCTCCCAAAGGGGCTTCCGTGGTCTTAGTTTCAATTAACAGCCGAGTCCCTGCTGCAGCGGGATGCTCACCCGCTCAGCTGAGGAGTGGTCCCGCCTGAAGCGGCAGCGATGAACCCCGCAGCGATCTGTAGCTCTTTCAGGGCGTATCTAAGCCCACGAGGAACATTTATTTTTGATAACAAAGCTGGAAGCTTGGCAAGGAAATGAGCTGCAGAACAAAAGCACTGCACTTATCTAACAAACAGTCGTCATATTTGCACCCGTTTCACATGAAAAACTTAATTTGCATTTGTAATTGCACTTGAGGAAGACTGATCAAAATTCCTGTTAAATGATTTTTTTAGTTAAAACGCGTCGTTCTGGCAGGTTTCCAGCCCAGCCCGGGCTGCCTCCGGCAGCACACGAGATCCGTTATCAGCTCCAGCCCCGTGCCCGCAGCCGGGCTCTGAGGGCTCCATCCTACCGGGAGGGACCGAAACTGGGAGCGTACCGGCACGGGCAAATGGGTCCAGGCTGGTGGCCCTGCTAACACGTGCAATGTGTTAAGGCCGGGGTATAACTATGGCAGCGGTGTCCCCGCCCCGGGGAGAGACGCCGTGCGAAGCTGCAGATGCTGCCCTGCTCGTGCACAGGGATAATCCCCGCGTTCGCGTTACAGGTTCTTCAGGATGTGATGAAACGATAACCAAATCAAAAGCGGCATGAAAAATGCACTAGCTTTGCTTAATTCCAATTAGAATTGAGGCAGACGTCAGCAGGGTGATAAACGGGTGAGATGGCTTCCCCGCGGCAGCACTGCCGGGGGGTTCTGCTCTGCCCGCGGCAGGGCTGACCCCCAGAGCAGAGACCCACAGCTACAGCCTCGCCAGGGCTGCTCCAGGCACCCCGCAGAACCCGGGGCTTAAAAATAACCAGCGCCAAAGGAGAAAATTCGCCTTTTCCGACTTCCAAAACCCACCCGGTTTCAGAGCCCTCCTCCTTTTTTTTTTTTTTCTTTTTTTTTTCTTTTTTTTTTTTTTTTGGCATGCTTTTCTATATGATGTACGCAATCTGTACAACAGAGATCTGCTCATGAGGAACTCATGAACAAACTCCCACCTAATTCTCAAGCCCCCCCCGGGCATCCAAGGTGCCCTCCTGCGAGCCCTGCGGATGCTCATCGCCGCACCACGAGCACCCACTGAGACCCCCACAGCATCCCCGGCGCAGCCGCCGGGCACCGAGGGAGCCGCCTGCTACCGAAGAGCTTTGCAATAGTTACCCAGCTCTACGCAATAATAAATAAATTGTGGCTTAATATAATGTGAAAGAATCAATACTGAAACGGTAGACCCAGAGCTTTCCGTGTCGTACAAAAGGGATGTAACCTACCGGGCGCCCAATTCAATTAATCAGTCCCTTATCCCTGCAGAAGGAAAGCATCCACCAGCACATCGCCTACCGCCCTATTAGCTGCACTGCTCCCCGCTCCAAACCAGGTAATTTAATTTTTCCATGTTATCTATTTCATTTCTCAGATGACTGAAAGCCAGTGACTTACAAGATGGGCTCCAGAAACTACCATTATATTGATGTATTGTAGTACACCGAACATGATTAAACGTGATTAAAGCACTTAGAGCTGCACAAAGCTCCATTGCACAGTACAAGAGGGTTTCTTGTTTTATTTCCCACTCTCTAGGCAAGGCTGGAGCCCCTGACACGGGTATCCCGGCTACTGAGCAATGCTCCCCGGGCCCGGAGGAGAGGAGCATCCCAAGCAGCAGCGTGGTCCTGGGGACCCCAGAATATCCTCAGGGGTGCCATGACAGGCTCAGGGACACCAGACAGCGCATGGCCGCAGGTTGCTCACCACTTTTCTCCCTTCTGTTGTATTTCAGGGGGTTTTCAAGGGAAGCGGATGAGGCCCCACACATCCTTTCTCTCCCGGGGCGGCGTGGCGCAGCAGAGCCTGGTCCAGGGGCACCAAAGGAAGCGATGTCGGCCACAAACCAGCCTGCCAGCCGCAGGGCTTGAACGACAACTGAACATTTTCAACTACAGCCAGCATTTCTACTGTGAAAATATAAAATAGCTAAAGGAAGGTGTAGAGTTAGAGACGCGCATTGAGGTTGGCAGCTTGTGGCAAAAAAGCGCGTTTCCATTTTGCCGTACTCAGACTCTAGATAACACGTACAGAAAACACAGATAGAAAATTATCAGAAAATGATAGGATGAGGGGGAACGGCTTCAAACTGGAAGAGGGGAGATTTAGATTAGATATTAGGAAGAAATTTTTCACTCTGAGGGTGGTGAGCCCCTGGCCCAGGTTGCCCCGAGAAGCTGTGGCTGCCCCATCCCTGGAGGTGTTCAAGGCCGGGTTGGACGGGGCTTGGAGCACCCTGGGCTGGGGGGAGGTGTCCCTGCCCAGGGCAGGGGGTGGGAACTGGATGATCTTCAAGGTCCCTTCCAACCCAAACCATTCTGTGATTCTACGATCTTTCCCAGGTCAACTTGACTGATAAACTTATTTCAAAATTATTTTTTATAAGCCCAAGCTATGTTCTTCCAACTTGTCTATTCTTATTGAAGAGCAGATTTTAGGCAATTATGTATATTATTCTGTTATCTATACACATCAAATATCACCCAAATATCACCATTACTTGTAATAGCTTAAAACTCTCAATTAACTTTTTTTTTTGTTATTTATAAAATTAACAATTTGGAGAAATACGTTGCTAAGGTCTCGGTCTTGGATGCTGAATAATACACAACTCCATTCTGCCCTTTTCCAGGACGCGCTATAGCAGATGGATGACTAATTATCGTGCAACAACTTCTGACTCTTTGAGATGAGCTGGCAGAGGGTCAGAATAAAGACGAGCTACCGGAGACTGCGTTTTTTTGCAAAACTTTCTTCCAACAGAGAGCCCTTCAGCAAACATCCCGCTCGCCCGGGAGCCCTCAGCTTTCACTTGAGCTGCATCCTTCTCCAGCCAACGTGGGGACCTGCACTCTTTTGTGAGCAAACTAGATGAAAGCTGAGTGTCTCCATCACATATAAACCAATACCCAATAACAAGCATTATTAAAATATTACCTTCCCAAATCGAATTTTTTTAAAAAGAATTTTAATTCTTCTCCCGAGATTATTTTTCAGCTGCAACAACATTTCTAATTATTAAAGTGGGTGGCACAGGGTGAGAATCCCATCAGCTACATCCAGCAAAACTGGCACAAGACCTCCCTCCCTGCATTGGAGAGAAAACTCTTCACATTGACCAGCACTCCCAAAATAATGAGGCATCTGTTGCAATTAGTCATTGAGGAGAATTACCACATCACCCAGAACAATGTCATTTGCTGAAATGTAGCAGATTACAAAGAAGTGATCTCCAGTGCAATTAATTTTATCATTGCCTTTTCACACTTGCCAGGCTCCTCTTCGGGCAATGTGATACAGTGAAAACTGTTGCGTCAGCACTTCCTCCGTGGCTTAGTTACTAGCCTACATCACTAGTTAAAAAAATCATCATTTCAGGTCTGCTGGGATCTGCTTTTTACCTGAAAAGGGTGACTTCTCCCACCAGGAGGTCCTGCCAGAGCTGGCTTTGGGACCCTTTTGTGTTTGCCCAGGGGTGAAGGCAGAGCGCTCTGCTGCCAGGAAAAAGCCAGGGACTGCAGGAACTCTTGAGCTCCCTAATTTTCCCTCCACTCCCTTTGGACTAAGGGGAAAAATATTGCTCTTTTCACTTCCAGAACCCTCTGCAAAGACTTTTTAACTTTTGTCTTTGTACTCGAGGCAGGAGCACGATGTACCTCAGAGTGACATAATGTCATTTTAGTAAATTAAATACGAGGCGCTGTCAAGCCTTCAGGTGATCTCCAAGAACTGCCAAGCACTTCCAAGCCAAGGATCCGCTGTACTTCCCAGGGCCAGCGCTGGCCAGGCAAGTAGTCCCTGATCTCCGAGCGCATCCCAAACAGTATCGACCAACCACTTTCATACTGGAATGGCGCCCGTTTAATTAACAAAAGGATTCGCAAGAGGATCGTTACTTATTGCCAAATGCATAACCACTCATTAGGTCTCACAGGGGAAAGAGTAATTATGCTTGCAATCTATGGGGTGTCCTTTTCTGCGGTGAAAAAATGTGCATTTCATGACCCCAGCCAGGGTGGGCAACCGAGGGCTGTCAGGGGGATCTGCTTACCCCTCCTGTGGCTGGACAGCCAGGATAAGCGGTTGCCCCCGACAGTGTCACTGTGCCTATTTGGACACAGTAAGGACCCCGGTGTACTTCACAAACACCCCGGGAAAAAATAGCGACCACACTCTTGGAATTGCAGAAATGCTGCGTTGTCTTCTGGAGTCTTTCCGGCATGGGGATGAAGCCAAGTAACTATGAATGCACACTGAAAACAAGAAGAAAAAAAAAAAATTAAAAAAAGCAAGCTTATCAGGCAGTAGCAGGTCTGCAGCACCAGTTCAGCCATGGGAAAAGCTGCCTTTCAAGTCAGCCTCCCCGGGCAGCAGCGCATAGTGGAGCCGGGGGGAGCCCGCCTGCCCACAGTGCCCCCCAGGGGGCTCTGCCTGGCGAGGAGACGCAGAAATAGAAAGATGGTCACCTCAGTGTGGGGAAAAACACAGAATAATAAAAATACGTTTTTTTTCAGTTGATAATTCCAGCTTGCTTAAACTGTAAAAAAAACCAACTTCTGATTCAAAAACGGGTGCAAAGAGTCACCCTGCTGAGCTCCATCACTTGCTGAGCGTGCAGGGCTGATGCTGGTCCTCCCAGACCATGTCTAACCAATTCGTACTTGCACCAGCACGACAGAGTGCCCAGAGGAGAGTCACTGATTGAAGAAGCATCCTGAAATCACGGAATCATGGAATTTTCAGAGTTGGAAGGGACCTCTAGAGATGATCTAGTCCAACTCCCCTGCTAAAGCAGGATTGCCCAGAGCATGTTACTCAGGACTGCACTCAGGCGGGTCTTGAAAACCCCCAGAGAAGGGGACTGAACAACCTCCCTGGGCAGCCTGTGCCACGGCGCTGCCATCCCAACCGTAAAGAAGTGTTTCCTTGGGTTAGAATGGAACTTCCCATGTTCCTACTTGTGCCCATTGCCCCTCATCCTGTCAGTGGGATCCACTGGAAAGAGTCGGGCTCCATCCTCCTTCAGCCCACCCTTTAGATACTGATAAGCAATAATAAGGTCTCCCCTCAGCCTTCTCTTCTCCAGGCTAAAGAGTCCCAGCTCTCTCAGCCTCTCCTCAGAAGGGAGATGCTCCAATCCCTCAATCAGCTTTGTTGCCCTACACTGGACCCTCTCCAGCAGTTCCCTGTCTCTCTTGAACTGGGGAGCCCAGAACTGGACACAGTATTCCAGTTGTGGCCTCACCAGTGCAGAGGAGAGGGGGAGAATGACCTCCCTTGCCCTGCTGGCCACGCTCTTCCCTGTGCAGCCCAGGATGCCATTGGCCTTCCTGGTGACAAGGGCACGTTGCTGGGTCGTGGATAATTTACTATCTACCAGGACCCCCAGATCCTTCTCCTCAGAACTGCTTCCCAGCAGGTCCACCCCTAACCTCTATTGATGCCCAGCATTCTTCCTCCCCAGGTGCAAGACCCTACACTTGCTCTTGTTGAACCTCATTAGGTTCTTCTCTGCCCAGCTCTCCAGCCTGTCCAGGTCACGCTGGATGGCAGTGTGGCCCTCTGGAGTGTCAGCCACCCCTCCCGGTTTGGGATCATCAGCGAACTCGCTGAGGATACACTCTGTCTCCTCATCCAGGTCATTGATGGATATATTGAACAAGATTGGACCCAAGTGCTTCATGGCAGACAGCACTAGAAAGCATACCTAGAAGTTTTGAGAGCAGAATCCCCAGGAGCTCCCCACCCCAGCGCCGCTGTGGGGCACATGCTCCAGCTCTGTCCCGTGGGAGATTCGTCACTCCCATGTTGTTTGCTGGAGTGGGTCCCGGGAAGCAGCCGCAGGCTGGGGCCGTGCCGTGGGGCAGCCCCGCAGTGGCACCCCAGGAGCCGGCACCCCCTCCTCCAGGGCTGGCATCAACCATAACCTCAGTCTCCATCCACTTCCCTGAGGTGGCGACGATTTCCTGATGCTGGAATAATTCTGAGGAAGAGGAGAACTGCAGTCCGCTGATGAGGGGTCCCCGAGCCTGACAGCTCTGTGTTAAAATTAAGCTTGATTGGAATCACATCGCAGCTTCGCCTCCTCTCAGACACTTACTCTTTGGTTCTGCTAAATTCTTCCCGGTATCCCCAGGTCTCAGAAGGGCACTTTGTATCCTAAATGTTTTCTGCCTTTGGAATCTGGTGGACTGGACAAAGTATCGCATTTCCAGAAAAGTTTCCTCTTTAACATTACCCCAAGCTTGTGTGCCCTGCAAATTCCAAATGCGATGAAAAGTCACTAATAGTAACCATTAGTGTACAAACTAGGAGTAATAACCAAGAAAGAAAATCAAGGGAATTCTCTAAGCACAGACCGGGCCATCGACCTGCACTGCTGGGGCTGAAAAGGGGCATTTTCTGCTCATACTGGGAGACCTGCAGCGGGAGGGATGGGGATGGGGCGGAGGGAGGAACTGCAGGGAGGGAGAAAGGTGTTGGAAGAGCAGCTGCCATCACGTTTGGTTATTTACTTCAATTAAGCAAAGCAAAAATGTTGTGGTTCCATCAGTATTGGATTTGTATTGAAGACCGAAACCTATTTTGATTCCACCTGAAACATGGCCGCCGGCGATGCCAGGCGCAGGGTCAGCATCGCCAGCGCACACCCCACGGCTGCTGGGACAGGGTCCCGTGCTCAGCCTGCCATCGGAGCTAACCTGTTCAGAGCCCGCCCAGAGCAGGGGTTTATGATAATTTCCTAAAGGACGGAGCCTTGAAACAAACCGGCAACAGCTGCTAGAGGAGGTTTAGCTGGGATTTTCCTAAACTCAGCCCCTCTTCGATCCACCGTTCACCAGCTTGTGTCAGCGCAACGTACAGCAAGGTCCCAGTCTCAGCAGCTCCCAAAGTCAGCCCAAAGACTCCCAGATAAAACCTGTTTAAACCAAGACCGCACGGACTGAGTTTCATCCCAGGGCACGCGCACAGACTGCAGACTTCAAGCCTGGATATAAATATATCCATAAATATCCCAAACTTTCCAGTCAGCCCCCTGGAGAGGTGCTGGATCGGCTCTGCAGCGCTGGTGCCGCGGCGGGGAGCGGCGAGCAGGCTCAGCAGGCAGCGCGCTGCCCGCGGAGCCGGGGATTTATTCAGCATCTGGCGGCGCAGGCTTTCAAGCTGGAGTTTGACGGGAGCAGAAGGCACGTGAAAAGCAGTCGCGAGCGTGCAAATCCCCGCTGGGCACCGGCAGGAGCTGCGGCTCTGCGCGCAGCGAAGGGACAGCGGGGCTTTGCCGCTGGGGTGGTGAACTGGGAGGGCGAAATTTGCTTTGTCTTCCACCTACGGCATGGGGAGCTTCCTACGGGAAGGTGCGAGTACCTGTCACCATTGGTGAGCGCCTTACAGTGCAATAGGAAATGTGTGCACATGTGTGGGTGTGCATGTGTGTGGGTGTACGTGTGTGTGCGTGCACATGTGTGTGTGCGTACGCGTGTGTTTCTCGCTGGCGATGGCGGAAAGCAGCAGGACTGGAGCCGGCACCGTACGAGCAGCTAAAGAGCTCCTCCTGCTGAAACCCCGCCGGGGAGATGGGGCTCACGCTGCACACAGGCCATAGGTGCCGTTCTCCCCAAGGAGTACAATGGGATTTTCTACTTCAAGGTGGGAAACACCGCGCCACAAACACCGTACGCACGTGCGGATACCCTGTCTGCGTCCTCACACGCGTCCCCTGTTCGCATCCCGTCCTCCCCACTGCGTGCACGGGGGAACCCTGCAAAGAACCACGGCGAGAACCCTACAAAAGTCACACAGACGATGAGCAGCAAGTGGAAACAGACATAATTTGGGAAAAGGGTAGTCATGGGAATATCTGCCGTCACCATCGCACTAGATAGCCGGCGCTGTGGTTTGAACAGGAAAAAAAATTAAAACCCACTTACGGAAAAATTACACTGGTTGTTAGAAAAAGGACACAGCTGGATGCGGCTCTATAGATCAATCTGCGCAGGAAACAGGGAAAACATTAATGCTGTAAGCTATATCCCAATAAATATAATGCAACTGTGCTCTGAATTGAGCAGATTAGGACGGGATTACAGCGCAGGATTATGGGCCCCCATCAAGTGCTCGCATATATTTTGCCATCTAAAGATTAGATATTTTAAAGCTTCCATGCATGAAATGAGCCTGACCAAGGGAGCCTGGAAAAGCAGCTGTGGCAAACAATCATTCCCAAATTCCCCTCTCTGTAGTAGCCCCGTGGGGGGATAAAAGTGAGCCCAGAAGAAGGGACAAGGGCGGAACGGTGCGACCTGCCTGCTCAGCCCCTGCACATGGACCCGCTGTCTCCTCCCCGCGCAGCGCCAGCACAGCCGTACCGGCGCGGAGCAAAGCATCCCCGCGGAGCGGCCAGCCGGCCCAGACAATGCCCAGGAGCGGGTGCTGAGAAAAGATCATAAAGGAACTGGATAAAAATACAGTGATGCCGTTCCCAATACATCGCCTCGGCTTTCTGCCATCTGCCATTTAAAAATTCGCTCTGCGAGAGGGTAAACCCACCCCTTTGTATCTAACAGCCTTCGATGGCCTTGCCTGATATAACATTTTGAACACGTGCACACTTCCAGCATCTGAAACATCCCATGACAATGAGATCCCCAATTTCATTACAAGATGCAGGGAAAGTGTTCCCTGTGTTTTAAACCTGTTGTCCAGACATTTCATTTGCATTCCCCCCGGTTCCTGCGTTACGGGAGACAGCGAGTGACTTGCTGCAGGCTGATTTTAAACACATCTGCTGTAATCCCTGTCAATCATCTTTTTCCTAAGCTAAAAGCCTGTTTAATCGCCGGGTGCAGAGACAATCCCATCCCTGAGAGCCCTCTGTTTTCTGCAGCCCAGCTTACCGTACCCGTTTGCAATGGCACGGCCAGCACCGACTGCAGGATTTGAGTTGTCAGCTCCCAGAAATTTATTTCAAAATTTGGTATTTTGCTGTTATGCACATTACATTTCCTAACATGGTGTTTGCCTTTGTGTCTACCATGAGTTGACGTAACTCAAGGACGGGGGGGGGGGAGTTTCAGCAATAGTTCTTCTGCAGCTGTATTGATCTTTTTGCCCGTGCTGGTCAGTGTCTCCAGTGGTCACCACAAAGTCCAGGTACGCACAAAAAGCCTTTTGCTATTTCAGGACTTGATCCTGTTACCCCACGTGCCATAATTGCCTCAGTGAGGTTACCAAACCGGAGAGCCTTTCCAGTAAGTTTAGCATGTCTGAGCTCCAGTAATACTTAGAAAGCAAGTAACGATGTAGTTGAAGAATGACATTCATCCCAGTGCTGCAGACTGCGTATTTCACTCCCCTATTATTCACTTTCCTGACACAGACTTGTACCACCATAAGACACACACCAAATTAGACATACAGATCACAGCCCTTTTGCCAGCAGCTTGTCCCTAGAGCTCTCTGGTATTTCCTTTTGCTGTATTCAGCCACAGTAAGTATTTTCATTTTTCAGAATTAAGACATATTGGCTATCTGGTCACAGCAATATTTTTATTACCGGCATGAGCCACATCCTTGTCCTCCTCACACATCAAAGGAGACCACAGGTGATTTGGGGAAAAAGAAGCAGCTGAGTGAGGGTGGGTTTACCATCAGCTTCATGGTTTGGAGGTGCCCTCTCCTCCCCGCGGTCACCGTGCCCAACTCCTGCTGCACCAGCTGAGCGCTCGCTCTGCGATGGTGACGTTTCCCATTGCAAGGAGAAAAGGGAAAAAAAAAAAGAAAAAGCAACCCATAGAATCATAGAATCGTAGAACGGTTTAGGTTGGAAGGAACCTTGAAGATCATCGAGTTCCAACCCCCCTGCCCTGGGCAGGGACACCTCCCCCCAGCCAAGGGTGCTCCAAGCCCCGTCCAACCTGGCCTTGATCACCTCCAGGGATGGGGCAGCCACAGCTCCTCTGGGCAACGTGCGCCAGGGGCTCACCACCCGCACAGGAGAGAATTTCTTCCTCAGATCTCATCTAAATCTCCCTCTTCCAGTTTAAATCCATCCTGCAAAGGGCTACCTGCTGGCCAGTCTTCCTACAAGAGCTTCCACATATCAATCCTAAATTTCAAGTTTTCAATTAGCTTAACCAACAAAAGCCATATGAACTGGGTAGAGCATCCCAGGGCTTTCTCGGGGTGCAGGAACTCCCGCAGCACAGCCTCGGGGGGTGCACTCCAAACGAAGTAAGTTTGCCGAGGGCTTTGTGTGCTGCGGGAAGAATCCACCCTCCCTGAACAAAACCTCAACTAAATATAAAATAGATAAAATCCAAATAGAAAAACGATACCCCCAGCTCCAACTGCTGTGTGGGTTAATCCAGCAGCGCCTCGGGACTCCATGACCTCCATAAATACTTTCCACATATAACATTTGCCAACAGCATGTTTTGAAAAAGTTGCCTGGGTGCTTTTGCAGACATATACATCTAACATTTCACCTCCAGGCTCCCAAACTGCAGCTGCCCAAGCCCAGAGATGCTATTTTAACCATGCACGAGCAGAATATTGAGAGGTTTTACAGCCATGGCTTCCCGGCGGTGAGGACAGACCCAGCCCTCAGGGTTCAGTCTTTAAGAGCTCAAACCCCAGCAAAGCGTGCACAGAAGGGAGCCGAGCAACGCACACCTCGTTGGAGAGTAAGACGCCAAATTGGCTTTGCAAATGGCATTTTGTCTGAGAGAAATACTATTGTCGTCAGAAACAAACTAAGCTCATGCACTGCTGCACTTTGGGTTATTCAGTAATAGGCTGAACTAAGCAGTATTTGCTAAAGCAATGAAAGGAAAATGAACTAATCATCCTATAAATAAACCCGCTTATGAGTATTTAGTAAGTGGTTCTTGTTAACAATTCAATACTTTCCACACATAATTAAATAGCTCTTAATAAAAAAGGAGTTTTTTATTGGGCTGTCTTTAGACTAGACCTATGGATATCTGAAGAAACGTCTGGAAGGCAAAACAAACCATGCTGGAAAGTGAAACTTTCAAGCTCACAATAAGACTAGAAGAGCCTCTGTGCTTCTAACGCTAGAAGAGCAAAAATCTACAGAAGGCAGCAAGCGATGACCGCTGGCAAATCCCTCCTGCCCTGCGGCAGAGCCCTCCACACGGCCCTGTCTCCTGCAGAAGTCTTCCTCCCCCTGGGCGCGATGTAGGTGGAACGCAATATGTTATAGCTGTTTCTGTCAACTATGAAAAATGCACGTACTTAAAATTAAGCGTATGCTCGAATCCATCAGCTTCAACAGAAATTAAATGGACGCTTTATTTAGCGATGACTAAAGGCTCTGATGAACGAAGACCACTCCGTTCTCTAAGCCGAGAAGCAAAGAGGGGTATGAAGCTGTTTGCGTGGAGCCCGTGCCGGGGCTGAGCGCGCAACCACAGCCCTTGGCACTGGGAAACGCCTGAAGCCCAACACCAACTACTCCTGGAGCACAAGGCAGTTCCAGAATAGCTCATTAATTACATTTTTCTGCCACTTAAAAACTGAATCTCCAGCAGCTTTGGGGACTGAAGTGGGGTTTTTTTGACCAGTGCCTTTCTGGCTCAGTCATGGCCACGTTCAGCACCGGGGCAGCCTCTGCACATCAGGGCCATCTGCAGGATAACCTCCTGCGGAGGAAACCTCAGACATCAGATCGTAACTGCTGTATGGGAGCACTGTGTGACTCCAACATTACTTGTGCTTCTCAGCGAGGCCACGGTAAGTGTTAAACTACGTCTGGAGCGGACCAACACCATAGAAAGCGCAGAATTAGCAGAGAAATAAGATAAATGAAAATTTTCTTGTGTGTACTAACACCAACCGTTTCAAACACAACTGCCAGGTGGGATTAGGATCATCAGAAGGGGAGCAAAAGAATTTCTCATTAGAAGGGAGGCAAGCTTCCAGATCCGAAAAACCCAGTTAATCAGAGTATCTCGCGCGGGGACAGCATCGCTCCTGCTAACCCAGAGCGACGCCAGGGATTACTTCTATCATCGCTCCGCTTGGAGCATGGCATCCCTCGGATGCCGTTCCATTGCCTTTGGACATTTTCCCTTTCCATCACTGGAACACTGTGGGCTCAGTTCTCTACTTATTTACATCGGCTTCCAAGGCTGCGCAACCCCAACTTGCGCCAAGGACCCCCAGCCAGCGCAGGCAGAGCAGAGGTACAAAGCCCTTTGCCGTTTCTTCTGATGCCGGCTCCAAAGCACTTCCTTCACGTACTCGGTCCTCCCCGGGCAGGGTCTCCAAACAACACCAAATTTCCCCAGCCAGCAGCTAAAGCTGTGACACGACCGTGCTGTTTCCATAAAAATAGTAAAGATGTTGTCTCATTTCAATTTGAAACTCAGAGTGGCCATGGGCAAAAGTCAACCTCTAGGGAAAGCAAACATTTTGAAGAAAATTTTCTTTTATCGGAAGCACAGAGAATGTATCTACTTTCTATAGGGAATGTTATCCTTTTAAATGAATTTCTTTTGCAACAAAACAAAATGACAACTGATAGACTAAGCACACCGATGTCTTCTTCACCCATCGGCCCACAGCCTCTTTCCCCAGGCTCTCCCAGCTCCCGCCATGGATGGGGCCCTCTCCCTTGGACGCTCTTTCTAACACATGAGCCACGTATTTCACAGCCCGAACCCAGCCAGACTCTGATTCTTGGGCTTTCAGTCCAATTGCTCCAGTTTTAAGGCAGAGCGGGGACAGACATTACATAGAAGCACCAGCCACAGTCAGAACACCTCTATTCGTGTTTTCTGTTTCACTGGTCAGCTGTTATCCTTCTAATGCACATAAATAAATGAGTTTTCACTAAAACATCAGAAAGAGTAAATATTTCCACTGAATGTGAAAGAGACAGTTCAGTCGACAGACACAAAACAACTAACGGGAGAAGAGAAAGATCGAATTCAACGTTTTGAGAGAATAGGTCACATGCATTTAGGTTTGCTCAAAGTTGTGCTAATTCTTATGGTGCTTAGAAAACTTAGAGAAGAAAAGCTACTAAAGCAGGCAATGTCTTCAGATTTTGTAAGCCTGCCTGAAGGTGTGCATGGGCGGGCGCAGGCTGACCGTGGTGGCAGATGGTTGCTCGGTCAGGTTTCCCATAGTTTTAGCTGTTTGCCGACGACCAGCCAGCCACCAAGTACCCCAGCAAGGGCCATGCAGAAGTACCTGTACTTCATTCCCGTCTCGGCTCGGACGGTCTCTTGCAGCGACAGCCCATGGAGGTGCAGGAACTTCTCCAGCTGCTTCAGCTGTGCAGCTCGGCTCAGCTGCCCCGGCCAGCCCGCGGCGGGAGGGCCGGCTCTGGGAACCACGCTTTGCTTTTTACCTTTCAGGAGCGCTTCGCTCGGCTTCTGCAGGCTTGGCTTGTGGGGTGGGATATCCGCACAGCTGGGCTTGTACAAATGCATGGTCCACACGCACGGAGCTGCTGATGCCCTCAATGCCCAGGAGATACCGGAGCGTGGGGTCCTCAAGAGCTTCCACCCTACAGTCTGCTGAGAGGAGAGCCCAGTGCCATCACACTCCCACCAGTACAAGACGGTATGAGCTGGGTTGTGTTGCCCAAGAAGACCACAGGACTATGGAGCAGTATTTTTCTCCCAGCCATTCTTTATATTATTGCAACTGGCTTATTTTAATTGATGCCCAGGATGGATTCTGGCCAAGATCAGCAATCTTGTTCAGCTGCTGAGACCTATAATGGTCAAGTACTCCAAGGGATAAGGACTGCCAGTGGGAATAGAGCACCGACCCTGTTTCCCAGGTCTTATATTTAGATAATGAAAATATTTGCTTAGGATTCAATCCAAGGCCAATAAACATAAAACAAATATTCTCACAGGGTTTATTTCAGGCCTTGGCCTGGACAGATGAATGCTGCAAGCATCTCTTATGTAAGTTATTAAAACATTTTGTTTTCTCATAGTCCATTGTGAACTCTCACAGCTCAGGTTACGTGGTCTGTAAACTTCCCCAGTATTTGCAGCCTCCTGGGGCTTCAACAATTAAGACAATTAATTAGAAAACAAAGGCTATGGAGCAGTCAAACACCAAGAAGAAAAAAAAAATAACCTAAAAACAGACAGACAAGGGAAATACTTGAGAAAGGAACAAGCTATGGGCATTGGAGCCTGGGCAGAGAATGAGCACCAGATTTCGGGAGGCTGTGTGCTCCCTCAGGAGCCCAGACGGAGAGGGGCTGTGGGAGGGGAGCTGGCAAAGCCCCTGAGATGCCACCAGCTGCTGCAAAACCTCCAGCTCCACAGAATCTGCTGCTTCTTGGCATGGGGCAGCGGGTGAGGACACCGATACATAACTAAAAAATAAATGTACCAAACCAACCAAGAGTTATTTCACCCCTGCTAAACAGCAAACAAAAAGTCTCAGTTCTCAGGGTCTTCATCCCTGAGGAATGACGGGAGAAGCAGCACAAGTTTCACAGCATCACCAAAGCCAGCGCCCAAGGGCACCCAATATCCAGGAGGACCACAGTAACTTTTTCTGGCCAACACCAACCCACAGCAAACAAATCATGACAATGTCTGATAGACACCATGGAGGCAGATTTCTGAGACTCTTCTATTTTAAAAACTCAACCCATTTTCTGACTGTCATTTCAATCCCAAATACATAGGAAAAAGAAGTTAAATAATCAAGTGATGGATATATCATGAACTCAACTAATCCTTAAATCTTTCAAAGCAGATAAACAAGGACTGATCCCAAACCCAGAACATATTTTAAAAGATTATAATTCAATGTCACAGAGGGGAGTTTGGCGTGGACGTTTGGATTACCTGGTTACTCTTTCTCTGCAACTGTTGTGTCAGGGCCATGAGGACACCAATGGACCCCGATGTCCCAGGCCGGGGTGGTGGGAGGGTCCTGCCCTGCCGCCCCAGGCCCCCCTGGCCCTGTGGTACCCTGACACACTGCTGCCCAAAGATGGGGGATCCTGCCCTCATGGTGCTGACCGAGCCCAACCATCAATGGTGGGGTGCAAGTGGTGCTTTCAAGCTCTACTCTTCGCAACACAAGTGCACTCAATGGAATAAAACATGCTGTGTGACTGCAGCCATGCCTCATAGGAGCCGTATTTTTCCCTCCCAGCAACGTAACATTGGCGGCTGTAGCTGTGATCTCTCCTGCAGCTGCCTTACAGCAGGCGTAGAACCATAGAATCATTCAGGTTGGAAAAGACCCGTAAGATCACCGAGTCCAACCATTAACCTAACACCGCCAAAACCACCATTAAACCATGTCCCGGAGCTCCACGTCCACATGTATTTTAAATACCTCCGGGAAATTGCTGCACGGACAGGTCTGCGGCAACACGCTTTACCTGAGCACAGATCATACGGCTGGGACTCCTGCCTTCTCCCTTTATTCGCTCTCTGTGTCCCCTAAAATAAACCCCTTTTGATTTACCTCCTGTCAGATCCAGCTCTCTCCTCATCTATAATGCACGGTGAACAAATGGCAAAGAAATATTTCCACAAGCTCTTACGAATTTTTTTAGACATGTTTCACTGGTTTGGCATTTTGGCGGCTTGAACAGAGCAGCATCACTAGGAATTTAGTTCTCCCAAAAGTTATTCCCCAGTGCTTTGCTTTTATCGGGCTGATGAATACCACGGGCTGGTGTGGCCGCTGAGCACTGTGCCCGAGAAACTGCTCAGTCTTCGTCTGCAGACCCACTCCTATTCCCTTCATTGGGCTTGTTAGACATTTCTGCACTTAATAACTACTTGCTCCAACTCTCAGAGTTCTACCTTGTTTTCCTTTCCTTTTCCTGTTTCTAGTTTTTATTCTAATGATGTTTTTATTAATTTTTAATCCCAGCATGTCTGCAAGATCCCGGTTTGCGCCGGGCACTTCAGGCAGGATTAGGGAAGATTTCACCCGACTTCTCAGCTGAAATCCCCGCTGTTACCAGTGCATTTGCGTACTGCTAGGCAACATGCTGAAACCCCCTTTGGCTGCAGCCTTGTCCCTCGAGGTGAGTGAAACCCGCATCCTCCCTCCGCCAGTCCCCGAAACCACCCTGAGCGAGCACGGCTGCCCCATCCCCGCGATGCCGCAGTTCGGGGACAGTGGGGCTGAGCCCGCAGTGCCGGGCAATTCCCATTTAGGTTCCTATTTCATTAAGGGTCTTATTCAGCACAGGAGATTAGAGAGTCGCACGTCTAATTTCCACTAATACCAAGATCCCCTTATATTTTTTTTAAAGGAGCAAGATCGGTTTCTGGAGGCTGCGACATTTAAGATCGCTGGAATTAGAAATTCAGCAGCTGCGGGTTTCCCCTCCAGAGCGGCTTCTTCGCCGCTGCCTGGCTCCAGGGAGGGAAGGAGGGGGACGGGGACCCAGGGCCAGCAGCACCCAGCAAAGGCTTTCCTGCCCCTTTCTCCTGTCACCTGCGCAGTCCCCGCACAACAGCAGCCACTTTTCAGCTAAATTTGCATGAAACTACAGCATTTGGACAAAACAGCCGATGAGAAATACGGCTGAATAACCACAGGCAGTTTGTGCCGAAGAAGTTACAGAAACTAAGCAACAAGTTTGCAGAATTTTCAGCTCTGTAACATGCATCCATCGCGACGCAGCAGTAAAAAAACCCTATATAATAATGTTGAATAATCAGAAAAGTCAACTCGTAAAGCCAAAAGTCTTTCTGTTATTATCATCATCATCATCATTACGGTTATTACTGGAATGCAAACTGCTGCTGCCTGAGCAGCCAGCGGGGTACGTACCTGTGGGGCATCCCGGTGGTGTAGGCGATGGTGTACTCGTGGGAGAGCTCGCAGACCCGCAGGTACCAGTTCATCTCCAGCTCCCGCAGCAGAGCCAGCCGCCGGGCACGCTGCTGCGGCTGCCCGCCCCGGCCCCGGCCCTCCTTCCCGCTTTCCGAGGAGCTCTTCGGGGCTCGCTCCCTGGTCCCCAGGGAAAGCACCGACTGCTTCCTCAGCTTCAGCGCTTCCTCGGCATTTTTATTCCCCACGGTCCCCGTGCGTGCCGCCAGCATTTCGCCTCCTGCCCCGGTGCGAAGGCAGCACCCCCCAGCAGCGCTAAGTCGCTGCCCTCAAATCATGTAAACTGATTTTCAGCGCGCACTTTCCTCCCTCTATAACCTTATGCCGGCCACAAAGCTGTAATTAGATATGTGTCTGCAGAGCTTAACCAGAAAGAAGAGCTGCAACCTTCTCATGGAAACATCTGCAGCAGCTTCCCGCTGCCCAGCGGGCTTCGCTTTGCCACCAGTAAGGAGGGCAGTTCTTAAAAAACAACATATAACCACGTGCAAAGCAGCACACCTGCGCTGGGCTCGTACAAAACAAGGTATGTAGGTGGATGGTAGCAGGAAAAGAAGGCGCAGATTGCTGAAGCTGCGAAGATCGGAGGGCTCCAGCCAGCGGAGGTGAAGTCGGGCGTGCGCTCCCTCAACGGCGAACCCGCGGCCACGTGGGCTCACCCGAGCAAACTGCAGCGCGGTTCCTGCCGGATGCGGCCTCAGAGCATCGGTGTCCGAACCGCCCCGGCTGTGTCAGAGCTGAGCCGGCTGCTCCATCCCTCCTCCTCCTCCTCCCACGTGCAGTGCTCCAGCTCCTCGGATCGCCCCGTCCGGCAGGAGCTTCCATCCTCCAAAGGATTCGTAGAAATTCAGGGATTTGATCACCCTTAAGGTGAGAACAAAGTTATGACTTTTCCCGATTCGTTTGCTTGCTGAGCAAACCATGTTTTGGGGAAATATATGAAAGGAGCAGATACTAGAATTGAATTAATTTCCCTCTCTGGTTTGAAATGTAAAAGCTGATATGGAGATTACAGCACTAATCACAGCAGCCACTTTAGAAGCACAAACATATCCTTGTTTGGAGAGAGAGGCAGACAAAGAGGAAGAAAAGCCCTCTAAAGACCAGCAGGATTTTAAAGCCATTGCGTTGAAAGGAAGAGCAATCGCCTGCCCGTGCCCTGCGCGGAGGGTGCGTGTGGCTCACAGCGGGAGGCAACAGGCAAGCAGTTGCAGAGGGACCGGGGACTGCAGGAAGAACTTCACAAAATCAGGGTAAAGGGACCTTTGGAGATCTCTGGCCCCATGTGCCACTCCCAGCAGGTCTGTCACCAGCCCTAGATGAGTTTTCCCACCCAAGCCCTTGCAGACCCTCGAGGCTGGAGCCTCCCCCAGCCCTGCAGGCAGCCTCTGCCCCCAATGCACCAAAAAAAAAAAGCTCTTCCCAAGGTCCATCCCAAAGCTCCAAAGCTGTGGCCGGTGTCCCCCACCTGACCACCCGCCATTCCTCAGTAGACTTTGGTTCCACCGCCTTCTTCTCTCCCCTCCAGGCACTCCCAGACCGCTGCTGCGTCCCCTCTTGGTCAGCCAGGACCAGCCCGGCTCTTGCCACCCATCCCGGACCTGGGTCGCTCCAGCCTCTGGCCACCCGGGCGGCCTCCACCGGGTCCCCCAGCCTTCGGGAGCCAGGGGGCTCCTGAGCCAGGCACGGTCTGCTGGCCATGCTCCCCCAAGGAGCCCAGCGTGGGGACTGTCCTGCTGGCAGCACCTGCACTCTGCCGGCTCACCGCATTTCAGGATGTGCCGCAGTTAAAAAAAAAAAAGAAAAAAGCCCTTTTTAGGCGCTTTTTAAGAAAGCGGTTCCATTCCCTCTGGGAAGAAGTCCTGTAAGATCTACCTTGCACAGAAACCAGTGTTATCCAACCTATTCAGCAGAGATGGCTCTAAACTCTTCTCTGGAAATTTTGCAGAACTCTAGAAAAGTGGCTCCAAGTTTGAGCTGTTAACAAATTCTAGTGCTGACCCTGTTCTAAAACATTACCTCATTTGTCATTAAGCTTTCTAGCACTTCCCAAAAAGGAAAGGGTTTCCAGCAACTCCAGAAGCCTTTAACTCAAACCCGAGCACCTGAAGTAATACATACTTATTTTACAGAGACATAACTTTCAAGGCTTATAAGATTCTCCAAGTTCTTTCAGTTGGAAGTCGGCAAACAAAAGCAAAATGCGGTTCTTAAACAGCTGTATAAAAGGCATATTGTGCTTACTCAGCCTTCTGTGTTTATCAGCTCCTTAACCACAGAAACACCCTGTTGTTCCCAAAGACCTTAAAGGGTATCAGTCACCTTAAAAGTAAACTAAATTAAAAGCAGGTGCTGACAATTTGTTCCTCTCTAAGTGGAGCATTGTTGGTCGTACAGTAGGCTATTGTGAGGGGAGATGTTCCCATAATGTCCCATTTAGGTAGGTAACGCTATCGGATATTGTCTCTTGGATGATTATATATTCCGGCAGGTAAGGAGACCCTGGCTCACCTTATAAAAAATGCAGAAAGATTGCTTTCCTGAAAGCAACGCTACCCCGCTGGCTTTAAATATTGATACTGCATTTCCGCGGCTGTATGGAAGCACTGGGCTGCCTCAGCAGCTCGCCAAGCGAGGCGCCGCCGCCGAGCCGGAGCAGTGCCGACATCCAGCCGGGCTCTCCGGGGGCATCTCCTGGTGGGGACCAGCCCTCTGCCCCCCGAGCAGCTCCCCCAGCCCTCCACAGCACCCAAAATCCTCTCCCACTCAGGTGCCAACATCCCACTTGTGAACATTGGTAGACAGCGAGTCAGCCCCTGTGTTATTGCCCAGCTGAGGGCTGGTGATTTATCACTGATCAGTTTTCCATGAGCTCTCCGCGTGCAGGGAAAGTGGGGAGATGGCAGTGCTGGGGGGACGTCTCACCCTGCAACCACTGTGGGGGCAGGCGGCCGCGGGCTACGGGACCGGGGCATAGAAGCCTGGCCAGTGAAGCTGCAAACTGGTCCCTGCTGAGGGCTGGGGGCACCGCCTTCCTTTTATAGTGCTTTTTCTAGGCAAGTTAACGTTATCGGTAAGGTAATTGTTGTAATTGCAAATGTTGTAAAGTTATTGGTTAAAGTAATAAGCCGTTCTTATTACAATTATATATTTCTAACTTATTTATACTCTGTATAAATTTATAAAGACATGTTTATGAGCTCTGTACTTGCAATTCATTGCAACTTATAACTTATTATAAGGTCTGGGGAGACCTTAGAGCCCCTTCCAGTGACTAAAGGGGCTCCAGGAGAGCTGGGGAGGGACTCTGGGTCAGGGAAGGGAGCCATGGGACGAGGGGGAACGGTTTGACACTGACAGAGGGGAGATTGAGATGAGATCTGAGGAAGAAATTCTCTCCTGTGCGGGTGGTGAGCCCCTGGCCCAGGCTGCCCCGAGAAGCTGTGGCTGCCCCATCCCTGGAGGTGTCCAAGGCCGGGTTGGACGGGGCTGGGAGCACCCTGGGCTGGTGGGAGGTGTCCCTGCCCAGGGCAGGGGGTGGCACTGGGTGGGCTTTAACGTCTCTTCCAACCCAAACCCTTCTGTGATTCTATGATTATTAACACTCTTACTCCAGGCTTTGAAAATGTCTATAGCTCTTCTTAAAATGCTCTATAAAGTTAGATTTTTCTTCCAGCTGCTGTCCCTACAGCCGGACACACCATACAGAAACCATCTCCGGGCCGTTCTCTGCAGAAGCACCCCCATCCACCGCTGGGGTCCCCCCATGCCCACCCCCGGCACGGCAGGTCCTGGCCGGTGGCCCCGGGGCTGAGCTGGCCCCCGCCGAGGCCCCGAGTGCCCCAGCAGGGTGGGTTAATCTCCCGCTGCCCAGCGTAATGCCCTGCACTTATCTGTATTAAACGCACAATCCCGGGCTGTCTGGAGCGAAGGGAGGTTACAGCAGTAACAAGAAGTGCAGAGGTACAGAGCAGCCATTAATAACAACAAACAATATAGTTCACGTTGCCAGTTTTAAAGCAGAACATTCCCGTAACACCCGACCTCACCACCTCCAGCATCAGGACACGGGTTTAATATGTTGTCCTCTGGCTCAGACACTGTTTTAGTCACACCCCCTATTTTTCAGATGTAAATAAGAGAAACAACTCTAAAAACCTCCAGTAGATGTTTTCTGCTCAGAAAAGCATTAGGTTCCCAAGATGAATTAGTGCACTTCACACAGTTTGCATTTTTAATGTTTTTTTTTTAAATCTCTTAGGCAGTTTTCCACCAGGATGTGCTGTTTGAGTTAAATCTGTGTGCTGGACGACAAGTGCCTTGCAACGTTACACAAGGAAAGTCTGTCCCGATGTTCTTCACAACAAATTTATTTTGCCTCATTCCAAACTAAAGGAATGCAGGATGCGAATTCTGATCCAGCAGTTCCACTAAAACTCGCTTAAAATTCATCCTCTTTTAAAAGGACCTTAAAACCCACCCTAGCTTTTCAGATTCCACACTAGCCTCTTAATAAGCGTTCCCCAAATGTTTTCAGCTCTGTATACAGACATCTAAAATCTATTTGCATACACAGGCATAGCTCGTCTCAAGCAGCATAACGTAGCAGCAGTTAATAACCTGGGAGGTTATTTAGAGGGTTTTAAGCAGAAAAAATGCAAGCCTTCCACAGGTACAGATTGAGTTGGAAAATATCTGTAAGTGATATCTAAGTAAACATATAGATTTCATCCCATAGGAGCGCAGTAATTTCCAAATGCACGATCCAATTAGCAAGAGTCTAAATGATAGCCTGTAGGCTAACAGTACTCCTGCTCCGTACCGTCTTCTACTTAAGGTAATTGAAACTCCATCAGGGAAAGATTCATTAAGGTACTTAATTGGTTTTAAGTGGTTCACCCTGCTCTGACAGCGTTGAAACACAGCAACTTGTGCAGGGCAGGACGTGGGGACAACCTCAACTCTCTCCCGCGTGGCTCCGCCAGCAGCAACTGGCATCGTGCGCTGGACCGCTGCTTTGCGCCCTGCTCCAGGCGCAGAATCCTGCCCGTGCCGGGCAGGGGATGCTCGAGCATCCTCAGCAACCCTCCTTCCCCGCAGCACCCACGAAGACAGCCTGAGGGACACCTCCGGCTCCTCTCCTGATCCACCCTCACGTTTCTTAACTTCTGGAAGTACACCAGAGCAGCCCCTGTGCTGGGGTCGATACCGGCATCCCTGAACGCGAGGGGAAGGATCCCAAATCAGCCATTGCAGCGCGCTTCCAAATATAGGCAAGCTCTCCAAAATATTTGGCGTTAGCAGGTCAAGCGTTGCCTGCTGTTTTCATCCTCTCTTGGAAGAAGCTGGAAAGGGATCCGGCGTCCCATCAGCCCTCTCCAGGTGGAGGAGCAGCCCTCTCTCCAGTCGTTCCTCTGTTCATGGCAAGCAGGCATGACCTGGGAAACAAAGAACAGGTCCAAAATGATGTTTAAAAAAAGGCTATATGTGTCTGCATCGGGTTTCTTTCAGTTTTTAAAACCATTCCTTGGCTCCCCCCTCAGGGCTGCAGTTCCCCGGCTGTGCCAGCTCTGCAGGTTGTCCTCCACTGCAGGTCACCCCCCCCCCCCCCCAAAAAAAAATAATCCCTAAATAAGCAGCAGACAGGGGCCAGGACCCTCCTGGCTGTCGGGGAGCGGAGCCCAACAGTCACGTGGAATACAGTTACAAGGCAGCAGCACTGCTTGCCCCGCAGCGCGCGCTCCCCCTCCAGCCCTTCGCCCATGAGGAGCGTGGGACACGCACCGCGCTGCCCCGACATGGCCCCCACAGGGTGAGGAGCCCAGCGCGGTGATAGGAACAGCGTTTCGGAGGGTGAAAAGGGCTGAGTTACATGCAATACTGGATAACCGAGAGTTAGATATAACTATATTCTTCAGGTCTTAAAGAGAAATCTCAACATCCAATACACCAGAAATTGGTGTTAATGTATTTCCACATATCCAGCCGTTTCCTGGCAGGGAGCACAAAGGCATTTCATCTCCTGGCTCACGGGAGAGCCCCAAGTTTAGATGCCCTGGTCCCATCCAAGAAGGCCAACGGCATCCTGGCCCGTATCAGCAACGGTGTGGCTGGCAGGACTGGGGCAGTGATCATCACCCTGTACTTGGCACTGGTGAGGCCCCACCTCGAGTGCTGTGTTCAGTTGTGGGCCCCTCACTACAAGAAAGACATTGAGGTGTTGGAGCGTGTCCAGAGAAGGGCAGAGGAGCTGGTGAGGGGTCTGGAGGACAAGTCTTATGAGGAGAGGCTGAGGGACCTGGGGGTGTTCAGCCTGGAGAAGAGGAGGCTGAGGGGAGACCTTATCGCTCTCTACAGCTCCCTGAAAGGAGTGAGTAGTGATGGGGGATCCATCTTGTCTCCCAAGGAACAGGCGAGGGTACAAGAGGGAATGGCCTCAAGTTGCGCCAGGGGAGGTTTAGGATGGATATTAGGAAAAAAGGGTTATCAAACATTGGCACAGGCTGCCCAGGGCAGTGGTGGTGTCACCATCCCTGGAGGTGTTTGAAAGGCAGGTAGTCGTGGTGCTGAGGGACATGGTTTAGTGGTGGACTTGGCAGGGTTAGGTTGGTGGTTGGACTCAGTGATCTAAAGCCCAGCTCCTGCAAAGAACCGTGTGCCGTCTGATCGAACCACTGCAATTAGAAGTGACAGACAGCAAAAAGCACTGTATTTCTTCCTAAAAGGGAGGTGGAGCATTTGCGTGTGGAAGTGTACTCCACAAACCCCGAAGGCAGCCCTGTGGAAGGCTCCCAGCTGCCCCCTTGAAGGGCGTAAGGCAGCTGGGCAGCTCGGAGAGCGCTGAATAACGTTCAGCTTCAAGTGAGTCAATCTGCTGCAATTAAAAGACTGAAGTGGAAGTAGGCTCCCTTAAGCCTTTCATCTCCTCAAATAATTTTTAGCTGTAATCTTGGAGCCAAGTACCAGTGCTATCACACCCAAGCAAAAAGAAAAATTCCAGGGTGTGTTAATTAACATGTTTCTTTCTCCTTGCCGAGTCTTCAGTGAGACGACTGACGAATGGCTTTTGTGAGTTTGCTCTGGATTGCACCGAGAGCAACTGGTGATGAAGCCATCCATGATGAGAAAGGGGAAGATGTTCCAAGGTCAAGGGGAATTCAGACGTTCAGACCTTTCAGGAGGTGAGCGGCTGTCCAGGGCAGGCAGGCGAGGGAGGTCGTGTCTGGCTCTGCTCTTGGACACGTGCACCAGCCTTTGAAGCCTGACGATCCCCCCATCCTTCAGCATCTGCTTTCAAACAGTACGAAGAGGTGCAGAACCGCCCACGTTGTTCTTTACTTTTCTGCATAAATTTCAGACAAAAAGGCTGATCCGCTTTAGTCGACAAGGTTTTGAGCAGTTAATTCCCTGCTGAGCAGCTTTAATGCTCCAAGGATGCATTTAAAATTCTTCCTGGACAGGTTTGTGGGCTTTGGAGGACTGTGTTGGGTTTCCAGAGGTGGAGAGCCCCAGCTGGGGGTGGCAGCGAGCCCCAGCTCTGACGGTAAGCCAAATCCATGGGATGGACCAGACACGGGACATTGAGCTGCCACCTCCTCCCAAAAAGCCATGACCAGGAACCCCATCCCCACGCCTGCTACTCGTGGTCCGGTGCTGCTGGAGCAGCACAACCGGCACATCCTTCGGAGAACCTGTGTGATGCCATGGCGTTACCATGGCAATCAGCGCTACAGAAGGGACTAAAAATAAACGCCGGCTCCGCAAAGCACAAAAGATCGTCCTGAATCCAAACCCTGACTCAGCCACCTTCAAACCCGGGCGTGCACAGTGCCGGGTCCCCGCCGGGCTGCCACCACCCCACTTTGCACAGCAGGGACGGTCCCCCCGGTCCCCTGCGCAATGCGGCGCAGAGCGGCGAGCTCCCTGCTGCACAGGTACAGCGATTGCTTCAGTCCTGGTCCACCATGGAGCCACCGAGACCATCTGAACCTCCACGGGAGCAGGTGGACGACTCTCCAGAGCCTCACGGGGCTGCGGTCAGCAAGGAAACCTCAACTTTTTTCTCTAAAACCCCACCAATTTCCACTGCGTACACAACATCCTGTGCAGCATCCCACCTCCACACCAAGAAACCCCAGGCAAATCAGACACGAAAAGATAAGCTGGGCACTTAGTTGTCACATGTCACCTTGCCCAAACAATAACACAAAAAAAAACCAAATGAGGGAGCAAACTGCAGTAGCAGCACTGAATCACCAGGATACGCTTTAGAGTGGACCCAAAGGATGAAAGCTGCACAAGAACATAGGTCCTGGGCGTAAAACCCGACGTGTGGGCACTGCATGAACAAGAGCCAAGCACCACCTCGAGCAGAGGTGGAGGACCGGGAGGCCACGGCGCAGAAAGGTGCTGAGCCTCCCTTGCCCCTACGGCACCGCAGATTCCACCGGGGAAATAACAGCGCGGGGACTCCGGTGTCCGTGGCCGGGTCACGGTCCCCACAGGCCCATGGTCGGATGGCAGCCCACGTCAGAGCGCGCTAAATAATGCATGGCAGCTTTGAATTATTTCTTCTTCATTAAGGAAAGCGTGTGCACAAACACGTTGGCAAACACCCTTTTCTGCAGAGGGCAAGCCTGGACCCCCCCGGCATCAGCGGGGCCGGGGGCTCGGCCCAGGGCAGCCAGAGGGACACACACCGGGGGACGACGACAGTACCCAACCCACCCCAGACACGGACCCTCAGCTCTGTCACCTGCTACCGCACCCTATGCAAGGAGCAGAAAGTGTGTCTCTCTAATTAACACATGATTCAAACTCGGGCTGTCCACAAAACTTACTTACCCCAGAACTTTTTTTCCATGTGATTTTCACCCCAAATGAAACATTAAAAAAGGAGGAGATCCTGCAAGCAGCTTTGTATTGGCCTTTGTGTCCCAAACCTCTCTGGGGAACAATCAACAAGAAAAATAACCCAGCTCTAAGGGGGCTCTTGACCACAGATTTAAATCAATTACACCCATAAAAAAGGGCATCCAAGGCAGTAACAGGGCACGACGCACAGCCAAAGCCCGAAGAGAGGGCGCACTTAACATGCGCCCTGCATCCCCACAGCCACACCAGCCCCTGGTCCCGCTGCGACGCTCACGGGAGCACCATCAACATCGCTGCGTGCGGTCACGCACCCCACTGCGGGGTGAGCTGGTTTGGGGCCTTTTTTGTCTGGCTGACCTTGGTGAGTTTAGGCTGCCTTGTTCACAGAATCCCAGACTGGTGGGGGTCGGAAGGGCCCTCTGGAGCTCCCCCAGTCCCACCCCCTGCCACAGCAGGGACACCTCCAGCAGTGGCACAGGACGGCGTCCAGGCGGGTTTGGGATGGCTCCAGAGTGGGAGACTCCCCCACCTCTCTGGGCAGCTGTGCCACTGCTCTGCCACCCGCACAGGGAAGAAGTTCCTCCTCAGGCTGAGATGGAACTTCGTATGGTCAAGTTTGTGCCCGTTCCCTCTTGTCCTGTCCCTGGGCACCACTGGAAAAAGACTCTTCTCATCTACCTGGCACCCTCCCTTTAAGTATTTATAAGCATTAATAAGATTCCCCCCTCAGTCTTCTCTTCTCCAGACTGAACAGACCCAAGTCCCTCAGCCTTTCCTCATAAGAAAGATGCTCCGTGTTAAGGACTGCCTGTGCTCTCCTCAAAACCATAAAGGAATCAACAGCGCAAAAGCCAGCCAACTCGCTCACATGTTAAAGCTATTCAATTTTATAATGAAGTAATTAAGTTACAGCACTGGTTCAGTTTTCTGCAGTTCATGTTCAGGCAATTAAAGAAACAGAAATAACCCACTCGCCGTGAGGAGATGGAATTCACCTCCTGGCACTGCACTTCCCGGGAAGCAGTTATCCTCAGGACAGCAAGAGCACTTTGTCTCCAGTTCTTGTTGCTGATGAGATGCAAGAAATTCAATGCGAAATTAAATTTGAGAAGGAAGAGTCCTGAGGGACTCTCGATCTGTTCTTTAGGCTGAGGCATGGGAACGGTCTGGCTGTGACACTGTGCTTCATGATCCCACTTCTTACTTATGGCTTTCTTCACATGTCTGCATTAGACAAGCGGGTTAATGGCCTGAATCTCATTAAAGTCAGTTGCAAACAGCTATTACATCATCACACAACAGACTCTTTGCACTCTGCTTCTGATTCGGCAGGGAAACCAGCCAGGCACGGGAGCAGCCCCACAGCAAGCGCTGGGGACCGCAGGGGCCACGCGAGCCCCGGTGATGCCCGATGGCCGCGCTGCAGCCGGCACCAACCACCAGTTTGGGTAGAAACCTCTCTTCGGAGCTGCGCGCTGTAAAATGCCGCTGAAACGTTTCAAGAGAGAAGCTTTTTGTTCCATTAGTGGACTAAGGTGAAGCAAGAGAGAGAAGCCGGTGGCCCCAGCACAGGGCAGGAAGAGCAGCAGCCCCAGAAATAGGTGCCCTGCTATTTAAAGTGACTTCACTGATACAACATGACTAGAAAACCAATTTAAGTATTTTTAGCTGAAGAAATGAAACAAGGGAAACTCCAACATGACCCAGAGGGTACCACGCTGCCACGCGCAGGATCGCAGGAACAGCCTGTGCTGAAAACCTAAACAAACTTCTCCCAAATCTACGATTAAAAAAAACCAGTAACCCAAACTCCTCCTCATTTGGTGAAATTCCCGAACAAAACTTTTGTGGAAAACTACAATTTTGTGACAAACATTCTGGTTTAATTTCTGCAACCGTTCTTTCCCCGGCTGCTTTCACGCTGCGAGGGGCTGCTCCCACGAGCTTGTTCATCCCTGTAACAGGGACCCCGAGCACATTCCCGCTCCCCGGGCTGACCCGGGGCTGCACCCGGAGCCGGCGGGAGATGCGCTGGTGGCACCGCTGGCCCTGCTGCTGGGGTCCAGGAGGAGAGAGCCCGGGAGTATCCCAGCTCCTGCCACCCAGAGGCCCCCAAGGAGCCCGACTGCACAGCCGTGGCCTTGCTCGGGACCACCCTGCCGCATCCCCAGGTCCCGGAGCCCTGCGGGACGATGCTCAGTCAGACCTGCGTGCCCTCTCCTGAAAGGCTGGAAACTGCCGAGGGGTTTGCCCCGGAGACTCCATCACTACTGAGCAATGGAAGAAAAACATGGAAGATGAGACATTTGTTCAGAAGATTCCCTAGAGGAAGACAATCCCTCCAGAAAAAGCAAAGCCCCGCAGTCCCTGCGGGGTCCGTGGGTCCCAAGCATCGGGCGGCTGCTGAAGCACAACAGGAGATGGAG
The DNA here is from genome assembly GCA_017639485.1 of Pluvialis apricaria. Classification (NCBI taxonomy): domain Eukaryota; kingdom Metazoa; phylum Chordata; class Aves; order Charadriiformes; family Charadriidae; genus Pluvialis; species Pluvialis apricaria. Next base: position 5,336,680 of record CM030014.1, read on the forward strand.
CAGAGGGGTGCCGGCAGCGCCACAGCCGCTCGGAAGTACTGCTGGGGGGACAGGACGAGAAGAACTGGCTCTTGCACCCTTTGGGGGATAAGGGCTCGTTCACACCACGGAGCAGGGAGCAGATGGTAAGCAGCGGCTCCATGAAACCCCCCTCCCACGGTGGCCCTGAGCCCCCGGCACAGGCGCTGCCCACTGAGCGAGAACCGCCGCAGCGCCAGAGGCCAAATCATTTCTACCGAAATCACAGCTGTCGCGTTTACTTTGATTACGGAGTGCAGCTTGGGCACTGCAAGAAAGGACCTTTAAGCAAGATAAATGACCGCGCTGCCCACTCACGCTCTCTCCTGCAGATGACGGTAACTCCTTATGACTGCACATGAAGGTTTTGTTCTTAACTACCATCTCGGCTGCCTTTTTCTTTTTAAAGGGGAGATTTGTACACGGTCTTGAAACTGGGACCTACTGCTAAAAGCAATTAAACACCAGCACCAGAGGTCTGCCACAAAACCAACTGCAACCCCAACGCGAGGAGGTGCGGGAGAAGTTTCCCACCAGGACACTGCGGATCTGCCACCGGCACCCGTGGGACAGAGCCGCCTGACCCAGCCTGTGTGGGCATCGCAGGGTGGGGTAATTAATGGCGCTGCTACAACAGAGCCCCAGAAAAGGCTCTATACACATTTTTAGAAATAAGTTACATTTGCCGTAGCATATTACAGTACAAAAGCAGGCACGGGGCAAGCACCGGAGTGCCCTGTTACTCTGCAGCGGGGCGTCCCGCGCCGTGACACAGCAAGGGACAGCCATGCCCCGGCAGGGACATCTCCTGACCCCAGCATGGTCTGCAGCCAAAAAGCATGACTGCAATAAAATGGCTTTTTCAACCCAAAACGGACAGTCCATTTATAATGTAGTTTCTACACGTAACCCTAAAAAAAGAAAAAAGTCACACCAATGTTCAAACATAATATTTTTATTTGTGGATAAAAATTAAGGCTCACAGTACTTTATCATTTCACAAGCAGAAAAATGTTAAAAATTGAGAATGATGGGGAATGCCCCCGATACAAATTCCTCTAACTGCTGACATGTTTTACTGAAGACTCGAGGTGAACAATTGTACAGGGCAGCTACAGTTATTAGTTTGTAAACTAGGTGCTAAATATAATTTATTTTTTTTTAAGAAATGTGAACAGAGTATTACATTTCTCTCCACTTCTGGCTGTCCGATACACATGGATTCCATAAAAACACGCAAGAACCGCTGGGATGATAACACCAACCTTCCTAAGAACAACCCACCACGTCTACAATGCATGGCACAGGTGTCAAACAGGGGCAAGAGAGCTAAAGGTCACAAATTTCATTTCGGTAAGACATTTTGATTATAGTGCAATAGTTTATGCCTAAAATTTTCAATATTCAACTTTCTGGCTTAAAAAAAAAAAAACAACAAAAAACAAAACCCAAAGAACAACCAACCAAAACCAAAGTAACATTCCTAAAGAGCGCAGGAATTGCTGCCAAACTCCGTCTCATTACGGACACAAAAGCAATCCAGGTGATTCAAGGATGGTAAAAGCCTATGTCAAACTTCAGTACACACATAGCACACAGGCAAACCTCACGCCTACAGTTCAGATGCAACTCCGAGACCGACTTCCAAGCGTGCAACAGGCAGTGAGTAACAGACTTCTGTCCAGGTATGCCGCGAATTCGTGGTCCAGAGGTACAACAGTCACTGTGAGCCCCAACCCAACGGGCATCGCCACCGCCACGCAAGATTTTGTGTGGGTTACATCACAACTATGGGACTATATACTGCAGATCTATTTACACGGAGACCAACCAAGCGTCTCAGTCTAAACTGAGAAAGGTTTGGGTTTAAGAGGTGCTCTCTACTCTTTGCGTTACTTTTTAGTAATTCCTTCCGTTTTGCCTATTCGCTGTCAAGGCAACACAAAGGGGTGGCAGCGGCAGCAGCAGGAGCAAGGCTACTACAACAAGCAACGACTGCCATAGCATTGAAAGGCTGAAGGATTTCTGCATCACACCAAAAAGATTCATTTCTTGTCATTGCACCCTTTACATTTGAGATGCCATCACAGTAATGAAATCAACTATCCATGGCTTTTTCTGACAAAAAGTTAAAACGTGCTCTAAGGCCATAATTTCATCTGGGAGCTTTCTTTTGAGACAAGCTACAAAGATAATTTGTTCTTAACAGAACCCATGCTGCAACAGGCTCTGCACAGCAAACACCGATTTACATCAGTTTTGACCAACACCTCTTATAGATCACAATCCAGCAATAAAAGAACATTTGTATTGATAATACTTCGCTTGCACCACAAAAAGCTCATCCAAAGGGCTCAAAGAGGTTACGACGGATGGGGGTGAGAATTACTACCCCCAGTTTATAAAGGAGGCAACCGAGATACCAATTAAGAACAATTTGCCCCAGGTTCAAAGCCCGCCAGGAGCGGGGCTGCGAGGGGGAGGCAGCGCTCCCGACTCCACATCCCACCGGCCGCCGGTGCGCTGCTCTCCTGCACGCCCGTGTCCCCGAAGGGTGCCGAAGAGCAGAGGGCTGTAACGTGCCATCGCCTCCCCCAGGCGAAAAAACACCACTCGATGACACAGGCGAAAGAATAAATTTGCACATTAGCCACTTCCTATAAGCAGAAATTAAACTAAATTTCCATAACGCGTAGGCAGTAAATGTAAGAACAGGAAAATGTGTGCAATCAAAAGAATATAGAACAACACTTTCAACCATTAATTCCAGTTCACAAACCTAGGCAAGTGGAAACATAAGCCATGAAATACTCCATGTTATTGAGCAGTTTAAAACAAGTATTTTACTCCATAATAGTACGGTGATCTTGCAGCTGAATGAAATGCAACCGCTTAAATTAAGAAAAGATGTGAGAGGGATGAGGCTGGATAACCGGTTAGGGTTCCACCGGTGCAGGCACCGGCAGGCTCCCAGCAAACTGCTCAGCTCAGAATTTAACTGTTCCTTTCAGACAGCAATGGCAGGGCACGCTCAAAACTCTCAGGGGGATATGCAAAGAGCTTTGTCTCAGTACATCAGAAAAGCATAGGTGTCCAAAGTAACCATCTCTCAAATTATTGCTTACTTAACTACATAAACAGCAGAATACGAATGCCGGAAGGGATCTATACGGACTGGGCAAGTCACCTCCGGTAGCAGGACTCCACACTGACGACTAAAGTGATCGTAAAGACCAAGCTAAGTACAACACATACCAAAAAAGAAAAAAAAACCTGTAAAAGCAAATGCGTAGAACACAAACTGTCATCAAGTATAAGGCAAGCACACGGGCAGCAGGCTGCGGAGGGACCGTTGCGCAAGCGTTGGAGGACAGAAAGAGGATTTGCAGATCCAGTAGCTCTGGTGCAACAGCGTTCCAAACAGCACTCCCATGGTCCGCTTCTCTCAGAGTCCCCAGGAGCGCACAAAGGTACTTCAATGTCTGGAGTTTGACACATGCGTACATGCAGCAAGTGTGTACCAAAGATTAACCGGTGTTCGCACGTCTGTTACCAACACGCACGCCTACCGAGCGATGGAAGAGGGAGCAGGTACAGAAAGACAGACAGAGGTAACTTCATGACATTTTAGCATTGCTCTTCTGGAGCTCAACGTCATTGCCGTGGGCTCATAAGTCAAACAATACAGAACAGGCTAAACAGTACACAACAGGTACATGGTAATTCCACAACTCGGCAGTACCCACTACTCCATTTGGCAAAATATTTATTTATAATAAATCCGTTCAAAAGCAGTTGGTCACAAAGAAATCATTTTACATTTTCAGGCTGTAACAATCCTTTTGGTTGAAGTAAATAAACTGTCTCTTTTGACACAGTGTACAAAACCAAAGAGACATTGAAATGACAACTAACAATAAAACACATGAAAACAGGAAGAATCGGTAAGACAAAGGCAAAAGCAAAAGGAATCTGTCTGCGCACCGGCGACGCTGCCATGATTATTTACCCGTACAAATCCTCAGCCCCACTTAGTTATTATCCCCAGCATAGCTCTTAACTGCAGGTTTATGCTCCAGGAGAGGAATCTGATGCGATGTAGCAGCTCCAGTCACTCTTTCACAGTACTGCATGTCAACACTGGGAATGGTTTCTGATATGATTTAGACTGCACACAGTACTTTAATAGAAAAAAGTTAATTACTCCCACTCCGTAGTTCCTGGTGGCTTTGATGTCAAGTCATACATCACTCGAGAAATACCAGGAATCTTCTTAATCTCCGCCACCATTTTTAACACAACCTATTGTGAAGGGGAAAAAAAAAAAAAAACAAAACATCAGAAGCAAGCACGTAAAACAGACCTGACGAAAATTATCCAAGAAAAGCTTAGAAAAGGAAAACTTTTTTCACACCAGTTCTGTCATACACAAGCGAGAAAGAGCCTATAGCTATTAGAGTATTACCACCAATTAAGAAATAAAATCAATTTAAACAAAACCTCTAGGCTTCACGGTATCTACAGTTACATTTGGAACTTGCTGGGTTTTGGCACTGATCATAAACCAGGGTGGCGACCGCAATACACCTCCCTCAAGGCAGCAGCTCTTCAGCTTCAAAACTATTTCTTGAGAGTTCAGCAGGAACATGCGCTGTTACGTGTTACCATCAATCATTTTCACACTTTTCTCAGACCATCATCTCCAGCTGAAGCACAAAAACCAAAGCAATGGCCTGAGCGAAACCCCCTTCAAAGCAAAAAAAGCAAAGGTAAAAGAAAAAAAAAACAGAAGGAGGCATCCAAAGGAAAGAGTTTCCATTGAGAGTCACTCTCCAGAGCTCACCATCAATTCGTGTCAGCAAAAGTATTCTGGGGAAGAATTTGCTGACCCTCAGAAGTTCAGCTTCCTTAAAAACCCCACAAAGATCACAACAACGCCCCTTATATGACACGCTGTTTTACAGTGCAAGCACAAATTAAATGATGCATTGCTCTCCATGGAAAACCACAGAAAATTTTTAATCAAATACAATTATTTTCCCCATAAATACAGGTATTTTTCACAGCCTCTACTATTTTGTTACCACATCGTTACCTAGCCTTAAAGTGACTGGTTTACATTTTGAAGAATGCAGGGGTTTTTTTGGTTGGTTGTGTTTTGTTTTTTTTTTTTAAAAAACACAAACTTCAAGGTCAAATGAATCCTCATTTTACATAATGGAATAGTTTACTTGGTAACTTAACCTTGAATCATTTCTTTTTAAATGGACAGGCTTCCTTAAAGTAGAAGACTTCAACCACATACAACTAATAAACAATCCCTATATGCTTTTAAAGAATGTTTTAAAAAAAAGTTAATTCTGTTCTTCATCTACACTGCATTCCCAGAGAGACAAACTACTTGAAACTGGACATGGATAAAGTTTCCCGGAAAAACACGCCCCAACTTGACTCCTACATCCTTTTAGCGACCTAAATAGGAAACAGCAGACTGAGCTGTTAACCAGCAGGTTCCAGCGAAACCAGAGGTGGGGGTCACGGGCAATTCTGTGAGTCAGGACATTTCCAATTACTAACGCAAAAAATTAATTTCAAAATCCCAGGAACAGCTGGGGTATTCTTTCTATTTTAATTGACGGTATTTTGGCTCAACTCTGTTGGAAAGCCTTTGTCATACCCATCAGCCAGCTTCTCATTTGATTACAGTTTTTTCCCCACAGTGCCACCATATTCTTCCTAAGGAATACTATGAAAGAGTCAAAAATGGCAATAAAATCAAAGGCAAGGCAAGCAATCAAGAGAGAGGGAAGAAAGTCAAAATGAGCCATCTACAATACTAGCTCACATTGAAAAGAAACTCGAAAACCCGTATTACCTCTTCTGGAACCTCATTACCAGGAGTTGCTGCAATGCCAGTCATAAAATCACTTGTAATAAAAGTTCGAATAACCACAGATCTTTGACAGGAGGGCTGTTTCTGTAGGGGGTCCCGATCAAAATGCAACGGTGTCAGTATTATTGGCATCTGGCTAATTTTTCCGGCGTAACCTTCAGAAAATAGTAGTACAAAGTGCATTAATTTGATTTAAAGTCACAAACGTGATAGAAGTTTTACAGAACTTCCCACATGTACTTCAAACTACACACCAGGAGCTACATTTCCGTCTTCTGGGATCTTTTTCCTATTGCTACCACACCCCAGACGATCACACTCATTATACAATTATGTAATTAGTGGTGCACATACTAAACCTACTCAAATTGCCACTTGAGATAATCTTTGGCATTTGCAGGCATGCAGAACAAAACCAGATAACCTCCGTTACCCCCGTAATTTGCTAAGAGTGCGATTTAAGATCTACTTTCCTTCCCCCATAACATAAACCATGGGGTTTTACCTATCCCTATACCAAGCCCAAAAAAGAGCCGTTCACAAGGATCTCTGCGTCTCTGATGCATTTAAGAGACAGCTCTTAAGTACCCCTGTTGCTGGTGGTTGAGGGGTAACTCCAGGCAATCATCTCTTGCCCCCCTCCCCTTTTTTTTTTTTTAAATATCTCTTTCTGAAAGCCAATACACAAACCTCCCAATTTCAGTGTTTAAACGATGTGAAAGTTGGAGGCTCAGGTGCGCGGCAGCCTGCAGAGCCAGTCTAACACTGACGCAGGCTCTCACCCTCCGCCAGCGCCGGCCGGAGCTGTTGGTACAGGGAGTCTTTTTCACTAAATGATAAGTCAAGTCTTATTTTCGGGAGCGGTTCATTCACACAAAGCCAAGTGTCACCAAAAGTTAGCGAGACACATCTACAGTTTTACAAACACTATCGGCAGTGTTATCCTCACCCTTCAGGGTTATTTTTGTACAAATGATGGTAAGACAGCCTTGCAAACAGAATATGCATTTTTAAAGAGAGATATCCTTTGTAACTTGATTTACACAAAATATAAGCGAGTCTGATGAACTGCTTCCCACACATATCGCATCTTCAAATGTAATTAAAAACCCCTGAACCTCAGAACTACTCTTTTCCCAGACTCCGGCTGCGTAGCCTGTTGCAGGGTATTGAACGCTCCCGTTAAGGGTCTGAAGTATTGCTGTCTGCCAGCCTGAAGGGGTTGGGCTTACAAATACAGCTTTGACTTGAAGTTAAGAAGTATGAAACCACCACAGGTGGTGAGCATCGTCACCATTAGAAACTTGGTATTTGGGTTCCCTTCTTTCCACAAAAGCCATGATTTAGAAACTACGTCAAGTCTCTTTACCAGCTTATTTACTTCAGGTAAACACTGACGACTGACATCACCAGCAAAGAGAAGTTGTTTGGTTAACTTTCAGCTGGCTAACAGTACTTTTTGCAGGAGTTTGTACTGCAGCGAAGCACCACACCTGTGAGCTTCACAACGTGTCAGAGGCAAGCCTCAGTCCCCCCAAATCCCCCTAAAATGAATTCTGCTAGCAGAGGCGCTAACAATTCCTGTTCCATCAGCTTCTACAACTTTCAGAAAAGGCTCTCTCCTGCCATCCCATGAATTTCTCACTTTGGAGATATCCAAGCAGCTTGCAGATTTTGACAGTACCACTGTAACCATACTCAGTTCGGTTTGCAGGGGTCTTGAAACAGGAGTCTAGCCCATGGGATAAGGGGAAGTACCTACCAGACTCCCTGAGAATATTGTGAGCCTCAAAATCAGCTTGACGTAAAGTGCTGAGGACTCCTGTTGTCAGGAAAGTGGGGGTGACATCTGTAGGAGGTTCTTTGACCGGTGGACCGAACACGTACACAACTCTGGAAAACAAACAGGATGGTAGGAAAACACATTCTGCATACACGGGATAAACCAGATTGCCCAAAGACTGCACCTTTAGTGTTGCAGTGAGAAAATAAAACTAGGGAAAAAAACATAATATTTGATTTTGCTCCTTAGCTACTAATAGAGCTTAATATAACTTCACAGATATATTCCATAAACATGACACGCATACTAGCTTTGGACGTCAAATGTACGAATTTATTTTGGTTTGCTAGAGACTAGCGATAGCCCCAATATTACTTATTCAAGAAAATAATCCTTTGGAAAAACAGAAATACTAACTCAGTGGTATCACAAAGGGGGTTTTTTTCAATTTTACTACAATGTCAATAAAAGTTACGGTTATTTTAAGAAAGCTACTTAGTAAGTGCTTCCAATTTCTATCTTCTCTCCTAATAGGAAACCACCCAGAAATACTATTAAATAGTAAACCTTATTATTAATGACTAGCTGTGTTTTCAGCACAGGGCACTAACATTGCAGTTTATAAATCTACATAACTACATCTATAATAAAATAGCTTCCGATTTCAAACCAGGCATATCAGATTTATCTTTTTAATCTCATTCATTGTAGTTTATATGTTGCAGAACAAAAAGCAAAGTATAATATTGTCTGACGGGCCTCATACAAGGATTTATTATGACGTATACACATGAGTTATTTGAGTTTGTAGATACTAACCGAGAACACTTGTCTAAAATCCAAAGCAGAAAAATATGCGAGCTTTACACTCTGTATTTTTGTTTGTAATATGAAGTCTGCAAGCATAGCTGGGCAGAAAACCAACTATTTCACTGCACTACTCAAACTGCCAGCTTCAGCGTCTCTATAAACAGCAATGAAAGATTCTGAAAACATACCCTGGTACAGCAGAACTCAGAGATGTGGTATATTCAGGAGGGTAGTATTAAATCCAAAAGAGCTTAAAGAAGACAGCAATGCTGTAAATCCAGCACATACTTTGAAACTGCACACATAATCCTGATTTTATACCTTCTTTTGTTCCCTCTGATTTAAAGTATCATCTCGCAATTCAAGATCTCGCCTTGAAGAATAATACCTCCTTCAGTAGGCGTCACTTATGTGACAAAATTAAGTTTTGCTATAAGCAATTATAAGCAGTTTCACCAGAAAGTCTACAGCCAGGCAAGGAGGATATGGATTCTCCACAACCAATTTAATATCTAAGCAACTTCAGCTGCTAAAGTTATGGACTCAAGCAGGTAGAAAAATGCATATTCCCATAAAAGCTCAATTAAGATTAAATTGCCCAGCTTGGGAGCTTTCCTATGGGCCATTAGAACTGACAGTCCCACCTAAATTCCCTTTTTGACACAAAGCAAAACAACACTGCATGACATCACAACTCACCAACGGGCTTGGAATCTTTCAAAAAAGGTTTTGCATAAGTTACATTGGATGTTGTCTAATCAAGTGCTTAAAAAAAAAAAAAAGAGGAGATAGGCTATCAATTTCTTTTTCAAGCTAGTAATTCCAGAAATAAACCTAGGTTTTGATTTATTGTGCATTTGTAACCTCTGTATAATACACCTGTCCATCATATACAAAAATTCTACCGTAGATTTAACAGGAGAATGCTTGTGCGTGCTAAATTTCCATACACTAAGTAGATCATTAGAAATAAAGATAATTCAAAATACTTACCTGTTTATGTTGTGGCACATGCGTGGTATGAGCCTGGCAAGAAACATAAGAGACTCCCAGTGTGGAGCATCTTTACTAGAGATCCCACAAACATAGCTATACGAACGACAGTCACCCTATAAATTGGGGGGGGAAAAAAAAAAATTGAATGCGAAGTTTGCTGCCAAAATAGTTCAGAATACTTTCCCATTCATCCCGTAGGTTGCAGGATCATACTTTGCGTCAACATTTAGCAGACACTAAGCCGGTGAAACCAGTACGCTGAGAGAAACCGAGGGAATGATAAAACACAGAACGAGACAGACCTTTTGTGAGCTAACAAGAGCGTATAAAAGGGAAGTTTTCAGCACGTAAAGATTCATATAAGGTGACCTGAGCATAGGGATTGATTGTGTGTTGTTATTTTGATGGCACCATCTGGAGAAAGCCCGTGATGGAGAAGTCTGCTGACAATATTGCTATTTAAAGTAGTAAGAAAAGCTGAGTGCACGGAGTTACAGAAGAGACAGGCAAGATTATTATCAGCTGCTTAAAAGACATAATTCAATACCGATAAAGCAAAGAACGTTACTTTACAGCCACGACTACTCAGTAGAGAAACCTGCCACGTTACTGCACACAATCCCATGAGAATGCCAGCTCAGCATTTGGTGACAGAAACACAAACCAAATACAAAGGACAGACCACAAAAATTCCGGTGGCATTAGCACAGGAGTGAAAGGAAAGAAAACACTACACCACCACACAGACTCAAGTGTTGCCGTATCCTGCACGGCCCGCACTGCTGCTTCCTTTCCTGGTAAGGATATAGTACAATTCGAAAAAGTACAGGAAGGGCAACAAGCACGTTCGAGTGTAGGAAGCAGGGGGGTTTTGACCAACTTAGTCTGGGACTCCTCAGCCTTAAAGGGGACAACAGGTTACAGCAGAGGTCTACAGGGTTATGAAGGCATGAAGAAACTGCCTACGAGCGACCAGCATTATTCAACCTCAATGACACCCTCAAATACCACATCTGGCATTCCCTCAAGTCTCCATTCAGACGTCTTGACGCCTTTGCACTACACCAGCACTGACAAATGACAGTACCATCGGTATCACAGTCACTCCAATTCTGTGTTCTTAAATCAAGCCCTTTATTTGCATTCAGTCTTAAAGCAGCAAGTGTGATGCTTCACTGCAGCCTGCCACACTGCGAGGCAGCGGCTTTCAGAGCATCTCTGCAACGAACCCACTCACCTGCACTCCCACAGTTTTGATTGGTAACAAGAAGGCATTCAGTGAATGTAGGCTTGTAATCTGCATCAGCTTCTCCTGGTCTTCTTCAGTCGTGCATGCTTTGACCCTTTGCAGCAAAGTATGTGGCTGTGCAATGACGCAGAAAAATAATTTTTAACTAAATAAAGCCCCCAAGCATGTAAATAGAACTTATAAATGGTAATTTTATTTGCATTGTAAGTAGCTTAAACTTAGTCCACATTTCTCCCTTGGAACTATTTAAAAAAATCCCTTTCATTTAACAACTAAATCTTAGCAAAAGCAGTTTTATTTGATTGGACTGCATGTAGTTTAAGCTGAAGCTCTCCAAGGTGAAGCTCTTTTCCTGTGCTCGTTCTCTCTTTCACAAAGCTGTACTTTTCATTTTCGTTGTTTATTTCAGATACAGAACAAAGCAATATCCTGTTACACTACACCACGATTCAACAAGTTTTCAAGGAAATACTCCCCTTCAGTTTTTTGGAAGTCATTTTGAACTTAAGACTTCGACTTAGAGCAGGCCTCTGCTAATGACTTTCCAGCCCCCTGCAGTTTAGTTCAAGTGAGCTCACAGTAATCATGAAGGTCATAACAGTTAAAGAGATTGAGAACTTAAGCATCATCGATTAAAAACTTCAGGTTTCTCTTCAAGACATCAGGCAAGCACTAGTTCCTCGCTCCTGCACTTTAATTTAGACAGCCAGTGATTGTTAGGCCATGCAAATCTAGAAAGCTACAATTATTTCAGGGAGAAACGTCTCCAGAAATCCTCATCTGCACAAAGTTTAACTAAAACCAAATTTGGACATTTGTGTACCTTTCAAATGGTAAATATTTTCCGGAAATTGTTTAACACTTGCACCAGTCATGGTGCAAAAAATTCTACTCTACTATACTGAATGGTTTTGAGTGAGTTGTACTGCAATGCATTACTCCTGAAGGAGCACAAGTAGGTAGTTTTAAACTTTTAGCAGCTTAAACCTCATTGCAGGCCACTACAGAATGATCATACTACCTCTATGCATATTAGAATTTAGCAAATTTGTTACCTTCTTAACACTTGCAGAGAAATCCGCAACTATTTTCAAGATGTTGTTTGTTTCAGGGAAGTCTTTGCACACGTATGGCTCTTCAGCACATATCACTCTGATTGCTAGACCAGGACCTGCAATGCAAAGTTGAAAAAAACACTATACTAAATAACAGGAAAGCTGACTTTCATCGAAAAATGTGACAGCATCTGGAACAGCAGTCAATCACTGAGTACAGTATGCTTTGCCATTGTACCTATACTTCAATTGTCTTAACACCCTACAAGATTTAAAAAAAAAAAATACATAAGCAGTTTATTCCAGAACAGTATTTCTGTTTGGTACATTTAAGCCACCTTAAATTGGACAGTTGGGTAAAGCAGCAGTTAGTGGTGATGAAGTGTGGTAGATGGACAGCCAAAGCGAACGGGGACCTCCTCCTTCCCTTTGCTAGGCAACCGGGACGAACGAGTTGGTTATAACACACAGTTGAGTCTCCGGTGTTTTTAGAGACCCCTGACGGCTGTGTGACCTTTTAGCTACTTAACAAAAAAGCACATGTCACTTGCTGGAAGCGTCTCAAGACAGCTTCTTGCATTTCACGTGACACTGGCACATTAGCACAGCCGCCTACATGCTCTGCCAGAGACTACTACACACCCTGCAGGGCGATTTTAGAACTCACGGAGAGAAAAACATAACCCCTTTAAAAGGATGCGGACTTCGCTGTATTATATACTTTGATGTTTTCTGGTGGACAGCTGCTGTTATTTTCCATGCAATCATTTTCAAAACAGCAAATGCCCCTTAGAAAGGCAGGCAGATATATGCCATTATTTCAAGTAAAGTACATTTGACACCTCACGCAGCATTCAGCTGGACTTCGCTGATAATTCTTGCTTTGGCTTGTACAACTACAGAGAAACAAATACAGCTAAAAGCAAGCTCAATTATAAAACTTTTCCTGTAATCACTATACGTGATAAAGCTGCTCTCAAATGTTCTTTTCCTGAAAAAAAGATCCTCCTTAAGTAAAAACTAATAAATCCATTGTTTTTTTCCTGTTTAAAGGTAAGTTTTATGCTTGAACGTAAATTTATTCTGCAGTTTAAGTATATTCTTAACAACACTGCTGTGATCCATAGCCCTTCACCAAGCATCCCAGACCAACTCTCATACCTGGGAAGGGATGCCTCGAAACCAGCTCTTCAGGAAGACCAAGTTCTCTCCCTAGCACTCGCACTTCATCTTTGTGAAAGTCTTTCAGTGGTTCTATTACTTTACCCTTTAAAAAAAAAAAAAAAGGACATGTGAATGTGGGCTTTTTAAAAGAGTTGCAGGACAGAGGCTAAGACAAGGAAGTTTAAGTTCGTGCCAGAACTATCAATGGCTCAATCAGTGTAGACATAGCTATAGGTCAAGCCTGCTCTGTCTGTCTTCAGAAATTCAGACCTTTCTGCTCTTCCCTACATGTTTTCAAACCCATCTAAAACCCTTGAAAATACTTTGTACAGTATTAGAAGTGTGGGTCAGTAACATTACTTTCTCTCCTATGGTTAGGCACTTACTAATAACTGAGCACCTTCCAACAGGGTTTTTATGTGATGTCTCATGTGTTGATTCTTTCTTATTTTAGAAGAACTTACCATTCTAATATCAGAAAAGGCAAAACAGGGCAGTGTCCTACATTTGCTTCATATGCTAATAGTTAAGAGCTCTGCATGAGAAAGATATTCAAAAAGCTTTTCTGGACTCTGGACTAAACAGATTGATTGGGAATGCAATCAAAGGGACAGGACTTGGGCTGCTTATCTACAGACAGTTCAGCCTCCTGTGTTCATATCATCTTCAACCTCCTGGTTGTCATCCATAGATGTCCATGTAGGATCATTTCAGAAAGATTCTTACATTGACAACTGACAAACAGACTGTGTGCCACCAGCGTACTGCTGGCAGACAGCCCATCAGGTTACTAGTAACATGATGCAGAAGCTGCGTAAGAACAGAAACTCATCATCCCTGTAGGTACCCGATGGAACTATCCCTAGATTTCAACCCATTCAAACACATTAGTCTCATGCTCTCTCAAGAGAGAGGAGAATACTATGCTTGCAGTGCTGAACATTACTAGAGGTTCAAGAGAAGGAGAATTTTGGCCCTCTCTCTTAACAGGAGCTGATTATCTTTTCACTAAAGCACTGTCACCACTCTTGCCTGAATCCGTAACATGCCGGATCTGGACTACCGGTACCCAGAGGTTACCCATTGACTAGGGTTCAGAACAAGAGACAACAGAAGGAGTAAGTGACCCATTACATCGTGAATTCCAGCTGAACCAGAATAAAGTTGTCTGAGAAGTCTTAAACTACTCTCCTGCTAAAAACATTTGGTATTGCTCTGCTTCCTGACTAGGATGCAGGTTTGTTGAGGGTTAAAGAGTAAAAGAGTGACAAAACAGCTGTTAGCTTGCAGTTGAGAACACCATTGTTCACACTGAATGAACCCACGTTCAATCTGTCAACATCTTTCGCAGTATCCAATGCTGGACAACACTCAAACAATTTTGACTACTTTGGGAATGTAGCAACTAGAAAGAAGCATAATAATCTTCAACATATTACAATAGAATCTAAAGGGCCTCATGAGAACAGGGTCCCATCAACATGGGACAGTTATACCAGCAAAACATAGAGGTTGTTTCTTTTTGATACCCAGCTTATCATCCGTGAGAACCAGGAGGATACACCAGTATCCTCATTTTCGTTTACCTCTTCTCTTAACTTTCGAATCAGCTCTGTGTCATTATGATGAGTTTTGATGACTTCAGCTTTGCCACTTGCAACAAGGGAAGCACTTTCAATGAGATCAGGTCTGAGGGTACCCTGAGCAAGAAAAACCTCTTCAGGTTTCAGATTCATTTCTCCAATAACTTCATTGGCAATCTGCAAGATGGAGAGAAAAGAGAAAAAGCATTCTGATTTACTTTTCAGTTATCAAAGGTCATCCACACTGACAGCTGACAGATGGAAAACAGCTCATCTCCAGCAAAGCAACGGAAGCGTGCCCCAATTCACATTACCCATCAATCTGGTGAAAACAACATTACACAGAAGTTTATGTAACAAAAATGAATGGCCAACCCATATAGCATATCTAAACCCAAAGGTGAATCTAGTACAATGCTTGTGAACCACGTCGTGACCCCTGAACGACTGCCAAAAATTTCAGGCTTAGGATAACGTACCAAAGGCTTCTTCAGTCACCCACAGCTTAAGACCCCTGAGGCCACTGAGTGCACAGTGCTTTAGAATGAAAGAGTCTGATGTAGATGATGTATCTAGAAATCGTATCTTTTAAAAAAAAGGCACTCAACAAATAATTATAAATATTACCTTAACAAAGGTGTCACCGATAATTTTCCTCTTTTCTTCAGGACTTGTAGTCATATTTAAGGTCTTGCTAATTCTTTTGCGTGGAGTTCTGTCCTCATCCGAGATGGGCAGAGTTGTTGTACCATTATAGAATGAATGAGCTGCATTCACCACTGTATGAAGTTACAGGAATTTGTTGGCAAAGCCAGTAAAGACTTTTTTACACAAAGTTGCAAAAAAGTAAGTTTTGCTTTAGTGCTTTGAAAAAGAAACTAAAAATCATTCTAGTTCTTTAGCCAACAGCATTACATAGGCCTGCTCAATACCTCAAGAATTAATTGTAACAAAAGCATTTTATTTCTCTTTTTAACCTACTCTAAAGGGCAATATTTTTCATATTATGAGGTTAAGCAACAGCGTGAAAGTTCAGTTCTTGATTCCCCTCAGATTATAATTTACTTGATATTTAAATAGTTTACAGGATGGTATCTCCCCATGGCCTTTCCGCAACCAAAATTAAATTATGCACTATTTACTCATGGTACATCATATGCCTCTTAATTTAGACAGGTCCTCAATGCAGAGATGAGCCAGGAGGCTCTTTGGCATCTTTTACCAGCACTGAACTCCGTGACCTACAGAAGGAGCATTTGCGAAGGGATTCCCTCAATTTCTTACTCTGGCAGCCTGGTTTACAGAGTGTAAGAATAAGACACAGATTTTCCACTTAAAAAAAAAAAAAAGTGTGTAGAACAAAGCTTAGACTTTGCTGCATCAGGATATCGCAGCCCAATCTGCCAGACGTTAACGTGCCAGCTCCCTGCCCTGTTTCACCCCGTCAGGCTGGTGGAAAACGTTGCTCACCTAGTGCCACGCTTCCTGACCAAAACACAAGAAAAGCCCTTGACAACAGTACTTACACACAGCCCCAGGAAGAGGCAGCTATTACTCATGAAATAAATCAGCCAGGCAGTATAAAGAAGCTCTCGTTGTTTGCACAACTCAAACACACATGATTTGTCTTCTCTGACCTCCTCATACTTTCAGGCACCAAAAAACTCTAAACCTTCTCATCAGCCACGACAAGGTACCTTCCGCTCTCTCGTAATCTACTGCTTC
The DNA here is from genome assembly GCA_017639485.1 of Pluvialis apricaria. NCBI lineage: Eukaryota > Metazoa > Chordata > Aves > Charadriiformes > Charadriidae > Pluvialis > Pluvialis apricaria. The sequence continues at coordinate 5,352,956 of CM030014.1, forward strand.
TCAACAAGCTACTCCAAAACCAACTAAAATGCACCTATTTAGAAGCCAGGAGAGAGAAAAAATATGCCTTGAAAAAGTAATTTTGGCTATAATAGCATTCAATCACGCAAATGAGCTCACAGTTTAAAAAGAAAAAGATGCAGGACAAGAAATAAAACTCCAGTGGAAGATTGTTAACCAAGCTGCTGAAGAAAATGGCAATCAAATGAGTTTTGCAGCAGCTGAAAAGGATTGCTTATCCGTCAGCAGAAAAGTGACTGAGCACCCGTGAGCGAGGCACACATCCGCTGCTGCGCTGTGCCCCAGTAGCAGGTATCGTATCTCAGCAATGAGGAGACGGGTCAGTACGTTGTACGCTCCAATCAAATCAGTAAGGCTTAACAGTTTAGGTTTGAAATTTTGTGAATAGGCCTCGGTTGTTCCAAATTAGCAACCACGCTTTGGTATGTAGAGTCTGAGAACCGCAAAGGTCCATTCAAATCAATGAAACAAAACACTAAATGTATGTTTTAGGAGACCAGACATATAATTAGTGGTATAAGGCACATTTAACAAAATTATGATACCTTTAACTTGAATCCCAAGTTTCTTGAGTGCCTCCTCCACAGACTGACTCTCTCTTTTGCGCATAAATCCATTATCTATGTGTACTGCTATGACCTGATCTCGGTTTAAAGCTCGGTTCAGGAGTGCAGTACACACTGTTGAGTCCACGCCACCACTGAGTAAAACCTAAGGATAAAGGAAAAAACAAAACCAAAATTTGGTCAGCTGTCTACAGGGAAAGCGCTAACAAATAATTCAGTTACAGCTATGAGGATCAGAACAGACTATTGACTTATAGTCGATGATTTGGAAGAAAACAAGAAGTCAAACAACGTATTGACCCAATCGTGCAAACTTTCTAAAACTTGTTTAACGTATTACACAAATCATGACACTTCTGCGTTTTTCAAATTAACCCGAGTGACTGTGTCAGCATTTCTACCAGGCTTTTGCAAATAATCTTTCAGCGTCAATTCAATCTACTTACCAGGACTTTCGATGATCCCACTTTCTCTTTGATCTCTTGAATGCACTGAAGTTCTCTGTTTTCCACCGTGAAGGTACCGCTGCATCCCGCAATATCATAAAGAAAATTCTTCAGGATCATTTTGCCATTCACCGTGAGGCTAACTTCAGGGTGGAACTGAGCTCCATACAGTTTTTTAGATTCATTTGCTATGCCTTCATCGGCGCAAAGAATGAGCGTGATGGAAAACAAAAATTGGAAGTGAAATGCACACCCAAGAAAGCCAAGCATACACTTTGAGAGATTTATTCTGCCACAGTTTGGCACAAATCACTCAAAGCTAACAATTCTGGTTAAGATTAGGAACAAGGGTACTGTTACATATTTAGAACACACAATCCCTCAGAAAACCAATGAAAACACTCAGACCTCCTAGGAAAACCATTGTGAAAACAGGAAATCAACTACATTAATTTTTTCCTCACCACACGATACCTCATACAACCCTGCAACCAAGGCGTGTTGACAGAGCTGCCTCCACGTGAAAAGGGTTGTGCCGGTCAAGCCGTGCAGGTGTCCCCCTCCAGGAGCACGCCGGTGAGCACCACCCCGCTCTTTTCTAAGTCTCTGGAGGGTTAGTCTGAGTAGATCAGAATACCTCACCTTGTGCCAAGTAAGTGTTGATCAGAGTGGTATTAAAAAGCACAGCAGGGAAACTGCCTAATCCCGCGGACCTGCGTTAGACTCCCGGGCACGCTGTTCCACCCTCTTTTGCTCGCAGAAGCCTGGCTACCCCCCTACCAGCACTCCTCTGCTTGCTTAGGCACAAGGAGCCACAGGCTTTTGTAAGAGCCCCCGGGAAATGGCACAGGAAAGCATTGTGGATAGGAAAGGTAAAACTCTTTCTAATGCCTACGCAAAGCGGGGTTGAAGGTATCGGAGCTGGGGTGGAGCCTGCACGCTGGACGCAGTGAATGTTACATAGCAAAACGATTTATAAAGCTATCCAAGCAGGCATGAGTTCTAGATCACTTCGAAGGCAAGCCGGAATATGACTGCTCAATTTAATCTTAACAGTAATTTGGAAAGAATCTTTCCCTAACAAGACACCTGTAAATCTTTTAAAGGGCCAGTTTTTCTCAAATTAGTTACCTGTTTGATTTAAGAGCAATGTCTCAAGCTTTTTTTTTTTTTTTTAAATGAGAGTTTTAAACTTCATCAGGTGAATACTTTGAGATCTTACTAAGTGGCTCAGCAAACTTAAGACCTTTCCAGGAAAGAGACTCAAAGAGGCTGTTTGGCATTCAATCATTTAAGTAGCTTTCAAAAACCAAATCCTATGGTCCTACAGTTTTCTGTGACAATCTGAGTGCAGTGTTTGAAACACTGTTTTAAGTACCAACATTATTTTTGCTCAGTTGAATGCTCATGCAACAATATTAAATACAATAACAAGTTAATCAAGCTTTAATAATTAAACAGTGTTTGACTTGTACTACTACAGTGCAAAGCCCAAACACCGCTTACACCGCACACTACAGTACATGCCTTCCTCTCCCGTGCCTTAAGTGCACACAATATTTTATTTCAAAGAAAAACAACACATGCATACTTTAAAATAACATAAACTGTAAAAATAAAGTTAAATTTTCCTTAAACTACCATTTTAAAAACAGGGCCATTCATTTTCATGCCTACTTCTTTATTTTCATGACAGCACAACGCGCAAGCAAACACAAACAAGAAATCATTAAAAAGAATTCACTCACTTGGCAATTAATTAACAGAGATACTCTGTTCCCATTTGGTTCTAAATCCTGTATGCTATATTCTTTTCTTTAATGAATACTATTAAAAGACAGTGTAAAATTAAATACCTGCTATAATGTTCCCAGACTGTGCAACCACTTTGAATCCATCAGCTACTTTATCCACACTGTCTCCGTGAGTGAGGAGCACAAGCTCTTCCTTCTGAAGGCCCCTAAACAAAGATTAAAAACTAGAATCAATCAAAAAAAGAACAAAGACGTAACTACCTGTGCTTCCAAGAGAAGCCCTTAGGGATCCCAATAAAGGAACATCTTGATCGACCAGGTGCATTCCAAATATATGCAGGATTTCCTTCCCAGAAACAGTCACCTCCAACTCTGAGATGCCTCCGTTGGAAGGGGCTTAAGTTCATGTACAATACATCCTTCATGCCAGGGGTAACGTATCTCGGTTCAGAAGGGTTGGTTTGGTTTTTATAAACACCAATATTGAAGTATTCCCTCTTTGACACGTAGAGCCATCTAGAGTCAATGGACTTGGAGTCCTGCTTTTTATTTCAACAAAGTGAGGTTTTCTTGCTCAAAACTAAGTGTTTTCAGGACAATTTGCACACCTCAGACTCTAGGCAGGGTCTAAAGTTCTGCAGTAGCCCTAAAGGGAAAAGTTAATAAAATTGGTACACTGGGAATGAGTAAATGGTTAGAATTATTACAAGGAACTTGAGAGGCATTGACAAACTACCAAGAAATCTCGTTTTGGGCTTATTAAACATCACAAAGCAATTTCAAAGGAAGGTAGAAAACTGAATTCAGATTTCCTATTACCTTTCAAAAACTGGATGGATGCCAACAAACCCAAATAATGCACTGTACAACAGAAGGATACGCAAAGATTCTCATGCTGTGGTTCACTTTATTGTGTCTCAATGAAGACACTCTACTCTGGAATAAGGGGTTCACACAACATTCCAAGCAAATATATCAGCATTTCCAGAGTCGATTGAGAAGTTATGTCTAAGTATTTGTGCAAATGAGTAACTTGCTTACTCATGAATGCAACTACAAAAGTTTTATTAGAAGTTATCAGATAAGCATGGGTGCAATTTCGCTATTTTCTCTAAAATAAGCTGCTTCTCCCCCAGCCACCAATTTCCAGACTGGTATTGCCAATATAATTTTGATAACTTGAAACGTCTCTGTACCTGAACAGTGAACACGTGTTATCCAGAGTAATGCTGAACACCCCATCTTCTCTAACACTCTTCTTGTGCACCGTACCTCCAAATACCTTATTCATCATCTGTCAAAACAAAAACATTGCATGAAAAAGCACCACACAATCTAGTACCACTTTATACCTCAGTCTGGCTATGACTGACAGCAGCTCCAGCCCTCCAATTCACACCAACCCAGTTTTTCACTATTATACTCGTTTAATATATCGTTCTCCACAATGATAAGAATTCTCTTCAAAATTAATCACTGTTCTGTATTGGGCTCATTCCCTTCTGTCCGCATAGCCGGGGACTGCTGCCGCACACAATGAGCGGCAGAAATCCACAACAGCAGACAACAGGTCATTTGCAAAATGAAGCATATTCTATAGTGTACATCTACTTACACTTATAAATGGCTGCTCTACCAACCAGCTGGGTACCTGAGGCCAGCTACCATAAAAACAGGTAAGCCGCTGAACAAAAACCCCATTTATCTACCCTTTAGTCAAGGGCCCTCAGACAGGCTTAAACTTCTCAAAATCTGGCTCCTCAGCTCTGGAGAACCAGTCAAAAACTTGAGTTTATTCTCTTTGTGTCATTTTTGTGACTCTTAATAATCCTTGCTATATCAGAGCGGTCCAATTCTCAACCAGGTTTTTCCCTCTAGAACCTCACCTCGTCGTTTGGAGTTGGATATCCGCATTTTAGATTTCAGCGGTCTCAAAATAAAGACTTTTTTTTTTTCTTTGTAAATATAACTGGTAGCTTTTCAGAGCTTCACCTTCCAACTACTTTAATTTTCAGAGATTTAAGACTTCATTTTAGACCTAGTTTGATATTATACTTAGTGCACTTGACTGGTTTCAGTCTCGTATAACGAAGCAGTAGCGTGTTAATACACACACTTGATTCACTTCTGTAAAGTCAGCCTTGAGGAACTCCTCTGCTTGAGGCTAGGTAACGTGGTTTTCAATTTGCTTGGCATTTTAAGGCACATTTCAATAGGACACACGTTTCCCTTTAGAGCAGGGAGTGCCACCACTGTTTCCGTAATTACCAGCCTTTCTAAAGGAGTTTTTCCATCCCTTATTCAGCACCTCTGAAGGCCTCGTAAATCACTAACCCCGGAAAAAAAACAAACGCGCAAGCAGAAGTCACGCATCTAACCCATCCCTTGTCTGCTTGGAAGTTTGTTTCTTCGCTTGGCTTCGATATACTTCATCACTGCAGGGCCACCACTCAGCCCTAAGGTAATTAAGTGTTTTGCAAGGGGGAGGTTAAGCACTCTTAAAAACTATGCTAGAAACATTCCACACTTGAAAACCAAAGAAAAACTATTTCACCTGTTTACATAAGGGGCACATTTTCCAATACCAACCAGGCAGAATTAGTTAATGAGCGCCAGGTTATATTAATCATGACAAAAAAGGCAATGTAGAACTCAATTCACAGCACTTAAGCAAGGAAAAACTGCTTATGCTATTGATATGGCAGAGCCAAGAGAATACATAATATGCACTGTTTACAAATTAGCACTTTAAAAGAATCTTTTGCACATGCGGCATACTGCTTATATTTGAAAAGCAAGTCCTTTAGCAGTTCCTCTTCAGTTAATATCAGAAATGAGGCCTGGAAGACGGCTGTAGACAAACATATCTCTCAACAGCACCTGCATGCCATAGCAGATTCCAAGAACTGGTTTTCCTATTGTGAATATCGCTGGGTCGAACCATGGTGCATCTTCTGCGTATACAGAGTTTGGTCCTCCAGATATAATGATAGCTCTGCAGACAAAAGATAAAGAAAACATCAACTCAAATACATCGCTTACTTTAAAATCTCTTTATTTGCTTTAAACATTGACATTGTCTCATAATAGGCTATATATTCTGGTACAAATTTTAACACAGATATCCTAACGTATCACTTAATTTTGCTTTGCTACAGCTATCAAAACCAGCAGCTCACCAGAGAAGTATTTCATCAGTTTAAACAAAGTCAAACAAAAACCATCCTGAAAAGCAACTGTATTTTAAATTCGTCATAGCCAAGTGTCAACTACGAGAGAAGCAAGATGGCCAGGATCAAATGCAGAGTATCAGCATTAAGATACAGATGTCTGTGCCATCTGGAGGGGAACTGCATTCAAAAAAACAGGCTCCCAAATTTCCAGAGCTGCCGAGAAAACATCCCTTAACCCACCCTGATTACAAAGTGAGATGGCATTAGCCACAGGTTGTGAATTAGAAGTCCAATACATGCGAGCATTTATGGTCTGAAGTTAATACTTCACGCTACAGCAGAAAAATAAATCGTTTCAAAGGGAAGAGAGAGCTTTTGCAAACCATGATGATTTGCAAGATCGTGAACTGCAGAAGCACCGGCCAGTTGAGCAATGCTTTCTGGCCTTGGCCCAGGATCGAATGCGGGCATACCAGACCTTGGACTCACGCACTGTTTATTTCGCAGAGAACATCAAATCCGTTATTCAGAGCGAGGAACGCAAAATGGGACGAGAGAGAAGTTGCATACACGGGATTAAATGCATCTAATAAAGCTTTCTTCTAGCATTATTTCGAGTGTTTGTCATGCAAGCACGGACAAAATAAAATTTTCCTATTTTTAAGCAGCAGAAACAGGTAGTACGCTTACAACATCCGTACCACCGGCAGAAATAATCATGTAGTTCCAAGCCCACGTACCGCACGCCACCTCTCAACCGCAGTGAGGCAGGGTACCTGCTCCCACCGACGCAGGGCTGGATCTCCCCAGAAGCACACCTCCGCCTCCCCATCCCAAGGCAGGGGACGAGGCGGAGGGCCGGACGGGGACACCCCTCAGAGCCAAACCACAGCGGCTCGCGGGCTGGGAGAGGCAGCATTTATTTCTCTGTACGTCGGGATCTAGGAGTGAGCTTTGGAATAAGCATACAGCTGACACAGGTGGAGTTTTACACTCCATCTCAGTAACCAGCACCCACTGTACATGGACAGGCACTTCTGTTCAAGTGGGAGACGCGATGAAATTTCCTAAACTCAGACACTGCT